>JBBGZY010000443.1:3052500-3652500 GCA_037952925.1 Lithobates clamitans
TCAAAAAAGTAATAAATTGATTTGCATTTTAATGAGTGAAATAAGTATTTGATCCCCTATCAAGATTTCTGGCTCCCAGGTGTCTAATACACAGGTAACAAGCTAAAATTAGGAGTACTCTCTTAAAGGGAGTGCTCCTAATCTCAGCTTGTTACCTGTATAAAAGACACCTGTCCACAGAAACAATCAAATTCCAATCTCTCCACCATGGCCAAGACCAAAGAGCTGTCCAAGGATGTCAGGAACAAGATTGTTGAATTACACAAGGCTGGAATGGGTTACAAGACCATCGCCAAGCAGCTTGGTGAGAGGGCGACAAACAGTTGGTACGATTATTCGAAAATGGAAGAAACAGAAAATAACTGTCAATCTCCCTTGGTCTAGGGCACCATGCAAGATCTCACCTTGTGGAGTTTCAATGATCATGAGAATGGTGAGGAATCAGCCCAGAACTACACAGGAGAATCTTGTTAATGATCTCAAGGCAGCTGTGACCATAGTCATCAAGAAAACTATTGGTAACACACTCCACCATGAAGGACTAAAAACTTGCTGCGACCACAAGGTCCCCCTGCTCTAGGAAGTATATGTACAGGCCCATCAGAAGTTTGCTAATGAACATCTGAATGATTCAGAGGAGAACTGGATGAAAGTGTTGTGGTCAGAGGAGACCAAAATCAAGCTCTTTGACATCAACTCAACTTGCCGTGTTTGGAGGAGGAGGAATTGCTGCCTATAACCCCAAGAACACCATCCCCACCGTCAAACATGGAGGTGGAAACATGATGCTTTGGGTGTGTTATTCTGCTAAGGGGATAGGACAACTTCACTGCATCAAAAGAGACGATGGACTGGGCCACGTACCGTCAAATCTTAGGCGAGAACCTTCTTCCCTCAGCCAGGGCATTAAAAATGGTTCATGGATGGGTATTCCAGCATGACAAATGACACAAAACACATGGCCAAGGCAACAAAGGAGTGGCTCAAGAAGAAGCACATTAAGGTCCTGGAGTGGCCTAGCCAGTTTCCAGACCTTAATCCAATAGATAATATATGTGGCGGGAGCTGAATGTTCGAGTTGACAAATGTCAGCCTCAAAAACTTAATGACTTGGAGAGGATCTGCAAAGAGAAGTGGGACAAAATCCCTCCTGAGATATGTGCAAACCTGGTGGCCAACTACAAGAAATGTAAAAAAAAATACAATTACATCATTTTTCACAGTAGCGCTCAAAAATATAAATTATTAACATAATTTTATTCCTGTATGTGGATTGTGAAGTCAAGCATTTGGATAGAGTGTGGTGTCTATTGTAACTCCTAGGTGTATTTTGCCTAACACGAGAGTGAATGGCAACAGTATCTGGTGAGCTTGTTTGCTAAGGGAGTGGAAGTAGCACTTATCATTGTGGTGGAGGCATTGGTGTTCTGACATCAGTTTTTTGCTCTCAACTTTTCACATTCAAGAGGACTGTAGTTTGTGTTGTGTGGGGAATTTCAAGATATTCACATTTTTTTCATTTCAGTTTATGGACATCAATGTGTTTTATGGACACATATGTTAAATAATTTAAATATTTTTTGAGCGCTACTGTGAAAAAGTCTATAATTGTATCTTTATTTTTTTCACCTGTTGGTGTGTATTCTTTATTAAGAATAAAAATTATTTATAATTTGTTGGTGTTTTAAGCACAGTGCACACAGATTTACTTACAACTACAAGAAATGTCTGACTTCTGTGATTGCAAACAACAGTTTTTCCACCAAGTACCAAGTCATGTTTTGCGAAGGGGTCAAATACTTCTTTCCCTCATTAACCACTTCATATCCGGGCCATTTCTGACACTTCGCTCCTACATGTCAAAAATCATCATTTTTTTGCTATAAAATTACATAGAACCCCCAAACATTATATATGTTTTTTTAGCAGAGACCCTACAGAATACAATGGCGGTCATTGCAACTTTTTAATTTGCACGGTATTTGCGCAGCAATTTTTCCAACGCGTTTTTTTTGGAAAAAAAACAGTTTCATGCTTAAAAAAAAAAAAAAACAGCAAAGTTAGCCAAATTTTTTTGCATTGTGTGGAAGATGAAGTTACGCCGAGTAAATAGATACCTAACATGTCACGCTTCAAAATTGCACACGCTCGTGGAATGGCGCCAAACTTTGGTACTTAAAAATGCCCATAGGCGACGCTTTAAAATTTTTTACTGGTTACATGTTTTGAGTTACAGAGGAGGTCTAGGGCCAAAATTATTGCTCTCGCTCTAACGTTCGCGGCGATACCTCACATGTGTGGTTTGAACACTGTTTTCATATGTGGGCGGGACTTACGTATGCGTTCGCTTCTGCGTGCGAGCTCACGGGGACAGGGGCGCTTTAAAAATTTTTTTTTTTTTTTTATTGTTAATTTTACTTAAAATTTTTTATTTTGACACTTTAAAAAAATATTTTTTTTTTTGATCACTTTTATTTCTATTACAAGGAATGTAAACATCCCTTGTAATAGGAATATGACACGATCAGTCCTCTTTACAGTGAGATATGGGGTCAATAAGACCCCACATCTCACCTCTAGGCTGGGAAGCCTAAAATAAAAAAAATAAATAAAACGATCGCCGCTTCACAACCGAAGCGGCGCCGTTTTTTTGAATGCAGAGGCCGGGCGTGACGTCATAACATCGCGCCCGGCCTCCGAACGATCATAGAGACTCCGGCGACCATCTGGTCCGCCGGAAATCTCTATGGTGAACATCCGGCGCCGGCGGATCCGCTATCCAACTCACCGATCGCTGAGGTGAGTCGGTAGTAGCACCGGAGGGCGGCGGGAGGGGGGGGGTGTCCCCTCCCGCCGCCCGTAAGAACAATCAAGCGGTGGAACAGCCGCTGTGATCGTTCTTATGGTGTACGGAATCGCCGGCTGAAAATGCCGGTATCTGAATGATGTCTGTAGCCTCAGACATCATTCAGATATAAGCCCTGAAAGTGGAGGCCGTCATATGACGGCCTCCGGATGTCAAGTGGTTAAAATGCAAATCAATTTCTAACTTTTTTTAAATTAATGTTTCTGGATTTTTTTTTAGTTATTCTGTCTCTCACTGTTAAAATAAACCTACCATTTAAATTAGAGATCATTTAGATTTGAAACTTATGCCCCTAGAATACCTGACGGTGCTCCCTGCATGTTGGTCCTCTGTATGTGGCCACGCTATGGAAAAGTCTCACATGTGGTATCGCCATACTCAGTAGGAGAATCTATTTTCGGGTGTAATTTTTGGTATGTACATGCTATGTGTTAGAAACATTGTGTAAATGGTCCATTTTCTTTACACATTTCCCAAAAACTTGTAGAAAAAAATGCCATGTTCAAAAGACTCGATATGTCTCAGATTATACATTGGGTTGTTTTCTTTCAAAAAAGGGGTCATTTTTGGAGTGTTTCCATTGTCCTGGTTCTCCAGGGCCTTCAAAAGTGTAAGAGGTAGTCAAGAAATTATGTGCAATTTATGTTCCAAGAACGCCTGATGGCACTCCCTGCATGTTGGGCCTCTGTATGTGGCCACAGTGTGTGTAAAAGTCTCACACATGTGGTATTGCCATACTCAGGAAGAAAAGTGTTTTGGGGTGCAATTTGTGCTATGCATATGCTGTGTGTGAGAAATAACCTGCTAATATAACAATTTTGTGAAAAACAAAAACTTGATATCGCAAAGAACTGTGGGAAAAAATTACAACTTCAAAAAAACTCACCATGCCTCTTACTAAATACTTTGTAATGTCTACTTTCCAAAAAGGGGTCATTTGGGGGTTTTTTGTATTTTCCTGGCTTGTTAGGGTCTCAAGAAATGAGATAGGTCGTCAGTACTTCAGGTGTGATCAATTTTCAGAGATTGGCACCATAGCTTGTGGACGCTATAACTTTCACAAAGACCAAATAATATCCACCGATTTGGGTTATTTTTACCAAAGATATGTAGCGGTATAAATTTTGGCCAAAATATATGAAGAAAAAATTACTAAATTTGCAAAAGATGCCCCATTCAAAATGTGAGAGCACTGAAAGCTGAAAATTGGTCCGGTTAGGAAGGGGGTCTAAGTGCCCAGGGGTCAAAGCACAGCAGTAAAAATGTGGAACTCTCTTAAAGAAGTGGTAACAGCTGAGAGCGTTGGCAACCTCCAAAAACTTTTACATGCCTTTAACAGGAAGCAAAATATACGCAGCTATGGGAATTGTAAGAGAATAAATACATCACATATAGGTTGAACCGGATGGACCCATGTCTTTTTTCAACCTTATAAACAACGCAATTATGTAAAGAGCAACTAAAAACTAAAAGCAAAAACATACATAAACCCACGGGGCAGCTTCACAACATAACCAAAAACGCAAAGAAAATCAGCAGCAAAATCTTACATTGTAAAAATAAATTACAAAAATGTGTTATCAGTACTCCCTAGTCACAAGCCCTGGCAGCCTTATGTCTTCCAGATGCATCTAGGATATTGTTGTCTACTACCTATTCTGTAAGCCCTTCTCAGCATTAAAAAAACAAATACTAAAAAAATATCTTGGGTCTCTCCAGTCCTCAAGTACCACATCCAGTTACTGTGTGATGTGCAAGCTTCATTGCAAAAAAATAAATAAAATCCTTCCTCTACCTCACCTGATTGAGCCAAATTCCTCCTCGAGTCTCACATGCTCCCTCTCCCAGACACTGCAGCTCACAGTGGGAGGGATACAGCAAAAGAGGTAGTATTGTTGATCCAGAAAACAGTGGACAAAGCTAGGTGTGGCCAGATACTGAATGACAAGCTACAGTACATCCTTGTGACTCAGCAGTGACAACAATGACCGCTTCCCCCCTTGTATCATCATCTTTCCTACTGTAGTTCAAGCCTGGAGTGGCAACTCTTCACTCTTCTCTGAATTTAGGAGAAGTGTATGCATGCCATCATAGAAGGCTGCACTGGGTGGAAATGCAGGATCACCAGGTATCTTTGGTACTTTGCAGTAGGCTAAGAGAAAACCAAGTGCTGAATCATATCATTAAGGCATGGAAAAGTGGATAACCACACTCAAATGTATGAAAGTTACAAACGAGTGTATTGTTCAGAGACCTGTCCAGCTTGCATATAGGACAGATCATCATCATGTGCTGTGAGCCAATCACTCACATCTGAGGTTTCTCAACACACTGAAAACTTAAAAAAGGAACACAGGTTGAGGATCAGATTTTGTTATTGGATGGGCTGGACAATATAATTTAGGATAATAAGACCTATGTACACATACAAAAGAAACACTGTGGCACCTAAACAATTGAGAGGCCCCAGGTTATTCACGTCAAACTCCTAGGTAAGCCCAGAGTAGCATTGGGGTCTCGCAATCTCATAAAAAAGCAAAAACATCCAAGTACCTTCTTCCTAATTCATGGGAGTATTGGGTGGCCCCCCAGCTGTTGCGGATCTACAAATCCCATCATGCCTCTGCCTTTGGGAGTCATGCTTGTAACGGTCAGCCTTGCAATGCCTCATGGGACTTGTAGTTCTGCAACAGCTGGAGGGCTGTTGAGCACCCATGTTCTAATTTATATATAGCTGTCACATGACCCATAGAGGAGGGAGGGCGTAGACTGTCATTTATCACTGTGTATACACCCACATATGTGACTCTATATTTAGAAGCAAGAAAAAATAAATTAAACACTGCCATCGAGTCCTGGAGCAGCAGAGTTTTGCCAGAAACTCTTCTTCACCAAAAACAGCTTCTAAGAGCGTGTAAAACGCACGTTAACGCTAGGCACATTTAGCTCTTAAGCGTTAATTTCAATGGGCAGAAAAAAATTATAATTCTGTCCAATGGTAATGGCCAAGCGTTTGACGCCTGTAATTGTGCCTATACGCTAGAGCTGCACGATTCTGGCCAAAATGAACTTTACTGTTTAGTTTTTTTTTTTTTTATTCCTTAAAGTGCATTTTTTCCCAAAAAAAAAAAAATTGCGTTTGAAAGACCGCTGCGCAAATACAGTGTGACATAAAATATGGCAACAACCACCATTTTATGCTCTAGGGTCTCTGCTAATATTAATTAATATTATATATACATATATCATCCCTTTGATCTAAGAACGAAATGTTGCTTTGTTTATATTTATCTCCAATGTTAAGATAAACTTGGCAGGAGTTTTTTTTGTCAGCTGTCAGAAGTAAGCAGAGAACTCTGCACTTGTTGAAATTCTATTTTAAGATCGGAAGGGGGACAAAATTGCGATTTTGATTCTTTAATGATTGATCGTGCAACTCTACTATGTGCGTTACACACTTTTATAACTGTCAAGAATTTTTTTGCTAAAATGCTGCTGTCAGAAGGAAAGGCTTCTAAGAATGGATAAAATGTCCTGTGTGCATGAGGCCTTACCCATGCTCTCCTGAAGATGTGAATGTTGTTCATGAAACACAACGCTGTTATACATCTACCAAATATTTGCATCATATGCTTATCTAGTTTAAAGCGGTACAAGGAATAAAGGATCCTGAGGGGTCATTTCCTTCAAGCAGACTGGGAAGGTTGATCACAGGATTTGTCTACCCAGACCAAGCCGGTTTCAAACCCATAAAAGAGAAACAATATAATTCAAGGAAAGTTATCTCATAGCCTGGGTAAAAATACATCACATCTAATAGGCACTAGAGATGCTAAAAAGTATTCAGTAGGGTGGACTGGGGCAGAGAAGGCTCTCAAGGTTTTGTGGTCAAATATACAAAGAGCCACTTCCGATTCATCCTTGAGGGCACTCAGGGCTTCTGGTTTCCTCATGTTAGAGGGTCCTTAAACTGGAACAATAACGTACATATTTGGGGTTCCAAAGTTGTTCTGGAGTAACAACTTGCCACAAAGAAAGATATGCAAGAATTTATGGCTTCAATGCTTTACTCTCACCATGCTGGAACAAGCATGGCAATTGGCTCCTGTTGCTATCAATCACATGCAGACAGCCAATGAGGAGAGAGAGGGAGGGGCAGATTGAACAGCAGCACGGGAGCACGGGAGCACACCTGATTGAGTGCTCCCTTTGCAAGCTGCTTTCTCTGGGGGCACTTGACAGGAGGGATGGGCCAGGAGCGCCAGCGAGGGACCCGAGGAGAAGGTATCGGGACTGCTCTGTGTACAGAGCAAGCAAGTATGACATGCTATTTTTTTTTTTTTTTTTTTAAGTTGCCTTTAAAGCAGTTGTATTGCCCGCTTGGTGATTTTTACCTACAGGTAAGCCTATATTAAGGCTTACCTGTAGGTAAAAATCAAAGATATTGACCCTGCATGCAGCTGCTGACGTCAGCGGCGCATGCGCTCTGCAGGTCCATCGTATCCTGTCTGAATGAAGAGCACCAACGTGCATGTTCCCTGGGCGTTTCTTCCGGGATCGTGGCTCCAGCCACTCACAGCGCCGGAGCCAGCGATCCCGGAAGAAAAGCAGAGGGAGCATGTCAGCTCCCTCAGCAGTGACTGGGCACACTGCAGGAGCTTCGTTCTAAGGTATATCATATTATGAGATGCACACTAGCACATTATGCTATTGTCTTGCAAGTTTGTTTTTTTTGTATTCTTCTCAGCGGTTTAATACAGCTCTAATATGGCTTTAAGTCATATGATCAGCACGACAGCCAAAAAACCAGCACGGTTTCTATGCATCACAACTGAGCTGTGGTGCATAAAAAGGAATTCAATGCAATTTCAACATTTCAATAAAGTTGAATTAAAAAAAAAATATATATATAGCAGTGCCCCATATCTCACACTAACAGGTGCCCACACAGTAGAACCCTGCATTTTACCATTAGGGTCAGGGTGACCAGGCCCTAAAGGGGGTGCGACTGATGTGAAGAACTGAATCATAGCACAAATATGAAACTCAGACCTCCATTGGAAGAAAATTCTATTGACCGGACCTCGGAATATTAATTCAGTACCTCCGTTACAGAGAAATAAACCATTTCAGTTGATCTTTCTGGGATATTTGATCTCTCCTGGTTCTGTAGAACTAATGTGGAATGCTTGTACTTGAATTCTACAGAGGCCAGAGGCTGGAAGAGAGAGAGAGAAAAAGTGTGAGGACAGTGGTAAGGTTGGGATCATTTAGGTTTACAAGAGGATAGTGGCACCAGTGGTCATGGTGAAACCTTTATTTCCACAGCAGTAAGGTCAGTGGACATTCTTTATAGGGTATACTACAGAACAGTATGGTAAAGGGACTTGTCTTTCAACTAAAACAACAAAACTGTCAGTGCAGTATACTGTAACTTGTAGATCTACAAAACAAAGAGACCAATCTGGTGTGCTGCGACTTGTACAGAAATGTGAGGGAGGCCAGAGGGGCATGCTGGAACTGACACCAGTACAGAGAAAGATGCATCACTCTAGCATGCCTAGGGGGCCCAAAGCACGCCAACAGCTCCAATTCCTTGGCAATAATGAAATATGTGCCCACTAACAGGGTAATTTTGTGTAACATGTTTTAAGATATTTAAAATTTACAGGTGAAGTTTAAACTGCTAATCCTAACCTGGCTCCTCTTTCCCTTCATCAACATGCTAATTTTTTTTTTTAAATAAAACCTTTCTATTTTCGTTGCATACTTTATTTTAGACACCGTGACATATCTTGGATCTCTGTACCTTTCTATACAAAAGCACCTACTTATTTCTTATTTATTGGTTACAAGTTAGATGATGTTACGCAGGGAGAATCATGAGAGAATCATGGCCTTTATTCCAAGATATGAATATAATAAATAAATATATATATATATATATATATATATATATATATATATATATATATATATATATATATATATATATATATATATATATATATATATATATATATATATATATATATATATATATATATATATATATATATATATATATATATATATATATATATATATATATATATATATATATATTTTTTTTTTTTTTTTTTCTAATTTTGACAAGAAACGTGCAGCTCTACTATATACTCCACTCACATTAATAAGACCCCTAAAACTACACTGTTGTCCATGCCATTAGGTTCCTATAAGAAGATTCTTAGTACTTGCCTTTTGAGCCAAGCATCAGGAATTCTGCATTGCACTCCATCCAGCCACTGCATATTTCAGACGGTCAGATTTTGACAGGCCGCTGGCAGCAGGACTGGACTCTACACCTGTTCCTCCCAGGTGGCCAAAATCACAAAAAAAGATTTGAGGCACAAAGGCCAAATCACTAGTGTGCATGTAGCCTTAAAAATGGATTTGCTCTCTTGGTGGTCTGTTGCCTCTTCTGATGGTACCATGTTAGTCTGGCTTTGGGACTTGGGACCACCTGGGTCTGGTGTGATGGCAGAATGAGGACATGCATTTGTGGGCATGCAGGGACCCATGTGGCCGGTTGTTTGACGGGCACCACTGCTGGACAAGGTGACATCTAATCCCTGTTTCATAGCCTACTCATGTGGATGTAGGAGGGGCCAACTAAAATTTTTAGCGGCCAGTATCCAGCGACGATAGCAAAGTTATTTTAAAAGAGCCTTTCTGTGCTGTGCCCTCTGCAAAGATTATTATCATTGAGTGGAAGTCTGCCTTGTGATAGCAATATAGTATAAAGTTAAGAAAAAATTAAAAAAAATATAGGTTTTCTGAAAACTGGTGAAGCTTTTAAAGTGATGTATCTGTACATTTATGGATACAATATTTTTTGCGGTTTTGTGTATGCAGAGTTTTTAGGCTTGGCATCTTTGGTAATGTAGGGCCCAGCAGAACACGTTGCGGGAAAGGCACATTCTGTTAGCATTTCCTGCACCATGTTCATAACTCACTGCCTTTGCGATCTGCTGCGGGTGCCAACGCATTATTATTGTCACCCCAAATACAGACCACAAACTGCATTTGTGAGCACCAGGTTGCATCATATTACAGCGATTTGGTGCAGTGTATTTTTCAAAAGTAGTGCATGCACTACTTTGTGTGCGTTCTGGTGCGATCGGCAGCCTATTCAAATCAATGGGCTGCAAAATCGCACTGCAGGAATGCAAACCACGTCCCTGTATGGTTCTGGTGTGAACCACCCCTACAGTCTCACAGTTCATGCTTTACAAAAGAAAAAAATTGAGAATAAACTACAGTATTTGCGTGCACTAAAATGAATATGAGCATTTTGTATCGAAAATATAAATCAACAAAACAGCTGCTTAAATTGGAATTAAAGCCTAACACAAACTATTCTTTAAAAAAAACGTCCCCACCCACTCCAACCTATCCTGCCTGTCCTGTGTAAAAAAAAACAAAAAAAAAAACAAAAAAAAAAAAAAAACAAAAACAAAAAAAATTATATAATTTGTATACTTACCTTTTTTTTTTTTTTATCTAGTCATGTAATCCTGCAGCTTCAACCTCCCTGTGTCATGAAGCGCTTGACAACAGCTGTGACTTCCAGAAGCAATGACATCACCCATAGGCTATTATGACCCAACTATTGTTGGCATCTCCTCTCCCCTGCAGCTGTCACTCCCGAACACAGTAGGGTAAGAGCTGCAGGGTCACGTGGCAGGTCTGGAGTGGACTAAGAAAAAAAAAAAAGGCGAAGGTGGGGGAATAAACATGTTTAAAAATAGTTAGGCCCCTTTCACACTGGGGCGGTTTGCAGACGCTATTGCGCTAAAAATAGCGCCTGCAAACCGACCTAAAACTGCCACTACTGTTTCTCCAGTGTGAAAGCCGAGTGCTTTCACACTGAAGCGGTGCACTGGAAGGAGAGAAAAAAAAACTCCCGCAAACAGCATCTTTGGAGCGGTGTATTCACAGCTCCTAAACCGCTCCTACCCATTGAAATCAATATGGCAGCGCGGCTATACCGCCGCTGTAGCAGCGCTATGCGAGCGGTTTTAACCCTTTTTCGGCCGCCAGCGGGGGTTAATACCGCATCGCTAGCGGCCGAATACCGCCGCTAAAACAACGATAAAGCGTCGCCAAAAATAGCGCCGTTTTACCGCCAATGCCCCCACCGCCCCAGTGTGAAAGGGGCCTTAGTGTTTAGCTTTAATTCCACTTTAACTATTGCGTGACATAAAAAGGGGTAAGTACCATTTTTTTTTTTTTTTTATTCTACAGGTTCTCCGATTTTAGAATGTATGTAATGTTAATCTATAGCAAAAAGTAAAAAAAAAAAAAAACACGCAACAGAAAAAAATAGACATATTTTGCTTTTATTCGGTAGTTTATTGTCCTTAAACTATGTAAAGGTCTTACGCTTACCAACCACCATAGTGATGTCTACCCTGAATGTGAAATATGAAAAAAGTGACACCTCAGGGAAGATAATCAAAAGAACAGAAAATATTCCAGCTTTGTGATCGCTATTATGACAGACATTGCTCTCGTTTGTCAATTTGTCAATACACAAACATCCAACCACTGAAATAACATGTGGAGATTCTTCACACAGACCCTGTATTTCAAAAGGATCACTTTCAATGCGAGAGAGAAATTAACCAGTGACCATTCACGATTCTTGCGGTTTTACAAAAAGAAATCATGTACAGTACATGTAAAAGATGTGCCCCAGTAAAGTATAGAAGTCGCCTTGTTAAGAATATGGATTATGTCTAATGGCTGCACACAAAAACATGAACACTAAAATAATCTCTCTATTCTGCTTATTGGAGAACACAGCGGAGATCTTTAGACACAGTGCCTGTATGTCGGGATGACTGAACTCCATTGCATGTGTACGAGTGATATCATCCTGCACCGGCCAGTCAAGATCGCCGAAGACTGGCTCCTAGGGAGAAGCTGATGGACCCAAAGAGGGACCTCACGGGTGTTCTGTTGAAACAGAGGTAAGTAATACGGGCTTTAGTTCTCTTTGAAGGAAGTTGAAAAATAAGATTTCCTGGCCGGATCAACAGGTAAAAAATAAAAGGAAAAAAGCCTGATTAAAACTAAGAATTGCTAAGCGGCCATATAGTAAGTTCTTGTTTTTGGGTTTACTACTGCTTTAAAGTGGTAGTAAACTCTGCTATACCACTTATACCTACAGGTAAGTCTATAATAAGGCTTACATGTAGGTACTGTGAATAATAGGATTTTTAAAACAGCTTACCTGTAAAATCCTTTTCTTTGAAGTACATCACGGGACACAGAACCATAGTAGTTACTATGTGGGTTATAGGCCACCTTCAGGTGATGGACACTGGCACGCCCTAAGACAAAAAGTGCACTCCCTATATAACCCCTCCCACTACTGGGAGTACCTCAGTTTTGTAGCAAAGCAATACACGTGTATGCCAAAGAAGGGAGGGACCTCTGTGTCCCGTGATGTACTTCAAAAGAAAAGGATTTTACAGGTAAGTGGTTTTAAAAATCCTATTTTCTTATCGTACATCACTGGACACAGAGCCATAGTAGTTAATATGTGGGATGACCCATAGCAATGCCAACTGAAGGGAGGGAGACACAAAAGTAGGGCAATAAGACTAGAGGACTTATACTGCAGCTCGCAGTACACTGTGCCCAAAGGCGATATCCTCATGACCTTTTACATCTCTTTGATAGAATCTGGAAAATGTATAGACTGAAGACCAAGTTGCGGCCCTGCAGATTTGAGCTATGGAGATTTGGTGATGCACTGCCCCGGAAGCACTAACAGCCCTAGAGGAGTGCGTTTTGATTTGAGAAGGTGGAATCCACCTCCTTAAACCATAAGCTTGAACGATTACTTGTTGAATCTATTTAGAATAGTAGATTTCGATGCTGCCCATCCTCTTTTAGGACCTTCAGGCAACACGAACAAAAACATCCATCTTCCAAATCTGAGCAATTGCCTTTAAGTAGACATTGACTGCTCTCACCACATCAAAAAAAATAGTGATTTTTCTTCCAAAGAACAGGGTTCTGGAAAAAAAGACAAAATCGAACAATATCCTGGTTTAGATAAAAACCTGATACTACCTTTGGTAAAAAAGTTAGGATGAGGACGCAATACTACCTTGTTCTTGTGAACAATAAAAATATGGCTCTTTACAAGAAAGAGCAGCCTATACTGATACCCTTCTTGCAGCAAATATGGTTACAAGAAAAAATAGTTTCCTTGTCAAAAATGGACCAAGGGAATATGTTGTATCGGCCCAAAAATAAAAAAATAAATAAAAAAAAAGGGGTGTTTTGTAAAGCCGACAAAACTAAATGTAACCCCCAATGGTTCAGGGGTTACTTAACAGGAGATTAACCCCCTGAATAAATTTATGGACCAAAGGATGCGAAGCAAGTGGTCGTTGAAATAATACCGATAAGGTCCTTAGAAAGCACTCAAGGGCAGTTTTATTTCTCACCCCATCTGCAGAAAAGTCAAGGACTCTAACTAGACTTATTTCCTGGGGTGCAGCTCCTGGTTTCACACCAGGAGACATAGGTTTCCCAGACTCCATAATATATAACCATGGAGGCCGGCTCTGCATTAACCAAGGTAGAAAACTACCGAACCTGACAGCCCACGCTTCTTCAGAGTGTGGGCCTCAATAGCCAAACCGTTAAATTTAGCATTTGTAAAGTAAGATGGGACTTTGGACCTTGCGAGAGAAGGTCTGGTCATGAAGGTAGGGTCCATGGGTTCCCTACTGCCATCTCTACGATCTCTGCATACCAAGATTTCCTGGACCCGGCTGGGGTTCACAAGAATCAATGGACTTCCCTTCCTGCTTGATTCTGTAAAGTCGTGGATGCAGGAAAATAGGAGGGAATGCACAAATCAGTGAGAACCGAATCCACGAGAATAGCAAGGCATCCGTTCCGCATGCTAGCGGATCCTTTGTTCTTAGCACAAAAAGTTGTCGATCTTTTTTGTTGATCCTGGACACAAACAGATCTATGTCTGGGATCCCCAATCCTTGACACGTTGACAGGAAGATATCGGGGTAAGGGAACCATTCTCCCAGGAACAACTGCTGGCGACTCAAGTAGTCCGCCTGCCAATTTTCTATTCCTAGAATGAAAACTGCAAAAGGCAAAGTACACTGTTTTTTGCCCAAGATAGTTTAAGATTCAAGATTCACCTTTCTCTGGGCCGCACAACTTCTTGTGCCCCCTTGGTGATTAATATAGCCATTGCTGTGGCATAAACGGATTGAATCCTAGCAGGACAATACCTTAAACTGAACGTTCAGGCCCTCAGGACCAAGAGTTCTGCCTATTTTATAGATAACTGAAGGAAGTATCCCCTTTGCGGATTTTGGATGTTAACCAATAACTGAGGCTCCGGCGCACCTAGCCTACAGCACCAGGTGGTCTTTCATCTGGGTACTAACCAGGCCCGACCCTGCTTAGTCCCCAAGATCAGACGAGATCAAGCTCTATCAGGGTGATGTGGCCGTAGGCTTTGGAGTCAGACACATTGAGAAAGTATAGCTTGACCTTTGTTGTAAGCCGATAGGATACAGTTTTGCAGCGGTCTAGAATGAGACTGAGCATAAGAAACGGCCTTGAATGAAGCCACCATCTTTCCCGACAACCTCACGCAAAGTTGAATAGGAGAATATCATCTTGCTTCGACTACTTAAATCAGTTTCTTTATGGCGCTGATCTTAGCCTGGGGTATGAATACCCTTTTTGGGTGTACCTATGATCAGACCCAAGTATTTTCTTCATGTTTAAAAGAAGATTCCTCCTAGTTTGAGAATCCGACATAGATATTCCAGGTAGTGTGGTGACCATACTTTGGTCTAAGCAGGCTACCGACTGGTCTAACAAGAACAGATCGACTAGGTAAACCATAATCGTTAGACCTTGGGCCCTCAATCTGGCAAGAAAAGGAGCCAGAACCTTGTATTCGAGGTATAGCAGCTAGATCGTAAAGCAGAGCTACACACTGAAAATAAAGGTTTTCCACTTAGAAAGAAAAGATTACTAGTGAGCAAGGAAATAGGTATATGGAGATATGCATCTTTGACGTCGATTGACGCCAGCAGTTCTCCTCCTTCAAGGATGGAGATAGATTGGATTGACTTCATGCCAAAAAAGAGATTATATTCAGGAATTGAATTTTAGACCTTTGAGATCCAGAATGTCCATTTGAATTTAACCAAACCCCAACCTCTGCTCTTACATGGGGGCCACCATGAACGCTTTTTGCTAAAAGAAGGTCCAATGCTAGAGAGAAAGACTTCTTTTTTTTCTGGAACCTTAGGAACGTTTGATCGGAGAAAACGAGGAAACAGAAACGCTTGGAACTCCAGTTTGTACGTCGGAGCTATTGAGGAAGTCCCCCATTAGTCTTGACACTCCTTCTGCCAGATCCCTGAGAACTTCAGAAGAATTTCTACCTATTGAGCAAGCGGGGGCACCTCCTCTTAAGGAGGCTACAGTATTTTATAGGCTTCCTCCCCCAAGACCTTTTTTATCCCTGGGGTTAACCCTGAGGATTACCCTTTGAACCTGACGGCAGAAGCCGTTGCGACAGCCTGAAATCTGATGCCCCTGGTACAGAAGAAGGAGCTTTAAAAAAATACATTTACTCCTTCACTTAAATGGCAAAAGGGGGATCTTTCTTTTACTAGAAGATCTTTGGATATATTTATCCAAAATATCCCCAGATAGCTGTTTCACCACAAAAAGGAAAACTAGCCAGGAGCTTCTTGCATGACGCTTAGAGAAGGGTCCAAAGCCTAAAGGATATAGAGCTGTCATAGCAACTATTGCAAACAAAGCTGCCTCCTGGACCTGCTGAGCAGGATAACCTTAAACACCTGTTTAAACTGGTTTCTCAATGATTATCCAATTACTGTCAGCGCAGGCTGAGACACTCAACCTGCCAGAGGAAAAAAGTGTTTGAGTATTGTCTGCCAGACAAGTCAAACTTACTCACAAAGGATATAGTAGCGGTAAATGCTGGTATACCCCACTTAGTGAATTTTCACTACCATAGTATAAAGTGTGACAACTTTTCAGAAAGGAAAATAATGTTTATCTGGGTGAACCTCCAGATACAAAATTTTTTTCTAATTATGGACAGGGTACATAAATGTGGAGCGGATCATTCAGCAAGAAATTGTACCATCAATCTTACAGATTGTGAAAGCTGACTCTCCCACATTTGACACCTCAGAAGTGGAGTCATCAGCCTCACCACTGTTCCCTGAGGGAATCGTCTTCTCCTGCCCCTAGTTCCTTAGTCTAAGGATCCTAGAAAAAAAAATGGAAGAGAACCTGTTGCATCTTGATCACACTGGGATGCGATTAAAGTCACTAAACTTCTCTTTTTTTAAAAAAAACCTACCATGGCTGAGGAAAAAAAAAAAAAAAAAAAAGGAGTAAAATGAACAGGGGCTGCAGTGTTGAAAACAGTTAAAAAACATTTTATGCTCCCGATGCTCACTCTGACCAGCCATCCCCTCTCAGGGGAGGATGCCATTTGTAGAGTAGGATTTCCAGAGCTTGAGGGAGACCCTTTTAGCTCTTTTTTTGGGTTTTTTTGTTTCAACCTCCCCTTCGGAACATAGCACGATGCACAAAGCAGAGGTACTACCAGAAGAAATTGCATCAATTTGCTTGAGCAATAGTCAGCCGCTGCTGCTGCTATTAATGCTCAGCCTGATGCAATAGTAAATGTGTCAAAAAAGAATGCTTGTGACACCAACCTCTTTCAAGCCACTCCACGCTCTTGTGTCCCTCTGCCAGCTTACAACAGTAATAATGGTGCTTTAAAAAATACATACCCACGCTGGACGATGGAGGACGCCAACGCTGCGCTAAGCTCCGCCCCCCAGTCGCTCTCTTTTAACAAAAAAAAAAATTTTCCCGCGCGAGCGCAGGTCACTGTTCCTACAGGACCAACATGTGAGGGGAAAAAACATGGCGAGGAGAGATCCTGAAAGCCACGAGTAGTGGCGTGATGATCTTTTTTGTTTTCTCTGTTTTTTCTCCCGACGCTCTTCCTCGTGAAGAGGGGGAGAATCAGCACAGGTGGGGGTGTCTGGGGAAGAGAAACCCCCCCCCCCCAGACTTACCGGAGGTCTGCTGCTGGTTGGAGAGAAAGAAGCCTGCTGCTCCGGACACCGTGTGTTCTCTTGAGGAAGCACGAGAAGGTATGTGTTCTATAAAGAACCCAGTGGTGACACTTAGGCATGACAACATTTACTAATTAAAATAGACATTTCACAAGAAAATTAAAAAAAAAAAAATTCTTAGAAAAAACGCCACTTACCTTTCCTGCCACAGGGTTTTTTGTGGTAAAAACCAACAGACCCAATCTTCACACTTCACGGTGGGTTCCGTTAACAAACCTTCAGGAGCCAGGGATCCTCGGGGAAACCCACAACCCTGGACCTGAAATAGCACCACCGCCAGTAAAACTTTATGGCCTTAATACCAAAAGTACTGGATCCCGGGGTCCAGCTCTCTAAAAGAGAAGCGTTTACAGGCAAAACCTTGTTTCTTCGGACACGAGGCCCAGGTACCATTCAATTCGGCCTAAAAGACACTTTGAATGGATCTGGCTGCATAGCTAGCCCCAGCAAGGATTGCTCCAGTGGAGCTCAGCACAGCACAGCTTTACTCGTGACCAACACCTTAGACACTGGTAAAAAAACTGAGGTACTCCCAGTAGTGGGAGGAGTTATATAGGGAGTGCACTTTTTGTCTTAGGGCGTGCCAGTGTTCATCACGTGAAGGTGGCCTATAACCCACATAGTAACTACTATGGTTCTGTGTCCCGTGATGTACAATAAGAAATAAACTTGCACTGTTTAGGAGATAGGCGTACATACAGCATACAGGGACGGACCTTCAGAGCCCAAGCCATAAACGGAGGGTCCCGCGTGACATCAGCCAGCCCCCCCGGCTACTCATGAAGCCGGAGGCTGGGAACCCAGAAGAAAGACGGGGGAAGGATGGAAACCCTCTCAGAGGTGACAGCACGACGCTGGAGGGCTTTGTTTTGAGGAAAGTTTCTCATAATGTGCCAGTATGTGGTATACTAACACTTTAAAGCAGAACTAAAAGGCAAAACTTCATTCATTTTGGATAAAGCAAAGGAGGGTTATAACCCGTCAGAACTTTTTTGCTTTTGTACACCTTTAGGGCTCATTTAAACTTGCTTCAGCTTCAACGCACATTAAAGCGCCTACTGCTTCAAAAAGCTTTTATGATGTGTTTTTGATGCTTCAATTAAGCTCTTTTGAAGCTTTGCAGATGCCGTGTGTGTGTGTGTGTGTGTTGATATCTCATGCCGGCAGTTTCCACAAAACAAAGCGAAGCTAAAGCGGAATTAAAGCCTCTCAAAAGCTGCAGGTGTTTAAAGCGAGCTTTGCCATAGACTTCTATGGAGGCTTTGAATCACCACTAAAGTGACATGGGGTATAATTTTTGAAGCAAAGCAAACACAAGGTGTAAACAGGACTGTAAGCTAACCATATTATTTAGTGACAGGGGCTTTGACTGGCGTTAAGAAAGCTTTAACAAAGTGTGTCTGAAGCCATGTTTTGAAGCAAGTGTAAACGAGCCCTTAGGGAGATTTCTCATCACCTTTTATCCCATAGCAAAACAATAAGTGAGGGGATAGCCCTAAAAAGTGAGGGAGGGAATCCCCGGTTGTCACCAAGTTCACCAGAGTTAGTGTCCCCACTGGAAGATTTCCCCTTTATTAATGTTCTGGGCAAAGTCCAAAATGTGAGATTTTCCTTCACTTTAATTTTTCATGAGTTGATTGATTGCAAAATTAACAAATAGGGTGAATCTTCACAATGAGGCATATGGACAGCAAAAAAAACCTGACCTGCGTTCCAGTCCAATGCTCTAAACAATTTTTATTTTTAAAGTTTTGCATTTGGTTATACTTCAAAGGACATAAAAAGGAAATCGTCCGGAAAGAAACACGGGAACAACCATTGCTAACATGTTTTTCAAAAGGTGCAAGCCTTTGGTCATCACCAAATGGTGAGATAAGGCTGAAGCTCAGCTGGACTTGCACCTTTAAGTGGCTGTAAACCCTGACATATTCCCAGTGACTGGCCTCAGGTGACAGAAATGAAACAAATCCTCCTACATAAAGTTAGGTACACACGGATCAATTGTTAAAAGTTGATCTAACTTCTTACGAACAGGGATCAAAACTTATCCAGTCCCTTCTGAACCAGCAGAATTTTGATCCATGTATGGCCAGCTAAAGGTTAAATTGTAAAATGTCTAAAGACAAGTAACCATTGTAAGTAAACCTTTCCAATGCCCAAGCATTTGAAAAATAGTAATGCTATCACAATGTGCACCATCAGCTGATAAAACTCCATATTTGCATTAACAAGCAGCCTAGGAAGGCTACAGCTGCTCCCTAGAGCAACTCTGCCATACCAATAGCCGCTTCCACGTGTTACAAGTGTCATCTGGTTGCTTCCTCAGCGCACTCCGCCTACCAACTTCAGGTCCCCTTGGTGGGATTCCTTTGGAGTGTTTTTAGGATGTGCCTATAGCATTACATTCGAGTGCATTTATTCTTTTTAACCCCTTTTCTGCTACACTTAGCCCCCTTTCACACTGGTGCGGTGACGGCATTAGCGGTAACACGCCACTAGTTTTAGCGGCGCTTTTTGACCGCTAGCGGGGAGCTTTAAACCCCCCACTAGCAGCCGAATAAAGGGTTAAAAGCGTCCGTGTTGCGGCGCTTCACGAATCGCTTTGCAGGCACTTTGGCAGCGCTGAACATTCAATTCAAAGGGGCAGGGCGTTTTGGGAGGGGTCCCAAACTGCCCCAAAGATGCTGCTTGCAGGACTTTTCCCATCTTGCAAGTGCACCACCCAAGTGTGAAAGCACTCGGGCTTTCACACTGGGGGAGGCATTAGAGGCACTTTCAGGTGCTTTACAGGCACTATTTTTAGCGTTAAAACTCCTGAAAAGCACCCCAGTGTGAAAGGGGTCTTAAAGTGACTGTAAAGTCTTTTTTTTTTTTTTTTTTTTTAAACAAACATATTATACTTACCTGTTCTGTGGGATGGTTTTGTACAGGGCAGCCCAGATCCTATTTTTCTCGGGTCCCTCTTTGCTGCTCCTGGCCCCTCCCTCCCATTGAATGCCCTCACAGCAAGCATCTTGGAAACACTGTTCTAACAATCCAATGTTAGTACAGCGATCTCCCCTGCTATTCTACTATGCTCTACGCACCCTCCTCCCCCCCCCCCCCCCCCAGAACACTCCGGTCAGTGCTCTCAGCCAGTCGTAATTGAATCCTCTATACCTGTACTCAAGTCATTTCCCTGACTGCTGATAAATGCAAATATATTATTGACATATAGCCATCATTGGAAAAGAAGGCATTTGTACACAGACTGACAGCTTGGCCTCACTTGTTCTACACTATGCAATATGCAGGTACCCAAAGGAACAAATGCGTCTCTGGGGATGAACTGGAGAAGAGCTTCTGCAAGTCAAATTATGCGCTAGTCAGTTGCTCAGAATAGCAGCGATTTCTGTAAACACTGGAAAAGGAGTCAATTTAAAGCCTTAAAAATGATAAACTGCACAAATTCTATGTTACGCAGCAATACCATTTAATGTCCATAGCAATGTTTGCTTACATGACAATTACCGTAACGTGTTACTGTCAACCTGTGACAATTCCTTCCAAAATAGGTTTATTCTATTTGCTTCATTGTGGTACATACACTTCCTAACCCCCCAAATTTCTTATTGTCGTAGCTTGATTGAATAGCATATGTAGTCACTGGACCTAATCATTCACATATGAACCTCCCAGTACAAAAAAAAAAAAAAAAAACACACGCAATATGCAGTGCTTCCATTGGGATAAGAAAACGCCCTTGAAGATCTCAAAGAAACTGCAAATGTGACTTTCCAGCGCTGTGCGATCAGTGCTTATCAAACAAAACCACCGGGATTGTTGACCCCAGCAAATATATGAGGTCAAGTCAAGCTTATGATTTAAAACCCTATTACTCCCTCTGCAAACAAGAATTCTCCCGTCTATGGAGCCAACAGGCTTGCCACTAGACACCAGATCTATCGTTGCCCAGATCACTCCCTACCTGTTGGACATGGACTCTCTTTCTAGGTAAAGATCAGCCTCTCTCCAAACCCAAAACGACTCACTCTCCAGTAAGTATTTCAATGGCGTGCTCATTCTGTGTATCAAAATGTCCTGCTACCACTGCAAACTGGTCTCTGCTAAATTCAGGAAGGAACTTCTCTCCAATGTAGTAATGACATCCACTATATTATATAAAAACAAACTCAAAATAGTGCAAATACTCAATGGACCAGTTAAACAAAACAAATACAGTCCATTTATTTGGTAAACTACTTGCCGCCCCGCGCCGTACCCATACGTCGCAGGACTTTCAATGGTTCTACTTTGATGACTACAGATGCAGGCATCATCCCAGTATTGTTTTTTTGGCCAGTGGAGCACTCATGTAAAAGCAATCCTAGTGGATATATAGCTACTAGATTACTTTTACACCCCCACACTGCCTTCCCATGCGGGGAACGTGGGACTGCAGTTGTCAGTTCTCCCTCCTGACCATAAAGGTGATCAGGGACCAGAAAAATAAAAACACACAACATTAAAAAAGTTTGTGTAAAAAAATAAGTAAATGAAAGTTTAAAGCTTGCCCCCAGAGGTGAACGCACATATCAGTCGTGCGTCGGTAGGTAAACAGTGATGGCACCACACATGGGGAGGTATCATCATGAACATCAGCGCCAGAGCAATAATTCTAGCACCAGACCTCCTCTGTGATACGAAAGTTGTAACCTGTAAAGGCTTTTAAAGCGTCGCCTACGAATAATATAATGTGCATAGTTTGTTGCTGTTCCACGGGTGTGCGGTTGTGCGCAATTTTTAGCAAAAAAATACAGATTTTTACATGTACAGTATGTGGCAAGTGTCAGAAAAAGGCCTGGTCTTTAAGTGGTTATGTTAAGAAATATAAAACCAGTAAGAATAGTCGCAGACCATATCCCTGTGCATGTCAACCTGCCCATCGCAAGCCAGGCAGTTCACACTCAGTATCTGCTGCTTTCCACTAAACCTGACAGCGCAGAAATGCCCCAATGAATGCTGGGAAATGTAGTTTTCTAATTCACTTATAAGACTTATGGAAAGCACGGTGACTTGCAAAAACAAAACCCCCGTCCATCGCACACTTTATACTCAAGCAGCAAAAGCATTGGATGAAGTTATAAAGTTGTTTTTCCCCAAAAAAGGAAGGCGAGCAACATTTGCATGTTATAAGTAGAAGTATTTCAATGAAGCTTAGCTGGGCTGTAAAATACACCAATTGTCAATGGCAACTAAAGACCTTAGCTGTACATTAAATACTTTGACATAAATGGGCAGCAACGTCACAAGCGGTCTACTATGCAGCAAATTGGAACTGATTTTAGATGAAAGGCCTTTCCTCTGTAGGATATCCTTTACAAATTCCCCACCTTTAGCCTCAGGGCTTTACCTGCATGTCAAGAAAACTGCTACTAGTTTCTTTGCCCTTCAGGAATACACGAATGAGACAAAAGGCTACTAATCCCTAAATCACTGTGTCGTTACCAAAGGCTATTAGAAAATATTCCACCAATTGTAGAACTACAACTTAAAAGCGGTATTAAACTCAAAAGCAAACAATTATTGTACTGCAGCTTACCAAAATTATTAAACAGAACTTCAGGTAAAAATAAGACGCCTACTGTGAAGCTGCAAGAAGTCACAGCCAGCTTACCAAAGTCAACATGGCGGCACCAGGGACCCAAAGACCAGCGAAGAACTGACTCGAGTGAGGACATCGCTGGATCCCTGGACAGGCAAGTGTCCTTTTATTAATACTTGTAGCTGCTGACTTTAACTGCATACAGACCAGAAGATTTGGCTGCTTAATGACCATTTTTTTTGCGATATGGCACTGCGTCAATTTAACTGACAATTGCACGGTCGTGCAACCTTGTACCCAAACAAAACTGACGTCCCCCCCCCCCCCCCACACACACACACACACACACACACACACAGCTTTCTTTTGGTGGTATTCGATCACCTCTGCGGTTGTTATTTTTTGCACTATAAACAAAAAAAAAATAAATAAAATCAAACATTTCTTCATCAGTTTAGGCATATATATTCTACATTTTTTTTTTAACCAAAAATATCGCAATAAGCGTATATTGATTGGTTTGTGCAAAAGTTATAGCGTCTACAAACTATGGGAAGGATTTATGGCTTTTTTTTTTTTTTTTTTACTAGTAATAGCGGTTATCTGCGATTTTTAGTGGTACTGCGACATTGCGGCGGACAGATTGGACACAATACATTTTTGGGACCACAGACACTTATACAGCGATCAGGGCTATTAAAAAAAAAAAATGCACCAATCACAGTGTAAATGTCACTGGCAGGGAAGGGGCTAACATTAGGGGGTGATCAAGGGGTTAAATGTGTTCCCTAGTTGGTGTTTCTAACTGTATGGGGATAGGGCTGACTCAGGGAGGCGACATATTGTTGTTCCTACTTACTAGGAACAATCAATAGGTCTCCTCTCCCCTGAGAGCTCTCGTTCCCGCAATCGCGGTTGGCCGGCGGGAATCAGGTCCCCGCAGGAGCATGCCACTTTGCCATGTGGTTAAAAATGACATAAGATCCTTTTTATATTTAATGGCTGCATTAGTTTTCTTTCGTAGGCTTTCCATTTTCATCTGGTGATCTGGCCAGTAAGTCTGTTTTTCAAAAAAAGATGAGAATGCATTTGGGTGGCAAAAAAAAAGTTTTAACAGCTTACCTGTAAAATCCTTTTCTTTGAATACATCATGGGACACAGAGCCCAAGTAATATAGGTATATAGGCACCTTCAGGTGATGGACACTGGTATACCCAATACAGGAAGTTCACTCCCCTATATAACCCTCTCCTCCTTCCAGGTTTTGTAGCAAAGCAATATAGCTAAACCCCAAAAAGAGGGGCGGGACCTCTGTCGCATGATGTACTCCAAGAAAAACCAAGTTAGACTTACCGGTAACTTTCAGGACAGCACCTGAGAGATAGTGACTCCTCCCACCAGAACACAGGAAACACCTTCTTCCTCAAAACTTTAAAGGGAGGCACCTCCCTACCATACCTCAGTTGTAGTAGAGAAACCCCTGGCCCCTGCTGGAACACAAACACATACGTTAGTCACAGCATAGTATATTAAAAACAATAGGGCGGGATGTTGCGGTCCTGAAAGACTTCTGGAAAACAAGTTACCGGAAAGTCTAACTTGGTTTTTCCCAAGGCGTCTTTCAGGACAGCACCTGAGAGGATAACAGAGACGTACCCCTTAGGGCGGGACAACAGCTTGCAGGACCTTTCTGCCAAACGCCTGATCATTAGCAGATGCGAGGTCCAGGCTGTAATGTTTCACATATGTGTGAAAACTCGACCATGTTGCCGCCTTGCAAATTTGTTCAGGGGTGGCACCAGCTCTCTCTGCCCAAGTGGCTGCTAGTGCTCTTGTTGAGTGTGCACAAATTCCTGCTGGTGGAGACACACCTGCATGTGAATAAGCCTCTGAAATGGATAGTTTCAGCCACCTTGCTAAAGAAACCTTAGAAGCCTGGCAACCTTTCCTGCTGCCCGAGAATAGCACAAACTGTGAATCTGAACGTCTAAAGAGCTTTGTTCTTTCCAAGTAACATAACAAAGTCCTTCTGACATTCAACATGTGGAAACAAGTCTCCTTCTCCCCTGCTGGGTTGGGGCAGAAGGTTGGAAGTAAAATGTCCTGAACCTGATTCTGTACTGAAGCTACCTTTGGTAAGAATTTCTGATCTGTTCTAAGTATTACCCTATCAGGAAAGATAGACAAATAGGGTTCCTTAATTGATAAAGCGTTAAGCTCACTGATCCTGCGTGCAGAGACCATGGCAATAAGAAACAGACTTAAAAGTGAGATATCTGAGTGGTGCTTCATCCAAGGGTTCAAAAGGGCTCTTTGTTAGAGACTGAAGGACTATTGACAGATCCCATTTAGGAAAAAACTTAAGCGGTGCTGGTCTGGATCTCGTAAGAGATCTAAAGAATCTGGTTACCAACGGATTCAAGACCATAGATCTTTCTAAGAACACTGCTAGCGCAGCAACCTGTACCTTCAAGGTACAAACTGCTAGTCCCTTGTCGGCTCCAACCTGTAAACATTCAAGAATGGTAACAAGACTCCCTGGGTCCTGGGCAGATGAATTACACCATGTATTCTAAACCTTCCAGACCTTGGAATAAATGCCCCTAGTCACCTTTTTCCTACTTGAGAATAGCGTTGAAATCAACCGGTTGGAAAAGCCCTTTTTAGGAGCTGCTCTTCAGATACCAGGCTGTGAGCACCAAAGTGGCTACCTCTGGATGATTTACGGAACCTTGTAATAGTAAATCGTGCCCGAGGGGCAGATGCCATGACCCCATTCTCAGAACGGTTGAAAACCAGGCCCTTCTTGGCCAAAAGGGCGTGATTAGGATGACTGGTACCATTTCCCTCTGAATTTTCCTTAATATTAAGGGAATTAACTGGAATGGGGGGAAAGCGTAGCAAAGATGGAATTTCCATGGATACGCCAAAGCATCTGACCCTAGTGACCCGTCGTGACTGTTTAGGGAAAAAAGAAATAGCGGAACCAAGGCATTCTCCTTTAAGGCGAACGGGTCCACCTCTGGCAGCCCCCATTTTTCGGCAATCATAGCGAAAACCTCTGGGTTCAGAGACCATTCTGCTTCCTGAATGGGGTTTCTGCTCATGAAATCCGCCACCCTGTTCAAGGACCCCTTTAGGTGGACTGCTGATAGAGACAGCAAGTGTCCTTCTGCCCACCGAAGAATGTCCATGGCTAGTACTTGCAGCTATTTGCTCCTTGTACCTCCCTGCCTGTTTATATAAGCCACGACCGTGGCATTGTCTGTTAGTATTTGAACATGCTGAGCCTGAAGACCCTGAGTAAATGACTTCAGAGCCAAGTCGATCGCCTTGAGCTCTCTCCAGTTTGAGGACTTTGTCGCCTTTTTCCTGAACCAGTTTCCCTGAGTGAAACCCTTTTCTAGGTGGGCCCCACACCCCCAGGAACTGGCATCGGTTGTCAGCCTTTTTCCGATCGGAAAGGCCCAGACTAACCCCTCCGATAGGATATCCTGCCTCTTCCACCACCATAGTGACCTCTTCACCTGGGTTGGAATTTTTACCTCCGATTTTAGAGATTCCAAAATTGTGATCCAAAGATCTCAGAAGAAAGGCCTGCAGATGTCTGAAGTGTAACCTTGCCCACTGAACAGCCGGCATTGACAAAGTCAGAACACCCAGAGCTGACATGACCCACCTCACCATCACCGTCTGAAGGAAGAAAGATCCTTAGATCCACAGAATTTATTATATACCCTAGAAACCCAATCTCCTGAGATGGATTCAGGGAAGATTTTTGGAGATTTAGAATCCATCCAAGAGACTCCAGATGGCTGCATGCTCTGCCTAAATTTCTCTGTAATTCCTCTTAAGGGGGTGAAAAATAGCAGATCGTCTAAATAAGGAATTACTGCGTTTACTTAAAGACAAAGCGGAGCTAGGGCCTTTTGCCATCACCTTGGTGAAAATCCGAGGTGCGTTAGATAGCCCGAAGGGTAAGGCTCTGAATTGTAGATGCTGAATTCTGCCCTCCATCCTTACCTCCAACCTGAGATACCTCTGGGATTGGGACGAAATTGGAATATGCAGGTATGCATCTTTTAAATCCACTGACGCCATGAAGCAACCTGGAGTCAGTAGATTTCTGACAGTAAAAATTGAGTCCATCTTGAACTTTCTGTACTTGATGGCTACGTTTAGCGGCTTTAGATTGAGAATTAATCGAAATCTTCCTGTTGTTTTTTTTTACCAGGAAGACATGCGAATAGAATCCCTCCCGCTGTTCTTTTGGTGGCACTGGGATTACTACACCCTGCTGCATCAGTCTCGAGAGAGAGGACTTCATGGCCAGGGCCCTTATTGGATCTCGAGGGGTATTTGTTAACAGAAACCTTCTTCAGGGGGCTTCTGGAAAACTCTGGAGTATAGCCCTGCGAGAGAGTGGTCAGAATAAACCGCTTTGAAGTTATCCCTGACCACTGCGGAAGAAACTCTAATCTTCCGCCAACCCGCAGGGAGGAGTCATTGTGATTTCTCGGCCTGTGAAGAAGGACGGAAGAGAATTACGCCTTTACCCTTCCTTTTTTGTGCGGACCAATTTTTCCTCCTCTCCTGAAACTTACTGTCCTGGTCTTGAGCTTTTTGAGGTCGAAAAAGACGTTTTAGGGCCTGCTTTCACTTTTTGACTGGGAAGGACTTCTTTTTATCGGCAGTTCTGTCTAGGATATTATCTAGATCAGGGCCAAAAAGAAGAAGGTCACCTGAAAAATGACCTTTGCTCTTTGAAGCTGTATCCCCTGGCCAGGTTTTTAGCCATGAAGCTCTTGCAGCATTTGTCAAAGCTGCAGACCTAGCTGACATTTTGATTGCTTCAGCCGAAACATCCGCAATATAAGCCACTGCAGAGATCAGGGTAGAAAAGGAATCGAAGATCTCCTGTTTGGGGGAATCTGCCACTATATGTGATCTAAGCTGGTTCACCCAATATTCCAGATTCTTGGCCACACATGTTGTGGCCATTGCTGGCTTCAAATTGCTCATGATTGATTGCCATGATCTCTTGAGCAAAAGATCCATGCGTTTGTCCATTGGATCCCTCAAAACCCCATGTCTTCAAAAGACAGGTCTGTGGATCTTGAGATCTGGGAAAAGGCAGCATCCAACCTGGGCACCTTATTCCACACCACAGAAGGGTCCTCCTCAAAAGGGAAGTGCCTTTTGTGGGCTCTGGAAAAAAAGGGTTTTCTCTCTGGACCTTGCCATTCTTTAGCAATGGCGTCAGAAATGACCGAATGGACCGGAAATGTTCGGCCCTTAGGTTCATTTAATCCTGCATACATGCGGTCATGAAGAGATAATTCCTTCTTTTCCTCACGTAAGCCAAGCATAACATGAATAGCTTTAAGGAGCCCGACTACCTCCTCTAGGGATAGCTTGAATTTGGAAGGGGCCACCTCCGCCTCCTCACCCTCTTGCGAATCTTTAACGGAAGGAGCAGGGGACTGCTGTTCCCTGGTTGAGGGGTCTTCAGGTAAAGCTTCCACCGGGATAGAAAGGGAACCCTGGGAAGCCTCAGAAGAGGATGGCTGACTAGCAGCTGGACTGGATTAACTAAAGAGTTGCGAAAAGTTTGAATCATGGCATATAGTTCCGTCTTTACAGAGGCAACCAGGTCATCACAAACCAAAGCTGGTTCCTCCCTGACTAAAGAAGTGATGCATGCACTGCACAGGGCTTTTTTCCAATTTTCTCCCATTTTGGCCCTGCAAGAAGGACATCTCTTTTTTGGGTCAGAGCTTTTAGCCTGTGAGAGAAAAAAAAAAAAAAAAAAAATAGGGAAAAAAAAAACAGGGGAACTTTTAGTGAGACCCAGTCTCAACTTCACAAGAATCACCCACAGGTGCACTAAGAAACCAGTCAGCCTAGTGCCCAGACAGGCCCCTTGCCACTAAGGGGCAGAGGAAAAAAAAGGAATAGACTAAACCCAGGTAAAGGAAGAAAAAGTAGACTTTAACCGCTGCTCCTACCTGAGCTTTGCTGGCGCCTGTGCCTGTCCGACACTGAGTCCTCCATTTCTGGTGTGCAGCTTTCCACTTGTGGCTTCATATGCCGCTTCCGGACTCCAATAATGCATCTGCACCGGACCGGAAGCGGAAATAGGCGCCAGCTCCTGTCCTCCCTCCCTCCCTGCGTCCACACCGGAAATGACGTTTTCGCTGATCCAGTGACCCGCTTTGTCATTTCCGGCGCGACCGCTGGAAAAATGGCACCGCCGCTTCCTACGACCGCGTGCTGAAAGTGCCCCCCTCGACTTATACTTGAGTCAAGCACTTTTCTGCAGCAAAAACTTTCATTTTCCGAACCGACTTTGGGGCTCCGTATCTCAGGGCCCACTTGGTGCTAGGAACCCCAAATTTGGTGTGCAAACCCAGTGCAACTGGTACCATAATATATCTAAAGCTGGGGTTTCTAGCACCAAGTGGCCCTGAGATACGGGGCCCCAAAACCGGTTCAGAAAATGTCACTCTGCTGCAGAAAAGTGCTTGACATTTTCTGAACTGATTTTTGGGGCCCTGTATCTTGGGGCCACGTGGTGCTAGAAACCCCAGCTTTAGAAATGTTATGGTGCTAGTTCCACTGGGTTTGCACACCAAATTTGGGGATCTTAGCACTAAGTGGCCCCGAGATATGGGGCCCCAAATTCGGTCAACTGTGTCCATCTGCAGCAATGTCATTTCGGGACCCTTTGGGTTCAGAGACCCCAAATTTTGGCTGCAGCTAGGGGGCATCTAGGAACCCTTAACTACCGAGTTTGAAGTTCAGGGGACCTATGGCTGCAAATGGGCACAGTGAGGCATGCAAATGGGCACAGTGATGCTGCAAATGGGCATTGTTGACCCTCTTTTCCACTTACAGTAGCTGTGCATTTCTCACCCTCGTCTTATACTCGGGTCAATAAGTTCTTCCCATTTTTTTTTTGTGGTAAATTAGGGCCTAGACTTATACTCGGAACGACTTATACTCGAGTATATACGGTAACTTAATGGGACATCCCATAGCAATGCTATTTGAGGGGAGGGAGAGACAACCCGCAGGGTACCCCCAGACTTGAGGACTTATACTGCTGCCTGCAGCACATTGCGCCCGAAGGAGATCTGCTCATACCTCCTTAAATCCAACTGATAAAATTTTGTGAATGTATGTACTGAAGACAAAGTTGCGGCCTTGCAGATCTGAGCCATGGAGGTCTGGTGACACACTGCCCAAGAAGCACTAGCCGACCTGTTAGAGTGCACTTTAACTTGAGAAGGAGGAATCTTTCACCTTAAATCATAAGCCTGAATTATAACTTGCCGAATCCACTTAGCGACAGTGGATTTCGACGCTGCCTGTCCTTTCTTAGGACCATCTGGCAGAATAAATAAGAAATCAGTCTTTCAAATCTGAACAGTTGTCTTTTAGAAGATTTTTCACTGCTCTCACCACATCAAGACAATGTAGTTGTAGTGACTTTTCTTCCCTGGAACATGGTTTTGGAAAAAACGACAGCAGGACAATATCTTGGTTCAGGTGAAAACCTGAGACCCCTTTTGGCAAAAAGTCAGACAATGGTGTAACACCACTCTGTCCTCATGAATGATCAAGTATGGCTCTTTACAAGAAAGAGCAACAAATTTGAAACCCTCCTTGCTGAGGAAATAGCATCCAAGAACACTAGCTTCCTTGTCAGAAGGACTAAGGGAATATGCTATATCGGTTCAAATGGCTGTTTTTGTAACACCAACAAAACTAAGTTCAAGTCCCAAGGGCTCAAAAGGGGATTTAACTGGCGGATTAACTCGCATCACCCCTTGCATAAAACCCCGGATTAAAAGAATGTATAGCAAGCGGTCTTTGAAATAAGATCGAGAAGGCTGAGACTTGGCCCCTTAATACTACTCAAGGCCAACTTCAGCTCTACTCCCAATTGTAGAAAGGCAAGAATTCTGCCTCTGATATATCTCCGAGGGTGCCAACCCTTGGATTCACACCAGGAAACATAAGCCCTCCAGACTCTAATATATAGTTCTGGAAGCTGGCTTCCTTGCATTAAGGTGGCGATAACTGACCCGGAAAGCCCACGTTTCTTTAGAATGTGGGTTTCAATAGCCAAGCCATTAAACTTAGTGTTCGTAAAGTACGATGGAATATGTGAGAGCAGGTGTGGCCGTAGCGGAAGGGGCCATGGATCCTTCACTGCCATCTTTACAATTTCTGTATACCATGACCTTCTGGGCCATGCTGGTGCTACCAGAATTACCGGCTTTCTTTCCAGCTTGATCCTGCAAAGAAGTTGTGGCAGCAACTGAATAGGTGGGAGAATAGTGAGAACTGATCCAATGGGGTCATCAACGCATTTGTTCCGCATGAGAGTGGATGCCTTGTCCTGGACACAAAAGTTGACTAACTTCATGTTGAATCTGGACGCTAGAAAATCTACATTCGGAGACCCCCCCATCTTTGGCAAACAGCCCGAAAAATGTCGGGGTAAGAGACCATTCCCCCGGGAATAACTGCTGGCAACTCAAGTAGTCCACCTGACAATTCTCTACTCCCGGAATGAAGACTGCTGATAGGCACGAAACATTCCTTTCTGCCCAAGACTCTTGTTGTCCCCTTGGCGATTTATATAGGCCACAGCTGTGGCATTCTCGGATTGGATCCTGACAGGACAATCCCTTAACCTGAAAGTCCAGGCCTTCAGAGTCAAATGCACTGCCCGAATCTCTAGGATGTTGATGGGCAAAGGCTCTTTCGGTTCTTGACCAATGTCCCTGGACAGTTGTCTTTTCTAGTACTGCTCCCCAGCCTAAAAGGCTGTTATCTGTCGTTACCACTTTCCAGATAACTGGTCTGAAGGATTTTCCGTTCAGCAGATTCTGGGTTAGTAACCACCAACTGAGGCTTTGGGACACACGCATGGGCAAGTCCAAAGCTTGGATTGTTTTGTTCCAAGCAGACATGATACTGTTTTACAACAGTCTCGAATGGAACTGGCCATAGGTAACTGCTTCGAACGAAGCCACCATCTTTCCTAACAACCTCATGCAAAGGCGAATTGAGGGATCTTCTTTCGACCTGACCATCCGCACCAGCTCTCGTATGGAGTTGATTTTTGCCAGAGGCAAAACCACCTTTTTCTGAGCTGTGTCTATGATCAGGCCCAAATACTCCAGCTTTTTTAGCGGTTTTAATGAAGACTTCTCTAGGTTGAGAATCCAAACCCAGACTTTCCAGGTAACTGGTTGTAATGCGAACACTTTGCTCCAAACGAGCCAACGACTGGTCTATTAGCAGTAGATCGTCTATGCATGCCAAGACTGTTATGCCCTATGCCCTTAACCGGTCTAGAGGTGGGGCCAGCACTTCTGTTAACACCCGGGGTGCTGTAGCTAGCCCAAAGAGCAAGGCTACAAACTGAAAGTGCAGCTGTTCTACTTCGAATTGCAGAAACCTTTGGTGAGCTGGAAATATAGGGACATGCAGATATGCATCCCTAATGTCGACAGACGCCAGAAGTTCTCTTCCTTGTAGGACAGAAACTACTGACCTGATCGACTCTACGCGAAAGGAGCGGATTTTCAGGAACGGATTTAGATTCTTTAAATCTAGAATGGGTCTGACATCTCCATTTGGTTCAGTAAAAAGGTTTGAATAAAACCCCAAACCTTGCTCTTCTGTGTCTAATGCTTGAAACAGATTGCCTTTTCCCTGGATCTTTGGGAACGTTTGATCTCAGAAAACGAGACATGGAAACTCCCGAAAATTCTAGTTTGTATCCTAGAGACACCTTGGAGATAACCCATCTGTCCTGAATTTCCTCTTGCCAGACTTCTGAGTATTGCAGAAGTCTTCCCCCCACTCTGGCGAGGGGGAGCGCCTCTTCTTAATGAGGCTTTAGTATTCTGCTTTGCAGATTTCCAGCCCCAGGCCTTCTTTTGTGCCTGGGCCTGACCCTGAGGTTTTCCTTTAGAGTCTGATGGCAGAGGCCGTCGCCACTGCCAGATGCCCCTGGCGCAGGATAAAGTTAGTTTAAATCGAGGACGTTTATACTTTCTTTTCACTGGCAAAAGAGTACTCTTCCCACTAGAAGAAGTTTGGATGTATTTATCCAAATCATCCCCAAATAGTCGATCCCCATGAAAAGGGAAACTAGTCAGAAGCCTTTTGCAAGGTGCTTCGGCTGACCAATTTTTTACCCAAAGGAGCCTACGCATGTGTGCTAGCACAAGCACAAGGTGGGACGCCTGGTGAATAGAGTCTTTCATAGCGTCTATGGCAAAACATAATGTCTGGTAGTTCGGCCAACTCACGGGCCTGTTGTGCAGGGACCTCCCTAAGGGCCTGTCTGAACTGGTCCTTTAGGAACTGACAGATGCCTATTGCAGCGACTGTAGGCTGAGTAATGGCCCCTGCCAAGGAAAAAGAGGATTTTAAAAGGAATTCCAACTTTTTATCTGTTAGATCTTTAAGCATTTGCACATTGTCAACTGGACAAGTTAAACTTTTATTCGCACTGGAAATTGCAGCGTCAACTGCTGGTACACTCCATCTTTTGGTGAAGTTCTCCTCTATGGGATAGATAACTGAGAATCGCTTAAGAGGGAGAAAATGCTTATCCGGGTGACCCCATTCAGCATAAATAAGCTTTTCTAGTAATGCATGGACCTGAAACACATTAAAAGGCTGTAAAGGTTTTACAGAACCCAAGGAAGAAACCGAACTTTCAGCTGACTCAGTTAGGGGTAGCATGAAAGTGGAACGAACCATCTCCGTAAGAGATTGTACCAGCAATTTCTCAGATTGCGAGGCTAAAAAAGGTTCATCAACTGTTGTTTCCTCCACAGAGGATTTAAATAGAGCAAGAACAAAAATGGACTTTGTAGGCACCAATTATAATAAAATACATACATTTTTATTAAATATATAGTACAAAAATGAACTTTAAAAAACATTGCAATAAAAATGCAAACAGACCTCTCTAGTATAGGTTAAATACAGTAGATGCATAACATTTGCGGAGATGAAATCCAACAGTCATTTTAGAATAAGAAAGAAAAAAGCTCTACGTTTCGCAATTTGATTGCTTCTTCTGGAGATTTAAAAAAATTCTACAAGACAAAATTGCAAGCAGTCAGTAACAGTAAACAGTATTTCTCTACAGAGGAATAATCGGTTTGTTTTCCCTCGTGATCGCCTGAGGGTAATACCTCATCCTGTACCCACTGTTCCCTTGGTAAAGAGTTTGAGGTGGGGGAGGGGGATCTAGCACGCTTCCTATCCATTTGGATGGAGGATGCGATTAAAGCCACTAATCTTCCTTCTAGGTCCTGGGAGGAAAATGCATCTTCAGTCACGTATACAGGGGCTGATGTGTGAGAAGCAGTTGCACCACCAATTGGTTCCAATGACTCACCCTGGCTTGCCATATCTGGTATCTCCAGAGAGGATGACAGTGTGGAGGCATGACTGGAGTTCCCAGCGCCTGGGGGTGGAATTTTTGGTACCTTTGTGGCAACTCTGGAAGCCATAGTGCTAAGCACAAAAGCAGAGGCACTTTAAGAAAATGTACTACTTGCTGAGCAATAGTCTAGCAAAACAATGCCACCATAAAGATCAGCTTTTGGTGCTGAGTAACAATGTATTTCCTGTACTGGATATGCCTGTATACATCCCTAATGTGCCCCAGCGCTCCTGTGTCCTTGTGTGTCAGACTTCCTCTCTTCAGTTGCTCTGATAGAGATCTTCTGATCGCCTTGCTTCAACATGAACACTAGTCCACGCGCAAACAGCATTCGGGTCTGCAATTGCAGACCCGATGAAGAGGAGGCTCTGCAATTGCCGTCTGGCGCTCCTACCAGACTTCTGCACGTACAATGGGCTGGGGCACAACAAGGACTTATTTAAAAGGCAGGTACTGACATGGCTAATGTGAGTTAATATATGTAATACCCATAGGGAAGCCGCCACCGCACCCCCCGGGAAGGGGGGTAGGGGGGAGAGATTATTATTATTAGCAGTAGTGGTTTGGCTTCTGGTATTTGTTTTTAGCAGGAGCCGTTTAGACATGACAATATGTTATTTACAAACTTGCTGCTGTACCCGCAGCCCCTTAGTAAGCCCAGGGGGGAGAGGAACACGTCAATTGTTCAATTAAGAACCCCACTGGTTGCTGGGACACACACACAGTTATAGCTGGACGCAGAGCTGCTGAAAACAAGGTATGTGTATTTTACTCCCTCTAGTGGAGCTTTAAAGGCATACAATGTTTTTCATATGGAAGAAAACAGCATAGGTGGACTTTTTCCAGTTCCTAGGCTTCTTCCCTTACCTTTTCCTCGCTGCAGGATACTGCTGTGACAGACAGATCCAAACTTCACCCATCACAGCGGGATGCGTTAGTAAACCTTCAAAAGACCGGGTCCCTATTATATGGGTTCCACTCCTTTGGACCTGTATAAGGCCCTTCAGGAGCAACTTTAGGTAATGTAGCATGACCAGGAAGAGTCCTGGGTCCTGGGGTTCAGCCCTCAAAAAGAGGCATTACAGGCAAAACCTCATTCTTCTATGCGAGGCCCAGGTACCATCCTTTGGCCTCAGTGGCTTTGATGGATCCGGTCTGTTTAGGTTATTTAAATACAGCCTGGATCCCTCCAGTGAAGCACCTCAGAGCACATCGTCACTCGTGACCAACACCTTAGACACTGGCGAAAAAACTGAGGTACTCCTGAAAGGAGGAGAGGATTATATAGGGGAGTGAACTTCCTGTATTGGGTATACCAGTGTCCATCACCTGAAGGTGCCTATATAACCATTAAGGTATTACTTAGGCTCTGTGTCCCATGATGTACGATAAAGAAATATGAATGTGATCTACTCACTGGGGGGGGGGGGGGGGGAGGGGGGGGGGGACTCTGGGGGAATCTAGGATAGAAAATGACCTGGGTGTCCTAGTAGATGATAGCAGCAACTTGGCATTGCATACCATTGCTGAGCCTAACAAAGCAAAACAGAATATTGGCATACATTAAAAAAAGGGGATTAACTCCAGGGATAAAGCGATAATTCTCCAGCTCTACAAGACTCTGGTCCAGCCTCACCTGGAATATGCTGTCCAGTTCTGGGCACCAGTCCTCAGGAAGGATGTACTAGAAATGGAGCGAGTACAAAGAAGGGCAACCAAGCTAATAAAGGGCCTGGAGGATATTAGTTATGAAGAAAGGTTGCAACTTATTCTCTCTGGAGAAGAGACGCTTGAGAGGGGATATGATTTCAATTTATAAATACCGTACTAGTGATCCCACAATAAAGATAAAACTTTTTCGCGAAAGGCAGTTTAATAAGACACGTGGCCACTCACTAAAATTAGAAGAAAAGAGGTTTACCCTTAAACTATTTAGAGGGTTCTTTACTGTAAGGGTGGCAAGGATGTGGAATTCCCTTCCACAAGCGGTGGTCTCAGCGGGGGGCAGTTTAAAAAAACTATTGGATAAGCACCTGAATGACCACAACATACAGGGATATACAATGTAATACTGACATATAATCACATACATAGGCTGAACTTGTTTCTTTTTCCAACCTCACCTACTATGTAACTATGAGACAAACCATTTAACGCTGGCAGGGGCGCTTCCAATGATTAGATTTTATCTAAGTAAATCATTTATCCCAAAACGAAACCAAATGTTGCATTAACTACTTAAAAAGTGTTAGCTAAGTTGTCGGAAATTTTTTAATTTAAAAAAGGTTTACATCAGCAAAATGGAGAGCAAAGACAGTTAAAAAAAAAAAAAAAAAAAAAAAAAAGGTAGATCATTACAAGAAGAGAAAAACGGCACAATCAGAGACTGCCCATGAAACAAGGGGAGATTAACCTGCAAAATATAGAAGGGCGTAATGAGTGACAGATTAGTCATGCGTATAAAAAAAAAAAAAAAAAATTATATATATATGTGAAACAGCAACGTACCTAAATACTTCCTTATGCAATCATGGCCAAATATATAGTCACCCCTGCATTTCTCTCAGATAATGCACCACTTTGTCCAGAAAAATCTTGCAATTACAATGGTTTAGGCATGCTCAGGGCTTTTTTTTTTTTTTTCCCCTCGGAGAATAGGTGCAGGAACTCTTCCCCCCCCCCCCCCCCCCCCCCCGAGTCACCCCTTGCCTCTGCCCCCTACCCACCTCTGACCACGTCCCTTGATTCCACCCCCTACCCACCTACCAGTACTGCCCCTTTTAGAGAATACAGAACCAAGTATCATTTTGTGGTACTAAATCATTTGTATGGAACATGTTATTGATAAAAAGAAAAGCAGTAAAATAGATCCCCTGCAGCCAGGAATAGAATCCCAGCAATAGAGCCCCACACAACAATAGACTGCCCCAGCAACAATGGACTCCACCCCAACAACAATATATTCCCTGCAGCAACAGCGAACCAACCACAACAAAATATCACACCCAGTAACAAAATATCCACCCAAGCAACATTAGACCCCCCAGCAGCAACAACAGATCTCCCAGCAGCCAGCATCAATAGATCCTCCAGCAGCCAGTAAAAATAGACCTCTCCCTCAACAGTAAATCCCTTCCAGCGACATAAGACCCCACCCCCCCAGCAACAATAGATTTCCCATCAGCAACAAAAGACCCTCACACAAAATCAGATCCCCACCAGTGACAATAGATCTCCCAGCAGCTAACATCAATAGACCCTCTAGCACACCCCATGCTATTACATACATTTAGTGCTAGAAGTGCCGGACTGCGTTCCCGCTGAAAAAAAGTCCTGGGCATGCTCATGTTTATTTCTTATCACCTTAATGAAATGCATGCTCGGTATCGGCACTGATACTCGTATCAGTACAACACTACACAAGGCCTTTAAGTACAAACCTCTTGCTGTACTATCAGTATACGTGAATGTCATGTATGAAAACTCCAATGCAATGAAAACCTGAACTATTATACTACACCAATTGACAGAGATTCACAAAAATGTCAATGGATACATTGTATGCTTTACTAATCAGTATTTACATTTCTATGTAAAAAACACATAAAAATGATAACCATCACATTTAGTTGGACTTGTGGAAGTGTCTTTTTTCAACCTTACCAACTATGTAACATTTACCGTGCAAACATTACATGCAATTCCAAAATGCAGAACTTACACTTACACTTGCAACCATGTACACCTATGAGAAAATTTCAAAGAAGAAAATAAATAAATGTATAAAGCAAAAATAATTTGCGCACGTAATGTACACAGCTTTAACTGGAGTAAACAGACACTGGGTAATGCCTGAGGCCAGTGCCAAGTAATTAAAGCACACAGCTGGCATCTCCTCAGGCAAACTATGCACTCAGAAGGACCTATGCTTCCAGGCAGACAAAATTGTCAATCATGCAAATATTTTATAGAAGGCCTTAGCTTCTGCCCATTTATACTCCTATACCAGGCTATTATCCTACTATACTCATACCCAGGGATCACATTAAACCCTTTCGCTATTTGAGCTGTTTTTTGCATTTTCTGCACACAAATAATTTTAGGCCTTAAAATTACAATAGACACCAATAAGAATCTCACACATTCATCTCCATATTAGCAGTATTCACCATCACAAACAAGTTTTCGCTGTTTTTAAGGCTATGGCCCCAAGGGGATGTTCACATCGGAATGTCCCCCAAAAGGTCAAGTGCCGGGACTCAAAAGGAAGAAGTAAGGCAAACAAAAAAAAAAAATTAAAAAAAAGGGGGGGGGGGGTAGAGGAAAAGTCCCACAACCAGGTGAAAAAAAGCTTAAATCATCAAGTCAGGTGCTTCATCTGCAGACCAAAAAACAAACACACAGCACCAAAAAAAATCATGACCCACTGTAACATGGCTTATATCCATTATATATCCAGAGACAGAGGGCCTTAAAGCGGAGGTTCCACCCAAAAATGGAACTTCCACTTTAAGTAATGGTGACCCCCTGACATGCCACATTTGATGTAATTTCTTTTTTTTTTGGGGGGGGGGGGTATCCAAGTTTTAGGGGCACCAAGCTGCCACTTCCTCCTCCAGATGGAAGTTCACCTCTCCCCCCTCCCTCCCTGCAATCTTCTGAGAAACGTCACAGGTCCCAGAAGATCGCCCGGCCATTCACAGCACGGCTCACGCATGCGCTGTGCGCGCCCAGCTGTAAGGCCACAGCCAAGCGCCCACAGTTAGAATGGCGGCGCCGTGGACAGGAGGGAGGCTTCGTGTGCCCACATCGCTGGACCGTAGGACAGGTGAGTGTCTAATTATTAAAAGTCAGTAGCTACACTTTATTTTTACTTTTTTTTTTAAAAGGTGGAACTCCACTTTAAGGTTTGCATTTATGCATTAAGGTGAAAACCATTCTGTGCTGCAGAATCGCCCAGCTCCCACTTATTCTTACATGAGCCCGATCCGATCCAGTGCCGTACATGAAAGCAGCAGTTCTCGCTGCTGTCTGCCTTCTCCCTGGGCAGATTGATAGCTATTGGCTCCCACTGCTGTCAATCAAATGCTGAGCTGAGCAAGTGTTGGGCAGGGACGAGCCGCCCGCTCTGTCAATAGGTGTAGACAGGGTGGCTCGGAAGCCAACCCACACAGGTGCCGCCATCCATGGGGGGGCACTTGCTGAAGAGGAGGAGCCTGGAGCAAAGGCAGGGGACCCGAAAAGAAGAGGCTCAGGGTTGCTCTGTGCAAAACCACTGCACAGAGCAAGTATGACATGTTTGTAATTTACATTTTTTTTTAAATGAAGCTTTACTATTGCTTTAACCACTTAAAGTGGATGTAAACTCAATGTTATCCTTTCTAACATTGGGTTATCTATAAGGATATACATGCCTCCTGCATGTATCTTTACCTGTCAAATGTCTCCCCTCTGTCTGTTATGAGACCCAAAAAACTGCATATTCTGTGGGCGGGTCTGTTGTCTGGAGCTCAGTGGGTGGAGTTGTGATGTCAGTAGACTCCCCGCCCACCTCTACACCCCTTGTCAATATGCATTTTCTCCTGTGTATTTCTAACACTGAACTTCTGCTATAATCTCTAACATCCAGTGAAAAGACAGGAAAGTCACCACATGACTTCAGCATGCCAAATCATGGTGAGGTGTGGAACAGCCAATCCTTGCAGAGCTGCTGAAGAAAGGAGTGGGGGAGGGAATGTAAAAATATTGCATGTCTCTTAGGCTAGTGCACGAGATGTAAATCACCTGTCACTCACAGCAAGGGGGAGGATTTGACAAAGTTTTTCTCAGTTTGTCAAGATTTCTCACTGAACAATAAAAGAGGATTGCTCAGAGATGGATTAACTCTGTGCAGCAAGACTGCGCTCAAATGATAGGAAATCTTATACTCTACAGTATGATATCAAACAAAAAAAAAAAAAAATTCTGGTTTACATCCACTTTAAGGACTAGCCTCGTTTTGGAATTTAGGCGTTTACATGTTTAAAACATTTTTTTTTGCTAGAAAATTACTTAGAACCCCCAAACATTATATATTGTTTTTTTCTAATACCCTAGAGAAAAAAAATGGTGGTCATTGCAATACTTTTTTTCACACCGTATTTGCGCATCGGTCTTACAAGCGCTCTTTTTTTGGAAAAAATGCACTTTTTTGAATAAAAAGAAAAAAAATAAGACAACAGTAAAGTTAGCCCAATTTTTTTTATATTTTGAAAGATAATGTTATGCCGAGTAAATTGATACCCAACATGTCACGCTTCAAAATTGGGCCCGCTCATGGAATGGCGTCAAACTTTTACCCTCAAAAATCTCCATAGGCGTCATTTAAAAAAATTCTACAGGTTGCATTTTTGCGTTACAGAGGAGGTCTAGGGCTAGAGTTATTGCTCTCGCTCTAACGATTGCGGCGATATCTCACGTGTGGTTTGACCACAGTTTTCATATGCGGACGCTACTCATGTATGCGTTCACTTTTGCGCTTCTCTCCCGCCACCGATAAAAGTGATGTTGCAGCTAATCCACCGCAGAGACCACTTTTATCTGAAAGTCGACCGCCGTACGAAAACGGGGATACCGGGGTTATGGCAGCTAGCTGCTGCCATAACAACGATATCCGCCGCCAAACTTTGGACGTACATCGGCGTGCCGTGGTCAGAAAGTGGTTACCAGTAGCAATTTCATCCCACTATCTGGACCTATGATGATTATATTCCAATTAGATATTAGCTGTCCAATATCCAACAACAAACACCAAGTCCTTAGAGTAAGGGACTCAATGGATAGATAAAAAACATGGACAATAATAAGTCCTCCTATAATAAAACAGCGTATCTATGGGCATTTTAGATAACATTCCTCAGGCTCGGTTCACACTGGATGCCGATGCGGCTCCCAACAGGGGTCCTGTGCGTCCTGGTTCACCCTTTTAACGTCCGATTTCAGCCCGCATTGAGCTTAATTCGGACCTGAAACAGGCCAAAAGACACACAGGGCTCCTGTGCAAATGCACACAGGAGCCGCATCGGAGATATGTGAACCGGCTCTATTGAGAGCCGGTCACATTCTCCTGCTATTGCGAATTGGATGCGGAGTATCCGCATCCAATTCGCAATAGTATGAACCCGGCCTAAAACATATGGTAGGCCAGAAAGATGAATTCTGACATCCTTGTGTGGCGCAGGTACATAGATGACGTTTTTATGGTGGCCAGTACTCCCACTAACATGTGCAATATGAACGCTTTGGGATATAACCAATTTGATTTGTAGTTCACTATGAAAAATTTGATGTAGAAAGGATTTCCTTCCTTGATGTCCAAATTTTGTATTGGACGAAGGTTCCTTGGCTACGACACTTTATAGGAAAAAAACGGTAAGGGAAATTAGATACAATACCATGGGATAATAGTGCCCATCCCCAGGCACTAACCAGAAGTATTCCATACAGCCAATGCCTAAGCCTGAAACAAAACTACACAAAAGACCAAGATTAGCTAAGAGAGGCAATAGAGACAGGTTGTTAGCCCGTGGCTATAGTGTGTATGTAATATATATATATATATATATACACACACACACACACACACACACACATACATACGTTAAAAATTAGCCTACCAATTGCCTTTGCCAAAAACTAGAAGTAGATTGATCTTTAATAAATGTTGTAGAGAACAAAGTGAGATAGTTACAGTAATTTTATAAGCAGATTTTCGTAACATGCTAAAGTGCATAAGGTTATACAGAAACACTGGTATTTGAAAATATGTTAAACAGATATCCGGAAAATGTCTATATGAGATGTACAGCCGTGGCCAGAAGTTTTGAGAATGACACAAATACTAATTTTCACAAAGCCTGCTGTCTGTTTTTGTGATGGTAATTTGCATATACTCCAGAATGTTATGAAGAGTGATCAGATGAATTGAAATTAATTGCAAAGTCCCTCTTTGCCATGAAAATGAACTTAAAAAAAAAAAAACATAAAAAAAAAAAAAAAAACACATTTCTTCTCCATTTGTGAAGAATGCTTCAGGGTGCCCAAGAAAGTCCAGCAAGCTCTAGGACCGTCTCCTACAGTTGATGGAGCTGCAGAATCGGGGGGCACCACCAGTGCAGAAAAAAGGAACGACGTAACTTTATTACCAAACGCTGCGTAGGGCGGAGCGACGTGTCCGCGTCACCTCCCATCGTTGCTGTGATACCAGTAGGACAGGTTGTATGCGAGCCTCCGGCCGGCGCTCCAGACTGTTTCTAGGCACTTATTATCGAATACCAACATGTGAGTGCAATACTTTTGATTATTTTATTAAAGTTAAACGATTTTACAGTATTAGAGCCTTTCTATTTTTCAAGCCATATCCATTCTGCTGTGGGCTAATGCCCTATTATTTTCCAGCGTGATTATCTCCATCACAGCACCGAGGTCTTTGATGTCCATCCCAAGGCTTCTGATCCATTGGTTGTGATCCGGATCACTATGTATAAACAAGCTTCTTTTGACCCTCTGTAGTGGGGGGGTCATGAAATTCTGGTAAGACCCCTTTCACACCGAGGGCGTTTTGCAGGCGCTATAGCGTTAAAAATAGCGCCTGCAATCCGCCCTCAAACAGCTGCAGCACCGTCTCCGGTGTTAAAGCCAGAGGGCTTTCACACCGAAGTGCTGTGCTGGCAGGACGTCAGGAAAAGTCCTGCCAGCAGCTTCTCTGGAGCGGTGAAGGAGCGGTGTGTTTACCGCTCCTCCACCGCTGCTCCCCATTGAAATCAATGGGGCAGCGCTGGGATACCGCCGGCAAAACGCCGCTATTGCGGCACATCGCGGGCAGTTTCAACCCTTTCTGGGCCGCTAGAGGGGGGTAAAAGCGCCCCGCTAACGGCCGTAATGCGCCGCTAATCCAACGGTAAAACACCGCTAAAAATAGTGCCGTTTTACCACCGATGCTATGGGCGGCCCGGTGTGAAAGGGCTCTAAGCGGCCAGTCTTTATCCATGGTGGTGGATCAAGCACGTTTATTCTATACAGCAGGAATTCCAGATTATTTTGATGTTTTCACTTGAGTGATATATATATGAACTATATACACACATGAACTTTTGTTCTCACTGTTGCAAATTAGAAATGCACTTTTGATGGACTATCAGTTGCTAATTTGTTTTATTCTTTTTCAATTGTGTTTTATATTATCACATTGTGTTTATTCACATATTGTTTTTCACTTATTAATTTTCATTGCGGACTGGTGATCATATGTATGGTTACTACTCCCCTTCAGCGCGATTCCGTTATTTCCAATTTTGACCACCAGTGCAGAGCTTACTCAGGAACGGCAGCAAGCAGGTGTGAGTGCATCTGCAAGCACAGTGAGGTGAAGACTTTGAGGATGGCCTGGTGTCAAGAAGGGCAGTAAAAAAGCCACTTCTCTCCAGAAAAAACATCAAGGACAGACTGATATTCTGCAAAAGATACAGGGATTGGACTGCTGAAGACTGGGGTAAAGCAATTTTCTCTGATGAATCCCCTTTCCATTTGTTTGGGGCATCTGGAAAAAAACCTTGTCCGGAGAAGTAAAGGTGAGCGCTACAATCAGTCCTGTGTCATGCCAACAGTAAAGCATCCTGAGACCATTCATGTGTGGGGTTGCTTCTCAGCCAATGGAGTGGGCTCACTCACAATTTTGCCTAGGAACACAGCCATGAATAAAGAATGGTACAGAGACATCCTCCGAGAGCAACTTCTTGGTGACGAACAATGCCTTTTCCAGCATGATGGAGCACCTTGCCATAAAGCAAAGGCGATAACTAAGTGGCTTGGGGAACAAAACATGGAAATATTGGGTCAATGGCCAGGAAACTCCCCAGACCTTAAATCCAATTGAGAACTTGTGATCAATCCTCAAGAGGTGGATGAACTAAAAAAAAAAAAAAACACAACCCACAAAATTCTGACAAACGCCAAACATTGATTATGCAAGAATGGGCCGCCATCAGTCAGGATGTGGCCCAAAAATTGATTGACACCATGCCAGGGCGAATTGCAGAGGTCTTGAAAAAGAAGGGTCAACACTGCAAATATTGACTCTTTGCATAAACCTAATGTAATTGTCAAATGACAGCCTTTGACACTTATGAATTACTTGTAATTATACTTCAGTATACCATAGTAACATCTGACAAAAAGATCTAAAAAACACTGAAGCAGCAGACTTTGTGAAAATTAATATTTGTGTCATTCCCAAAACTTTTGGTCACAGCTGGGTTCTGGGTGGGCGGATGGCATCACAATCTCCGCTTCAGCCAATCAGAGAAAGCTTTGAGTTCATAAAAAAAAAAATTTAAAAAAGGGCCAATCTCAAAAATCTCCAAGTGTCTGGACGTTCTTCACGCAAACAATAAAGGAATATAAAACCATGCCTCTAAAAGGAAAGTTAGCTTTTACCTATTCCCAGCATTAAGGTTAAAAAACAAAATATCTCACTAAAGAGACTCTCTCTCTTTCAATTCGTTAAGTACATAAAAATGCTAAAAAGCCACCTGGATGGCCAATAGTGTCAGGAATTAGTTCACACAGCCTGCCAGTCGCTTTGTCAATTTTTCTACACGTTACGAGACTCCCCTCATTTACTAACAATGTACTAATTCCAACGCACACGTTCCTGTAGAAATGGCTGTGAATATAAACGGGTGCTAGAGCTGCACGATTAATCGTTCAAAAATCACAATCTCGATCCAACCCCTCTCATGATCTTAATCCGGAATTTCCATGATTCTATGCAAAGCCGTTTGCTGCTCAGAGCTGTAAAAAAACAAAAAAAAAAAACAAAACAAAACACAGGGACGTATATCACAACATCGCTAAGCTGAGATACGAAAAAAAAAAAAAAAAAAGTATCATTTGGTTCTTTTAGCTCAAAGGGATGAACTTCGGTCTGTAAATGAGGTCAGTTTATACACTTTAAGGACAGCCTTTTTCTGACACTTGTTGGTTACAAGTTGAAATCAGTATTTTTTGCTAGAGCATTACTTAAAACCCCCAAACATTATATATATTTTTTAGCAGAGACCCTAGAGCAGGGATATGCAATTAGCGGACCTCCAGCTGTTGCAAAACTACAAGTCCCATCATGCCTCTGCCTCTGGGTGTCATGCTTGCGGCTGTCAGAGTCTTGCTATGCCTCATGGGAGTGTATGTGCTATGCCTCCATGTAGTTGGGTTTATTTTACACCAAAGCTCTTGTTTATGAATCTCCACTTCTCCTTTTTTCGTTATTTGATATTGCTCTTTATTTCATGATGATTTTTGTGATCAATTTAAAATAATATTTATACAAAACAAGTATTTTATTACTTGAAATCTGTGTATAGGCCCCTGGGAGTATTCTGTCTCATTCCATATATGTTATTGGGCTAGCAGCACTTTGTCTACAACCAGGGGAGGTAGGTCCCATTTTTAATTTTTTTTTTGCGAACAAAAACAACCTACTTAGCCTTTAAATCAATTTGTTTTGCGACTCCTTAAACATATTCTGATGAGGAAAGTTTTCACATTATGGACACCCATTACCTCCAAGTGAAGGGGGTTGTGATGGGGACATGTTCTGCACCACTATATGCCAACCTGCACCTGGGGGGTTGGGAATTTTTCTCAAATGAGTCTTTATACTGGTGCCACAATCATGTGGGGCACAGGTACATGGATTACGTGTTTATGATTTGGGCCTTTACTCCCAACTGAGTTGCCGCAATTTCTGATCGCTTTGGGAAATAACCGATTTAAAAGAAGTTCACTATGAATCTTGATGTAGAAAGGATTTCCTTCTCTGTCCAAATGTTTGTATAGGCCAATAGCTCTTTGGCTACGACACTTATAGGAAAGAAACTGCAGAAAATACAATACTATGGGCTAATAGTGCCCCTCCGCAGGCACTAATCAGAAGTATTCCATACAGCCAATACGAAAGCAGAAATGAAACTGCACAAAAGACCAAAGATTACCAAAATAAAACTAGAATTCTCAGAGGCAGGTTGTTATCACGTGGCAACAGTAAAAACCAAAAAAAAAGTAAAAAAAAGTGTAAAACGAATAGACTTCAGCAAAAATAAAAAAAAAATAAAAAAAGAATTAGCTTGCTTTTTTAATCGACATAAAAAATAAATTGAGGCAGTTAAAGTGGTTCTAAAACCACAAGGTTTTTTACCTTAATGTATATTACCTGCGTTAAGGTAAAAAAAAGTATGTGTGTGTGTGTGTGTGTGTGTGTGTGTGCATACATACACATAGGGTAGGGCCAAGCTGGCTCAGGAGTGAGCCCACAGGTGCACCCCCATAGCAAGCAGCTTTATATTAGGTGCTTGGAGAAGAGGAGTAGCCGAGTGTGTTGGTGGGGGACCAAAGAGTAGGGGGTTCAGGGCTGCTCTGTGCAATACCATTTAAAGCGGAGCTCCACCTAAAAAGGGGAAGCTCCACTTGTCTGCCTCCTCCACTGCCACATTTGGCACCTTTTCAGGGGGAGCAGGTACCTGGTTTTGGACAGGTACCTGCTCCTACTTCTGGCTCAGTTCGCCACAGCAAAGTGAGCCACAAGTTCGGCCCTTCTTTCATCCCCCCAGCAGGTCCATTGAAAAAGCGCAGCATGCACAGTAGGAAACCGGCTGTGAAGCCACAAGGCCTCGCTGCCAGTTTCCCTTTGCCAAGATGGCAGCGGCAGCACCTGAGAGCCAATTCAAGAACTGGCTTGGTTGAGGACACCGCTGGATTGCTGGACAGGCAAGTAGCCAAAAAGTTAAAAAGTCAGCAGCTGCAGTATTTTTAGTTCATAACAAAATTTTTGCAACAACATGCTGAACTTTGTGAGGTTATACAGAAATACTGATAATTACGGTACTTAACAGTGAGACTTATGGAAAATACTTTATAACGATATCCAGAAATTGTCTATAGGAGATGTAGAGCAATATGTGGTAGGGTGACTAAAAGCCTTTATACAGGTTCTGGTCAAGTAGACATAGGTGGCGGAGAATGATGCTCGCCATAGTTATGGCCCCGGTGGAGGCATCCATACCAGAGGCTTTCCCTCCAGCCAGTAGAGGTTCAGGATATAAGCCATTTTAATTATGGTCAGTCATACATATTTATAATGCAGCTAAGCTAACTAAAGTTACATTGGGCCGTGATTTTATAGCTGTGACTCTCTTTTTCATATATAGATGAGGACTGACCGAATCTGATGTTCAATGTTATTTTTCACCTGGGTGGGGAACTTGTCATCATTTTTTACCTGCATGTCCAAACACTTGTCTTTTTATGGGAGTGCTCTGATGTGAGCATTAGCCTGCTATGGACTTATAAACAGTGAGAACTTGTTTGCGATGATAAACATTGCCAATATGGAGATACATTTACAAGGTTTTTTTTATTGAGGTTTATATTGTTATAGTTTGTAACCATCAAACTCCTGAAGAAGCGGATTTATTTAGGAAAATTCGTAGAGTATCCCCCAATCCTTCACCGTATACCAGCTAAATTTATGATATGGGCGTACTCTGAATTGTCTTCTGAACAGATATCAAATGACGAGGGCTACTGTAAGCAATCACGGGGCCCCGTACAGCCTACCTGACAACCCCCTACCGGAAATATCAAATTATATTTTCACTAAATATGCACTAAAATCATTAGCCTCACACACACTGGACATTTTTACAGCTGCTGTTTTTGGGTCCAGACATTTTGTTAAAGTCCGATGTGCGTGAGGCCCAAGTGGACACAAACGCAACATAACTCCAAATAAATCTAAAAGATTAAACTGTACTGAGGTAATAAAGCTCTGTGTGTGAATGAGGTCTTGGGGCTCACATGGGTACAGTGCGAATCAGCAGTTTTGTATGTGGCTGGAGCGGTGTACAGACAGCCTATGTTACACTTAGGGGACATAGCAACTCTACTAATACAGTCGCAGGTCATAATTTGACAGGCATGTGGGTGCTGGTGTAAGGCCCACATGGCACCTGTCAAATTAAGACCTGTTTCTCTGTTCAGACGCTGCTTCCCCATAAAAGCAGTGGTCTCCAAACTGCGGCCCCTTGCTTGCTTTTATATGGCCCTTGGGGCACCCTCTCCTTCCACTGATAGAAGACACCATTTCTTCCACTGACAACAAAGATGGGCCACTCTTCCCCCTCCATTCACGCCAACGGTGGGCCACTCTTCCACCCCCCCCCACTCACGCCAATGGTGGGCCACTCTTCCACCATGCCAACGGTGGGCCACTCTTCCAGCCCCCCACTCACACCAACGGTGGGCCACTCTTCCACCCCCCCCACTCACGCCAACGGTGGGCCACTCTTCCACCCCCCCCCACACTCACGCCAACGGTGGGCCACTCTTCCACCCCCCCCCACACTCACGCCAATGGTGGGCCACTCTTCCACCCCCCCCCCACACTCACGCCAACGGTGGGCCACTCTTCCACCCCCCCCACTCACGCCAACGGTGGGCCACTCTTCCACCTCCCCCCACTCACGCCAACGGTGGGCCACTCTTCCACCCCCCCACTCACGCCAACGGTGGGCCACTCCTCCACCCCCCCACTCACTCCAACAGTGGGCCACCCTTCCCCCCCACTCACGCCAACGGTGGGCCACCTTTTCCTCCAATTGAGGCCAACGATGGCCCACTTTTCCTCCCACTGACACCAATAATGGGGCACTATAGCTCCCACTGACGCCAATGGTAGGGCACTATTGCTCTCACTGATCCAAAGATACATTGTTTAATACCACTAATGACAGAATAATTTCTACTCCCAATGGCCACAGTCCGGCCCTTGAAAAGCCTGGAGGACAGTAAACTTGCCCTTTGTTTAGAAAGCTTGGAGACCCCTGCCTTAGAGTAACAGGCAGCTCCAGCCGCATGAACAATCCACTCATTCACACATAAGTTGGGGACAGTAAACCTGCACAGTTGAGCTGCACTTTTACCACCAACCAACCGCAACCCCCCCTTTAGCAACAAAGGCAGTGGATAGGGGTGTACACATGCCACAGTTGTGACGCTATGTGCAGCCATGGAAGAAATTATACCCCCATCGAACAAGACCCATTCAAAGCACATGCGTGGGGTTAAAACAGAATGCCCCTCTTACAGACACCTAAACAGATCTGCCAAGTAGCACTGGACCCAGAAAAAAAAAAATAGAAAATGAAAAATGAATAAATAAATAATAGGGCTTGACAAATCCCACCAGGCACAAGGTCTCCATTGCGACTAGAAACTGCGTCTTGGCACCTGTTTGTACTTAAATTGCAGTGCCATTCCAGTTCAGGTGCGATTTTGTCTCTCTCTCTCCACAACTGCCTCCCATTCAATGCAAAAACACCTCCCATTGACTTCAATGCAAAAATTCCTTCCAAAAGCAATTCTATGTAAACACTTATCTCTCTACTCTATCACTTGCAAGCAGGGTGGCTAAAAAAATAAATAAATAAATAAATAAATATATATATATATATATATATATCGGATTTTTTGATTTAACCACTTCAGCCCCGGAAGAATTTAGCCTCTTAATGACCAGGCCATTTTTTTGCAATATGGCACTGTGTCTCTTTAACTGACAACTACGCGGTTGTGCTACGCTGTACCCAAACAAAATTGATGTCCTTTTATTCCCCACAAATAGAGCTTTATTTCGGTGGTATTTGATCACCTCTGCGGTTTTTATTTTTTGCGCTATAAACAAAAATTTTTCTCCTTACCCTTGGTTTTTATATCTTTATTTCAGAGGGTCAGGTAGATAGCTCTTTGTATGTCCTTTTATCTACTGAAGGATCTGGATCAATGTGTTAGAGGTTCTGTGGCGCTGAGTGGTGTACTATAGGCCGAATTTTACACTGTTCTGTTATATAAACAAAAATACACCGACAATTTTTGCTATAATAAATATCCAAAAAAATTTTTAAAAAAAGTAAAAAAAAAACGAAATTTCTTCATCAGTTTAAGCCAATATGTACATATTTTTGGTAAAAAAAAAAAAAAATAAATCACAATAAGCGTATATTGATTGGTTTGCACAAAAGTTATAGCGTCTACAAAATATTGGATTTATGGCATTTTTATTACTTTTTTTTTTTTTTTTTTACACTAGTAATAGCAGTGATCAGCAATTTTTAGCGGGACTGCAACATTGTGGCAGACAGATCGGACACTTTTTTGGGACCAGTGACATTTATACAGTGATCAGTGCTATAAAAATGCACTGATTACTGTATAAATGGCACTGGCAGGGAAGGGGGTTAACACTAGAGGGTGATCAAGGGGTTAAGTGTTCCCTAGGGAGGTGTTTCTAACTGTAGGGGAGTAAACTGACTGGAAGTACAGAAAGATCGCTGTTCCTGATCACTAGGAACAGACGATCACACTGTACTCTGTCAGAAGGGAATCTGCTTTGTTTACACTGGCAGATCCCCATTCTGCCTCTGTGTGAAGCGATCGCGGGTGGCCAGTGGACATCGCGGCCACACGCATCGGGGCAAGCGCGCCCACTGTATCTATTACACGAAAAAGAGTTGTACCGGTACGGCGATTCGCACAATAGAGCCGACTTGCCACAGTATAACTGCGGTGGTTGGTCGACAAGTGGCTAAATCTAATTTTATTTAAAAAAAAAAAAAAAAAAAAGGATTTTATCATTTCTATCAAATTTTAATAAAATGCTTTTGGAGTAAAAATCTGTGTAAAGATAGTTTTCTATTTAAGATACTATTAATAATTTAGCTTATTCAGCATGAAATGGAGCTTAGTTATGTAACATGAGGCTGTATATTCTGCAATATTTACATTTTTGGTAAACTCCTTCAATGAATCCAAGCTCTGCAAGCTGAGATAACATGCACTGCATTGATGCATTCACACAATTTTACAGTAACCATGAGATAAAACAAAGTTCAGGAATATTCCGTTATCCCATTGTTATCCAAATCTATGTACACTACAAACTGTATGATTGAATAGGTTCTGATATCGCCGTTTTACTAACTTGACAGCTTATTATTCTAAATAGGAAACCTTCATTTTGTTTGTAAATATTAAAGATTCTAACTACCAGCAAGAATAAGTCCTCACATTTCAAGAGCACCTGTCATTTCAGATCCATCATGGCAGCGCCTGTTAGTGGGCATCTACTCTCCTGCTGCCGCCACCTCCCTCACCTTGTTGTGTCACTGCCGCATCACCAGCTGTCCTATTAAAGTGAATGGGACTGTCGGTGAGTCAACAACCGGGTCAGAGGAGGAGCCGCTGTGGGACAGATGACCGTTGCTCTTAAAAAATTATGATTTAAAATTGAGTGAATTTAATTCAAGCCTTTTTACTAGTGATTTAAATTAAATCCACCCTGGGCTAGGTCCAACCCAACTGGTTAAAAATAGACTATTGCAGATGTAAACGGTTAGTAAAGGGAGGAATTGCCAGGATGATTGTTTAAATCATCGTTCTCCAAATAATAGCTCATAGAGGAACCATGGTGAACAATCACAAATGCATAGGGAGAGAGTAACATTGTCTTGCTCTCTAAGTGTGGTTTACCCTTAATAAATCCCATACATGACTGGTTATTGTTATATGTGCAAATTTTATAGTACTCCTTATGATTCAGGACACGCAGCCTAGATTGTTGTTAAGTGAAATTGAAAAATTACACAACACTGTCATAATAAATGGTATTGTGTATATATATATATATATATATATATATATATATATATATATATATATATATATATATATATATATATATATATATATATATATATCCAGCTGACCTACTATGTAATTCCATATGTCACACAATATATGCTACTTGATAGAACCTGCTGTATTGGAATTTTTGGCTGCAATGACACTGTGTCTGAATGTATTGTTGATTGGTTTTTCAATAAACTCTTATCTGATTAAAATAAAAAAATTAAATCTGCCCTGCTTGCAAGTTTGGAACGCACCACTACAAACTCGCACAGGACTCTTTTCGTAATGGCACTCAAAGCGCAATGCATGTGGATCGCATCTGTGTGAACCACCTCAACAGGAACACATGATGATATTTAGCCTGTCATGCAAATCTGTGAGTTTGAAACCGCATCCAGAACTGCATATTTGTGAACCAGGGCGGCTCCATTTACACCTGCGCATCTTGGGATCGTGGCAGAATTGCTGTGATTCTGCCCGCGATCGCAGGTTCGGGTGGCACCTAAAACATGGTTCGGTTTTGCCGTGATTGTCATGCAGCAACTCACATCTCGTGAAGCTTGTCGCCCAAAAGAAGCTCCTGCAATATATTATATATATATATCTATATATCTATATATCTATATATATATATATATATCTTGAGAGGACTGTCTGCAACTGATAAAGGAAATGAGGGTCAGAGAGTTTGGACAGGCTACTTTTACTGCCGGTTCACACAGGGGCGACTTGTCAGGCGACCTAGCCGCCTGACAAGTCGCCTCCCATTCTGTACTACGGAACCGTTCTAATAGGAGCGACAGAAGTCATTTTGCAAGTCGCCATGGAAGTCGTGCGCAGGTCGCTTCGGTGAGGCAACCTGCAAGTCGTGCCGCCCCTGTGTGAACCGGGGCTTATGGTAGATAAAATGCTAGAGAAGACAATAGAAACTGGGAACATATTACATGAGGTGAACAGAGATGAACGTTCCCACTACAATGTCCCCATTGTACCCAAGTACAAGTAAAACTAGCCTGTCAGGTTCTTTTACATTTGATTACTGCTGGTGGTAATAGCCACTAGCACTAATTATTGTGTTCTGCTGGCCAGGAAGGCTCCCCGTGCCCCCCTGCACTGGCAGAACACAATAAAGCTGAGGGAGGCATTCCCTCATCACCCCTGTGTTAATGAGGAATCAAGCGATTTTCTTTCCTTCCACCTGTGGTGCAAGAGAAGAAAATTGAATCATCAATATGCTGCTTTAGGTGGAAGCAAACCATCCTATTGTTTTCAGCCAAAGAAGCTGCCATCTTGGCCTCCGTTTAATCTGCAACTGCCATGATGCTGCACATGTGATCAGTTATAACAGTCATTGGATGGTTTGACAGTTTGGTTGAGATAACAGTCAATGTGACAGTGAGCATTTCTGGCATGCTGGGAATGTAACTGTGTGGTGTGGCGGGTCAGCCATGTACACAGAGATGGATGGGTGGACATGGAGATCCCACCATGGTACATGGACCGAGACAAGTCCCCCTGGCCGAGGGTGAAATCATGTAGTAAGGATGAGCTCAGGCGTCCATGTGCCCTTGCCCAACAGGAATCCGACACTCCGCAGCGCTAATCACAGGTAGTGAGACATTTGATCTGTGCAGCCGCAGATCGGAAAATGTCTCACTGCCTGTGATTAGAGCCGCGGAGTGTCGGCTTCCTGGCAGGCGTGGGCATGTGGAGTTGCGAACACGCCTGAGCTCATCCTTAGTATTGAGTGTAGGAGTGCACACAGGTGTGGGCTGAGGATGGAGCTCACCATAAACCTGGACTGGCCCCCGACCATATCCTTTATCTCCAACATAAGCTTTACCATTGGAGCTCATCCACCGGACCATGGCCTCCTTCCTACCGGCCTCCAACTAGCTGTACATTTCCTGACCTCCCACAGGGATCACTCCACCCAGCTTCCATATTGTCCACCAACCTTCTATGGTGGAGCTCAGTACTTCCCACAGTGCCCCCCAACCTCCCTCCGTGCCCCTACGTCCCCACACTGCCTCCCAACTGTTTCTTAAAAACATTTAAATTGATGGGTTTACTAACACTTAAAGACTCTGTAGCCAAAACGTGTTAGCCAGTTTGTGCTGTAACTTACCAAGTAGCCAATAAAGATTACAATCCATGGAAGGCAACTGGTTGTGCCAGCTTTGTTTCATTGTACGGATCACCTGCAAGCTGTCACTTCACCGCCAATCCTAAGAACCCCAGATATTCCTCGCCTAACATATACAGATGTGGCCTCGTTCACACGGGACATATGTTTCCGGGTCACATGTGGGGGGCTGTGTCCCATGTGGGGGGCTGCGTCCACACTGCTGGTGCAACCCAGCCTACGAATGTCTATGAGGACACAATGTGACATCCATACAGGTGCACATCCCCGGACGTACCCAGGGTGCAGATGTCACATTGTTAGGGTGTTCATGTCTGGGCAGACGCTGCGTCCCAATGGGCATGAATGGGACAGGATGCACAGACCACCTGTACACCCCCCATGTGGGTAGCATGGCCCTCACATGGCACCCGGATGAATACACCTCCTATGATTGGCCCAGTGCAGTGACAGCTCCTGGTGGGATCAGATCTCTAATACAATACATAGAGAATGACAGCGGGCCAAGCTGGCCCAATACATACCCATCACCAGAACTGTCATTGATCATCTATAGAAGACACCATAGTCCATCCATGGGGAGGACACACCATATACACGGCCTGATCCCCGACAACATCCCTCCTCCGATCACATCATATGTCAGGAGGACTCCCCTCCACAACCAGCCGACCGTATACAACACAACACGTCACACAGCCCGGCATCCCTAACACACACCTACCGTCCAATCCTGATATCTCCGGCACCGGTGAGAGGAGCTCCCCCCCCTCTCCGACACAGCCTGAGGCGGAGAACGGAGCCACACTTCCCCAGCACAGAAGGAAGAGGACAGGGCGGGGGGAGATGGAGCGCACACACACCGCGCCTGCGCACTATGAGATGTGACCAACGGGGGCGATACGGAGGGGCGGGGAGGACAAATCATCTGCTTTGACCCCGCCCCTCTCCTCCGCCCACTTCTGGTCCATGGATCTCCTCTGTCCAGGTGTGCTGGGTCCTCCTTGTGTACATAGAGATGGATGGACAAGAAGATCCCACCATGATCTATGGACCGAGATATAGCCACCCAGCCAGGGCTGAGATCATATAGGAGTGAGAATGGAGCTCACTATAAACCTGGACTGACCCCTGTCATATCCTTCATCTCCACCATAAGCTGAACCATCCACCGGACCATGGCCTCCTTCCTACCGGCCTCCAACTAGCTGTACATTTCCTGACCTCCAACAGGGACCCCTCCGCCCAGCTCCAATATTGTCCACCAACCTTCTATGGTGGACCTCAGTACTTCCCACACTGCCCCCTTACCTCCCACACTGCCCCCTTACCTCCCTCTGTGCCCCTACCTCCCCACACTGCCCCCTTACCTCCCTCTGTGCCCCTACCACCCCACACTGCCCCCTTACCTCCCTCAGTGCCCCTACCTCCCTACACTGCCCCCTTACTCCCTCAGTGCCCCTACCTCCCTACACTGCCCCCTTACCTCCCTCATTGCCCCTACCACCCCATACTGCCCCCCCCCCCCACCTCCCTCAGTGCCCCTACCTTCCCACACTGCCCCCCCACCTCCCTCAGTGCCCCTACCTCCCCACACTGCCTCCCACCTCCCTCAGTGCCCCTACCTCCCCACACTGCCCCCCCCACCTCCCTTAGTGCACCTACCACCCTACACTGCCCCCCCACCTCCCTCAGTGCCCCTACCTCCCCACACTGCCCCCCCCACCTCCCTCAGTGCCCCACCTCCCCACAGTCCCCCCCAACCTCCCTCAGTGCCCCTACCTCCCCACACTGCCTCCCACCTCCCTCAGTGCCCCTACCTCCCCACACTGTCCCCCCACCTCCCTCAGTGCCCCTACCTCCCCACACTGCCCCCCACCTCCCTCAGTGCCTCTACCTCCCACACTGCCCTCCCCAACCTCCCTCAGTGCCCCTAGCTTCTCACACTTCCTCCCAACCTCCCTCAGCTCCCCCACCTTTCCACACTGCTCCTCAAGCTCCCTCAGTACCCCCACCTTCCCACATTACCCCCAAACTTCCCATACTGCCCCCAACCTCCCTCAGCGCCGCTACCTTCCCACAGTGCCCCCCATTCCCCCTCAATGCCTCTATCTTCCCACAATGCCCCCAACCTCCCTCAGTACCCCCAACTTCCCACATTGCCCCCAAATCTCCCACAGTGCCCCTACCTTCCCACATTGTCCCCCAACCTCCCTCAGTGCTCCTACCTTCCCACACTGCCCCACCTCCCTCAGTGCCCCTACCTCCCCACACTGCCCCCCAACCTCCCTCAGTGACCCTACTTCCCCACACTTCCTCCCTCAGTGCCCCTACCTCCCCACACTGCCCCCCAACTTCCCCTTAATGCCCCTACCTCCCCACACTGCCCCCCAACTTCCCTCAGTGCCCCACCTCCCTCAGTGTCTCCACCTCCCCACACTGCCCCCCAACCTCCCTCAGTGCCCCTACTTCCCCACACTACCTCCCTCGGTGCCCCTACCTCCCCACACTGCCCCCCAACCTCCCTCAGTGCCCCTATCTTCCCACACTGCCCCCCAACTTCCCTTAGTGCCCCTACCTCCGCACACTGCCCCCTAACCTCCCTCAGTGCACCTACCTTCCCACACTGCCCCCCCCCACCTCCCTCAATGCCCCTACTTCTCCACACTGCCCCCCAACCTCCCTCAGTGCCCCTACCTTCCCACACTGCCCCCCAACCTCCCTCAGTGCCCCTCTACCTCCCCACACTGCCCCCAATCTCCCTCAATGCCCCTACCTTCCTACTCTGCCGTCTACCTCCCTCAATGTCCCTACCTCCCCACACTGTCCCCCTACCTCCCTCAGTGCCTCTATTTCCCACACTGCCCCCCAAGCCCCTACCTTCCCACACTGCCCCCCAACTTCCCTCAGTGCCCCTACCTCCCCATACTGCCCCCCAACCTCCCTCAGTGCCCCTACCTCCCCACAGTGCCCCCCCACCTCCCTCAATGCCCCTACCTTCCCACAGTGCCCCCCAACCGCCCTCAGTGCCCCTACCTCCCACGCTGCCTCCCAACCTCCCTCAGTGCCCCTAACTTCTCATACTGCCTCCCAACCTCCATCAGTGCCCCTACCTTTCCACACTGCCCCCCAAGCTCCCTCAGTACCCCCACCTTCCGACATTGCCCCCAAACTTCCCACACTGCCCCCAATCTCCCTCAATGCTCCTATCTTCCCACACTGCCCCCCAACCTCCCTCAGTACCCCCACCTTCCCACATTGCCCCCAAATCTCCCACAGTGCCCCTACCTTCCCACACTGCCCCCCCCCACCCCCCTCAGTGCCCCTACTTCCCCACACTGCCCCCCAACCTCCCTCAGTGCCCCTACCTTCCCACACTGCACCCCCACCCCCCCTCAGTGCCCCTACTTCCCCACACTGCCCCCCAATCTCCCTCAGTGCCCCTATCTTCCCACACTGCCCTCCCACCTCCCTCAGTACCCCTACCTTCTCACACTGCCCCCCAACCTCCTTCAGTGCTCCTACCTTCCCACACTGCCCCACCTCCCTCAGTGCTTCTACTTCCCCACACTGCCCCCTCCAGCCTCCCTCAGTGCCCCTACTTCCCCACACTACCTCCCTCAGTGCGCCCACCTCCCCACACTGCCCCCCCCCAACCTCCCTCAGTGCCCCTAACTTCTCACACTGCCTCCCAACCTCCATCAGTGCCCCTACCTTTCCACACTGCCCCCCAAGCTCCCTCAGTACCCCCACCTTCCGACATTGCCCCCAAACTTCCCACACTGCCCCCAATCTCCCTCAATGCTCCTATTTTCCCACACTGCCCCCCAACCTCCCTCAGTACCCCCACCTTCCCACATTGCCCCCAAATCTCCCACAGTGCCCCAACCTTCCCACACTGCCCCCCCACCCCCCTCACGGCCCCTACTTCCCCACACTGCCCCCCAACCTCCCTCAGTGCCCCTACCTTCCCACACTGCCCCCCACCCCCCTCAGTGCCCCTACTTCCCCACACTGCCCCCCAATCTCCCTCAGTGCCCCTACCTTCCCACACTGCCCCCCCACCTCCCTCAGTACCCCTACCTTCTCACACTGCCCCCCAACCTCCCTCAGTGCCCCTACCTTCCCACACTGCCCCACCTCCCTCAGTGCTTCTACTTCCCCACACTGCCCCCTCCAGCCTCCCTCAGTGCCCCTACTTCCCCACACTACCTCCCTCAGTGCGCCCACCTCCCCACACTGCCCCCCCAACTTCCCTCAGTGCCCCTACCTCCCCACACTGCCCCCCCAACTTCCCTTAGTGCCCCTACCTCCCCACACTACCGCCCCAACCTCCCTCAGCGCCCCTACCTTCCCACACTGCCTGCCAACCTCTCTCACTGACCCTACCTCCACACACTGCCCCCCAACCTCCCACACTGCCCCCCAACCTCCCTCAGTGCCACTACCTCCCACACTGCCCCCCCAACCTCCCTCAGTGCCTCTACCTTCCCACACTACCCCCCAACCTCCCTCATTGACCCTACCTCCCCACACTGCCCCCCAACCTCCCTCAGTGCCCCTACTTCCCCACACTGCCCCACAACCTCCCTCAGTGCCCCTACCTCCCCACACTGCCCCCCAACCTCCCTCATTGCCACTACCTCCCACACTGCCCCCCAACCTTCCTCAGTGCCCCTACCTCCCCACACTGCCCCCTTACCTCCCTCAGTGCCCCTACCACCCCACACTGCCCCCTTACCTCCTTCAGTGCCCCTACCACCCCACACTGCCCCCTTACCTCCCTCAGTGCCCCTACCACCCCACACTGCCCCCTTACCTCCTTCAGTGCCCCTACCACCCCACACTGCCCCCTTACCTCCTTCAGTGCCCCTACCACCCCACACTGCCCCCTTACCTCCTTCAGTGCCCCTACCACCCCACACTGCCCCCTTACCTCCCTCAGTGCCCCTACCACCCCACACTGCCCCCTTACCTCCTTCAGTGCCCCTACCACCCCACACTGCCCCCTTACCTCCCTCAGTGCCCCTACCACCCCACACTGCCCCCTTACCTCCCTCAGTGCCCCTACCACCCCACACTGCCCCCTTACCTCCCTCAGTGCCCCTACCACCCCACACTGCCCCCCCCCACCTCCCTCAGTGCCCCTACCACCCCACACTGCCCCCTTACCTCCCTCAGTGCCCCTACCACCCCACACTGCCCCCCCACCTCCCTCAGTGCCCCTACCACCCCGCACTGCCCCCTTACCTCCCTCAGTGCCCCTACCTCCCCTCACTGCCCCACCTCCCTCAGTGCCCCTACCTTCCCACACTGCCCCCCCCCAACCTCCCTCAGTGCCCCTACCTCCCCACACTGCCTCCTTAATTCCCTCAGTGTCCCTACCACCCCACACTGCCCCCTTACCTCCCTCAGTTCCCCTACCACCCCACACTGCCCCCCCAACTTCCTCAGTGCCCCTACCACCCCACACTGCCCCCCCCCCAACCTCCCTCAGTGCCCCTACCACCCCGCACTGCCCCCTTACCTCCCTCAGTGCCCCTACCTCCCTACACTGCCCCCTTACCTCCCTCAGTGCCCCTGCCCCCCCACCTTCCTCAGTGCCCCTACCACCCCACACTGCCGCCTTACCTCCCTCAGTGCCCCCACCACCCCACACTGCCCCCCCAACCTCCCTCAGTGCCCCTACCACCCCGCACTGCCCCCTTACCTCCCTCAGTGCCCCTACCTCCCTACACTGCCCCCTTACCTCCCTCAGTGCCCCTACCACCCCATACTGCCCCCCCCCACCTCCCTCAGTGCCCCTACCTCCCCACACTGCCCCCCCAACCTCCCTCAGTGCCCCTACCTTCCCACACTGCCCCCCCAACCTCCCTCAGTGCCCCTACTTCCCCTCACTGCCCCACCTCCCTCAGTGCCCCTACCTCCCCACACTGCCCCCCCACCTCCCTCAGTGCCCCTAACTTCCCACACTGCCCCCCCCCCAACCTCCCTCAGTGCCCCTACCTCCCCTCACTGCCCCACCTCCCTCAGTGCCCCTACCACCCCACACTGCCCCCCAACCTCCCTCAGTGCCCCTCTACCTCCCCACACTGCCCCCCAATCTCCCTCAATGCCCCTACCTTCCTACACTGCCCTCTACCTCCCTCAGTGTCTCTACCTCCCCAGTCCCCACACTGCCCCCCTACCTCCCTCAGTGCCTCTACTTCCCACACTGCCCCCCAAGCCCCTACCTTCCCACACTGCCCCCCAACTTCCCTCAGTGCCCCTACCTCCCCACACTGCCACCCTACCTCCCTCAGTGCCTCTACTTCCCACACTGCCCCCCAAGCCCCTACCTTCCCACACTGCCCCCCAACTTCCCTCAGTGCCCCTACCTCCCCACACTGCCCCCCAATCTCCCTCAATGCTTCTACCTTCCTACACTGCCCTCTACCTCCCTCAGTGTCTCTACCTCCCCAGTCCCCACACTGCCCCCCTACCTCCCTCAGTGCCTCTACTTCCCACACTGCCCCCCAATCCCCTACCTTCCCACACTGCCCCCCAACTTCCCTCAGTGCCCCTACCTCCCCACACTGCCCCCAACCTCCCTCAGTGCCCCTACGTCCCCACAGTGCCCCCAACCGCCCTCAGTGCCCCTACCTCCCACACTGCATCCCAACCTCCCTCAGTGCCCCTAACTTCTCACACTGCCTCCCAAGCTCCATCAGTGCCCCCACCTTTCCACACTGCCCCCCAAGCTCCCTCAGTACCCCCACCTTCCGACAATGCCCCCAAACTTCCCACACTGCCCCAAAACTCCCTCAATGCTCCTTTCTTCCCACACTGCCCCCCAACCTCCCTCAGTACCCCCACCTTCCCACATTGCCCCCAAATCTCCCACAGTGCCCCTACCTTCCCACACTGCCCCCCCCCCCACCCTCCTCAGTGCCCCTACTTCCCCACACTGCCCCCCCAACCTCCCTCAGTGCCCCTACCTTCCCACACTGCCCCCCCCACCCCCCTCAGTGCCCCTACTTCCCCACACTGCCCCCCCAACCTCCCTCAGTGCCCCTACTCTCCCACACTGCCCCCCCACCTCCCTCAGTACCCCTGCCTTCTCACACTGCCCCCCCAACCTCCCTCAGTGCCCCTACCTCCCCACACTGCCCTCCAACCTCCCTCAGTGCCCCTACCTTCGCACACTGCCCCCCAACCTCCCACACTGCCCCCCAACTTCCCTCAGTGCCCCTACCTCCCACACTGCCCCCCAACCTCCCTCATTGACCCTACCTCCCCACACTGCCCCCCAACCTCCCTTAGTGCCCCTACCTCCGCACACTCCCCCCAACCTTGCTCAGTGCCCCTACCTCCCCACACTGCCCCCTAACCTCCCTCAGTGCCCCTACCTCCCCACAATGCCCCCCAACCTCCCTCAGTGCCACTACCTCCCACACTGCCCCCAACCTCCCTCAGTGCCCCCCAACCTCCCTCAGTGCCCCTACCTTCCCACACTGCCCCTCCAACCTTCCCTCAGTGCTCCTACCTCCCCTCACTGCCCCACCTCCCTCAGTGCCCCTACCACCCCACACTGCCCCCCAACCTCCCTCAGTGCCCCTCTACCTCCCAACACTGCCCCCCAATCTCCCTCAATGCCCCTACCTTCCTACACTGCCCTCTACCTCCCTCAGTGTCTCTACCTCCCCAGTCCCCACACTGCCCCTCTACCTCCCTCGGTGCCTCTACTTCCCACACTGCCCCCCAAGCCCCTACCTTCCCACACTGCCCCCCAACTTCCCTCAGTGCCCCTACCTCCCCACACTTCCCCCCAACCTCCCTCAGTGCCCCTACCTCCCCACAGTGCCCCCAACCGCCCTCAGTGCCCTACCTCCCACACTGCATCCCAACCTCTCTCAGTGCTCCTAACTTCTCACACTGCCTCCCAAGCTCCAACAGTGCCTCCACCTTTCCACACTGCCCCCCAAGCTCCCTCAGTAAGCCCACCTTCCGACATTGCCCCCAAACTTCCCACACTGCCCCCAATCTCCCTCAATGCTCCTTTCTTCCCACACTGCCCCCCAACCTCCCTCAGTACCCCCCACCTTCCCACACTGCCCCCCCACCCCCCTCAGTGCCCCTACTTCCCCACACTGCCCCCCCCCAACCTCCCTCAGTGCCCCTACCTTCCCACACTGCCCCCCCACCCCCCTCAGTGCCCCTACTTCCCCACACTGCCCCCCTAAACCTCCCTCAGTGCCCCTACCTTCCCACACTGCCCCCCCACCTCCCTCAGTACCCCTACCTTCTCACACTGCCCCCCCAAGCTCCCTCAGTGCCCCTACCTCCCCACACTGCCCCCCAACCTCCCTCAGTGCCCCTACCTTCCCACACTGCCCCCCCAACCTCCCACACTGCCCCCCAACCTACCTCAGTGCCCCTACCTCCCACACTGCCCCCCAACCTCCCTCATTGACCCTACCTCCCCACACTGCCCCCCAACCTCCCTCAGTGCCCCTACCTCCGCACACTCCCCCCTACCTCCCTCAGTCCCCCTACCTCCCCACACTGCCCCCCAACCTCCCTCAGTGCCCCTACCTCCCCACACTGCCCCACAACCTCCCTCAGTGCCACTACCTCCCACACTGCCCCCAACCTCCCTCAGTGCCCCCCAACCTCCCTCAGTGCCCCTACCTCCCACACTGCCCCCCAACCTCCCTCAGTGCCACTACCTCCCACACTGCCCCCAAATCTCCCTCAGTGCCCCCAACCTCCCTCAGTGCCCCTACCTCCCACACTGCCCCCCAACATCCCTCAGTGCCCCTACCTTCCCACAGTGCCCCCAATCTCACTCAATGCTCCTATCTTCCCACACTGCTCCCAACCTCCCTCAGTACCCCCACCTTCCCACATTGCCCCAAAATCTCCCACACTGCCCCTACCTTCCCACACTGCCCCCCCCCCCTCAGTGCCCCTACTTCCCCACACCGCCCCCCCTCACCTCCCTCAGTGCCCCCACCTTCCCACACTGCCCCCCAACCTCCCTCAGTGCCCCTAACTTCCCACACTGCCCCACCTCCCTCAGTGCCCCTACTTCCCCACACTGCCCCCTCCAGCCTCCCTCAGTGCCCCTACTTCCTCACACTACCTCCCTCAGTGCGCCTACCTCCCCACACTGCCCCCCCAACTTCCCTCAGTGCCCCTACCTCCCTACACCACCCCCCCAACCTCCCTCAGTGCCCATACCTTCCCACACTGCCCGCCAACCTCTCTCATTGACCCTACCTCCCCACACTGCCCCCAACCTCCCTCAGTGCCCCTACCACCCCACACTGCCCCCACTCCTCCCTCAGTGCCCCTACCACCCCACACTGCCCCCCACCTCCCTAAGTGCCCCTACCTCCCCACACTGCCCCCTTACCTCCCTCAGTGCCCCTACCACCCCACACTGTCCCCCCCCACCTCCCTCAGTGCCCCTACCACCCCACACTGCCCCCCACCTCCCTCAGTGCCCCTACCTCCCCACACTGCCCCCTTACCTCCCTCAGTGCTCCTACCACCCCACACTGCCCCCCTACCTCCCTCAGTGCCCCTACCACCCCACACTGCCCCCCCACCTCCCTCAGTGCCCCTACCTCCCCACACTGCCCCCCCAACCTCCCTCAGTTCCCCTACCTCCCCACACTGCCTCCCACCTCCCTCAGTGCCCCTACCTCCCCACAGTCCCCCCCAACCTCCCTCAGTGCCCCTACCTCCCCACACTGCCCCCCAACCTCCCTCAGTGCCCTTACCACCCCACACTGCCCCCCCGTCCTCCCTCAGGGCCCCTACCACCCCACACTGCCCCCCACCTCCCTAAGTGCCCCTACCACCCCACACTGCCCCCCCACCTCCCTCAGTGCCCATACCACCCCATACTGCCCCCACCTCCCTCCGTGCCCCTACCTCCCCTGACTGCCCCCCATCTCCCTCAGTGCCCCTACCTCCCCACACTGCCCCTCCAACCTCCCTCAGTGCCCCTACTTCCCCACACTGGCCCAAACACCTCCCTCAGTGACCCTACCTCCCCCCACTGCCCCTCCAACCTCCCTCAGTGCCCCTACCCCCCACACTGCCCCAACCCACCTCCCTCAGTGCCCCTACCTCCCGACACTGCCCCCCAACCTCCCTCAGTGCCCCTACCTCCCCACACTGCCCCCCACCTCCCTCAGTGCCCCTACCTCCCCACAGTCCCCCCCCCCAACCTCCCTCAGTGCCCCTACCTCCCCTCACTGCCCCCCACCTCCCTCAGTGCCCCTGCCTCCCCACACTGTCCCCCACCTCCCTCAGTGCCCCCACCACCCCACACTGCCCCCCCCACCTCCCTCAGTGCCCCTACCTCCCCACACTGCCCCCCAACCTCCCTCAGTGCCCCTACCACCCCACACTGCCCCCCACCTCCCTCAGTGCCCCTACCTCCCCTCACTGCCCCCCCACCTCCCTCAGTGCCCCTACCTCCCCACACTGCCCCTCCAACCTCCCTCAGTGCCCCTACCTCCCCACACTGCCCCAACCACCTCCCTCAGTGCCCCTACCTTCCCACACTGCCCCCCAACCTCCCTCAGTGCCCCTACCTCCCCACACTGCCTCCCACCTCCCTCAGTGCCCCTACCTCCCCACAGTCCCACCCCCAACCTCCCTCAGTGCCCCTACCTCCACACACTGCCCCCCACCTCCCTCAGTGCCCCTACCTCCCTACACTGCCCCCCCACCTCCCTCAGTGCCCCTACCTCCCCACACTGCCCCCCCCACCTCCCTCAGTGCCCCTACCTCCCCACACTGCCCCCTACCTCCCTCAGTGCCCCTACCTCCCCACAGTCCCCCCCAACCTCCCTCAGTGCCCCTACCTCCCCACACTGCCTCCCACCTCCCTCAGTGCTCCTACCTCCCCACACTGCCCCCCACCTCCCTCAGTGACCCTACCCCCCCACACTGCCCCCCACCTCCCTCAGTGCCCCTACCTCCCCACACTGCCTCCCACCTCCCTCAGTGCCCCTACCTCCCCACACTGCCCCCCCCCCCCACCTCCCTTAGTGCACCTACCACCCTACACTGCCCCCCCACCTCCCTCAGTGCCCCTACCTCCCCACACTGCCCCCCCCCCACCTCCCTCAGTGCCCCACCTCCCCACAGTCCCCCCCAACCTCCCTCAGTGCCCCTACCTCCCCACACTGCCTCCCACCTCCCTCAGTGCCCCTACCTCCCCCACACTGCCCCCCACCTCCCTCAGTGCCCCTACCTCCCCACACTGTCCCCCCACCTCCCTCAGTGCCCCTACCTCCCACGCTGCCTCCCAACCTCCCTCAGTGCCCCTAACTTCTCATACTGCCTCCCAACCTCCATCAGTGCCCCCTACCTTTCCACACTGCCCCCCAAGCTCCCTCAGTACCCCCACCTTCCGACATTGCCCCCAAACTTCCCACACTGCCCCCAATCTCCCTCAATGCTCCTATCTTCCCACACTGCCCCCCAACCTCCCTCAGTACCCCCACCTTCCCACATTGCCCCCAAATCTCCCACAGTGCCCCTACCTTCCCACACTGCCCCCCCCCCCCACCCCCCTCAGTGCCCCTACTTCCCCACACTGCCCCCCAACCTCCCTCAGTGCCCCTACCTTCCCACACTGCACCCCCACCCCCCCTCAGTGCCCCTACTTCCCCACACTGCCCCCCAATCTCCCTCAGTGCCCCTACCTTCCCACACTGCCCTCCCACCTCCCTCAGTACCCCTACCTTCTCACACTGCCCCCCAACCTCCTTCAGTGCTCCTACCTTCCCACACTGCCCCACCTCCCTCAGTGCTTCTACTTCCCCACACTGCCCCCTCCAGCCTCCCTCAGTGCCCCTACTTCCCCACACTACCTCCCTCAGTGCGCCCACCTCCCCACACTGCCCCCCCCCAACCTCCCTCAGTGCCCCTAACTTCTCACACTGCCTCCCAACCTCCATCAGTGCCCCTACCTTTCCACACTGCCCCCCAAGCTCCCTCAGTACCCCCACCTTCCGACATTGCCCCCAAACTTCCCACACTGCCCCCAATCTCCCTCAATGCTCCTATTTTCCCACACTGCCCCCCAACCTCCCTCAGTACCCCCACCTTCCCACATTGCCCCCAAATCTCCCACAGTGCCCCAACCTTCCCACACTGCCCCCCCACCCCCCTCAGGGCCCCTACTTCCCCACACTGCCCCCCAACCTCCCTCAGTGCCCCTACCTTCCCACACTGCCCCCCACCCCCCTCAGTGCCCCTACTTCCCCACACTTCCCCCCAATCTCCCTCAGTGCCCCTACCTTCCCACACTGCCCCCCCACCTCCCTCAGTACCCCTACCTTCTCACACTGCCCCCCAACCTCCCTCAGTGCCCCTACCTTCCCACACTGCCCCACCTCCCTCAGTGCTTCTACTTCCCCACACTGCCCCCTCCAGCCTCCCTCAGTGCCCCTACTTCCCCACACTACCTCCCTCAGTGCGCCCACCTCCCCACACTGCCCCCCCCAACTTCCCTCAGTGCCCCTACCTCCCCACACTGCCCCCCCAACTTCCCTTAGTGCCCCTACCTCCCCACACTACCGCCCCAACCTCCCTCAGCACCCCTACCTTCCCACACTGCCTGCCAACCTCTCTCACTGACCCTACCTCCACACACTGTCCCCCAACCTCCCACACTGCCCCCCAACCTCCCTCAGTGCCACTACCTCCCACACTGCCCCCCCAACCTCCCTCAGTGCCTCTACCTTCCCACACTACCCCCCAACCTCCCTCATTGACCCTACCTCCCCACACTGCCCCCCAACCTCCCTCAGTGCCCCTACTTCCCCACACTGCCCCACAACCTCCCTCAGTGCCCCTACCTCCCCACACTGCCCCCCAACCTCCCTCATTGCCACTACCTCCCACACTGCCCCCCAACCTTCCTCAGTGCCCCTACCTCCCCACACTGCCCCCCAACCTCCCTCAGTGCCTCTACCTCCCACACTGCCCCCCAACCTCCCTCAGTGCCCCTACCTTCTTGCACTGCCTCCCAACCTCCCTCAGTGCCCCCACCTTTCCACGCTGCCCCCCAAGCCCCCTCAGTACCCCCACCTTCCCACATTGCTCCCAAACTTCCCACACTGCCCCCCAACCTCCCTCAATGCCCCTACCTCCCCACACTGCCCCCCAACCTCCCACACTGCCCCCCAACCTCCCTCAGTGCCCCTACCTCCCACACTGCTCCCCAACCTCCCTCAGTGCCCCTACCTTCTTGCACTGCCTCACAACCTCCCTCAGTGCCCCCACTTTTCCACACTGCCCCCCAAGCCCCCTCAGTACCCCCACCTTCCCACATTGCTCCCAAACTTCCCACACTGCCCCCCAACCTTCCTCAGTGCCCCTACCTCCCCACACTGCCCCCCAACCTCCCACACTACCCCCAACCTCCCTCAGTGCCACTACCTCCCACACTGCCCCCCCAACCTCCCTCAGTGCCCCTACCTTCCCACACTGCCCCCCAACCTCCCTCATTGACCCTACCTCCCCACACTGCCCCCCAACCTCCCTCAGTGCCCCTACTTCCCCACACTGCCCCACAACCTCCCTCAGTGCCCCTACCTCCCCACACTGCCCCCCAACCTCCCTCATTGCCACTACCTCCCACACTGCCCCCCAACCTTCCTCAGTGCCCCTACCTCCCCACACTGCCCCCCAACCTCCCTCAGTGCCCCTACCTCCCACACTGCCCCCCAACCTCCCTCAGTGCCCCTACCTTCTTGCACTGCCTCCCAACCTCCCTCAGTGCCCCCACCTTTCCACGCTGCCCCCCAAGCCCCCTCAGTACCCCCACCTTCCCACATTGCTCCCAAACTTCCCACACTGCCCCCCAACCTCCCTCAATGCCCCTACCTCCCCACACTGCCCCCCAACCTCCCACACTGCCCCCCAACCTCCCTCAGTGCCCCTACCTCCCACACTGCTCCCCAACCTCCCTCAGTGCCCCTACCTTCTTGCACTGCCTCACAACCTCCCTCAGTGCCCCTACTTTTCCACACTGCCCCCCAAGCCCCCTCAGTACCCCCACCTTCCCACATTGCTCCCAAACTTCCCACACTGCCCCCCAACCTCCCTCAGTGCCCCTACCTCCCCACACTGCCCCCCAACCTCCCACACTCCCCCCAACCTCCCTCAGTGCCACTACCTCCCACACTGTCCCCCCAACCTCCCTCAGTGCCCCTACCTTCCCACACTGCCCCCCAACCTCCCTCATTGACCCTACCTCCCTACACTGCCCCCCCTCAACCTCCCTCAGTGCCCCTACCTCCCCACACTCCCCCCAACCTCCCTCAGTGCCCCTACCTCCCACACTGCCCCCCAACCTCCCTCAGTGCCCCTACCTTCTTACACTGCCTCCCAACCTCCCTCAGTGCCCCCACCTTTCCACACTGCCCCCCAAGCCCCCTCAGTACCCCCAGCTTCCCACATTGCTCCCAAACTTCCCACACTGCCCCCCAACCTCCCTCAGTGCCACTACCTCCCACACTGCCCCCCAACCTCCCTCAGTGCCCCTACCTTCCCACACTGCCCCCCAACCTCCCTCATTGACCCTACCTCCCCACACTGCCCCCCAACATCCCTCAGTGCCCCTACATCCCCACACTGCCCCCCAACCTCCCTCAGTGCCCCTACCTCCCCACACTGCCCCCAACCTCCCTCAGTGCCACTACCTCCCACACTGCCCCCCCCCCCAACCTCCCTCAGTGCCACTACCTCCCACACTGGCCCCCAATCTCCCTCAGTGCCCCCAACCTCCCTCAGTGCCCCTACCTCCCACACTGCCCCCCAACCTCCCTCAGTGCCCCTACCTTCCCACAGTGCCCCCAATCTCCCTCAATGCTCCTATTTTCCCACACTGCCCCCAACCTCCCTCAGTACCCCCACCTTCCCACATTGCCCCAAAATCTCCCTCAGTGCCCCTACCTTCCCACACTGCCCCCCCACCCCCCTCAGTGCCCCTACTTCCCCACACTGCCCCCCCCCCCAACCTCCCTCAGTGCCCCTACCTTCCCACACTGCCTCCCCAACCTTCCTCAGTACCCCTAGCTTCTCACACTGCCCCCCCAACCTCCCTCAGTGCCCCTACCTTCCCACACTGCCCCACCCCCCTCAGTGCCCCTACTTCCCCACACTGCCCCCTCCAGCCTCCCTCAGTGCCCCTACTTCCCCACACTACCTCCCTCAGTGCCCCTACCTCCCCACACTGCCCCCCAACCTCCCTCATTGCCAATACCTCCCACACTTCCCCCCAACCTTCCTCAGTGCCCCTACCTCCCCACACTGCCCCCAACCTCCCTCAGTGCCCCTACCTCCCACACTGCCCCCCAACCTCCCTCAGTGCCCCTACCTCCCACACTGCCCCCCAACCTCCCTCAGTGCCCCCACCTTTCCACACTGCCCCCAAGCCCCCTCAGTACCCCCACCTTCCCACATTACTCCCAAACTTCCCACACTGCCCCCCAACCTCCCTCAGTGCCACTACCTCCCACACTGCCCCCCAACCTCCCTCAGTGCCCCTACCTCCCACACTGCCCCCCAACCTCCCTCAGTGCCCCTACCTTTTTACACTGCCTCCCAACCTCCCTCAGTGCCCCCACCTTTCCACACTGCCCACCAAGCCCCCTCAGTACCCCCCACCTTCCCACATTGCTCCCAAACTTCCCACACTGCCCCCCAACCTCCCTCAGTGCCCCTACCTCCCCACACTGCCCCCCAACCTCCCTCAGTGCCACTACCTCCCACACTGTCCCCCCAACCTCCCTCAGTGCCCCTACCTTCCCACACTGCCCCCCAACGTCCCTCATTGACCCTACATCCCCACACTGCCCCCCCAACCTCCCTCAGTGCCCCTACCTCCCCACACTCCCCCCAACCTCCCTCAGTGCCCCTACCTCCCCACACTGCCCCCCAACCTCCCTCAGTGCCTCTACCTCCCCACAATACTCCCCAACCTCCCTCAGTGCCACTACCTCCCACACTGCCCCCCAACCTCCCTCAGTGCCCCTACCTCCCCACACTGCCCCCCAACCTCCCTCAGTGCCCCTACCTCCCACACTGCCCCCTAACCTCCCTCAGTACCCCTACCTTCTTACACTGCCTCCCAACCTCCCTCAGTGCCCCCACCTTTCCACACTGCCCCCCAAGCCCCCTCAGTACCCCCACCTTCCCACATTGCTCCCAAACTTCCCACACTGCCCCCCAACCTCCCTCAGTGCCCCTACCTTCCCACACTGCCCCCCAACCTCCCTCATTGACCCTACCTCCCCACACTGCCCCCAACCTCCCTCAGTGCCCCTACCTCCCCACACTGCCCCCCCAACCTCCCTCAGTGCCCCTACCTCCCCACACTGCCCCCCAACCTCCCTCAGTGCCACTACCTCCCACACTGCCCCCCAACCGCCCTCCATGCCCCCCAACCTCCCTCAGTGCCCCTACCTCCCATACTGCCCCCCAACCTCCCTCAGTGCCACTACCTCCCACACTGGCCCCCAATCTCCCTCAGTGCCCCTACCTCCCCACACTGCCCCCCAACCTCCCTCAGTGCCCCTACCTCCCACACTGCCCCCCAACCTCCCTCAGTGCCCCTACCTTCTTACACTGCCTCCCAACCTCCCTCAGTGCCCCCACCTTCTTACACTGCCTCCCAACCTCCCTCAGTACCCCCCACCCTCACACAGTGTCCCCCAACCTCCCTCAGTGCCCATTCTTTCCCACAGTGCCCCCTTAACCTCCCTCAGTGCCCCTACCTTTCCACACTGCCCCCAACCTCCCTCAGTGCCCCTACCTCCCCACACTGCCCCCAACCTCCCTCATTGCCCCTACCTTCCCACACTGGCCCCCAATCTCCCTCAGTGCCCCCCAACCTCCCTCAGTGCCCCTACCTCCCACACTGCCCCCCAACCTCCCTCAGTGCCCCTACCTTCCCACAGTGCCCCCAATCTCCCTCAATGCTCCTATCTTCCCACACTGACCCCCAACCTCCCTCAGTACCCCCACCTTCCCACATTGCTCCAAAATCTCCCTCAGTGCCCCTACCTTCCCACACTGCCCCCCCAACCTCCCTCAGTGCCCCTACCTTCCCACACTGCTTCCCCAACCTCCCTCAGTACCCCTAGCTTCTCAAACTGGCCCCCCAACCTCCCTCAGTGCACCTATCTTCCCACACTGCCCCACCTCCCTCAGTGCCCCTACTTCCCCACACTGCCCCCTCCAGCCTCCCTAAGTGCCCCTACTTCCCCACACTACCTCCCTCAGTGCGCCTACCTCCCCACACTGCCCCCCAACTTCCCTCAGTGCCCCTACCTCCCCACACTGCCCCCCTCAACTTCCCTCAGTGCCCCTACCTCCCCACACTGCCCCCCAACCTCCCTCAGCGCCCCTACCTTCCCACACTGCCCGCCAGCCTCTCTCATTGACCATACCTCCCCACACTGCCCCCCAACCTCCCTCAGTGCTCCTGCCTCCCCACACTGCCCCCCAACCTCCCTCAGTGCCCCTACCTTCCCACACTGCCCCCCAACCTCCCTCATTGACCCTACCTCCCCACAGTGCCCCCCAACCTCCCTCAGTGCCCCTACCTCCCCACACTGCCCCCCAACTTCGCTCAGTGTCCCTACCTCCCCACACTTCCCCCAACCTCCCTCAGTGCCACTACCTCCCACACTGCCCCCCCAACCTCCCTCAGTGCCCCTACCTTCTCACACTGCCCCCAACCTCCCTCAGTACCCCCACCTTCTTACATTGTTCCCAAACTTCCCACACTGCCCCCCCAACCTCCCTCAGTGCCTCTACCTTCCCACACTGCCCCCCCAACCTCCCTCAGTGCCTCTACCTTCCCACACTGACCCCCAACCTCCCTTAGTGCCCCTACCTTTCCACAGTGCCCCCCAACTTCCCTCAGTACCCCACCTTCCCACATTGCCCCTACCTTCCCACACTACCCCCCAACCTCCCTCAGTGCTCCTAACTTCCCAAACTGCCCCCAACCTCCCTCTGTGCCCCTACCTTCCCATAGTGCTCCTACTTCCCACACTGTCTCCCAACCTCCCTCAATGCCCCCCACCCTCACACAGTGTCCCCCAACCTCCCTCAGTGCCCATTCTTTCCCACAGTGCCCCCTTAACCTCCCCCAGTGCCCCTACCTTCCCACACTGCCCCCAACCTTCCTCAGGACCCCTACCTTCCCATACTGCCTTCCAACCTCCCTCAGTGCCCCTACCTTCCCAAATTTCCTACCTTCCCACACTGCCTCCCCACCTCCCTCAGTGCCACCCAACCTCAAGCAGTGCTCCTCAACCTTGCATGGTGTCCCCAACCTCCCACTGTGCCACCCAACCTAATGCAGATTTTCCAGCCACCCGTAGTGCCCTCAATCTCCAACAGTGTCTCACATCCCTCCCACAACATCCTACAGTGCTCGTCAACCCTCCACAATGTCCCCCAATCTCCCACAATGCCGCTAAATTCCCACAGTGCCACCAAACCTCCTACCATGCTCCTCAATTTTTTACAGTGTCCACCAACCTCCCTCCTCAACCTTCCACAATGTCCTTCAACTTTCCACAGTGCCAACCAACCTCCCACAGTATCCCCCAACCTCCTACAGTACACTCCAAAGTGCCATCCAGCCCCCCATGGTGCTTTCCAAACTCCCATAGAGCTCTTCAACCTCCCACAGTGCCCCCCCCCAAAACTTGCTACAGTGCCACAAAGCCTCTCACAGTGTCCCCCAACATAATGCAGATCTTCCAGCGGCCCATGGATCTCTCAACCTCCAACAGTGTATCACACTGCCCCCCAACCTCCTACAGTATCCCCCAATCTCCCAAAGTATCCTCCAGCCTACTGTAGAGCCTCCAGCCCCCCATAGTGCCCCCAATCGCCAACAGTGGTCCACACTGGTCCTCCCCAACCTCCCACAGTGCCCCCCCACCACCTCCTACAGTGCCACCGAGCCTCCCACAGTGTCCCCTGCTGTAATGCAGATCCTACAGCCGCCCATAGTTCTCTCAATCTCCAACAGTGTCTCACACTGCCCCCCCACACCTCCTACAGTGCTCTTCAACCTCTCACAGTATCCCACAACCTCCCACAGTTCCACCAAATCTCCCAGAGTGTTCCGCAACATAATTCAGATCCACCAGCCTCTTATGGTTTCCTCAATCTCCAACAGTGTCTCACACTGCCCGCCAACCTCCTACAGTGCCCTAATCTTCAACAGTGGCCTACACTGGCCTTCCCAAACCTCAGTACCACAGTAACCCCCCCACCTCCTACAGTGCCACCGAGTCGTAACACGACGTAATGCAGATCCTCCAGCTGCCTATGGTTCCCTCAATCTTCAACAGTGTCTCACACTGCCTCCCCCCCCCCCAGCCTCCTACAGTGTCCTCCAACCTCTCACAGTATTCCCCAGCCTACAGCCCCCAATCTTCAACAGTGGCCCACACTGGCCTTCCCCAACCTCCCACAGTGCCCCCTGCAGCACCCACCAATTTTCAACAGTGCCCCTGCAAAGTACCCTACCACATGAAGAGATCCCCAGGCACTCCAGTTCCCCGCTGCCCTCTCCAGAAATCTCATCCTCTACAAGGCCACCATTTCTGCTACAGACTCCCCAAACCTCTTCCAGAACCCCTATCCCCCCACAGTGATATCCAGAGCTTCCAGCATTTCAAAATATACTTTGCATTCCCATACTTTTATTGTGCGAATATACAATACAACTTTTTTTTTTTTACTGTTAGGGCTTAAAAGGTTTTGGAAGAATTTACTAGGCCCTGGTCTCAAGCAGGTTAAAAACCACTGATCTATACACATACACTACCTGATGGCTCTGTGATCTATTGTAAATAAAAATGTTTCCTAGGCTGCGTTCACATATATGCGAATTGGATGCTGGTTTCCCCGCATCCAATTTGCATGACAGGAGAGTGTAACCAGCTCTTAATGGAGCCGGTCCACACAGCTCCGTGGGGGCGGCCGCAGTCCTGTGCATCTTCTGGTCAGATTCAAGTGCGAATTCAGGCAAAAATCCGGACCTGATTTGCACCTGAATCGCTAAACAGACACGCATTGGACCCCATGCTGTGAGCCGTGGCCGCAGTATATGGGAACGGAGTCTTAATGTGTATTTCTGCCTCCTTGTAAAGTCCTCCATGAGCTCAAAAACTTCTGTTTTTCCTCCTGACTTCTATTTGTTTGGAGCAAGCAGTGCATCTTAGCTGCGGTCATGTACACTGCTCTAGGCACACTACACATCTCATAGTCCGTCTTGAAAGCGAGCAAGAGAGGGTGGCTACCTTACACTGGGACCTTGGAGAATGAATGTAGTCACCCTCCAACAGGAAGTTGGATCACAGCAGATAAAACAAAAATGGAATTTGGAGAAGGCTGAAAGCAATGGAAGGGACTTTTTTGAGTTGGGAATATATACTTAAAAAAATAGAATTCAGTGTCACTTTTACTAGGGCTGGATATGGCTGAAATGTGTCAATCAGATTTTTAGTTTTTTTTTTTATTTTGTATGTTCCTGATAGAGAGTGATGATATCTGGAGGCTGCAATACTGCACAAGGAGAGGTTTCACCAAGAACCAACTACACTTGTTTGGATAAGTAAAAGGTGGAAGAGTTGAGCAGCAGAAACTTTCAGCTGCATGTTTAGTTTTGGATGGAGTAGGGAAGGGTTAGCAGCTCAGTCAGGTTCTTGTTATTGTGAAATTGACAAAAAGAGCACCAGATAGTCATCTTAGTAGTTAATAATCATTTATTGCTGATAAAATCGAGACACATGGAAGATAAACTGTATTCAACATGTTTCAGAAGCCAACCTTCCTTTATCAGAGCTTGAATGTTAGTGACAAAACTTACAGGACCCTATAAAAAAAATGCAGAGAAAGGGGCAATAAAGCCAAATTATGGGCACAACAAAATCAAATTTAAATGTATTCCTTAGTGCCTGCAATTAACTTTGTGAGCAACAAATGCCCTTGGAAGTTCAGTTATTACCTTGTAAAGGTTGTAGTGACATTATCACAGACCTGTACATAGCTTGTGAAGAGCAGAGCTGTGGGAGGTGTCCAGCAGGCCCCACCCACCTACTATAGGCTGCCTGCAGAAAACCACAGGAGGGGTGGAGACAAGACCAGTCACCCTGCACAAGGAGAGAGAGCAGCAGTGACTGGTCTTTATTACAAGAAGCTCCTGTACAGAGGTAAAGTATCACACGGGATTGCTGCACAGATCTGGAAGAAAGACACAAAGGGCACCAAGGTTCAATGATCAATATAGATGCTGAATGTATTTAGTTATAATTTACTTATACCGTAGTTCAGCTTTAATCACAGCAATGAATCCGGGTTAAAAAGGTTGTGCAGAGTTGTACCACACATCCATTTTGCATTGTCACTAGAACAGGATGAGGACAATTGTTACAGAGAAAACTATCTAAGATTGTATATGCCTCCCCATGGAAAATGTTTCTCTCACTTCTTGTTGTGTATACAGGAAGTAGAAATCTCCTTAATGGGACATACATGGCAAAAAAGACTTGATTGTGTTTTTAAACATTCCTATTTTTAAAATAAAAAGTATAAAGTATAATTTGTGTATAAAGGGAAATCTGTAGTCTTGTTATTTTCTTTTTCATATAGAAAAATGTAAAAGAAAGGTCTAGGAAATAATAAAAAATAATTCATATACTGATAACTATTGTACTCTCATTACCGGTTTTACCCTATACATTCATCAGAAGAATACAGTATGTTCCATTATAGTGGTCCCTTAAATTTCTATTTATTGACTTGATGTTCTTCCTGCTTAGGAATTCAATACACTTGTGTTTTATTGATTCTCTTCTAAATCAGTTTAAACGTTGCACTGTATGCAAAGTAATTGAAATACACCACTTCCTCGTATTACTTCCTTCCTGAGATATAGTTTCCATAATGAATATAAGGTGTGATCACACCATTATATCTTTTTTTTATTGTTGACCGTTGAAAGTGTCTCTGTCTCTTAAGAAAAAAAAAAAAAAAACTAAAATAAAATAGAAGAGATAAAAGCTCTCTGTGCTTTATTGTGGTTTTTTTTGTCACACATGCTTTTTAAAAGGTGGAAAAAAAGCACCAGACATGCGGGGAAAATGCAGCAAAAACACATATGTTTTTTACCATGTTTTTGCAACAAAGCAGTGTGAAAGTAGCCTTACTATCTATATTACGGGGAGTGGATGAACTTAAAGTGGAGTTCCACACAAAAATGGAACTTCCGTTTTTCGGAACCCTCCCCCCCTCCGGTGTCACATTTGGCACCTTTCAGGGGGGGCGGGGGGGGTGCAGATACCTGTCTAAGACAGGTATTTGCATCCACTTCCTGGCATAGACTCCCACGGGAGTCTATGCCTCTTCCTGTCCCTCCGCGCTGTCTCCTGGGAAACACACAGGTCCCAGGAGATAGCGGGGACCAGTTACGACGCGCAGCGCAACTCACGCATGCGCAGTAGGGAACCGGGAAGTGAAGCCGCAACGCTTCACTTCCTGATTCCCTCACCTAGGATGGCGGTGGCAGCTGCCGAGAGTCGAGCGAGTGATCGGCATCGGCTGCCGACGTCGCTGGACCCTGGGACAGGTAAGTGGCCATTTATTAAAAGTCAGCAGCTGCAGTATTTGTAGCTGCTGGCTTTTAATATTTTTTTTTTAGGTGGACTCCCTCTTTAATATGGTCATAGCAAGCAAGACCTGAGAGAATCTCATTTATTTATTTTTTTTGTTTAATAACATCTCAAAAATGGAAAAAAATACCACTTGCCTAAGCGCACATGGATAAAACTCTATCGATCAGATTGTTGGCCAACAAAACTGTGGACTTTTGTCCGAAGGGCGTTGGCCGAAACTCGTCTTGCATACAAACGGCAAGGAATTGTTGGCCAACAAATACGAACATAGTGACGTACTACGTTATTTTTCAGCTCTTTAGCGCCACCCTTTGGGCTCCACCCTTTGGGGACCAATCCAGGATTCCAGATATACTTCTGAACCCAGAAGTGGTTCTGATGCGTGTATTGACCAAGCTTAACAGCAAGGTCACACGCTTTAAGGTGAGCGTTCAATACCTAGGGGGGAGCACCTGAGTGAGAACACAACATCTTGCTATTGGATCACCTACACAGCATTTACTGAATCGCATGGATTTTGGAGCACTTATGGATTGACATAATTAGAATTTTGCACAGCACACAGAAGCACTTTCATCTCTTTTCTCTTTACATTTTTATTTTTGAGTTTTTTTGGTTAAATTGTTATTCACGATCCTGTGGACTTTTATGTTTTAAAACATACAGATATTTTTTCACATGAATGCACACTGTAACTTCACTTAAACGGCTTTATTTATCACATTTTATGTATATGTTTGTACCCACTAACAGTGGAGTTTATGGGCTGTTCTCTGAACGTCATAAAATCGCATTCAAAGAGCCGTTCTTCTGACCACAAAAAACTCTAAAAAACACAGATAAACGCGCATAAACGCTATTACAAAACCCTGATAAAAGCATGTTTTTCAACCAGCGTTTTCTGCCAGCAATCTGACGTCCAGAAAAAGCTTTTATGAGCTCCAGTGTGCACAGAGCCTAACTGTTGTAAATTACAGTGGAACCTTGGATTACTTGCATAATCTGTTCCAGGAGAATGCTTGTAATCCAAAGCACTCGCATATCAAAGCGAGTTTCCCCATAGAAGCCAATGGAAAGGAAGATAAGTCATTCCGCATTGACTTCTATTACATGCAATACCGCATGTGGCCAGAGATGGGGGGGCGCCTGAGAGCCTCGGAAATACTTGGGGACAGCTCGGATGAACTCGGAAAGACTCAGAAACACTCAGGAATGGAGTATTTCCGAGTGTTTACGAGTGATTCCAAGTATTTCCAAATGGCTCTGAATGGCTCTGAACCATACCGAGTGTCCCCGGCGCCCCCGCACCTCTGGCCAAATGTGTACTGCACACCCCATTAGCTTGAATTCTGCTCATTTTGCGAGATAACATTCGAAAAAGTCAGAATTTTAAAATTTACAACAAAGTAGCTGCCCTATAAAACAAAAACATCAATACAATTCAACTGTCATAAATAAAATCATTAGAACACGATTAGCAGTGCTTCACCAGTGAATGGACACTGTGCATATACAGTATACACGCGATATCCCCTTTTGATTGTTTTGCATATAGTCCACCGTTTGTGAGTAAACCATAAAGTCTATAGATGAGTGTAGTCCGTGGGAACGTGCTTGAATATTCTTAGATCACCTGCATTACACCATGTGGGGATACAAAAAAACACAGTCACTTCCAGCGCTAATAGGTCTTCCAAGGTGTGGAGTAACAGATGTCAGATAAAATGGTGGTGTGAAAGGTATATATGGTATCCCAAAACTAGGTGGATGCTGCCTTCCTCAGATGGGGTGATCCAAAAGGAACTACAAGAAAAACATAAATGGAAGGCACGCACACTTAGTGCATTACCAGAGATAATTTAATAAGAAGAAATTTTTGTATAAAAGGTACTCACAAAATGCAACTGACAAAAGTCCATAAACACAGTGCATGGACATGCACAAAACACGGGGTACAGCTAACGCGTTTCGGGGTGCACCCCCTTCCTCAGAGCTAGGCTAGTCTCGTACACCATGGGCAAGTGCTTTTATAGGGAATGGTGGAAATGAAAATTATTTGTCAAAAAGAGGCACGCCCTCAAGGGGGCGGGAAAGAAAAAAAAAGAATTCTATCTATCTATCTATCTATCTATCTATCTATCTATCTATCTATCTATCTATCTATCTATCTATCTATCTATCTATCTATCTATCTATCTATCTATCTATCCCACACATTATTCACTATTTAAAAGTTAGCAGCTAACATCAAATTAAAACATAATATATATAGAAGATTAAAATAAACAAATATTGTATAAGAATTCCGTATATATCTCCTACTAGTTGAATTAGTAATGAACTGATCCCTATGAGCATATAAAGGTTATATACAGTATCTCACAAAAATAATTACCCCTCACATTTTTGTAAATATTTTATTATATCTTTTCATGTAACAACACTGAAGAAATGACAGTTTGCTACAATGCAAAGTAGTGATTGTACAGCTTGTATAACAGTGTAAATTTGCTGTCTCCTCAAAATAACAACACACAGCCATTAATGTCTCTAGCAACAAAATTGAGTACACCCCTTAGTGAAAATGTCCAAATTGGGCCCAAAGTGTCACTATTTTGTGTGGCCACCATTATTTTCCAGCACTGCCTTAACCCTGGAGTAACCATGGAGGTCACCAGTTTCACAGGTTGCCACTGGAGTCCTCTTCCACTCCTCCATGATGACATCACAGAGCTGGTGGATGTTAGAGACCCTGCGCTCCTCCACCTTCCGTTTGAGGATGCCCTACAGATGCTCAATGGGGTTTAGGTCTGGAGACATGCTTGGCAAGTCCATCACCTTTACCCTCAGCTTCTTTAGCAAGGCAGTGGTCATCTTGGAGGTGTGTTTGGGGAAGTTATCATGTTGGAATACTGCCCTGCAGCCCAGTCTCCGAAGGGAGGAGATCATGCTCTGCTTCAGTATGTCACAGTACATGTTGACATTAATGGTTCCCTCAATGAACTATAGCTCCCCAGTACTGGCAGCACTCATGCAGCCCCAGACCATGAAACTTCCACCACCATGTTTGACTGTAGGCAAGACACACTTGTCTTTGTACTCCTCACCTGGTTGACGCCACACATGCTTGACACCATCTGAACCAATTACGTTTATCTTGGTCTCATCAGATCACAGGACATGGTTCCAGTTATCCATGTCCTTAGCCTGCTTGTCTTCAGCAAACTGTTTGCGGGCTTTCTTGTGCATCATCTTTAGAAGAGGCTTCCTTCTGGAATGACAGCCATGCAGACCAATTTGATGCAGTGTGCGGCATATGGTCTGAGCACTGACAGGCCGACCCCCCACCCCTTCAACCTCTGCATTAATGCTGGCAGCACTCATACATCTACTGTATTTCCCAAAGACAACCTATGGATATGACGCTGGCACTGGAACAAGAGGCACCGGAAGTGACGTGGGCGAGCTTGCAGCTCCTTTGTTATATGCCTATTTGATACTTCTTATTGTGAGTACCTTGATTTTACTTTTACTGTTTTGTCAATAAACATTTGGAAATACTACACTATCATGCATCCCTCTTTACATTCCCCCATGCCCCATTGCGAGGTTCAATGGATGCGGACGCACCAGGGACATTAGGGGACTCTGATTTCAGACTAAAGACACACACCAGTGGAGCCGGATACGCCATACTGGGAGGCTGCCACATTGAGATATACCCACATGCTGTTACCTTACAGCGGTAAGGTAAGGGTACATCTATACATTACTCTGCACAGGAACCAGGAGGTCACCTATCATCAGCACTTTATGCCAGAGGGTTGTCACCAGCCCCAGCACTTTGTCATTTTATGCTGACACTGCTAAATATACAGCCACTTACCTACTTTGCACCTTGTATGAACACTACTTATCTTTTTTGTTTTCACCTATAAGAACATTTGCAGCATATACCTATATGACGGAAACTTTTTTTGTATGCTTTTATATGCCGTTTAGGATTTTACCTATTCCTTCAGGATTTATTGCAATTTTAGTGCACCTTCTTTTGAGCACTGTTTTTTCACTTCATTTGTACACCATATGGGTATATTTTCTATCACTGCTCTATGAAGAATCATTTGAGTTTTTGATATACTTTTATTGTCTTATTGATACACTTTTATTGTTTTATCCGAAGAAATCGCAGGGCATGCGATCCGTTTTTATACTGCCTAGGATTGGATATGTTTTGACCTTTGAACATTGCCTCTTTCAACTATATCTTTTATTGAGCACCTTTTATTGTTTTATCCAAAGAAATCGTAGGGCATGCAATACGTTTTTATACTGCCTAGGATTGGATATATTTTGACCTTTGAACATTGCCTCTTTCAATTATATTTTTATTGAGTACCTTTGCACTTTATTACGCACAGTATTTAGGTTCATAGCACAGCACTACCTTCACTTTATATCCCTCACTCGATTTGCTCCCCTCCAGGTCAGGTAAGTTCTATCAATCCCCAAATTCTCAACCCTGATGGGTCTCTATTATGGCATTGTTTACAGTGTAGGGACACACTTTGGTGTTTAAATGCAATGCGGATATTATGTATATATTTCGCAATTTGTTTTTTTAGGGGTCTTTTGGTGCGACCAATATACAGTATCTCACAAAAGTGAGTACACCCCTCACATTTTTGTAAATATTTTATTATACCTTTTCATGTGACAACACTGAAGAAATGACACTTTGCTACAATGTAAAGTAGTGAGTGTACAGCTTGTATAACAGTGTAAATTTGCTGTCCCCTCAAAATAACTCAACACACAGCCATTAATGTCTAAACTGCTGACAACAAAAGTGAGTATACCCCTAAGTGAAAATGTCCAAATTGGACCCAATTAGCCATTTTCTCTCCCCGGTGTCATGTGACTCGTGATTAGTGTTACAAGGTCTCAGGTGTGAATGGGGAGCAGGTGTGTTAAATTTGGTGTTATCACTCTTAATCTCTCATACTGGTCACTGGAAGTTCAACTTGGCACCTCATGGCAAAGAACGCTCTGAGGATCTGAAAAAAAGAATTGTTGATCTACATAAAGGCAGCCTAAGCTATAAGAAGATTGCCAGGACCCTGAAACTGAGCTGCAGCATGGTGGCCAAGACCATACAGCGGTTTAACAGGACAGGTTGCACTCAGAACAAAGTCCACCGAAGAAGTTGAATGCACATGCTCAGCGTCATATTCAGCGGTTGTCTTTGGGAAATGGACGTATGAGTGCTGCCAGAATTGCTGCAGAGGTTGAAGGGGTGGGGGGTCGGCCTGTCAGTGCTCAGACCGTATGCCGCACATTGCATCAAATTGGTCTGCATGGCTGTCATCCCAGAAGGAAGCCTCTTCTAAAGATGATGCACAAGAAAGCCCGCAAACAGTTTGCTTAAAACAAGCAGACTAAGGACATGGATTACTGGAACCATGTCCTGTGGTCTGATGAAACAAGGATAAACTTATTTAGTTCAGATGGTGTCAAGTGTGTGTGGCGGCAACCAGGTAAGGAGTACAAAGGCAAGTGTGTCTTGCCTACAGTCAAGAATGGTGGTGGGAGTGTCATGGTCTGGGGCTGCATGAGTGCTGCAGGCACTGGGGAGTTACAGTTCATTGAGGGAAACATGAATGCCAACGTGTACTGTGACATATTGAAGTAGAGCATGATCCCCTCTGTTTTGAGATTGAGACTGGGCTGCAGGGGCAGTATTCCAACATGATAACGACCCCAAACACACCTCCAAGACAACCACTGCCTTGCTAAAGAAGCTGAGGGTAAAGGTAATGGACTGGCCAAGCATGTCTCCAGACCTAAACCTCATTAAGCATCTGTGGGGCATCCTCAAATGGAAAGTGAAGGAGAGCAAGGTCTCTAACATCCACCAGCTCCATGATCTCGTCATGGAGGAGTGGAAGAGGACTCCAGTGACAACCTGTGAAGCTCTGGTGAACTCCATGCCCAAGCGGGTTAAGGCAGTGCTGGAAAATAATAGTGGCCACACAAAATATTGACACTTTGGGCCCAATTTGGACATTTTCACTTAGGGATGTCCTTACTTTTGTTGCCAGCGGTTTAGACATTAATGGCTGTGTGTTGAGTTATTTTGAGGGGACAGCAAATTTACACTGTTATACAAGCTGTACACTCACTACTTTACATTGTAGCAAAGTGTCATTTCTTCAGTGTCGTCACAAGAAAAGATAGAATAAAATATTTACAAAAATGTTAGGGGTGTACTCTCTTGTGAGATACTGTACATAAGACCGCATGGACATTCCAGGGCATATACTACATATGTAGTATTGCATGATATAAATTTGGTGATTTCACGTCTTTATTTTTAGACGTGGCTCTAAACTTGTTTAAACCTCTAATGGTATTATTTACTTGTTGACACACTTTATACTTTCTACAAGCCCAGAAGCCTGCCCTGTCCCAAAACATTTGGAATCTAGTGGGCGGGTCCAAAACCTTTTTAGCCACTTTTTCCCAAAGGGAGGGAGCTTTCCTATAAATAAAAGTAAGATCACATTAGAGGACTCAATAATAGCATGCAATGCCAAGCTGCGGTTTCCCAAGCGAGCAAAGTCCTTTCTTGTATTAAGAGTGGTATGTACTCCAGAGAGAGAGAGAGATATAATTTTGCCCCTGTACAAATCATTAGTAAGACCTCATCTGGAATACGTAGTTCAGTTTTGTGCATCAGTTCTCAAAAAGGATATCGGGGAACTGGAGAATGTGCAGAGACAGGCAACCAAACTCATAAGAGGCATGGAGGAGCTCAGCTATGAGGAAAGATTAGAGGAACTGAATCTATTCCCTCTTGCCCCAGACTGTAGCTGTAGCCTCTGGCTCTAGTCACATGCTTAAACCCCTCCCCCCACTGGAATGCATGCGTCTGGCGCCCTGCATGTAGATTAGAGGGCTGGACACATGGATAGGGGGGGCGGCGCCCGTGCGCCCCTAATGGAAGGGCCACCACTGATCCAGAGGAAGGTGGAAAACCCCAATAAAGCATGGTCCAGATTGCTCCACCATGGTGAGAAATTCCTTCCAGATCCCCCAAGAGGCAATTGGATATTCCCTGAATCAATTTTACCTATAAATGTTAGTATCCAGTTATACTAAATATATATATTTTATTATAAAAATCTCTTTTGGGACCTGGAGATTTCAAAGTGATCTGGGTGGGATGAAATCTGCAATTCTGGGTTCAGGTTTTTGAAACCATCAGCACACTAATTAGTCAGGTGTGTTTTGGGCCACTAGTAGTGACCTGACCATAGTTCTGGGCTCCACAAGAGACAGAAGATAGGAGGTCGTTGCCCAGGAGTCAGAAGAGTTCCACCTTGGAGTGCTACCTGTGTGCACAGAGTTGGCAAGCGAACAGTCTGAGAGAGAGACAAGGGCGTGGAGTGTTAGGCCAGAGCAGCAGTGCTGCAAGTGCAAGCCAGAAAAGCCAAATGTCTGTTTTTGAATGGAAGACAAATGCTGAATACCCCTGCATGGGAAACTCCTGTTCTGGTGTTTTTCTAGAACCTCCATTTAAATAAAAAGCGAGTGGCGGTGTCCTTAAAAGCTCTACCATTTGATGCGAAGTCTCACAACATGTTGATCATATCCCCCTTAATCTCCTCTTCTCAAGAGAGAAAAAAAATCAGTTCCTATAATCTTTCCACATAGCTGAGTTCCTCCATGCCTTTCTCTGCACGTTCTCCAGTTCTCCATTATCTTTTTTGTGAACTGGTGCCTAAAACTGAACTGCATATTCCAGATGAGGCCTTATTAATAATTTGTACAGGGGAAAATGATCTCTCTCTCTCTCTCTGCTGTCCATACCTCTCCTAATACAAGAAAGAATTTTGCTTGCTTTGAAAACTGCAGCTTGGCTTTGCATGCTATTATTAACCTTAGGCTCCATGTACCCTGGCTTAAAAATCGCTGCTTCTACAGTTTTCTGATTTGCCTGTAGAAGCAGCTCAATGTTATCTTATGTGTCTATCCACATTTGGATGATTACAGGCAGAAGTGTACAGAAGCAGGAAAAAAAAAAACTTCTGGTTTGCGTTTCTGATAGAGTTTTCTGGCAGAAAAAATGCAAAACTCTCCTAAACTCGTCTAAACTGTATACAAAAAACGCTCTATATGTGTGCATGGAGCCTTATGATTAGTGTTGGACACTTAGAGCTGAGCAAACGTTTGGCCTGAACATTGGCTGTTCGCCTACTCAGCGAACACCCAAATTCGCAGTACGTTAGACCGTTTGTTCGACCCGCCAAACGCCCCACAATGCACAGCGCGCTGCCCTGATTGGCTGAAGCAATGAAGGCTTTTCCCAATCAGACTACAGAGCACTGTCAGAGCCATGAATGGAGAAAGTAATGATTACTTTGCTCACTCATCGCTCATTGCTCATAGACCCACACTATAAAAGTTTGTGTGCTATTGTGATTCTATTACGAGTGTAGAGTGTCAGTGTAGTGTGAATATAGTGAAAGTGAAGCTTTAGCAGTTTTACTGCAGTATATTGAAGTGTGTCAGTGTAGTATGTGAGGGCAGTTTTACTGCAGTATATTGAAGTGCATCAGTGCAGTTTTATTGCAGTATATTGAAGTGTGTCCGTGTAGTATGTCAGGGCAGTTTTACTGCAGTATATTGAAGTGCATCAGTGCAGTTTTACTGCAGTATATTGAAGTGTGTCAGTGCAGTTTTACTGTAGTATATTGAAGTGTGTCAGTGCAGTTTTATTGCAGTGTATTCTAGTGCATCAGCGCAGTTTTACTGCAGTATATTGTAGTGTGCCAGTGCAATTTTACTGCAGTATGTTGAAGTGCGTCAGTGCAGTTTTACTGCAGTATATTGTAGTCGGTCAGTGCAGTTTTCCTACGGTATATTGTAGTGTGAGTGAAGTGTTTCTGTGTAGTGCAGTGTTTTACACAGCAATACATAACATTTAGTGATGTATACAGTGCTTTATACCCCCCTTTTTTTTATTTGATTGCTGCGTGTTATTTTTTTTTTTTTTGTCCCGTGCTTACCCCCTTTTTTGAAATTGTGAGCTGCAGTTTTTCTGACTTTCCCTCTTTTTAATTTTTTTTATAGTTTTGACATTTGTCAGCGGCAGTCCTCAAGTTAAAGTGCACCAAACACCACTTTCCATTGATTAAAGTGCATCCAATTACACATTTCCCTGTCTCTATTAAATTTGGTAATAAGCTCCCCCCTATCATGGCTGGGAGGCCAACAAGGAGAGGCAGACATTCCCATGCCACGGTGAGGGGGCCAGCAGTGTATGTGTCCACAGGCAAAGGTGGACGTAGTCCGCTCTCAGGCAGGGCACCATTTTCTCTGTTTAGTGATGTTGCCCATGCCATCTAGCCACAGCATGCAGAGAGGGTGGTGGACTGGCTTACTAAACCATCCTCATCCCCCTCATCCTCTTTCACCCAAGCAGAGACTAGTGTGAAGTTCACCACAGTTGCCAGAGCGGCTCATTTGTCTACAGCTACTCCTGCCATAGCCCCAGCATCATGCATGGAGGAGTCAGCTGAGTTATTTGAACACAGCATCAGCCACTTGCTCCTCGACGATGCACAGGAATTACTTGAATCTGATGTTGGTTCTGAGGTTGAATAAGGTAGGAACATGAGCCTACAGAGAGGAGAGAACACTGATGAGCAACAAATTGGTTGTCATGTTTCCCCAGCCACAGCGTATTGTCAAGTTGGCTCCAGCGATGATGAGAATGGATGGGGTGATATTTATGAGGTCACTGACGCAACTTGGGTGCCGGATAGAGCAAAGGAGGAAAGTAAAGGTGAGGCACAACCCCAGTGAGGCAGGATGTCCTCCAGAGGTAGCGATCCTGGAAGTGTAAGGAGCAGCCACCCTATTCCATCAGATTGTGGAGCGGTTTTCACCCAGCCCACTTCCTACAGCTCAGCTGTGTGGGCCTTTTTTAGCACATGTGCAGCTGATCGCACAGTTGCAATTTGCTAACTCTGCCGCAAGCAGATAAAGTGTGGCAAAAACACCAGCCATTTGGGTACCACATTCTTGACAAGTCATTTAACCCCCCACCACTCAGCCTGTTGGCAAGAGCACCTGAAATCCACACAAAAGGGACACAATTATTCTCCTCCTCACTCCTCACCCTTCAGGTCTACCCCCACTATATCTCATGACCTCTCAGTAGCCTCGACTGACAGGGATGATGGTATAGCGAAGGGTGTCACAGGCCCTTGCAGCATGTCTGCCAGCAGCACAGCACCAGCTGTAGCGCATAGCAGGCAAATTTCTCTGCCCCAGCTGCTGCAGCAAAAAAAAAGATACAGTCCCTGCCACCCACATGCCGAGCGTCTAAATTCCAGCTTGTCCAAATTTCTGGATTTACAACTCCTGTCTTTCCCTCTGGTGGATTCTGCCCCCTTCCGTGAATTTGCAGAATGTGCTGTATTCCTTTGCATGTAAGGCCATTCCAGCTCTGTACCATCATGTGGAAGGCAATGTTGTGGCATCGTTGGGCAAGGCAGTCAGCAGCAAGGTCCACATTACTGCTGACATGTGGTCCAGCAAGCATGGTCAGGGATGCTATATTTCATTCACAGCACACTGGATTCATTACTGGAGCTTGTTTTGCCACCACATCTCCAAACAGCTGGAGGTGACGATGCCAGATTTGTTGGCTCCACCCCCTTCTCCTCCATGCATGATGCTGCTTAGTTGTCCTATAAACCACCAGTACCCCCTAAGCATTCAAGGGGCTATTCAACGAGTCAGGCTAAAAGATGGCATGCAGTGCTTCCTGGTCTGTCTAGGGGACAGGAGCCACACTGGAGCAGAGATTCTTTCAGCTCTGCAGGGGTAAGCCCAGAGGTGGTTCACGCCACGCCAGATTGAGCCAGGAATGGTGCTGTGCAATAATGGCACTAACCTCCTGTCCGTCCTTCAACAGGGAAAGTTCACACATGTACCATGCCTGGCACAAGTCCTCAATTTGGTGGTGCAGCATTTCTTAAACAGGTACCCAGGGTTGCAAGATCTTCTAAAGCAGTGCAGTCTGTAGCCATTCAAGCGGTCATACACAGCCAGTGTTTGGTTGGGTGAAATTTAGCGGGAATTCCACCTGCCCATAAACCGCCTGATTTGTGACATGCCCACCAGGTGGAATTCAACTTTGGCAATGCTGCAGCGGCTGCACATGCAGCTGAGGGCCGTCAACGAGTACCTGTGTGAGTATGGCACAACGGCTCGGCTTTTTTTCCCCATGCCAATAGCTGCTGATAAAGGATGCATGCACTGTACTGTCACCATTTGAGGAGGCGACAAGGATGGTGCGCTGTGACAATGCATGCATCAGTGACACAATCCCTTCTGTGTTCCTGCTGGAGCATACGCTGCATGGCATTATGGACAGGGTACTCAAGGTAGAGCAGCGGGAGGAAGAGGAGGACTTCCTTTCCTCCCAAGGCCCGCTTTATGCTGACGCCACAGAACACACAAGAGGAGAGGGAGGAGGAGGATTCTGGCAGTTTTGGAGGCATTGAAGCAGAGGAAGACATACGTTAAACTTTAAAAGATGGTTTTCCATCCCCAGAACCCTTGGGAGTGGTACATGGCTGGGAGGAGGCAGTTCCAGGTACTTTAATCCTCAGTGACCCTGAGGACTCTGTTTCTCATGTCTCTGCAAAGGGTTAACATCAGGGGTGATCAAGGGGTTAAACGTATTCCCTGTTTGTGTTTTCTAACTGTATGAGGGACTGTGTGACTTGGGAAACAGGAAGACAGATCTCAGTGTCATCCCTGTTCTCTCTGTGCAGGGAACGATTGCGGGTGGCCATTAGACATTGAGTACGCCAGATCCGCTGATTGGCTCCCCTGTTGGGAAATTGGAGCATGCGCATGCCAGCAACGGCACGCATGCGCCCACGAAAGCTAGTGCAGGAATCGCTGTACCGGTATGGTGATTTGCACAGCCGAGCAACCTTGCCGCAGTACATCGATTGCGACAGGTGATCAGCAAGTGGTTAAAAGTCCCTAAAATTAGGAACAATGGCTTTGAAATGACAGAGCTCAATTCTTTTAGGATCTGTGGGTGTATGCCATCTGGTTCAGGTGCTTTATTCACCTTTACTCTGTCTAAATATTTCTGGACCATATCAATTTTGAGCCATTATGGATTATTTGGGGCTGTGTCAATACCACCCTATTATGAACATGAGCTCCCCCATGCTCCTTTGTATACACAGAGCTGAAAAAGGTATTTAACCAATTCCCACCCAGCCACTGCACATAAACGGCCGGGTGGGAGCTCCCTCCTTTTGACTGGACATTCCCGAACGTCCTTCAGAAGGAGCGGGATCGCGTTTCCGCGCTCCTGCGCAGCCGCGTGATCCCGATGCGCGCGTGTCACCCGGATACGCCGCATCTCGGAACGGCAGAAGGGCAATGTGATTTGCCCTCCTGATCCGCATGATGACTGTATCTAATCACAGCCATCGTAATGTAAACAGGGGGGAGGGGTGGCATCTGACAGGGGATCACGCCGCCACGTGCCCGCGCAGCGCGACCCGGACTGTTAACGACTATGCCTCTGCCAAACATGTTTCTGCCTCCAACGTGAATTGACCTGGACTGTTAACGAAGATGCCTCTGCCAAACATGTTTCTGCCTGCAATGTGAATTGACCTCGGCCTGTTAAATGACCATGCTTTTTGCCTACCTCCTGAACTGATCATTTGCCCTGCCACTGTACAGCACAGGGGTCTCACATATGTGAGGGGCTCCAGGGTGGAGAAAACATTTTTCTCCGGGTTTTTAATTTTCTCGGATTAGGGTCTGGAGACTCGGAGGCTTCGTAGAGATTTGGGTGGGAAGAAGCCTCTACCCCTGTCCTCAGGTCTTACCTGACCAAGGCCCAATGTACAAAGTGCTGCCTGCTGCCACCTGAATGGGTCATGCCTCTGCCTGCCACCTGAACTGGCCATGCCTTTGCCTGCCACATGAACTTGCCATGCCTTTGCCTGCCACATGAACTTGCCATGCCTTTGCCTGCCACATGAACTGGCCATGCCTTTGCCTGACACCTGGACTGGCCATGCCTATGCCTGTTACCTGAACTACCTGCTAAACCTTGGACTGTACTGAACCAAGTTCATACTTTTCCATATCTGTCTGCTGTCTGGACATTTCCTTTGGCTGTCTGGACAAATGCTTTGACTGCTCTGGAACGGTATTCCTTCCTGCTAAAACCACAGGTGAGCTTTTTTTTTTTTTTACCTTCTGCTCAGCAGAATGTATTTTGGGGTGTAATTCTTGGTGTGTACATGCTATGTGTTAGAAGCCTGGAGGTGCTACTTGCATGTTGGGCCTCTGTATGTGGCCAGGTAGTGGAAAAGTCTCATACATGGGGTATCGCCATACCCCGGATGAGTAGCAGACTGTATTTTGGGGTGTCATTTTGGCTATGTGCATGCTATGTGTTAGAAAGATCTTCTAAATTGACAACTTTGTGAGAAAAAAATAGGTTTTTATTTTCTTTCCACATTTTCCAAAAACTTGTGGAAAGAAATGACATGTTCAAAAGACTCATTATGCCTCATAGAATATACATTGGATTGTTTTCTTTCCAAAATGGGGTCATTTTGTGGGTAATTCCATTGTCCTGATGCTCCAGGGCCTTCAAAAATGTGATAGGTACTCAGGAAATGAAATGTGTAATTTGTACCTTTAGAACACCTGATGGTGCTATATGGATGTTGGGCCTCTGTATGTGGCCAGGCTGTGGAAAAGTCTCACACATGGGGTATCACCATACTCAAGACGAGTAGCAGAATGTATTTTGGGGTGTCATTTTGGCTGTGTACATGCTATGTATTAGAAAGATCTTCTAAATTGACAACTTTGTGAGAAAAAAAAAAAAGTTTTCATTTTCTTTAAACATTTTCCAAAAACTTTTGGAAAGAAATGACATGTTCAAAAGACTCATTATGCCTCATAGAATATACATTGGGGTGTTTTCTTTCCAAAATGGGGTCATTTTGTGAGTAATTCCATTGTTCTGGTGCTCCAGGGCCTTCAAAAATGTGATAGGTACTCAGGAAATGAAATGTGTAAATTATGCCTTTAGAACACCTGATGGTGCTACATGGATGTTGGGCCTCTGTATGTGGCCAGGCTGTGGAAAAGTCTCACACATGGGGTATCGCCATACTCAGGACGAATAGCAGAATGTATTTTGGGGTGTAATTGCAATTATGCCTTCACCGTGTGTGAGAAATAACTTGTAAATATGACAATTTAGTGAAGAAACAAAAAAATATATATATATTTCTTAATTTTCCAAAGCATTGTGGGGAAAAAATTTCAACTTCAAAAAATTCACTATGCCTCTTACTAAATACATCAGACTGTCTTCTTTCCAAAAAGGGGTCATTTGGGGGGTTATTGTACTGTCCTGACATTTTAGGGCCTCAAGAAATGAGATCAGTGCATTAGGCCATTAGTACATTAGGATTGATACATTTTCAATAATGCATAGCATGGCTTGTAGACTCTATAACTTTCACACAAACCAATGATCATACACTTATCAGGATTTTTTTTACCAAAGACATGTGGTAGAATACATTTTTGCCTACATTTTCGACAAAATTAAGTCTTTTTGGTTCCTTTAAAAGAGAAAGTAGAAAATTTGTTTTTTTTTTCAAAATATTTGCCTTTTTCGCTTATATCACAAAAAATAAAAAATTAAGTGGTGAATAAATACCACCAAAAGAAAGCTCTATTTGTGTGAACAAAATGATAAAAATGTCATTTGGGTAAAGTGTAGCATGACTGAGTAATTGTTATTCAAAGTGAGAGAGCACTGAAAGCTGAAAATTGGTCTGGGAAGGAAGGGGGTGAAAGTGCCTAGTATTGAGGTGGTTAATATATTTGCCTTCTCTTTGTCTCCAGTCATCCACTACAGACTATTTTGTAAAGGGCCTACATGTTCAGACCTGACCTTTTTACTATTAATATATTTTAAGATTTTGTGGGGGTCTGTCCTACTATCTTCATAATTATTTCTTGCCTGCTCCTATTAATCTGAATGACCTTGAAGATTGTGATCCCTACACATTTACTTCCTTGAATTCTGTGATACATACTCACTATGTAAAAATATTATGAATAACTCTCCTTTTAATTTTTTTATTATTATGAATATAGAAAGACAAAGTACAATAGAATCATTAAGGATAAAGGCCACCTAGGTCAGGATCTCCAACCAAGTACAACAAAGCTATAATGATAGCATCATCCAAAACATAATGATATAACAACTATGGTGTGGGCACTTACAGAGATTAGAAAAGTATTAAAGCTCAAACAGTCCAGAGTTACCCAAAAACAAACAAGGGTAGGATGACCTCCATATGATCCCACACCTTAATAGTATTTAAATCGGGTATAAGCCCTGTCTAGAGAGACTTTTAGCCTATAAATAGAGAGGAAAGAATACAAAAGGAGTAAAAGGTAGGATAAGGAGCGCAGTCAAAAGACCCTGGCTTAGGTCCTGGAGAAATAAAAAAAAGGGGGGTAAAAAGTATAGAGAAAGAAAAGAAGGAGATTGAGGAGAAGAAAACCCAGATACAACCTCTACATCATCATTGCCCAGGGGTAAGGCACAGGAGGGGCACCTGAGAGGGCCTACTTGCCAGGTGTTCATTAAGCATTATCCAGGAAACTTTGCATCTAAACAACGCAATGGCAACTGAAGGGCGCTTCCAGGATCGAGAGATGACAAGATTGGCAGCCAAAAGCATGAAGTGGATCAACCTTTGTATAGCACGGGAACCATCTGTAACCTTTTCATTGAGAAGGGCTATGGGGATAGCTGCAGAATTGGTATGTCGGTGACCTTTCTTATAATCACAAAGACCCTGTTCAAAAAACCCTAATCTTAGGGCATTCCTACCATACTGTATGTGAATCCTATTATGAATACCTCATGTGCTGCTACTTCAAACCTTATCTGTCTAAGGCAGGGGTAGGCAACCTTTTGAGCACAGTGTGCCTAAAGATGTTTTCAAAGAAAATTGGGCGTGTCGATTTTATAACAAAAAAATGTCAACTTCAGACTCTAAATTGCGAAAAGGATTTTTTTATAAAGTAAACTACTTGAGTAATAGTGACCAATTAACATCCGGCAATCTCACACCTCAGACCAGCCCCAGTGTCTTTAACTCCACACTTTAGATCAGCCCCAATTCTTATACCTCCAGTCCTCAGATCAGCCCCAATTCCTACACCTTCAATCCTCAGATCAGCCGAAAATTCCTGCACCTTCACACATTAGATCATTGTACCCCCCCTGCTCATCTGTCCCACCTCTTTACCCCCTGCTCTTCTGCCCCACCACTGTAACCCCCTGCTAATCTCTCCCACCAATGCACCTACTTTCACATCTGCCCCACCACTGTACCCCCTGCTTTTCTGTCCCACCGCTGAACCCCCTTCCCATCTGCCCCAACACGAAACCCCTCCTGCTCATCTGTCCCACCACTGTAACCCCCTTCTCATTTGTCCCACCACTGTAACCCCCTTCTCATCTGGCCAAACACTAACCCCCGCCCCGCTCATCTGTCCTTCCACTGTAACCCCCTGCTCATCTGCCCCACCACTGTACCGTCCTGCTCTTCTGTCCCATCGCTGAACCCCCTTCTCATCTCTTCCACCATTGTACCCCCCTGCACATCTGTCCCACCGATGTACCCCCTGCTCTTCTGTCCCACCGCTAAACCCCCTTCTCATCTGCCTCAACACTGAACCCCCCTGCTTATCTGTCCCACCACTGTAACCCCTTCTCATCTGGCCCAACACTGAGCGCCCCCTGCTCATCTGTGCTTCCACTGTAACCCCCTGCTCATCTGCCCCATCACTGTACCCCACTGCACATCTGCCTCATTGCTGTACCATCCTGTTCTTCTGTCCCACCGCTGAACCCCCCCCCCCACTCATCTGCCTCACCGCTGTACCCTCTACTCATCTATGATATGCACGATATGCAGAGTGGTGCAAGGAAGCAGAGATGAGACACATCTACCTGTCCTGCCACACTCATCCCCACTGATCCACCTGATGCCACACACAAGCATCTGGAATGAATGCGCAATGATGAGCTCAGGTCAGAGGCATTTATGAAAGCAGTGGGCCTGTGTATATCATAAGTTGGGCCCACACAGCTGAGAAAAAGTATGGCGCTGAGCGCCGAAGCAAGAGTTGGCTGTGATTTTCATTGCGCTGAATACTGGCTGTGGCTTACAGGAACACAGAGTGCAGGGGTTCAGTAATAAGTGACACAACGGTTCAGGAATAAGTGACGCAAAGTTCAGAGGTCAGGTGTAAGTGATGCAGTTCAGTTCAGAGGTTGAGAGTAGGTGATATAGAGGTTGGTAGTAGTAGATGATGTAGAGCTGAGGTGTCAGTAGTAAGTGACACACACTTACTACTGACATATATACTGTGTGTGTATGTAGGTATATATATATATATATATATATATATATATATACATATATACATATATAATGACAGTAGGAGATGCTGTCACTGTAAAATTGGTAGTTTGCGGGACACAGGGACACAGGGTGTGCACATTTTGGTATTCTGGCATGGGGTTCTGTAGTTTGGAGATGCCATAGTGTCTTGGGTGGGACGGGATCTTCAACCCTGTGTCCAGGTTTTGTAGATGACCAGCAGGGTGCGCCCTTATAATGAAGGTATGGGAATACTTCATGGCTCCTAGTTGGAGACTGCTCCACCCCAAGAGAGACAGAGGTCTCCAGGAGTCAGAGGAGCTGCAGGATGCAGCCAGAACGTGTGTGACTGCAAGAGGCAGTAAACGGTGTGAGGACTAAGGCCAGAGAGGAGCTGTGGGCACTAAAGTAAAGCAGTCCACATCGAAGAATTCTGTGGTCTGGGTGACCAGCATAAAGAGCAGAGGTACTGCTAAAGAGAGGTGGGCTAGAATTTTTCTGTTTGTGAATTTACTGGAGAAGAGCCCCTGCGTGGGAAACCTTTATGTTATGGACTTTTATTTGCCTTTTTAATAAAAATGGGCTACCATGCCCTAAAATATAGTTCCCGACTGGCTTCAATAACGAACAAATGCATCTACCACAAGAGCTAATGGTCCCAAATATTACAATATATATATTTATATGTATATATACAGTATCTCACAAAATTGAGTACACCCCTCACATTTTTATAAATATTTTATTATATCTTTTCATGTGACAACACTGAAAAAAATGACACTTTGCTACAATGTAAAGTAGTGAGTGTACAGCTTGTATAACAGTGTAAATTTGTTGTCCCCTCAAAATAACTCAACACACAGCCACTAATGTCTAAACCGCTGGCAACAAAAGTGAGTAAACCCCTAAGTGGAAATTAAAGTCCAAAGTGGGTCCAAAGTGTCAATATTTTGTGTGGCCACCATTATTTTCCAGCCTTAACCCGCTTGGGCATGGAGTTCACCAGAGCTTCACAGGTTGCCACTGGAGTCCTTTTCCACTCCTTCATGACAACATCACGATGCTGGTGGATGTTAGAGACCTTGTACTCCTCCACCTAATGATCACAATAGAAAAAAAACTACCTTGTGCTCTACAACTCTATTAGGCTAAAAACAAGTTTAAAACGTGTCACGTTCGTTACATCCGACCGGTTTCATCAGTGTGTGCTGGCGTCATCAGGGATCCCTGATGAATACTGATATCTGATGCTTTGCTGAACCCAAGGAAGATTCAACCAGAAGTTTTGAGTTACCCAGAAGTTTCCATTATTGTTTGAACATTTCCTGAACACATATGTTTTTTGGATCTATTTTTTTGGATATTTTTTGGAATCCAATTTTGTTTTTTAACTAGTTGTTTTGTTCCACCATTTATGCACATTGTTTTACTCAGTTGTTAGTTATCATTACAGGTAATATTTGATTATTTTTATGGTTTTGTTTCACAATAGAGTATAATTCTGCATTTGCACTTTAAAAGGAGCGCGGTTTGTAATTAATTTGTTAATTATTATTATATATAAACACTTGACATCTGGTAAGGTGTGTATTGGAAAGTAGTAACGTTCTAAATGCAGGTGTCCATCTGTTTAAAGCCCAGGGAGAAATGCAGACGTTTTTGAAAACACATATGGCGGTTTTAGAGAGTTTCTAAATTTTTTATACGTTTTGTATGCGTTTTCATTTCTGGTCACCTGGGAAAAAAATTGACATCTGGCTCAAAAAAACATAGTTACAAAAACGCATGTCACCTTTTTGGTAAGTTTCCGTTGACTATAGGTGCATGCAGCAAGAAATACTGTTTGTTTGCCTTGTGGTTACAGTGGCAACTGTTTTGTATGCGTTTGTTAAAAGCAATAAACAGATCTTTCACAAAAAAAAAATGGATGCAGCAAGATGGACTTTTCAAAAACACAGCACGTATAAAAACTCAGCGCACAAATGTTAACAGTTAGATAAGATTTAAAGGGGACTATTTTACGTGCGCTTTTGCTGCGCTGGGTAGGTGCGTTTTACCATGGCAAAAGAGCATTACTGTGAACAGGGCCTAACTTGTCCCCTTGTTTGTTTCCATGGTAGCAGCTAATCTCTTCTTTACTTATTTCTATTTAAATGGTTGGGATTACATAGCTCTGCAGTAGAGTCTACTGTACTCCCTCCCGCCATCTTGTGGTTAATTATCATTACTACTTTAATATTTTTTTATTTGTTTTCTTCGTGGAAAGTACCCCCTTACAATCTATACCAGACTGATATGCATTTTCGTTGTGGGGAACCTTAGCAAATTTTTTCTTGCAATCTTGCTGCTGAATGAGCTACAGCAAAAATGTAATTTACAAAAAAAAAGAACAGAAAATTAGCATTTTTAAGTTGAAAGATTCAGCTCCCATTGATTTCAATGGGGTTTGGGTTTGGCATTCAAACTACTTTGAAGTTTGCAAAACACTGCTCGAACCAAACCCAGGGCAGTTCCCCTCATCACTACTATTGATTAATGTACATTTCCCATCAGAGCATGCTATATAATATGAAAGATTTTTAAAAGTCTTCATGGATCACTTTATATGAGCACTGGCACATACATCTAATATTTAGAGAACATGTTAGAAGCTGTATAGCACAAGGTAGTTTATTTTATATTATATTGTGATCATATTTATTTATGATTATATCACTGTGTTAGAGGTAGATTGTGTTCAAAGCACTGCCCCTTTAGTTAGAATGTATTCACTAGGGGGGCACCGAAACCATTTTTTTTCACGAGTATGAAAGCCGATACTTTTTTTTTAGTACTCGCTCATACCAATTACCGATACCTACAGTAACTGTTCTTCAGCTGTCAGCAATGATACAAAGCATTGAAAAGTTATTTACAAATTATATACTTTTTTTGCGCTTTTTTCAATGTGAAACATGTCAATTTATGTTAAAGGCTTAAAAATATTAAAAAACAAAAAAAAGTTTTAAATATGAATAATTTATAAAATAGAAGTGAACAAAAAAAAATCAGCAGCAAAATAATAATTAAATGGAGGAGAATAAGGAGTTAATTAAGGCTGATTACAGTAAATTAAGGACTAATAAGGGGTTAAACAGAGGAACATTTAATAAAATAAAAAAAAACAAAAAAACATTTTTTTTGCTTGACAGGTTGCTTTAACCACTTAAGGACTGGAAAGATTTACCCACTTCCTGACCAGGCCATTTTTTGTGATATAGCACTGCATTATTTTAACTGACAATTGCGTGGTCGTACAACATTGTAACCAAATAAAGTTAAATATGTGGCGCTAATCAATCCTAGTTTACCAATTTCCAAATACGGAAAGACCACAGAATGCTGCAATACTATATAAATATGTGAATAACGCTTCCTATTACAAGTGCAATGTGCATATATGATGATGATAACTTATAATCAATTCCAACTGCGGAAAAAAGCCACAAAATACTGCAATACTATAAATGAATATAACTTCTTATTTAAAGTGCAATGTGCATATATGGTAGCAATACCCTATGACAACCAGTGCATCAAAATCATTGTGATGTGATTCCTCGTGCTTATAGACATCCTGTGCTTAGTGCAAAATGCAACTCCTGTTGCGATAATAGAAATGACACAATGTGCAAAATACCCTAAATTGCATACGTGCAACTGAAAATGTATCTATAATTCATTACTTAGCCTTACGTCCAGCAAAATAACCAAAAATATATATAACTAAAAAATATATATATAATGCATCAAATTAAATTCCTCGTGCTATATGACCATACATAAAGTACTTCTTGCAAAATGCAACTCCTGTTGCAATTAATCAAGCTGAAATATAAAGTGACACATAGCAGGAAGACAAGATCCTGTGTCCTCCCCTGTCAGAACAGAGATCTGCCTTGTTTACTTCGGCAGATCCCCATTTTGCGGGGAACGATTGCAGGCGGCGGACATCGAGTCCACCAGACCAGCTGATTGGCTCCCCCGCTGGCCAATAAGCATGCGAGTGTGCCTCCTGGGGCATGTGCGCGCCCACAGAACCTCATGCACGAACCTACGGCGATTCGCGCATCCGAGCCAGCTTGCCACAGTATAACTGCGGCGGCTGGTTAGCAAGAGATTAAACTGACTTCATCTGTAGATAGAAGTTCACATTTTAATCTGTAGATGAAGAAAAACAGTAAGATACAAAAAGAAACAATCTTTTGGCTGAGCGGCTGAGTAATGTTGTTAAAAAACATTGCCCAGCTGCTTTTTTTTTTTTCGACAGCTCCAATTGCCGGGACTTGAGTTTACACCTCCTTAACCACTTCAGCCCCGGAAGGATTTACCCCCTTCCTGACCAGAGCACTTTTTACAATTTGGTACTGCGTCGCTTTAACTGCTAATTGCGCGGTCATGCAATGCTGTACCCAAACAAAATTTGCGTCCTTTTCTTCCCACAAATATAGCTTTCTTTTGATGGTATTTGATCACCTCTGCGTTTTTTATTTTTTGCGCTATTAAACGGAAAAAGACCGAAAATTTTGAAAAAAAATTATATTTTCTACTTTTTGTTAAAAAAAAAAAAAATCCAATAAACTTAATTTTAGTCATACATTTAGGCCAAAATGTATTCGGCCACATGTCTTTGGTAAAAAAAATGTCAATAAGCGTATATTTATTGACAAAAGTTATAGCGTCTACAAACTAGGGTACATTTTCTGGAATTTACACAGCTTTTAGTTTATGGTTTATGACTGCCTATGTCATTTCTTGAGGTGCTAAAATAGCAGGGCAGTACAACAACTCCCCAAATGACCCCATTTTGGAAAGTAGACACCCCAAGGAAATTGCTGAGAGGCATGTTGAGCCCATTGAATATTAATTTTTTTTGTGATTGAATAATGACAAAAAAAAAAAATTTACAAAAAGTTGTCACTAAATGATATATTGCTCACACAGGCCATGGGCATATGTGGAATTGCACCCCAAAATACATTCAGCTGCTTCTCCTGAGTACAGGGATACCACATGCGTGGGACTTTTTGGGAGCCTAGCCGCGTACGTGGCCCCAAAAACCAATCACCGCCTTCAGGATTTCTAAGGGCGTAAATTTTTGATTTCACTCTTCACTGCCTATCACAGTTTCAGAGGCCATGGAATGCCCAGGAGGCACAAACCCCCCCAAATGTCCCCATTTTGGAAAGTATACACCCCAAGCTATTTGCTGAGAGGCATGGTGAGTATTTTGCAGCTCTCATTTGTTTTTGAAAATGAAGAAAGACAAGAATTTTTTTTTTTTTCTCTTTTCAATTTTCAAAACTTTGTGACAAAAAGTGAGGTCTGCAAAATACTCACTATACCTCTCAGCAAATAGCTTGGGGTGTCTACTTTCCAAAATAGGGTCATTTGGGGGGGGGGGGTTATGCCACCTGGGCATTCCATGGTCTCCGAAACTGTGATAGGCAGTGAAGAGTGAAATCAAAAGTGTACGCCCTTAGAAAGCCTGAAGGCGGTGCTTGGTTTTCGGGGTCCCGTACGCGGCTAGGCTCCCAAAAAGTCTCACACATGTGGTATCCCCGTACTCAGGAGAAGCAACAGAATGTATTTTGGGGTGTAATTTCACATATTCCCATGGCATGTTTGAGCAATATATCATTTAGTGACAACTTTGTGCAAAAAAAACAATTTGTCTTTTTCCCGCAACTTGTGTCACAATATAAAATATTCCATGGACTAGACATGCCTCTCAGCAAATAGCTTGGGGTGTCTACTTTCCAAAATGGGGTCATGGGGTAATGGGGTTTTGAACTGTCCTGGCATTTTATGCACAACATTTAGAAGCTTATTTCACACATTACCCACTCTTCTAACTACTTGAAGACAAAGCCCTTTCTGACACTTTTTGTTTACATGAAAAATTATTATTTTTTTTGCAAGAAAATTACTTTGAACCCCCAAACATTTTTAATTTTTTTAAAGCAAATGCCCTACAGATTAAAATGGTGGGTGTTTAATTTTTTTTTTCACACAGTATTTGCGCAGCGATTTTTCAAATGCATTTTTTTTGGAAAAAACACACTTTTTTAAATTTTAGTGCACTAAAACACACCATATTGCCCAAATGTTTGATGAAATAAAAAAGATGATCTTAGGTCGAGTACATGGATACCAAACATGACATGCTTTAACCACTTGCCGACCGCCTAACGCAGATATACTGCGGCAGAATGGCACGGGCAGGCAAAATCACGTACCCATACGTGATCTGCCTCCCGCGGGCGGGGGGTCCGATCGGACCCCCCCCCGGTGCCATCGGCGGTCGGCATCTGACTGGGAGCGTCGGGAGGCGAGGGGGAGACCATCCGATCGTGGCCCCCCCCTCGCGATCGCTCCCAGCCAATGGAAATGCTCCTCTGCCTGTGTGTCGTTTCACACAGGCAGAGGATGTGATGTCATCTCTCCTCGGTCTGGCAGTTTCCGTTCCAGCGCCGAGGGGAGATGACAAGTGAGTGCACAACACACACACACACACAGTAGAACATGCCAGGCATACTTTACACCCCCGATCCCCCCCCGATCCCCCCCCAATCACCCCCCCCCCCCTGTCACAAACTGACATTAGCAGTATTTTTTTTTTTTTTTTTTCTGATTACTGCATAGTGTCAGTTTGTGACAGTTAGTGTTAGGGCAGTGAGTATTACCCCCCTTTAGGTCTAGGATACCCCCCTAACCCCCCCTAATAAAGTTTTAACCCCTTGATCACCCCCTGTCACCAGTGTCGCTAAGCGATCATTTTTCTGATCGCTGTATTAGTGTCGCTGGTGACGGTAGTTAGGAACGTAAATATTTAGGTTCGCCGTCAGTGTTTTATAGCGTCAGGGACCCCCCTATACTACCTAATAAATGTTTTAACCCCTTGATTGCCCCCTAGTTAACCCTTTCACCACTGATCACTGTATAACCGTTACGGTTGACGCTGGTTAGTTCGTTTATTTTTTATAGTGTCAGGACACCCGCCGTTTATTACCGAATAAAGGTTTAGCCCCCTGATCGCCCGGCGGTGATATGCGTCGCCCCAGGCAGCGTCAAATTAGCGCCAGTACCGCGAACACCCACGCACGCAGCATATGCCTCCCTTAGTGGTATAGTATCTGATCGGATCAATATCTGATCCGATCAAATCTATACTAGCGTCCCCAGCAGTTTAGGGTTCCCGAAAACGCAGTGTTAGCAGGATCAGCCCAGATACCCGCTAGCACCTGCGTTTTGCCCCTCCGCCCAGCCCAGCCCACCCAAGTGCAGTATCGATCGATCACTGTCACTTACAAAACACTAAACGCATAACTGCAGCGTTCGCAGAGTCAGGCCTGATCCCTGCGATCGCTAACAGTTTTTTTGGTAGCGTTTTGGTGAACTGGCAAGCACCAGCCCCAGGCAGCGTCAGGTTAGCGCCAGTACCGCTAACACCCACGCACGCACCATATACCTCCCTTAGTGGTATAGTATCTGATCGGATCAATATCTGATCCGATCAAATCTATACTAGCGTCCCCAGCAGTTTAGGGTTCCCAAAAACGCAGTGTTAGCGGGATCAGCCCAGATACCTGCTAGCACCTGCGTTTTGCCCCTCCGCCCGGCCCAGCCCAGCCCACCCAAGTGCAGTATCGATCGATCACTGTCACTTACAAAACACTAAACGCATAACTGCAGCGTTCGCAGAGTCAGGCCTGATCCCTGCGATCGCTAACAGTTTTTTTGGTAGCGTTTTGGTGAACTGGCAAGCACCAGCCCCAGGCAGCGTCAGATTAGCGCCAGTACCGCTAACACCCACGCACGCACTGTACACCACCCTTAGTGGTATAGTATCTGATCGGATCAATATCTGATCCGATTAGATCTATACTAGTGTCCCCAGCAGTTTAGGGTTCCCAAAAACGCAGTGTTAGCGGGATCAGCCCAGATACCTGCTAGCACCTGCGTTTTGCCCCTCCGCCCAGCCCGGCCCAGCCCACCCAAGTGCAGTATCGATCGATCACTGTCACTTACAAAATACTAAACGCATAACTGCAGCGTTCGCAGAGTCAGGCCTGATCCCTGCGATCGCTAACAGTTTTTTTGGTAGCGTTTTGGTGAACTGGCAAGCGCCAGCGGCCTAGTACACCCCGGTCGTAGTCAAACCAGCACTGCAGTAACACGTGGTGACGTGGCGAGTCCCATAAGTGCAGTTCAAGCTGGTGAGGTGGCAAGCACAAGTAGTGTCCCGCTGCCACCAAAAAGACAAACACAGGCCCGTCGTGCCCATAGTGCCCTTCCTGCTGCATTCGCCAATCCTAATTGGGAACCCACCGCTTCTGCAGCGCCCGTACTTCCCCCATTCACATCCCCAACCAAATGCAGTCGGCTGCATGAGAGGCATTTTTATGTCCTCCCGAGTACCCCTACCCAGCGAACCCCCCAAAAAAAGATGTTGTGTCTGCAGCAAGCGCGGATATAGACGTGACACCCGCTATTATTGTCCCTCCTGTCCTGACAATCCTGGTCTTTGCATTGGTGAATGTTTTGAACGCTACCATGCACTAGTTGACTATTAGCGTAGGGTACAGCATTGCACAGACTAGGCGCACTTTCACAGGGTCTCCCAAGATGCCATCGCATTTTGAGAGACCCGAACCTGGAACCGGTTACCGTTATAAAAGTTAGTTACAAAAAAAGTGTAAAAAAAAAAAAAATATATGAAATAAAAAAAATAGTTGTTGTTTTATTGTTCTCTCTCTCTCTATTCTCTCTCTCTATTGTTCTGCTCTTTTTTACTGTATTCTATTCTGCAATGTTTTATTGTTATTGTTATTGTTATTGATTGTTATTGTTATTGTTATTGATTGTTATTGTTATTGTTATTATGTTTTATCATGTTTGTTTTTCAGGTGTGTAATTATTTACACTTTACTGTGCTTTATTGTTAACCATTGTTAACCATTTTTTTGTCTTCAGGTACGCCATTCACGACTTTGAGTGGTTATACCAGAATGATGCCTGCAGCTTTAGGTATCATCTTGGTATCATTCTTTTCAGCCAGCGGTCGGCTTTCATGTAAAAGCAATCCTAGTGGCTAATTAGCCTCTAGACTGTTTTTACAAGCAGTGGGAGGGAATGCCCCCCCCCCCCCAACATCTTCCGTGTTTTTCTCTGGCTCTCCTGTCTCAACAGGGAACCTGAAAATGCAGCCGGTGATTCAGCCAGCTGACCATAGAGCTGATCAGAGACCAGAGTGGCTCCAAACATCTCTATGACCTAAGAAACCGGAAGCTACGAGCATTTTATGACGTAGATTTCGCCGGATGTAAACAGCGCCATTGGGAAATTGGGAAAGCATTTTATCACACCGATCTTGGTGTGATCAGATGCTTTGAGGGCAGAGGAGAAATCTAGGGTCTAATAGACCCCAATTTTTGCAAAAAAGAGTACCTGTCACTACCTATTGCTATCATAGGGGATATTTATATTCCCTGAGATAACAATAAAAATGATTTAAAAAAAAAAAAATGAAAGGAACAGTTTAAAAATAAGATAAAAAAATAATAATAATAAAGAAAAAAAAAAAAAAAAAAAAAAAAGCACCCCTGTCCCCCCTGCTCTCGCGCTAAGGTGAACGCAAGCGTTGGTCTGGCGTCAAATGTAAACAGCAATTGCACCATGCATGTGAGGTATCGCCGCGAAGGTCAGATCGAGGGCAGTAAGTTTAGCAGTAGACCTCCTCTGTAAATCTAAAGTGGTAACCTGTAAAGGCTTTTAAAGGCTTTTAAAAATGTATTTAGTTTGTCGCCACTGCACGTTTGTGCGCAATTTTAAAGCATGTCATGTTTGGTATCCATGTACTCGGCCTAAGATCATCTTTTTTATCTCATCAAACATTTTGGCAATATAGTGTGTTTTAGTGCATTAAAATGTAAAAAAGTGTGTTTTTTCCCCAAAAAATGCGTTTGAAAAATCGCTGCGCAAATACTGTGTGAAAAAAAAAAATGAAACACCCACCATTTTAATCTGTAGGGCATTTGCTTTAAAAAAAATATATAATGTTTGGGGGTTCAAAGTAATTTTCTTGCAAAAAAAAATTATTTTTTTATGTAAACAATAAGTGTCAGAAAGGGCTTTGTCTTCAAGTGGTTAGAAGAGTGGGTGATGTGTGACATAAGCTTCTAGATGTTGTGCATAAAATGCCAGGACAGTTCAAACCCCCCCCAAATGACCCCATTTTGGAAAGTAGACACCCCAAGCTATTTGCTGAGAGTCATGTTGAGTCCATGGAATAATTTATATTGTGACACAAGTTGCGGGAAAGAGACAATTTTTTATTTTTTTTATTTTTTTTTGCGCAAAGTTGTCACTAAATGATATATTGCTCAAACATGCCATGGGAATATGTGAAATTACACCCCAAAATACATTCTGTTGCTTCTCCTGAGTACGGGGATACCACATGTGTGGGACTTTTTGGGAGCCTAGCCACGTACGGGACCCCGAAAACCAAGCACCGCCTTCAGGCTTTCTAAGGCCGTAAATTTTTGATTTCACTCTTCACTGCCTATCACAGTTTCGGAGGCCATGGAATGCCCAGGTGGCACAAAACCCCCCCAAATGACCCCATTTTGGAAAGTAGACACCCCAAGCTTTTTGATGAGAGGTATAGTGAGTATTTTGCAGACCTCACTTTTTGTCACAAAGTTTTGAAAATTGAAAAAAGAAAAAAAAAAAATTTTTTTCTCGTCTTTCTTTATTTTCAAAAACAAATGAGAGCTGCAAAATACTCACCATGCCTCTCAGCAAATAGCTTGGGGTGTCTACTTTCCAAAATGGGGTCATTTGGGGGGGGTTTGTGCCACCTGGGCATTCCATGGCCTCCGAAACTGTGATAGGCAGTGAGGAGTAAAATCAAAAATGTACGCCCTTAGAAATCCTGAAGGCGGTGCTTGGTTTTCGGGGTCCCGTACGCGGCTAGGCTCCTAAAAAGTCCCACACATGTGGTATCCCCGTACTCAGGAGAAGCAGCTAAATGTATTTTGGGGTGCAATTCCACATATGCCCATGGCCTGTGTGAGCAATATATCATTTAGTGACAACTTTGTGCAAAAAAAAAAAAAAAAAAAAAAAATTTGTCACTTTCCCGCAACTTGTGTCAAAATATAAAACATTCCATGGACTCAACATGCCTCAAAGCAAATAGCTTGGGGTGTCTACTTTCCAAAATGGGGTCATTTGGGGGGGTTTTATGTCATCTGGGCATTTTATGGCCTTCAAAACTGTGATAGGTAGTGAGGAATAAAATCAAAAATGTACGCCCTTAGAAATCCTGAAGGCGGTGCTTGGTTTTCGGGGCCCCGTACGCGGCTAGGCTCCCAAAAAGTCCCACACATGTGGTATCCCCGTACTCAGGAGAAGCAGCTAAATGTATTTTGGGGTGCAATTCCACATATGCCCATGGCCTGTGTGAGCAATATATCATTTAGTGACAACTTTTTGTAATTTTTTTTTTTTTTTTTTTTTTTTGTCATTATTCAATCACTTGGGACAAAAAAAATGAATATTCAATGGGCTCAACATGCCTCTCAGCAAATTCCTTGGGGTGTCTACTTTCCAAAATGGGGTCATTTGTGGGGGTTTTGTACTGCCCTGCCATTTTAGCACCTCAAGAAACGACATAGGCAGTCATAAATTAAAGGCTGTGTAAATTCCAGAAAATGTACCCTAGTTTGTAGACGCTATAACTTTTGCGCAAACCAATAAATATACACTTATTGACATTTTTTTTACCAAAGACATGTGGCCGAATACATTTTGGCCTAAATGTATGACTAAAATTGAGTTTATTGGATTTTTTTTAGAACAAAAAGTAGAAAATATCATTTTTTTTCAAAATTTTCGGTCTTTTTCCGCGTATAGCGCAAAAAATAAAAACGGCAGAGGTGATCAAATACCATCAAAAGAAAGCTCTATTTGTGGGAAGAAAAGGACGCAAATTTCGTTTGGGTACAGCATTGCATGACCGCGCAATTAGCAGTTAAAGCGACGCAGTGCCGAATTGTAAAAAGTGCTCTGGTCAGGAAGGGGGTAAAACCTTCCGGGGCTGAAGTGGTTAAAATTGCGCACAAAAGTGCAGTGGCGACAAACTGAATACATTTTTAAAAGCCTTTAAAAGCCTTTACAGGTTACCACTTTAGATTTACAGAGGAGGTCTACTGCTAAAATTACTGCCCCCGATCTGACCTTCGCGGTGATACCTCACATGCATGGTGCAATTGCTGTTTACATTTGACGCCAGACTGACGCTTGCGTTCGCCTTAGCGCGAGAGCAGGGGGGACAGGGGTGCCTTTTTTTTTTTCTTTATTATTTTTTTTCTTTTTTATCTTATTTTTAAACTGTTCCTTTCATTTTTTTTAAATCATTTTTATTGTTATCTCAGGGAATGTAAATATTCCTTATGATAGCAATAGGCAGTGACAGGTACTCTTTTTTGAAAAAATTGGGGTCTATTAGACTCTAGATCCTAGATCTCTCCTCTGCCCTCAAAGCATCTGACCACACCAAGATCGGTGTGATAAAAATCCTACTACCATTGACTCAATTCCCTAAACATTGTGCTTTATATTGTAAACTTCTCCCTTATCGCCCACTCCCTGCATTCTGTAAAGTCCTATACTTCTCTATCTATACTGTGCACCATACATAGCTGCACAGTACACCCTGTAACCACACACTTACACCTCAGAGCTTCTTCATAGTTCTTATTCTTGTTCTCCTCTGTGGGTTCGATCACCTGATCAATGGCTTTCTACAAGACACAAAGGAAATTTGGTATTTCTGTGTGCATTCAGCCTATGTATTACCATTGTTGTAAACTCCTCCACAGCACTTTTACCTGCAGGTAAGCTTATAAGGCTTACCTGTAGGTACTGGAAATATCTCCTAAACTTGCACAGTTTAGGAGATATTTACCATATACGCTTGCACCGACGTCATCGGCGCATGGGCACTAAAGAAAGGGCACAATCATGCCTTTTCAGTAGGGCCCATGCCGTGATCGTCGGCTCCCGCGTGCACGTGCAGGAGTGACGTCACGCGACTCCATCCAGTCACAGAGCTGGAGTCCACGGCCCCGGAAGGAAGAGGGGAAAAGATGGATGCAGCCCCCAGCGGGAACATCGCAGGCTTCGTTTGCAGGTAAGTGCAACATAATGGGCTAGTATGCGATGCATACTAGCCCATTATGCTTTTACTTTTCAGTGTAATAAAGAGGAAGTAAAACCCATCAGGGTATACTTCTTCTTTAAGCTATTTAGACAAGTTTTTTTTTTACGTGCTGTTTGGAAGTAAAATATTAATACCGCCTATTGTTCCATACTTTAATAGACTAGATCCCTGGATAGCTACTTTACGAAGAAACAGTAGGTGCTAGTGACCTATATTTTTGCTGTTTCTAAACAACGAGGGGAATTTATCAAACCTGGAGCAGCCAAAATCTGAAGTAGCTGTCCATGGCAACCAATCATCTTCTATCTTTCATTTTCAAAGCTTAACTGAATAAGCTGAAGACACTGCATGGTTACTATGCAGATTCTGTCTGCTCCATTTTTCTTTAATAGTCAAAAAGTGTATCTAAACAACATGCTGGTAATGAAAAAGCTTTCACACATATTCAAAATTCCTTTCATTCGGAACACAATGAAAACTCTGCACGCACCTTGATTTACAACTAGAAAAACGAACACCAGATGAATGTTATCATTTAACGTTAACCTGTGCTCTAACCAAGCAAGGAAAAGTAGTCAGATCACTTTAATGTCAGCTTCCCATACTCCCCTTTCCTGCACTGGCACTTTGTTTGGCCGACAGGGAAGAAAAGAAAGCAGAATATTAAATGATAGATACCGTAATTTTCCTTTCCTGATTAACCCAATGGCAGTACAGTTGGGTATAGGGCCTGCCCACCCTATGCTTCCAGGACTTTAACTCATAAATTTGAGCCCACCTGCAGCCTCTGCGTTCTGTAACTAGTCCTATTAAGCTGGGTGGGATCTGTGCTGCCATGGAGCTCGTCAGGAAAAGCAAATTATGGTAAGTATCTTTCATTAAATTTTTTGTTTTCCTGACGGCTCCATGTCAGCACATCTGGGAACTAACTACCCACACAGGGGAGGGACAATGCTACACACTCCTTATAAGAATAGAAGCCAGAATGCCTCTGCCAAACTCAACTGTCGTTAAGGCTGTACTATACAGTAATGAGCCATGAATCCACATAGCTGGCTTGCAAATCGTCTTTGGGAATATTCGGCCTGCTGCCACTCACAAGGGTGAGACCCTTCTAATGGAGAGTGCCGTGATCACCCTGGCACAGCCAACTCTTTCAACTTGTAGGCCAAGGAGATGAGTTTCACCAACCAGGAGGCAATAATCTTGTTAAAAGCCTTGAAATCATTATGCGCTCCACCTGTAATGACAAACAGGTACTCCGACTTCTTGATGTAAGAAGTCGCCTTAATGTAACATTTTAAAGCTTGGCCCACTTCCGATGGGCTAACTTCTTGGGTACTCCCCAAAAAGGGAGGTAGGAAGGACAGCCTCTTGTGTGATATGGACTCTGAAGGCCACTTAAGGCCACTTAAGGCACAAATTAGAGCATTGGCACGAGTACCACCCTGTCTGGAAAGAACATGACTATGGGTTCTTTAAACCGACACTCTTTTGGTTGATGTAGTTGCCACCAGGAAAGCATTTTTCAGCGAGAGGTACCATAGGGGCCACTTTGACTGAAGGCATCTGATGCAAAAATATCCAAAACCAATGGGAGATCTCACTTTGGGAACAACAATCTCTTAGGGAGGTTTCAACCAAATTGCATCTTGAAAAACAGTATAAGTGTTGGATGCCTACTGTATGCTGGTAAAAGCAGAGAAAGACAAAATATAGGCCTATAGTGTACTTACACATAGACCTAAATCATACCCCACCTGTACTTCAGAACGTGACAGACTTCTAAAGTGTCTAGTGTAAAACCTTGATCAGCAGCAATCCTGTGAATACTGTTAGCACTGTCCTTTTTTGCTTTAGTAAGACTATTCACAACCTTTACAGAGTATTCAAGATCCATTAGCCTCTGCCTTTTAAGACCCAAGCCATCAGCTTAAGCCTGTTGGGTGCTGGACGATTGGGACTTTGGAGAAGATTCAATCTTACCGGCACAGAGAGTTGATCCTTGATACTCATTAGGAGGAGCAAAAGGTACCAAGGCCCTTTTGGCCAATCTGGGATCATCACCAGAACTTTTCCCTTCCCCGCCACAGCCTCACCAGGAAGCAGAGAATCAGAGGGCGCGGCAGAAAGGCATAAGCTGTCTTGGAGATCCACTCTGCGATCAGCACCCCCACCTCAATTGCCTGGACCCTGGAATAGAACTTTGGCAACTTGGTATTGACTGGAGATGTGAACAGGTCTACCTCTGGAAGAAATTACCAAGCCCTGTTAGTTCTCAAAAGACTTGCAGTAGTCTGGACCATTCATTGCCCTCCAAAATTGTCCTGGACAAATATTTTTCCTGAAGATTCTTCCAACCAGGCACTTAGGCCACAGATAGCTACAGAAGATTGACTTGGACCGACTCTAGAATCAGAGAAACCTCCTTCAGGAGGGAGAGACTGAGCCTTGTTTCCAGATGTAGGCCACAGTGGTTGAACTGTCTAAATTCACCAGGGCAGGTCCATCCCGGATGAGGTGACTGAAGGCTAAGAGAGCCTGAAATGCTGCTCTCAACTCCAGGATATTGGACACCATCTTGTACACATCTTGTGCCATTAGCCCTGAGACCATTTCTCTTGAAGTAGGCCTCCCCAACTACTTTGCTGGTGTCAGACTGCACCACCAACCACTAGGTCGTCAGAAGCGAATTACATTGTTGAAGATTCTGCTTCGCCAACCATAAGTTTAGGCTCGCTTTTATACAGGGCATAATCCATGTCTTCTGACCTAAGCCCTCTGACTGCCACTGGTCCAGAAACCCGACTTGAAAGAGGGCAAGAGTTCAACTGAGCGTACCTAACCTGCTGGAGCGAGGCAATTTCTGTGGCACAATCTGAGATGTGAAGGATGAAAGGCCTGAAATGCTTGCTTTCATGAACCACGTGTCCATCACCAAAGCTATGTCCAAAGAGGAGCCACAAAGTGCCCATAAGGCATATATGGGTGGCACAATCCCCAAAATAACAGAAAGAATCCTGAGATGGAGCTGTTCTCTGACTTATTGGATAATGTGCTGGCTTACCAGTTTTTCCTGGACTCCTAGTCAGAAATGCAAAAGCTAACCTCTCTGGAAACCAGGACAAATCATCCTTATCTTCCTGTTCAGAAGAGACTAAAGAGGATTGATTGGCTTGAGAAAGTTCTAAGACAAGTTCTAATGGCCCTGAAAACATGGACATTACCAGAATAGATGGCTTTTTTTTTGCAGAAGGTGAATTCAGGTTCAGCAATTGCTTTAGAGTGTCTTAACTACATGCCTAATTAATTGTGACAACTTGTTCACACCATCATCTTAATCACTGTCTGCTTGAACAAAGTAGGAAACATACAGTCGTGTTCATCCAGATCTTCTTGAGAAGAATCTGACAAAGGTTGATTTGCCAGATAAGGTTCTGAGATGGCTCATTGGCAGAATATAGGACCCCTTCACAGAGAAGCAACTCCTTTAGAATGTATTGACCACGTGTTTAATGAATATGACAACCTGTTAGGTTTATCCCTGGCTGCTTGAACCAGCAGGGCTTATACAGTCCTGTTCATCCATATCTTCTTTTTTTGGAAGAGTTTGAAGAGGATTGTTTGCCTGGAAGGCTAGGAGACTGCTCACTGATAGAATAGATAACCTTTTTACAGGGGGAGTGGAAACGCTCCTTTATTCTAGGTTCACATTTATGCGGTTGCGATTGATGTGTTTTTCAGGCGCGTTTTGCGACCTGCATTTTTGATGCGTTTTTGCATGCAGTTTTCATGCATTTTGCTTTTTTTCTCTTTAAAGAGGAGTTCCACCCACGGGGGCCGTCAAAAAAAAAAAAATTAAAAGTCAGCAGCTACAAATACTGCAGCTGCTGACTTTTAATTGGACACTTACCTGTCCCTGGGTCCAGCGATGCGGGGGATCGAAGCCCCGCTCGTCCCCCCCTCCGCTCGTCGGCACCAGCATTTCAACTGTGGGCGCCAGCTGAATTAAAAAAAAAAAGAACTGTCAACAAAACAAACTGTGAAAAAAATGGCGTAGGGTCCCCCCCAAATCCATACCAGGCCCTTCGGGTCTGGTATAGATTTGAAGGGGAACCCCATGCCAAAATAAAAAAATGGCATGGGGTCCCCTCCAAATCCATACCAGACCCTTATCCAACCATACCAGGCTGCATGCTCTCAACATGGGGGGGGTGCTTTGGGCTGGAGGGCGGAGTTGAGGTGGTGATGTCATAAGGGGATGGGCCCACCGGGTGATGTCACCAGGTGGCCCTGCCCCTTACCTATTTAAGAACTCTCAGACAGAGGAGCAGGCAGTCAGCGGTTAGCCTTCAATGAGTGCTTTTTTTTGGGGGGGGTCTGGCGGTCCTGTGGGCAGTGTGATTGATATGGATCTACATCTACATTTTGGATTTTTAATAAAGGATTTGTGTAAAACTGTTAGTGTTTTTTTTCTAAGTGGCACTTTTTTTGATGAATGAGTAGGGTACAATGTATTCACATGGGGGGGCCAGAATCTGGGGACCCCCTTGATAAAGGGGGCTTCCAGATTCTCATAAGCCCCCCACCTGCAGACCCCCCACAGCCCAGAGAGGTGGGGAGGAGGCCCTTGTCCCCATTAACAAAGCACTCCCTACATGTTGAGGGCATGTGGCCTGGTATGGCTCAGGAGGGGGCACTCGCTCGCCCCCCCCCCCCTTTTCCTGGCCTGCCATGCCAGCCTGCATAGTCGGATAAGGGTCTGGTATGGATTTTAGAGGGCCCCACGGCATTTTTTTCACAATTTTATTTTTCTGCCAATTCTTTTTTTTTGACATTCAGCTGTCAGCGGGGAACACGCTCTTTCGCAACCAGCTATAAAAAACAAAACAAAAAACGCATAAAAAAAGTCCCTGACCCCTTTTCAAGAAGCGCAGCACCGCAAAATGCACAGATGTGAACTACATTAGTAGAAAACCATGTTAAATGGACTGTAGTGCATTTCTGCAAAATGCAAACCGCACCAAAAAGTGAACAGGTGTGAGCGTAGGTTTAGAGTGTATTAGCCTCATGTGACAATCTGTTAGGTGTCTTATCCTTGGTTGCTTTAACAAAGCAGTCATCATACAGCCATGTCCATCAGCATCGTCCTCTTCGGAAACTCTGAAGAGGGCTGTTTCGCTTTGTATGGCTAGGCGGCTTCTCATTGTCAGCACAGATAACCCTTTCAAAGGGAGAGTGGAAACCACTCCTTTAAAGTGTATTGACAATGTGCTTATTGAATGTGACATCCTGCTAGGTGTCATCATCTCTATCCCTGGCTGCTTGAACCAGCAGGATACATACAGTCATGCTCATCTGCATCTTCCTATTTATAGAGTCTGAAGAGGACTATTTTGCTTGGGAAGGCTATGAGACTGCTCATTGTCAGAACATATAACCCCTTCACAGGGTAAGTGAAAATAACTCATTTTGAGTGTAATGAATGTGATAACCTGTTAGGTGTCATCATCCTCATCGCTGGTTGCTTGAACAAAGCATAATTCATACAGTCATGTTCATACGCAACTTCTACTTTGGAGAGTCTGAAGAGGCTTGGGAGGGCTATGAGACTGCTCATTGCTAGAACATATAACCCCTTCACAGGGGGAGTGGAAACACTCCTTTGAGTGTATTGGCCACTTGTTTAATGAATGTGACAGCTTGTTCGGTATCATCAGCCTCATCTCTGGTTGCTTGAACAAGAGATGTATAAGCAAGATTTATACAGTCAAGTTCATCCGCATCTTCTTTTTTTAAGACCCTGAAGAGGGTTGTTTTGCTTGGGAAAGCTCTGAGACTGCTCATTGCCAGACTAGATAACCTTTTCACCGGGTTTTGTCTGCCGCTTAACAAAGCAGCCCAGAAAAAATAATTAAATGCAGTAGAAAATAGCTTGCTTACAAACCCTAAAGGATTAACTATTGCTAGAGGGAGTCTGAAGCTTCCATCCACAGCACTGATTCATCAGGTAATTATTGAACTAAACCTTGCCCTGCCAGGAATCAGGACACAATGAGAAAGTTTTGTTCAGAACAGCAACAAAAAGGTAGGAATTTGCAAAAGAATTACAATAATATTCTGCAATGTACACAAACCACCCAAAGGAATTGTGGACATAATAAAAGCATGCTCACTTTTTTTTTCCTGAGGTGAAAAGCTGGAGAGCACAAAGAAATAGAAAAGGATGTTATACTTCAACAGGCAATAGCTGGCTACAGTAATAATTCAAAGGCAACTCCTCTACCTTCTCTAGGAATGCTGGTCTTTTGAGGGGGTTGGCATAATGGCACAATAGTAAAGCAAACATGAGAAGCCACCAAAGGGTTAATGCCATGTGTGAACAGACATAGTATTACTTTGTGCACCTGTTATGCAGAGTACTACTTCTGGGGAGCTCAGGGTATGCACAGCAGGTGCAGAGAGCAAGGCACAACAGTTCCTAGCAATGCAGCATTCATTTGGGTACAAAGCATTTTTAAATTTAGCTCACCCAACCTCTGCCATCTGACTGTAAACACTGGTACTGCGCAGGCGCATGTGCCTAGGGGAGACTCTGCTGACACCACTGCCCACTTCACATGGAACCAGTGGACCCCAGACAAGGCTGTTAGCTGTGATAAAAACCTCCCCGAGGACCAGCAGCGGGGCTCCCTGGATTGTGGGTCATTTAGCTGGTACATCAGGGACTGCATCCAGCCTAAACCCACGTGGATGGATGGATGGCCAGCCCTTTAGACCAGCCAGGTATAGGAGCAAACCTAGGTCCTGCACATAGGAGGAAAAAAGAGGTAGCCACTCCCCCCTAAAAGGTGCCAAATGTGGCAGCGGAAGGGGAGAGGAGGCAGACAAGCAGGGCATAGGGGGGATGGGGCCTATACCCAGCTGTGCTGACATGAAGCCATCAGGAAACCTTCTGTTATTTCCAAGTTACATGCTTGGAGCTTACACAAGGCTGAAGACTCTCACCCTGCACAAGTGACTGGGTGCCTGAGAAGCCCATCATCAGAGCTCCCACATGGGAGGAAAGGGAGCAAGTCACATGATCCACCATATAGTAACATAGTCATGTTGGAAAAAGACACCTGGTTCAACCAATAAAAGGGAAAAAATAAAAAAATTACAATCTCATATAAACAATCCTATACCCACAGTTGATCCAGAGGAAGGCACAAAATCCCAGCAAATCAGCATGATCCAATTTGTTTCAACAGAGGAAAAAAAATTCCTTCCTGATCCCCCGAGAGGCAATCGGATATTCCCTGGATCAACTTTACCAATAATTGATAGTATCCAGTTATATTATGTACATTTATAAAATAATCCAGGCCTTTCCTAAAGCAAGCTACTGAGCTAGCCAGAACCAGCTCTTGAGGAAGTCTACTTCACATTTTCACAGCTCTTACTGTGAAGAAACCTTTCCGTATTTGGAGATTGAATCTCTTAAAGACTGCCCCCTTGTCCTCTGTGATGACCTTAAAGTGAATAACTCAACACCAAGTTCACTATATGGACCGCTTATGTATTTGTACATGTTGATCATATCCCCCTTAATCTCCATTTATTCTCTCTTCTCAAGAGAATAAATTCCTCTGATCTATACTCATAGTTAATGCTTCTTATCAGTTTGATTGCCCTTCTCTACACTTTCTCCAGTTCCCCAATATCTTTTTGAGGACTGGTGCCCAAAATTGAACTGCATATTCCAGATGAGATCTTACTAATGATTTTTACAGGGGCAAAATGATGTCTCTCTGTTTCTGGAGTCCATACCTCTCTTAATACAAGAAAGGACTTTGCTCGCTTTGGAAACCACAGCTTGGCATTGCATGCTATTATTGAGCTTATGATCTACCAAAACCCCCAGATGCTTCTCTACCATTGATTTCCCCAGTTGTTCTCCCCCTAGTATGTATGATGCATGCATATTCTTAGACCCCAAGTGCATAACTTTACATTTATCAACATTAAACCTCATTTGCCACAAAATTGCACAATTTAACAGTGCATTGAGGTTGGTTTGTAAGTTGGAGACATCACATAAGGACCTTATTCAAGTGCATAGCTTGGTGTCATCTGCAAACACTGAAACTTTACTTTTATTCCCAGAGCCTATATCATTTATAAATTAGACATGCGCAGAATGGAAAAATGTGTTTAGTTTTCGTTAAAATTAATTTAATTTATTAATTTTCTATCAAATTCCAAATTTTTGGAATGATTCGAGTTTGGATCGGTCGTAAAATGATCGACCAATTTGAATTCTGTGTGAAGAATTGCTAGTTGATAAGCAGCGGGTATGGATTCTAAGGGAAACCCCGTGCCAAAATTTGAAAAAAGTATGACATGGGGTCCCCCCAAAATCCATACCAGACCCTTATCGGAGCATGCAGCCCGGCAAGCCAGGAAAGAGGGGGACGAGTGAGTGCCCCCCTCCAAGACCATACCAGGCCACATGTGCTCAACATGGGGGGGTGCTTTAACACGGAGGGGCTCTGCCACCCCACCCTAAAGCACCTTTACCCCATATTTGTTTCTTTATCTTTTTTTAAATAGCCGGGCCAGCAATTGCAACAGCAAGTTAATTTAAATGTAATTTTACTCTTTTTTTCTTTAGAAATTTCATTTATGCTGAAGCATGTTGTATACATGCTACAGATGCGCCACTTTACAGGTGGACTAAGGGGACCCCCAGGCACTATATTTAAAGGGATTTTTTATTTTTATTTTTTCACTTTAAGTGTAAATATGTTTATTTTAGAAAACAACAGCTAAAAAAGGAATTAAATAAATAACTGGGGAGTGGAGTGAAGTTATTCTTTAATACTCTATCTCAGGGGCGTAACTAGAAATCACAGGGCCCCATAGCAAAATGTTGTATGGGCCCCCCCCTGCAAACCGCCCCCCCCTGCAAACTGCTCCTCCCCCAGCAAACCGCCCCCTCCACAAAAAAAAGAACTAATGCCATTGAACAACAGATTACCGCACCCATGTGGCACAGTACCCAGGCAACAGCTTATAATAATTTTGAACAACAAAGTATGCAGTATACTGTATGCAGCCCCTAAAGGACACACATTGCTGACCTCCAGCCTCCTAACTAATTTCTGTTCTGTTATATAAAATGAAATAGTTCAACTCACCATAATGCAGAATCAGTGGGAGCCCTGAGCATGTCACTTGCCACCGTCGCCTGCCACCAGATGCAACTTGTCACGGAATGTCACTTGCCACATCACCCGCCACACGTTGCGGATTGTCCACTTGCCACGTCGCCTGCCACCAGATGTAGATTGCCACTTGTCACACGTTGCAGAATGTCACCTGCCACATGTTCTCGATTGTCCACTTGCCACGTCACCTGCCACACATTACTGATTGTCACTTGCCACGTCCCAGATTGTCACTTGCCACACATTAGATTGTCACTTGCCACGTCACCTGCCATACATTACGGATTGTCACTTGCCACGTCACCTGCCATACATTACGGATTGTCACTTGCCACGTCCCGGATTGTCACTTGCCACGTCGCCTGCCACATGTTACAGATTGTCACTTGCCACGTCACCTGCCATACATTACAGATTGTCACTTGCCACGTCACCTGCCACACATTATGGATAGTCACTTGCCACTTCACCTGCCACACATTACGGATTGTCACTTGTCACGTCCCGGATTTTCACTTGCCACACATTACGGATTGTCACTTGCCACGTCCCGGATTGTCACTTGCCACGTCACCTGCCACACATTACGGATTGTCACTTGCCATGTCCCGGAATTTCACTTGCCACACATTACGGATCATCACTTGCTGCCACATCCCGGATAGTCACTTGCCACTTCACCTGTCACACATTACGGATTGTCACTTGCTGTGTCACTTTCATGCTGTGTCCCAGAGTCAGGCAGCAGAGAGATAAGGTCATCTCTCTGCTTCCCGAGGCTGCCTGCACAGTGAGGGGGGAACTGCACTGCAGGGATGCAGGGAGGGCGCCGGGCGGTGAGAGATGATGTCATCTCTATGCACCCCCGGCTGCCAGCTCCCTTGATTGGCCAGCCCGCTCACACACGAGCCGAGCCGCCCAGCTGACTCACCGCCTGACAGCCCTCGGAGCCACCCGCGCTCTCACCGCGGACCTGTGGAGCCGCCCGCTCTCACCTGTGGGCCAGCAAAGCTGCCCGCTGTCACCTGCGGAGCCGCCTGTCCTCACCGGGCCCCTAACGGCTGCGGGCCCCATAGCAGCCGCGTGTGTCACTATGGCGGTAGTTCCGCCACTGCTCTATCTTTAAAGCTAAACTCTGGTCAGTCATAAAGCTTCAGGTGTTTTGTTTTTTAATATTTTGGAAGGTGATGCAGCCATTCCATCTATGATGTTGTACAGTGCAGGACCAGTGGTTATGCATTCCATATTAAGATATCAAGGGCCTACTTACATCTTGGGAGCAGAGAAGAGCAATGTTTTTTGGGGAGAAAGGAATAAGGTAAGTATTCCTCCGTTTTAAAGGAAACGCTAGACAAAACAGGCATTTAACCACTTCAGTACCGAAAGGATGTGCCCCCTTCCTGACCAGGACATTTTTTGCGATATGCACTGCGTCACTTTAATGGACAATTGTGCGGTCGTGCGACATTGTACCCAAACAAAATTGATGTCCTTTTTTTCCCCACAAATAGAGCTTTCTTTTGGTGGTATTTGATCACCTCTGCGGTTTTTATTTTTTGCGCTATAAACAAAAAAGAGCGACAATTATGAAAAATACACAATATTTTGTATCCAAAAATTGGAAAAAAAAAAGAAAAAAAGAATTTCTTCATCAGTTTAGGCCGATGTGTGTTCTTCTACATATATTTGGTAAATAAAAATCGCAATAAGCATATATTGATTGGTTTGCGCAAAAGTTATAGCGTCTACAAAATAGGGGATAGATTTATGGCATTTTTATTTATTTATTTATTTTTTAACCACTTCCCGCGGACGCTAACTGCCGGGAGGCCATCCCTGGACGTCCTGCTGTTTACTTCTGCGATGCGTGCTCCCGCGGGCGCGCGTCGGGGAAGTTCTGTGCTGGCCGTGTCACTTGGACACAGCCAGTCACAGATCGCCATAAACGGCCAATCACAGCGGCCGTTTACAGTGCGATCGCAGCTTCCAGTGGGAGATAATCTCAAATGTAAACATATGAGATCATCTCTCATTTCCGGCTCTCCCTCCTCACACAGAAACAGCGTGTGAGGAGGGAGAGTGACCTGTGCTTCAGAGTGTGAGATTGTGAGTGCATAAAAAAACACATACACAGTGCCCACAGTACCTACCAGTGCCATCTGTCAGTCCCATCTGCCAGTGCCATCTGCCAGTCCCATCTGCCAGTGCCATCTGCCAGTCCATGTGCCAGTCCATCTGCCAGTGCATCTGCCAGTGCCATCTGCCATCAGTGCCACCTGCCATCAGTGCCACCTGTCATCAGTTCCACCTGTCAGGGCAACCTGTCAGTGCAACCTTCCAGTCCATCTGCCAGTGCCATCTGCCAGTGCATCTGCCAGTGCCATCTGCCATCAGTGCCACCTGCCATCAGTTCCACCTGTCAGTGTCATCTGTCAGTGCATCCTGTCAGTGCAACCTGTCGGTACCATCTGAATACATTGGATCAAGCGGGAAAGTCATTTGGGAACTCATAAACCCACTCCTGGAGAAAGGCTATCATTTGTATGTGGACAATTTTTCAGAGACTGTCTCCAAATTCATCCACTTTAAGGCGATCCCTGAAAACTTTCCTCTTCAGAGAAGCCTATCCTGCCTCCATCTAACAACTGCACTATTTTTTCCATTAGCTCACCCCCCACAGCTATTACCCTTTTGTATAACTTGACCCTCCCTCCTAGATTGTAAGCTCTAACGAGCAGGGCCCTCTGATTCCTCCTGTATTTAATTGTATTGTACTTGTACTGTCTGCCCTAATGTTGTAAAGCGCTGCGTAAACTGTCGGCGCTATATAAATCCTGTATAATAATAATTCTAGTTTGCCCCTGTTCCGAAACATTCACAGAAAGAACACTCCAGCATGCGGCACCGTAAGGACGAACTGGAAGGGCTTTCCTCAAAGCCTCATCAACAAGAAGTTAAGAAAAGGGGAGGTGGCGAGCTTACGGAATGAGGAAATTCTGGCTGTGAAGTGGAGGGACAGAAGGGACGTCTACATGCTTTCTTCGATCCACAACAATACATTTGTTGAGATCACCAGGAGGAATGGCCCAATACAAAAGCCAACATGTATCCATGAATACAACATGTTCATGGGGGGTGTCGACTTCAGCGACCAGATGCTCGAACCCTACCTTTCCACTAGAAGAACATACCAGTGGTATAAAAACGTTTCAATTTATTTGTTTAATTTGGCCATATACAACACCTATGTAAGCTATTGCAAATCCACTGAAAGACCCAAACCCTTCCTTGGCTACCAGGAGGAAATCACTACTGCCCTTATATACCCGAACGGCCCACCAGAAAACATTGGATCCAATGTGATTAGCAGAGTCCCTGAACGCCACTTTCCCGATAAAATCCCTCCTAGACCAACAGGCCAAAAACTTCAGAAAAAATGCCGGGTGTGCTCCAAACAAGGAGTGAGAAGAGACACCAACACTTTCTATGGTTTCTGTGCTCACTTTTTGGAGGCCTCTGTCTACTATAAAATTCAATGGGCTCTGTATGAGTTTGGAGGCAGAAGGGCATGTCCCTTTTCACTCTGCTGTCTGTCAGTAATTTGATATCCTGTTAATCTGCTAGAAAAATAACAATGATATCCCACTGGGTAATGGTAATGATGAGTAAAAAAACCTGTGGAAAAGCACTGACCTTTAATACATATAATGTCAAAAAGAAATTCAAGAAAGGGCTATAGAGCCTTTCACATATCACATTCTATACATTAAAAGAAATGCTTTTATATATCTACAAAACCATCACAGACATACAATGTTATGTATAATCCTGAAACACATAAAAACAAGGATTAGCAGTCCTCTGTACTCAATTACTTTATCCTGACGACCGGAAAATTGGTGTAAACCATCCAACAGTAGATATCATATAATGTGGCTGTTAACCCAGCAAATAAAAAGCTTTAAAGGGGTTGTAAAGGTAAAAATTTTTTCACCTTAATGCATTCTATGCATTAAGGTGAAAAAACTTTTGAAAGTACCGCCGCCCCCAGGCCCCCCGTTTTACTTACCTGACGCCTCGAATCTTCGCTGCACGTCCCCTCATCTTCATTGCAGCTCAGCCTGGTCGCTGATTGGCTGCAGTGGATGGATTGAAAGCAGCGCAGCCATTGGCTCGCGCTGCTGTCAATCACATCCGATGACGCGGCGCGCCGGGGGGCGGGGCCGAGTGATACAGCGAGCGGCTATAGCCGCCGGCAGTATCACGGGAGCGCGCCCGCAAGCACTCACCACCGTGCGAGGGAGCTCGCATTAAGGTGGTAAATGCTTGCGGGGAGGAGCTGAAACAGCCGCCGAGGGACCCCAGAAGACCAGGTTCGGGGCCACTCTGTGCAGAACGAGCTGCACAGTGAAGGTAAGTATAACATGTTTGTTATTTAAAAAAAAAAAAAAAATTAACTTTACAACCCCTTTAAACTTACTGGAGATTAAACACTTCAGTCCCGGAAGGATTTACCCCCTTAATGACCAGGCCATTATTTGCGATACAGCACTGCGTTGCTTTACCTGACAATTGTGCGTTCATGCAACGTTGTATATGAACAAAACGTATGTCCTTTATTTTTCCCACAAATAGAACTTTCTTGTGTTTTCAATCTTTCTTTATTAATTTTAAAACAATTATACAAATACATATAATGTTCAATTTGATGATGAAAGATATTTATATTATTATAATTATTATAACATCCTTACATAGTTAGTAAGGTTGAATAAAGACACCAGTCCATCCAGTTCAACCTTTTATCCTCTCCTTTAAAATATCATTTTTACATCCTAATTTCTATTGACCTGTTCTAAACTAAACCACCTGACAATCTGACATATATTTCTTTACCATGTCCATACTCACTTCTTCCCTATCATTCATCCCTGCCATTCATCCATAGTTTACTTATTTTTAATTCTATACTATTACTCTTACATTTATTTCCATCCAAAAGAAAAAAAAAATCTCTCCCCTCTCTACGGGGTATCTTGTTCCCATTCACAAAAATTTTTATCGAAGTCCGAAACTTATCTCATTGTTGCCACATTATGGGCTTTTGATCTTTTTCTCACCTTATATGTTCTTCCATATATTGTATTTCGTTCATTTCACATATCCATTCCATTATTGTAGGGCCATTTATTTTTCTCCATTTTTGAGCTATTATTGTCCTAGCTGCATTTAACATATGGTGAAGGAAATCCGTCTTTATAAATTTCAATGATCCAGGTATTATAGACAGTATTGAGACCTTTACGCTTGGTTGCATCTCGTTTCTAGACGCTAGTTTGTATATATAAATATTTTATACCAGAATTCCTTCACCACATGACATTCATACCAAATATGTGTCATTGTTCCTTTATCCCTTAAACATCTCCAACATTTTTCTGTATTATCTTTATTTATCTTACTCAAATCTATTGGGCTCCAGTACCATCTCATCAAAATTGTATAATTACGTTCCTAATGCATGACTACCACCAATAATTTATGTGTTAATAAAAATGCTTTATCCCATTCTATTAGTGATATCGGACTTTCTATTTCACTTTCCCATTTTCTAATATTTGCTATTTCATTAAGGGGTCTCACAGGAAGTGGAAGTTTATAAATTTTAAACTTAGTTTATGGGTCGGTTTTTGTTCTTCTATTAATAATTTGAATTTAATAAATGGGCTATCTATCCTGGATTGCTGTGTCAAAATTTCAATATATGTATTTAATTGATAATATTGTATTAATTTATGTTCAGACTCTAATTCATGCAATTTTGGAAGTTTACCTTCTTTTAGGGTCTGAACTAATCTTGTGTTCTCCAACCTGTTCCATTTAATAAAATTAAATTCTGTTACTGCTGGTGGAAAATCTGGGTTGGAGTACAGTGGAGTCTCCCCTTTTTCAATACTGTATCCCATATTTTTAAAGCAGCGCCAAACCTCCATCTTTTTTTAATCTGATTCAGATTTCTCTTTTTATTCTTGGTGTTTTTTGATTCCATATAAAACCTTCTATCGCTTTACGTAATTGTGTTATTAATTTTTTTGGAAGGGTTATAGGTATAGCTTGAAATACTACAAAAAAGAAGAAAAAACTGCGCTAGAGATCAATAAAATGAAGCTGCGGCTATAAGTGGGGTACACCAAAAGCAAAATAAAAAACAAAAAGCCGCGCTTTAAACTAATACATACATATATACATTGTTTTAATGTGAAAAAATTATTTTTAAAAGTTCTTAGATATATTGAAAGTCCAAAAAAGGAAATAGAAAATCCTCAATAGTCCAATTGATGATAATGGATGTTCAAGTGAATCAAGAAAATAAAAATAAAAGACAACTGATATATAGAATGCTTACCAGATAGTAAGCCAAATCAAGCAAGTGGCTTAAACCCAGCCTGGGTCTTTAAGAAACCAATCTCGGTGAATTTGGACAAATTTCCACTCGTGAAGTAGACGTGGATTCACGAAGATTCAACCCAAAAAATTTTTTAAAGCAACATAGCATAATACTGACAACAAATGTAAAAAAGGGGAAAAAAAGGGGCACTCACACAGTGATAAAATCATAAAAAATCATAAAAAACACCCAGTGCCTATTAACACACATAGGGCCTCTATGTGAGTGACATGCATTCATGCAGGTAGTGAGTAATTTCCTGGTGAGAGAATTAACATGTACACCAGCACCATACAAAGATTTTGCTTACCAGATGCATTAAAACATATGTGGGTAAATAACGATCAACCGAATGGTAATAGTGAAGGGGTTTCAAGTGTGCAGCAAACCACATAAAGATCCTGCTTACCAGATGCCAAACTTTAAATGAGCAAACTGACACAGCCAAAGGAAACAGCCTCCTTGCATAGAACGATGTAGACCCATCATACCAGACATGTCCAAAGCTCCGCGATACCCATATTGTAAAAGATATTGGCAAGATAGTGTGATACCATTTAAACTTATTCATTTTAAAAAGGAATAACACTTACAATATAAAAAATGCATAAAAGTGATGCCGGCCGGAAAACGAACAAACTCCCGTCCTCAATGGGGCGACGTGGTGACGTCAGCACGCACCTCCCAGACGCGTTTCGTCATAAGGTGACGTTTTCAATGGGGAACCATTGAAAACGGCAAACCACATAAAGATCCTGCTTACCAGATGCCAAACTTTAAATGAGCAAACTGACACAGCCAAAGGAAACTGCCTCCTTGCACACAACGATGTTGACCCATCATACCAGACATGTCCAAAGCTCCGCAATACCCATTTTGTAAAAGATATTGGCAAGATAGTGTGATACCATTTAAACTTATTTATTTTAAAAAGGAATAACACTTACAATATAAAAAAGCATAAAAGCGATGCTGGCCGGCAAACAAACAAACTCCCGTCCTCAATGGGGCGACGTGGTGACGTCAGCACATACCTCCCAGACGCGTTTTGTCATAAGGTGACGTTTTCAATGGGGAACCATTGAAAACGTTAATAAGGTAAGGTCCCTAATAGGGGAAGACTAATGCCCCGTACACACGGTCGGACTTTGTTCAGACATTCCGACAACAAAATCCTAGGATTTTTCCAACGGATGTTGGCTCAAACTTGTCTTGCATACACACGGTAACACAAAGTTGTCGGAAAATCCGATCATTCTGAACGCGTGACGTAAAACACGTACGTTGGGACTATAAACGGGGCAGTGGCCAATAGCTTTCATCTCTTTATTTATTCTGAGCATGCGTGGCACTTTGTCCGTCGGATTTGTGCACACACGATCTGAATTTCCGACAACGGATTTTGTTGTCGGAAAATTTTATATCCTGCTCTCAAACTTTGTGTGTCGGAAAATCCGATGGAAAATGTGTGATGGAGCCTACACATGGTAGGAATTTTCAACAACAGGGTTCTATCACACATTTTCCGTCGGAAAATCCGACCGTGTGTACGAGGCATTAGTCTGCTGCCTCCTGATATGCTGCATGCCATTATTTTATTTATCATTATTTTTTCTTTCACAGGGACACTTGACCCATGTTCCATGTTTGGCACACATGCTGAATTTGGTGGTGCAGCGGTTCTTGAGCAGGTACCCAGGCTTACAAGATCTCCTGAGGCAGGCCAGAAAAGTCTGTGGTAATTTCCAACCGTCATACAATGCCAGTGCTCGGCTGGCTGACATTCAAAGGGAATGCAACCTGCCCACCAATCGCCTCATTTGTGACCTGTCCACCAGGTGGAAGTCAACCTTGGCAATGCTGCAGTGGCTGTATACGCAATGAGGGCCATCAATGAGTACCTGTATGAGTATGGCACCAGGACAGGGTCAGAGGACCCTGGCTTCTTTTCGCCACGCCAGTGGCTACTGATCAAGGATGCATTCACTGTCCTGTCACCATTTGATGAGGCCACAATGTTGGTGAGCAACGACAATGCATGCATCAGTGATACTGTCCCTCTTGTCTTCCTGTTGGAGCATACATAGTTACATAGTTACATAGTTACATAGTAGGTGAGGTTGAAAAAAAGACACAAGTCCATCAAGTCCAACCTATGTGTGTGATTATGTGTCAGTATTACATTACATATCCCTGTATATTGCGGTCATTCAGGTGATTATCTAATAGTTTCTTGAAGCTATCAATGCTCCCCGCTGAGACCACCGCCTGTGGAAGGGAATTCCACATCCTTGCCGCTCTTACAGTAAAGAACCCTCTACGTAGTTTAAGGTTAAACCTCTTTTCTTCTAATTTTAATGAGTGGCCACGAGTCTTATTAAACTCTCTTCTGCGAAAAAGTTTTATCCCTATTGTGGGGTCACCAGTACAGTATTTGTAAATTGAAATCATATCCCCTCTCAAGCGTCTCTTCTCCAGAGAGAATAAGTTCAGTGCTCGCAACCTTTCCTCATAACTAAGATCCTCCAGACCCTTTATTAGCTTTGTTGCCCTTCTTTGTACTCGCTCCATTTCCAGTACGTCCCTCCTGAGGACTGGTGCCCAGAACTGGACAGCATACTCCAGGTGCGGGCGGACCAGAGTCTTGTAGAGCGGGAGAATTATCGTTTTATCTCTGCAGTTGATCCCCCTTTTAATGCATGCCAATATTCTGTTTGCTTTATTAGCAGCAGCTTGGCATTGCATGCCATTGCTGAGCCTATCATCCACTAGGACCCCCAAGTCCTTTTCCATCCTAGATTCCCCCAGAGGTTCTCCCCCCAGTGTATAGATTGCATTCATATTTTTGACACCCAAATGCATTATTTTACATTTTTCTACATTGAACCTCATTTGCCATGTAGTCGCCCACCCCATTAATTTGTTCAGGTCTTTTTGCAAGATTTCCACATCCTGCGGAGAAGTTATTGCCCTGCTTAGCTTAGTATCGTCTGCAAATACAGAGATTGAACTGTTTATCCCATCCTCCAGGTCGTTTATGAACAAATTAAATAGGATTGGTCCCAGCACAGAACCCTGGGGGACCCCACTACCCACCCCTGACCATTCTGAGTACTCCCCATTTATCACCACCCTCTGAACACGCCCTTGTAGCCAGTTTTCAATCCATGTACTCACCCTATGGTCCATGCCAACGCACCTTATTTTGTACAGTAAACGTTTATGGGGAACTGTGTCAAATGCTTTTGCAAAATCCAGATACACCACGTCTACGGGCCTTCCTTTATCTAGATGGCAACTCACCTCCTCATAGAAGGTTAATAGATTGGTTTGGCAAGAACGATTCTTCATGAATCCATGCTGATTACTGCTAATGATATCATTCTTATTACTAAAATCTTGTATATAGTCCCTTATCACCCCCTCCAAGAGTTTACATACTATTGATGTTAGGCTAACTGGTCTGTAATTCCCAGGGATGTTTTTTGGGCCCTTTTTAAATATTGGTGCTACATTGGCTTTTCTCCAATCAGCTGGTACCATTCCAGTCAATAGACTGTCTGTAAAAATTAGGAACAACGGTCTGGCAATCACCTGACTGAGTTCCCTAAGTACCCTCGGATGCAAGCCATCTGGTCCCGGTGATTTATTAATGTTAAGTTTCTCAAGTCTAATTTTAATTCCGTCCTCTGTTAACCATGTAGGTGCTTCCTGTGTTGTGTCATGAGGATAAACACTGCAGTTTTGGTTACTGAAGCCCCCCGATTCACTCGTGAAGACTGAGGAGAAGAATAAATTCAATACCTCTGCCATCTCCCCATCCTTTGTAACCAGATGTCCTTCCTCATTCTTTATGGGGCCAATATGGTCTGTCCTCCCTTTTTTACTGTTTACATACTTAAAGAATTTCTTGGGATTTTTTTTGCTCTCCTCCGCTATGTGTCTTTCATGTTCTATCTTAGCCATCCTAATTGCACCCTTACATTTCTTATTGCATTCTTTATAAATTCTGAATGCTGTGGATGATCCCTCAACCTTGTATTTTTTGAAGGCCTTCTCCTTTGCTTTTATATGCATTTTTACATTGGAGTTAAGCCATCCAGGATGTTTGTTCGCTCTTTTAAATTTATTACCCAATGGGATACATTGGCTAATGCCCTTATTTAATATGCTCTTAAAGCAAACCCATCTCTCCTCTGTATTCTTTGTTCCTAATATTTTATCCCAATTTATGCCTTTTAGCAAGGTTTGTAGTTTAGGGAAGTTGGCTCTTTTGAAATTCAGTGTCTTTGTGTTCCCTTCATGTCTCATATTTGTGTGATTTATACTGAAACTAATTGACCTGTGATCGCTGTTACCTAAATTGCCCCGTATTTCCACATCTGTTATCAGGTCTGTATTGTTGGTAATCAGTAGATCTAGTAATGTTTTATTTCTAGTTGGTGCGTCTACCATCTGACCCATAAAATTGTCCTGCAAGACATTAAGGAACTGGCGAGCCTTAAATGAATGTGCGGTTCCCTCCGCCCAGTCTATGTCTGGATAATTAAAATCCCCCATTATGATAACACTTCCCATCCTTGCTGCTAATCCAATTTGTGATAGGAGATCCGTCTCCACTTCCTCCCTCAGGTTAGGGGGCCTATAGCATACTCCCAGTATTATTTTCCCCTTAGCTTCATCCCTTTGGAGCTCTACCCATAAGGATTCCACCTCCTCTCTAGCTCCCTCAGTGATGTCATCTCTCACATTCACTTGTACATTATTCTTGATATATAGGCATACCCCTCCCCCTTTTTTACCCTCTCTATCCTTGCGGTATAGGGTATACCCTTTAATGTTTGCCAGCCAATCATGAGAGCTGTTGAACCAGGTCTCTGAAATTCCCACAAAATCCAAATCCTCCTTGTACAACAGTATCTCTAGTTCACCCATCTTGTCCGCCAGGCTCCTGGCATTGGTGAACATGCCACATAGTTTAGACCGGTCGCATATTGTCCTCGTATTGGGTGTTTCAAGATTGCAACTTGGACTTGCTACTATACTCACCTTGTGTTTTTGTGCTTTGGTTAACCTACCACTAATGCCCCCAATACTACCCTCTGGAATATCTTCCACGCTGGCTATCACTGTCTCTGGACCCTCCCCCCCATCGCCTAGTTTAAAAACCCCTCTAACTTTTTGGCCATCTTCATTCCCAGCAGATCTGCACCCTCCTCATTTAGGTGCAGTCCGTCCCTTCTATAGTACCGGTTACCGACTGAGAAGTCGGCCCAGTCCTCCAGGAACCCAAACCCCTCCTTACTACACCAGCTCTTCAGCCACTTGTTTACTTCCCTAATCTCCCTCTGCCTCTCTGGTGTGGCTCGATGTACCGGGAGTATTCCTGAGAACACTACCTTGGAGGTCCTTTTCCTCAATTTAGCTCCTAGGTCCCTAAAATCGTTCTTTAGGACACTCCATCTGCCTCTGACTTTGTCATTGGTGCCAACGTGCACCATGACAGCCGGGTCTTCCCCAGCCCCTCCCAGTAATCTGTCCACAAGATCCGTGATGTGCCGAACCCGAGCGCCCGGTAGACAACATACTGTTCAGCGCTTCAGGTCTTGGTTACAGATTGCCCTCTCTGTCCTTCTAAGAATTGAGTCCCCTACCACCAGAATCTGTCCTTTCCTCTTTCCAACATACGCTTCATGGAATAATGGACAGGGCACTTGAGGCAGCACAGTGTGAGGAAGAGGAGGACTTCCTTACCTCTCAAGGCCCCCTTTATCCAGATATTATTCCTGCAGGCCTGCCAAACACACAGGAAGAAGAAGAGGAGGAGGAGGAAGAGGATTGTGTCAGCATGGATGTGGAGAATAACACTCAGCAGCAGTCTTCAAGGGATGGTTTTCAGTCCCCAGAAACCCAAGGAGTTGTACGTGGCTGGAAGGAGGTTGTTACGGATCATGTGAACCTTAGTGACCCAGAGGACTCAGAATTGAATGCCTCCGCAAACTTTCGCAGGCTTTTCAGAATCAGGGAGGCTATGCAGCGTAAGGACCCTAGGAATCGTGGTATCAAAGAGAAGGAATCATTACTGGCTGGCAACCCTTCTTGATCCACGTTACAAGGGTAAGGTTGCAGAACTCATCCTGCCTTCGCAGAGGGAGCAGAGGATGAAACATCTTCAGGACGCCTTGAAGAAAGGTTTGTGCAATGCATTTCCAGACCCTGTGAGGTTACAATTTCCTGGTGCTGGACAATGTGTTGCTGAGGCTTCTGTCAGGTCACCTGAGGCCAGGTGACAGATGCACACCGTTGGGGTCAGGAGTGCACCGCAAAGGTAGTGGACCCTACGGCTGACTGCTGCGGATGGGAGTCTAGGTGGTTAAGGAAGGCGGGTCAGCTGGAACACCTACACGGATCCCACAAGGGCTAGAGCGCAAGATTCCCCAGGGCGTGGAGTCTAAGAGCCAGCAGGTGTTCATCAGAGCCTCTAGTGGTGAGGATGGACTGGGCTGCAACTGGCTCCAGGTCGCGACCCCCAGGGTCTCCCAGCTCATGCCCACAGTAGGCTACAGGAGGACAGAGATAGTAAGGGAGACCTTTCCAACAGAGCATCCACTGGGTTACTGGGTCTTGAGGATGGACCACTGGCCAGAACTTGCTCAATATGCAATTGATCTACTGGCCTGTCCTGCATCCAGCGTTCTTTCTGAACACACATTTAGTGCTGCTGGAGGATTTGTAACGTATCATAGAGTGCGTCTGTCCATAGACTCCCTTGATAGGCTCACATTCATAAAAATGAATAAAAAAAAATTGGATCAGCAGCAGCTGTCAAGCACCTATTGCTGATGTAACTGATTGATTTTTCTATGGATGTGGGATCCCTTGAAGACTGCCTATGCTGAGTGACTATCCTATTCCTCTTCAATCTTGATGATGCTAGCTTCCAACAATATTTTTGGTTTAGGGCACCACCACCACTACCTAAGGCCCAATTTTGCTGTCCCTGCTTAACAGGGGCAGGTAATTACAATTGCTGATCTAATATTTCATTACATTTCATATTGTCCCAACAGCAGAAAAAAAGGACAAGCATGCCCCACGGCCACCTGCAGAAGATGCATGTCCATGACCAGCACTGTGGACTGTAGACACAGAGCCTGCTTGCCCTCTTTTAGTGGCCTGTGAGCGTCTGACTCTCCTTGGTGGCCTTCCGGACATGATGGGGATTTTGTTTTGCAACACTGTATTGTGTACTGTGTACACCACCAGAAAAGTAGTAGCAACTGCACTATGGGTGCATGGTATCGTGTACACCACCAGAAGTCTAATAGCAACTATGGGTGCACTGAATGTATTGTGGGGATTTTGTTTTGCAACACCACACTACACTGTATTGTGTACTGTGTACACCACCAGAAAAGTAGTGGCAACTGCACTATGGGTGCATGGTACTGTGTACACCGCCTAAAGTATATTAGAAATAGTACACCAGGAATGACCTGCAGTGAGATATAGCTAAACTGTATGCAGTGGATATATATATATATATATATATATATATATATATATATATATATATATATATACGAGACTATCTGTATATATATATTAAATACACTGCAGATAACGGAATCGCCTGCCTGAAGTTTATTAGAAAGAGTACACCAGGAATGGACTGCAGTGAAATATAGCTAAACTGTATGCAGTGGAGTGCACTCAGTGGAGGTGGCGATTGTTGTTGTGGTGCGGAGCCCCAGGTGCGCCCCTGACACCTCCTGTCTCTGTACCCCGCAATACGGCCCTTGTGGCATTGCAGTCAACATTAAGAACGGTGTTATCCCACATTGTACACAGTGGCACATACTGTGGAGGTGTATGACCCCAGGAGGGGGTGAAGGATCTGGTGAGTGCAGTCATAATAGGAGCATGAATAAGGCACGCACAGAGTGTTTTTTCACTGGAAAGCTCACCAGAGTATCGAAAGGATCCCTTCACTGGCACAATAGCTCCTTAGAACTCCATTTTGTTATATAGTAGCTGTTTATATACACCAGCACTTTATACTAACATTATATTTTTGTATTATACTATGGTTATTAATTTGGTATTTATTGCACGTTAGAAGTATTATTATTTATTTATATTGCACAGTATTTGTATATTATAGTAATTCAAATTCTATTTGTTGTTTATGACACATTGCATAAAAAATTGTGTCAGGTTCACGGATCACCAGTTTACTTATGCCCCGTACACACGGTCGGATTTTCCGACGGAAAATGTGCGATCGGAGCGTGATGTCGGAAATTCCGACCGTGTGTGGGCTCCATCTGACTTTTTCCATCGGATTTTCCGACACACAAAGTTTGAGGGCAGGCTATAAATTCTTCCGACAACAAAATCCGATCGCGTCAATTCCGACCGTGTGTGGACAATTCCGACGCACAAAGTTCCACGCATGCTCAGAAGAAATTCCGAGACGGAACAGCTCGGTCTGGTAAAATTAGCGTTCGGAATGGATACAGCACTTTCGTCACGCTGCAATGTTTTAAATTGTTTAATACAGCGCACTCTCTTCTTCTTTATAATGCTAGAAGAATGAAGTAGTTTTGCTGCTCATATTCACACAGACTTCTCACAAACTTATTTCTTCATTATTTATCGGGATTCCCTCAATATATTTTGATTTGTCACATCTGACCAAATTTCTTTTTGGTTATTGTTAAATATTATTTATTTTTTTCAAGGCTGTTTTTTTTTTTTTTTTTTGGGTTTGTATTTTTTTCAAGGCTGTTTTTTTGTTTGTGTTTTTTTGTGTTTTACTCCATAATATTTTTGTGTGTTTTGTGTGTCAAGTTACCACAACACCATTGATAGCTTGTATTATTTAATCTCAAGGAGATTGTTTGGTGTCCCTTGTTAATTTCACATTGTATTTTTGAAATGTACCTGCCTACTCACCAACAAACTGTCCTTTTTGAAGGAAAACACACATAGGCAAGTATAATTGAACCCAAAATTCCTTTATTAAGGGCTCAGAACCAAACAAAGAGGGAGGCAACGCTGGAGAAACAGCCAAATTGGTGGCCTGAGGAGTCCATATATAAGGGAGTGCAGTCTGGTCCAGTAGTCCCAGAGATCATGAAAGCAGCAGATGACATCTATGTCCCCAGGCTGTGGTCCTACAAAAGGCTGCATATTTTGCCAGACCAGACTGAACCCAGGGTCATCACTCTCTGGTCTTCCTTCCACGCTTTCTTCCCAGCTGTGGCTCTGGTGTTGGAGATGTGGCAGGAGGAGGAGTAGGACCTGGAGGAGGAGTAGGAGGAGTAGGACCTAGAGGAGGAGGAGGAGGAGAACCATGTGTGAGGTCACAAATGTGGGTAGCACATGTTATTTGGCCCCTCAACCCCTTATTGAGAGCTTCCAAAATTAGGAACTCACACAGGAGTCGTTGTCCCTCCTCCATCTGCATCAATTTGCAGGCAGTTATGCCAGCAAAGTCCTCCTCCACAGTGTGGGGGGTTCTCAGGGCCTCTGTAGCCTTCCAAAAGAGGCCTATGGCAGCCTCCTCCAGGTTACTCCTCTTCCTGCCACTTTGTCTTTGAAGGGGAGGGACCTAGATATCAGGCAGCCTGCTTGGCCTGGCCACCTCCTGGCTGAGACTTCCCTGTGTATGAAAAAGGGACATGGTTTTAGTTTTGGCTTCATCAATCACAATCATAAATTAGTACTCCAAACTAACATCTAGTTAACATCATTGATTGGACAACCAGAAATATTTAGAAGAATGCTATACCTGGCTCAAGCTGGGCACCTCCACATGTTGCTGTCTGGAAGGCCCAGGTTGGGCGTCAGAAGCCTCAGCTGGGGGGGAAGGAAGCGTGGAAGGAAGAGTGGAGAGTGCTGGCCTGGGTTCAGTCTGACCTGCCAGAAAATGCAGCCTGTCATAGTACCACAGCCTGGGGACATAAATGTCATCTGCAGCTCCTGATCTCTGGGAATCCTGCACCTTCTTGTGCTCCCTTAGATATGTGCTCCTCAGGCCACCAATTAGGATCTTCAAATAGGTGATGTCTGCCGTGGGGATCACCTGCTTCACAAATTCCAACAAATTATCCAGCGCTGCCTTCCTCTTTGTTTGGTTCTTATATTCAGGGTGGTTTATCTCCCATAGACAGGGCAGCTCCCTGAACATATCTATGAAGATTGGCATAAAGTCCTCATCTTTCAAGATATCCATTTTCACTGCAAGACACAACACAAGACAAACCCTAATGTCAGCCTAAAGTCTTCTAAACTTGTGCAAATACAGGCCTCAATCTAGAAGCAGTATAGGCCCAATGTTAAATCTTACCTTCGCTATCACGATCTACGCCTCCTTACTCCGCTCACAGATCGTACGTACTATGCACGCGTGTTACGCTTTATAGACACTGCGCATGCGTGAAACTCCGCCCGTCCCTGACGTTCTTTCTAGTCTATTCCCTGCCCCTTCTCGTTCATTGCAGTGGGGAAGAGCACATGGCGGAGTCAGAGCAGGTGTCTGATAATTACCCCAACGAGGAGGAGGAAAGCCCGAAGCCTGAAACGTCCCGATCCAGAAGGAGACGATATAAGGCATCAAATATGTCCTTGGAGATGGTCGACATAATGAAAAGGGCCGACTATGACGGGAAGTATGGACCTTACCCCAACCCCAATGTCCGAAAGGCCAAGATCATGGCGAAAGTGGTCAAAAGTCTGCACCAGAATTTCGAGGTACGACGATCGAAAGATCAGCTCAGGAAGCGGTGGTCGGACCTGAAATTAAGAGAGCACGAGCAGTACAGAAAGATCCGGAGAGTGCTGCAAAAAAGTAAGTAGTTGTGCTGTGTTCCTATTCTTTTATGTTTATTACATTCGTGCAGCTCCATGTGCTTTTCTTAACTGTATCAAACATTTTTCTTGCGGCCTAGAAAACACCATTGTTTTGGCCATATGCATTTGCCCACAATTTTTTAGGGCCTACTTGTCTGAAAGTAATTTGGTTGTGTAGATGGGTTTGTAACTAGAATGAAATGAAACTAGATTCTGTGTAAGGAGAGGATACTCAGCAGCAGTTTTCACATCTGGACGCTGGAGCACTAGTGTGGGACACAAGAACACCCTTTTTATTAGGGGGCCCACACAGGTGCTCCAGTGTATACTATAGGGGTGTCTCCATCTGTGAAGCTTGTACAAAACAGGTAAAGCATTGGAGCTTGACAAAGGACACTAAAAATTCTACATCTTGGAACTCTGCCAAAATAGACAATTGTACCCCACTTCCAAGCAATGTTTCATATTTATAGTTCTGACATCAAATATCTGTGTGCTAAGTATACCAATTTTTTGTTACATGGGGAGAAAAGACTCGGAGGACACCCCTCATCCGAGGAGACCACAGACCCCCCACCTTTGGAAAAAGGGAAAATCCACCCAAGCAACGCAGAGCAGGAGGAGGAAGACGTGGTGGAAATTGGCACCACAACAGGTGAGTGTCTGCGACCACAGGCTCAGGTAAGAGATGGATGCATATTTATAATACATGGTGTTTTTTTGTTTCTATCTTTTTAGGTGATTGTGATGTTGTGGATCCAGATCCTTTCACCTCGGAAAGTGCACAGATCCTGATTGGGGAGATCATGGGGTGTAATAGGGACTTGGAAAACATCAAGAAAAACATCAATGATGTTCTTCAAAAAATGAAGAACATCATTGATGTTTTAGGGAGAGTTTAAAACCCCTCCAAATCCCTTTGTTTTTTGTGTGCTACAAATTTTTGACATCTTTTGACAAATTGGAGAAAAGCCAAATTTTAAAGAGGCACACAGTGTGTCAACATGTTCTATCTGCCATCACGGGAGATCAATGGACGCATTTTGGGGGTGCAACCCCTTCCTCACTAATAAAGTAGCTGTGAGGAAGGGGTTGCACCCCCAAACACGTCCCTTGATCCCGCGTGATGGCAGGTAGCACATGTTGACATTCATAAATTTGTGTGCATCTTCAAAATTTGGCTTTTCTTGGGGTGACTTCACCCCATCTGAACGCAATATCAAACACAGTTTGTAAATACTCATGTCTGATATTGCCTTCAAGTTCTACCAAATGTGAACTTTGTAAGTTCAAGATTTGTGTCTTTCTTGTTGGTTTTAAACATGCCTGTTTTATCTTAAATGGACATTTATACTTTTTCTAATGTGACCCCAAAAATTGTTATACAACAAACATGTTGGTTTGTGTTAAAAACCTTTTCTAAATGCACATGTGATTGTGCTGGTATTAAAAAGATTGTTAATCAAGAATGTGTGGATTATTGTCTCAACGCTACAACACTTTTGTGGTGCTCTAATTGGTGTTTTCTGTGACAATGGGGGTTATTTCCTATTATTTCAGTGCAGTTTCAAGTGCACTACAAGTGCAAAGTGTCTTTGTCTTTAGTAAATAACACCCAACAGTGCTTTCTAAGGTTACACAATCACGCCATTTTCAGGACTCACCACATTTCTGTCAGGGTCAGCTAAAACAAACACAAGCAGTAAATGTCACCAAAGATTTGAGAATTTTTTTTTATTTGAAAAAGGTTTTAGACATTGTCTGGCATATTGATAGCCCCCCTACCCGCAAAGAATTCAAGGTATCTTAGTCGGACATCATGGGCACTCAGGAGGGGCAAGCCAGGACGGCCACTTTCAAGCGCCGTCAGTGTTGGTTCATTTGGAATTGCAGCCTCAGGCCAAACTGAGCCAGCATAGTTGGCAGAATGTTGCCGTAAAAAGTTGTGTAGAACACAGCACGCCAGGATTATATGAATCAGTTTATACTCTGCCATATGTATGGGTGTAAGAAATAGGCGGAACCGGCTGGCCATGATTCCAAACGTGTTCTCCGCCACTCTTCTGGCTATGGCCAGCCGGTAATTAAAAACCCTCTGGTCCGGGGTGAGGGTCCTCATCGGGAATGGCCGCATAAGATGGTCCCCCAGCGCAAATGCTTCATCCGCAACGAAGACGAATGGGAGTCCTTCCACATTGTCTTCTGAAGGTGCCAAGTCCAAGCTGCCATTCTGGAGACGCCTGTAGAACTCCGTCTGGGTGATGACTCCACCATCGGACATCCGGCCATTCTTCCCCACGTCCACATACAGGAACTGACACCACCGCCAACATCACAATACTATTGAACCCCTTATAATTATATTAGTACGACCCCGAGTTCGGTGGTGGGACGATGTGGACATGTTTCCCATCAAATGCCCCTCCGCAGTTATGAAAGTCCCACCGCTGGGCAAAGTGGGAGGCCACAGTCTGCCATTCCTGTGGTGTGGAAGGAAACTGTGGAGTCAAAACAAAAAACCAACATTAGTCATTTTGCACATAAACAGGGAAAGCAGATTAGACACAAACACTCTTGGCCAACATCAAGATAACATTTATTTGAGGGAGTTTTGAAAGACCAAAGTATAAAGTACACCTATCATATCCCCCCCCCCCCTCTCATGGGCCATTTCTAACATTATGGGGGGGGAGCTCTTGGACAGGTAACCCTCTCCACTTCATTGAGAGATGAATGCCTAAATAATGGGTATTACTTTGGCCAGCCCCTCCTTAGTTACACTATTGACAGCCCACTGGACAGGTAAGAAGTGTCATAATACAAAGATATAAATACACACTGTACACATTTGAGCACATTTGGTGCTATTCTGCTATTACCTATCATCAAGATAATAATAGTATACAAAAACTTTAAACAGTACCATTTGAAAGTATACAGGCAGGCCCTTGCACTACATGCTTTGGGGAATTCCTCCATAAATCTGACCACTAAAGAGATGGGTATAGTGTGTATGGGCTTGGCAAAGTCAGCAGATAGATGATTGAGGATAGATGGAGAATTGTTATCAGCTGACTTAGCAGTTGGTGGGAGGGAGGGTTCCAAATTATTTGGGGAACACCAAAAAAAAGCCTCTGGCACTCTGCCTGAATTTAAAGCACAAATCACATTTAAAAACATTTTAGGGGGTGTTTGGGGTAAAGCACTACTATGGAGTGACAAAATACATTGTTAAGTGACTACATGAGGTGAATATAGGGCCAGGAGACCATGCTGGGGAGGTAAGTGAAGGCAAATATGTATAAAGGACAAAAAAAAATTACAAAAAAATCCAGCATGAATGAGGACAAAGGGGACATTCACAGCATATTACAATCATGGTAATTAGGGAATGAGAAAAGAAATACAAAATATTAGCAAACATTATATACAATAAAATGTGATATTAAACGATAAAAATCTTACCTTAATATACTCCTTCTGCAGGACCTGTATGATGGCAGAACAGGTCTCTGGGATAATGATTCCCAGAGCCTGGGGGGAGATGCCTGTCGAGAACTTCAAGTCCTGCAGACTTCTGCCCATCGCCAAGTACCGCAGGGTGGCGACTAGCCTCTGCTCCGGAGTGATGGCTTGCCTCATGCAGGTATCCTGCCTGCTGATATGGGGGTCAGCAAAACCAACAAACGGTGAAATACGGGGTCCGTCATCCGGAGAAAGTTCCTGAAATCATCAGGATTATTCTCACAGGTCTCACGGAGAAAAGGCATATGACAGAACTGGTAACGCCGAAGCAACCAATTCTTGGTCCATGAACTCCTCCCCACCCTGTTCATGGACTGGACTTGTGTCAAGGTAAGGACCCCAACACCAAGCCCCCGCACAGCACGAACTCTACGAGGAGTACGTATACGCAACATGGCTAGAAAACGGTCGGCTGCTCAGAACAGAGTAACAGAACGCACTGAAGAACAGAAAGGCCTGTGAAGAGCGGCCTGAAAAACAGTAACGAACGAACAAAACCACAATGACTGAGTCACGCGTAGTTTGCTGCACGCACTGAAGAGCAGATACAAACCCAAAAGCACAAACTGAACAGCAGAAAACGATCTGAAAACCACGAGTCTGAAAAAGCGCAAATCATCTCTCACCAAACTTTTACTAACACGAGATTAGCAAAAGGAGCCCAAAGGGTGCCGCACTTGGTTCTTAAATGGCCTTTTCTAGTCTCGTCGTACGTGGTGTACGTCACCGCGTTCTTTGCGAGTGGAAATTCCAACAACTTTGTGCGACCGTGTGTACGCAAAACAAGTTTGAGCCAACATCCGTCGGAAAAAATTCATGGATTTTGTTGTCGGAATGTCCGATCAATGTCCGATCGTGTGTACGGGGCATTACATTCAAATTCAAGGGCTCATGCACACTGAATGCACACATCAATGAACACACACCCAGCCTTTACACTAAATATTTTAACTAACTGTGCACATATTTTTGAGTAAGACTCATTCAATTACTACTCACCAGCAACACCTATCCTTACACACCATCCCTTTTCCTACCTCAATTTCTTCTCCTATCAAAGGGAGCAACATACACATTTAAATTTCAAACCAACTTTTTATAACAACTGAACGGCGCCATATCTACTTTGTTTTCTTTCTAATAGCTAAACTGTATGCAGTGGATATAAATATATACGAGACTATCTGTATGTATATATTAAATACACTGCAGCTAACTGAATCGCCTGCCAGAAGTATATTAGAACGATTACACCAGGAACCGCCTGCAGTGAGCTATAGCTAAACTGTATGCAGTGGATATATATATATATATATATATATATATATATATATATATATATGTATATATATATATATATATATATATATATACGAGACTATCTGTATATATATCAACTACACTGCAGCTAACTGAATCGCCTGCCAGAAGTATATTAGAGAGAGTACACCAGGAACGGCCTGCAGTGAGGTATATCTAAACTGTATGCAGTGGATATATATATATACACAAGACTATCTGTCAGGATGCGCATACCAGCAGAGAGATCCGCCTCCCTACAAGAGCTTTGAGGTGCAGAAATACACGCATTCCTGTTGCCCATAGGAATCGGACCTGTGTGCGCATCGACGCTCACGAGCACACGTGAACGACGCTGGCGCCAGTGAGTCTATTTAGGCACAGCCAGTAGTCAGCCCCAGTGCTGCTTCGTCTTCAGCTCTGTGCATCCTGTTTCCTGAAAACCTGTATCTTGATCCCTGTTACCTATCCGGCTTGTCTTGACCATCCCTTGATCTCCACCTGCACCGACCCTGGCTTGTCCTGTGACCATCCGCCTGTCTTCTCCTTGGCTCCTGTTTGCTGATCCGGCTTTTGACCTTGGCTTGCCTCCTGACTACGATCCTGCCTGCACCCTGCATCCGATTGTCCTAGCCATGTATGATCCAGTCTGCCTGACCTTGCTTCTTCATTACTGTCATCCGCACCAGCTGCCTGCCTGTCAGTCTTCCTGCTGAAGTCTGCCTCTGTCTTCTCCAGCCCTTCCAGGACTATCGTTCAGCTACCAGTTAAGACTCTTGGCACTTTTGTGTCTCTGTACCTTGGGGCCTTCTGTTCCCACTATCAGAAGTCCCAAGTCAGAGGTGTAAGGGAGGCCTTGCTTGTCCATTCAGGCTCTTCTATCACGTATGTGATAGTACGAAGCAGCCATGTCCGAGCCTGAACGAGCAACCTTCCCGGTGGATCAGCTGTGCCACCACCTCTCTGCACTCACTCAAACAGTCAAGAATCTGCAGGAAGGTTACAGCCAGCTTGAGGAATGGATCCATGGACTCTCTTCTCCCATGCCAGCTTCTGCCTCATCTGCTTCAATGGAATTTCCCACTGCACCTGCTGTAATAATGCAGCCATCTGAACCCCAGGTACCCAAAGGTTCTCAGGCGATCACACTAAATTCAGGACTTTCCATAACGCCTGTGTACTTTACTTTTCGTTACAAACCCAGACTTTTTCTCTTTAGGCTACTAAAGTAGGGTATGTAATCTCCCTTATGCAAGGTGAGCCTCAGTCCTGGGCTCATCACCTGCTGGAACAGGGCAACCTCTGTCTGTCAAGTCTATCTTCATTTTTTGTAACTATGGCTCGGCTTTATGAGGATCCCCTGCGAACCGCCACGGCCGAGTCTGCCCTACATGCGCTCCAGCAGGGCCACAGGGCGGCTGAGGACTATGTAACAGACTTTAGAGCGCAGGAGCGCAGATGTTGAATGGAATAATGCTGCTCTCTGTTACCCAATTTTGGCTAGGGTTGTCTGAACCCCTAAAGGATGAGCTTGCTCGTGTGGGAGTACCTGATTTCTTAGAGACTTTGATCAATTTAACCATCCAGATTGACAGATGTCTGAGAGAACGCAGGGCCGAAAGGTCATCAGGACAGCTCCAGTCTTCAGAGATGTTGCCACAAGCACCCAGTCCACAGAATTCAGCGCAGATGGGCATGCCTCGCCCCTCTCTCTCTTCAGAAGAACCCAGCACCGCCAAGTAAATCACCTGTGTCTGTACTGTGGAAAGGGTGGCCACTATGTAAGGTCCTGTCCAGCCAAAGTTCGCAGATGCCCGACCTTCTCTGCTACCAGTTTGTCTTTGTTGCCCCGCAAATCTGCTTATCTGGCTATCCAGCTTTTACTGCAACTTCCGGAGAGAGTCATCCATGTACCTGCTATTGTGGATTCAGGGGCCTGCAGTTGCTTTATTGACTTGACTTTTGCTCTTCAACATAGGGTCCCTTTGCAACCTAAATCTCTTGGACTTAAAGTTCATCTGGCGGATGGGTCATGTATTAAGTCTGATCCTGTTACCCAAGAGACTGTGCCTTTACCTGCCACCATTTCTGGTACTCACAAAGAACTGCTGGGTCTGGATGCCATAGCCTCACCTTTGTTCCCTATCATTTTGGGCATGCCTTGGCTCCAGGCGCATAATCATAGCATTCATTGGGACTCGGGGAGGATTAAGTTCCTCTCCTGCTACTGTCTGCAACACTGCTTTGCCAAACCCCCTTCTCCTCTACTGTGTATGGATTCGGATGCTGAGATTTGTTCTGCTATCCCTGCACCTTACCAAGACTTTGCTGACGTAGTTAGTAAGAAGGGTGCAGAAACTCCCCCCGCCACACAGGCCTTATGATTGTCCCATCAAGCTCCTCCCAGGGGCTGAAATTCCATTCGGGCGAATCTTCCCTTTAACTGAACCTGAACTTACCGTCCTGAAAGACTACATCGATGACAGTCTAAGAAAGGGGTTTATCCGTCCCTCCATGTCCCCAGCCGGGGCGGGAATTTTCTTTGTTGAGAAAAAAGACCATTCCCTTTGCCCATGTTTGAATTACTAGGATCTCAACAAAATAACGATTAAAAATCGCTACCCTTTACCTCTGGTGCCAGAGTTGTTTCAGAGATTCTGTTCTGCCGTCATCTTCATGAAGCTGGACTTACGTGGGACATATAACTTGGTACGCATTGGTGATGGTGATGAATGGAAGACGGCTTTTCGTACCCGATTTGGACATTTTGAATGTTTAGTGATGCCTTTCGGACTTTGCAACGCCCCAACAACGTTCCAGCATTTTATCAACAATGTCTTCCGGGACTATTTAGACTTATTTTTTATAGTATATCTAGATGATATTTTGATTTTTTCTTCTTCCTTAGAGGCTCATCGGGGAAATGTCAGAAATGTTCTGGCCCGACTCAGGCAGCACGGCCTATACGCGAAACTCGAAAAGTGTGAGTTCGAGTGCCAAAGTATCCAGTTCCTGGGCCTCATCCTATCCCCAGACGGCATCAAAATGAACCCCTAGAAGGTCTCTGCCATTCTGGACTGGCCAGCTCCCACAGACAAGAAAGGGGTGCAACGCTTTATCGGATTTGCAAATTTCTATAGGAAATTTATCAGGGGATTTTCTGCAATAATTTCCCCCATCACCCAATTGACAAGACAAGCCCAACGATTCCAGTGGTCTCCTGAAGCACAATCTGCATTCGAGTCTTTGAAGGGACTCTTTACAGACGCACGTATACTCCGGCATCCGGACCCGGCCCTACCTTTCGTCATGGAGGTGGATGCTTCGGAGGTACATATATATATAGATATATATATATTAAATACACTGCAGCTAAATTATCTGAATCACCTGCCTGCCAGAAGTATATTAGAAAGAGTACACCAGGAATGGCCTGCAGTGAGATATAGCTAAACTGTATGCAGTGGATATATGTGTGTATATATGTGTGTATACATGCAGTATGCAGTGGATATAAAAATATATATATATATGATTATCTGAATATATATTAATATAATATATATATTAAATACACTATATATATTAAATACACTGCAGCTAACTGAATCACCTGCCTGCCAGAATTATATTAGAAACAGTACACCAGGAACGGCCTGAAGTAAGATATAGCGCTAAACTGTATGCAGTGGAGTGGATATATATATATATATATATAGACTATATATATATACTAAATACACTGCAGCTAACTGAATCACCTGCCTGCCTGAAGTATATTAGAAACAGTACACCAGGAACAGACTGCAGTCAGATCTAGCTAAACTGGATACAGTGGATATATATATAAATATATATATATATATATATATATATATATATATATATATATATATACACAAGACTATCTGTCAGGATGCGCATACCAGCAGAGAGATCCGCCTCCCAACAAGAGCTTTGAGGCGCAGAAATACACGCATTCCTGTTGCCCATAGGAATCGGGCCTTGGCGCATATATATATAATACTGACTGTATATATGTATTGAATACACTGCAGCTAACTGAATAACCTGCCTGCCTGCTCAATCTAAATGATACTCTCTCCGTTCACGCCGGCAACGACACACTACACGAGGCTGACGTGCAGGCGGCCTTATAAAATGTGGGGCGTGGACTTAGTCCCCTGAGCCATAATTGGCAAAAGGCACCCTGCCTTTGGCCAATTATGGCTCTCTTAGCTGAGGGTGCTGTGATTGGCCAAAGCATGCAGGTCATGGTGCATTCTCTGGCCAATCATCATACAGCAATGCACTGTGCTCCTGCAGTGCATTATGGGCCATTACGCGCCGCTCGAATTTGGCGCGAACGGCCATAATGTTCGGTTTTCGACGAACGGGCAAACAGCTCATGTTCGACCCGAACAGAAAGCTCATCCCTAATCACCACCCTTTGAACTCGCCCTTGTAGCCAGTTTTCAATACATGGACGAGGCAGATTCTGGATGAGTGGTGAAGTTGTGAGCTGTATTTATCCTTATTTGGAGTCACTTATATGCATATACACTCACCTGTACCCATTAGAATCCACTAGCCCGCCCCCAGTTGTTACCGACGAGTGGGCAGCTTACGCATACCTCTACAACTCAGGGGGGATCCTCTCGCTCCAACTCTAATTCATGTCTAATTCATGTGGACTGTATCATTAGGAAATTCCCGTATGTAAAGTGGGCAGTACTAATTTTAAAGGTCACCCGATTGGAGTCCGAAGCATGAACTTTGTACATTAACAACTACCCAGTTTGGCATATTGAGTGGACTTCCCCAGTTGTTTGTGTGCTTCCATCCAATTATGTTTGAACCAGGATGCAATATAGAGAACTAGCTATGCATGATATCTGAGAGGCCTGTATGTCTGTTTGTGGTGGCCACCTGTGTTCTTAATACAATTGTCTATTTTTAGATGTATGTGGTGGAGGTTTTGGTGTATTTATACATTTATTAGTTGTTAGTATTATGTGTCATTTTTTATCTTTAAATATCGGCAGTCCCTTTTTGAAGAATTCTTTGGGAATTCTTCTTCCCTCCACTTTTTGTATGCTTAATTTAATTCAGAGGAACACACCCCTATGGTTGATTACTTCTTAATCCCTGGGATGACAGTATGTTATGACTACTACGGGGATTATTCATATTTATAAATCCCCATTCTAGACCTGCTATTTGGGATGTAGCTGCCGTGTCATCTTTTACATGTTTGTTTTGGTAGTAAAAACAAAGCCAGAGTTTAGGAACCGGAGACGGATAGCAGACAAGCCAAAACGTCAGGGAGCCAGAGATGAGCATAGTAGAATAGCAAGCAGGATCTGGAGCCAGAAGGAATGTCAGCCAAGCAAGTCTTTAACAGGAACACAAGAGAGCGCCTTTTGGAGATGTGACCAATGCGAAGGCAGAGGTCATCTGGGCTGGACGGCTTAAGTAGGCAGGACTGATGAGCAGGATATCATCAACAGGTGAATCACTGTGAAGAGATAAGAGCTGGCAATTAGTCGACAGCTGAGCGGCCAGCTCAGAGAAGGAAGTGCTGAGCCCAGCCCTGACAGTTTATGTTATTTTATTGCAATAATATCACTACTAGGGTTATGGCTGAGTGTTGAGTGTAGGATTAGGAATTAGGTAAAGTTTAAAGCAAGTCAAACCCAAGAACATAAATGTAACATATTGCAGCCAACCAGTCCTTGGGTGTGATGGATATATTAGTTTTCTTTTTATAGGCAAAGACATTTTTCAGCAAGTACAGAAAACACCTGTTGACCCTGCCATAAATACTGTGTCATTGTCATTTCCTTTGAATTGAACTGATATATCAAACAATGTTAACTACTTTCCTAACTATTGCCTGTAAACTACGAATGTCTCCAACCCCCAGTGGCGTCGCTAGGGGGTGGCTTTTGGAGCTATAGCCCCAAATCTGGGGCCCATAGCCCCGAGTCTCGGCAGGGGTCATCAAGGGGAGGGGAGGTTCTCTGGGGACCCTGATGTAAGTGGGGGGCTCTCTGGGGACCCTGATGCAAGGGGGAGGCTCTCTGGGGACCCTGATTTTAAGGGGGAGGCTCTCTGGGGACCCCGATTTAAGGGGGAGGCACTCTGAGGACCCTAATGTAAGGGGGGCTCTCTGGGGACCCTGATGTAAGGGGGAGCTCTCTGGGGACCCTGATGTAAGGGGGGGCTCTTTGGGGACCCTGATGTAATTGGGAGGCTCTCTGGGGATATATACACACACACACACATGTATTTTACTGTATATGCATGTGTATGCCCACCCAAGCGTATGACTTTCTTTACTACGCTGCTATGGGCTCTAGCCCCAGATCTTTTGTAGACCTAGCAATACCCCTGCCATCCCCCATGTAGTGGAGATGAAGAGAAGTTTGTAATCTAGGCTGGGTGACAACTATCTGGGTCAGGAATTGAAATGCCATGATGCTTAAGTCCAAAATGGATTTTATTCCAAACATACAGTTGATACAAAAGCCAACATGTTTCAGGGCTCTAACTTCGCCCCCTTCATTGGGGAATGCTGGAATATAGATGCAATGTATGAGGGTGTGTTCAGTAGTTGATAATAATGCAGCCCTACGGCAACGTGCAGCAGCTGATTTGAGCCATGACAACCATGGAATGTAAACAAGGAATGTAAACATCCCTTGTGATAGGAATAAGGGATGACAGGTCCTCTTTGTGGAGAGATCAGGGGTGTATAACACTCCAAATCAATCCTCCACTTTTGAAAGCAAAAGATCAAAAAGTAAAATTTAAAAAGTAAAATTACTTAGAAAAAAAAATGGTTTACTTCCACCCTAGACCGGAAGGTAATTACAAGGATTATGGCTGATATCTTCTTATATACAATGCTGTGAAAAAGTATTTGCTTGAGGTCACGAACTGATGGCCAGACATTCTCCTTTAAGATTTTCTGGTAGAGCTCAGAATTCATGGTTCCATCAATTATGGTAAGTCGTCCAGGTCCTGAAGCTGCAAAGCAGCCCCAGACCTTCACGCTACCACCACCACAAAGCAATCGACTGAGCTTGCCAGAACCACCTCTAGAGGGAGTCTATTCCACATTTTCACAGCTCTTACTGTGAAGAAACCTTTGCGTATTTGGAGATTAAATCTTTTTTTGTCTAGACGTAACCACTGTTCCAAGTTCTATCCATTTGTGGATAATGGCTCTCCCCCTGGTTCACTGGAGTTCCAAAGCCTTAAAAATGGCTTTGAAACCCTTCCTAGACTGATACATGTACATTATTTTGTTTCTAATCTGTTCTTGAATTTTTTTTAGATTGTGGCATGATGTGTGACTTTTTGTGATCTGTGGGACCGCCACCAATAATAAGAGCCTGGCCGCTTACCAGAACCCCATGACCCCCCGTTACAGAGGGTCCAAAAGGGCTTATGAGATCCTAGTGGTCCGGATTTCCCAGGAGCGAAGATGGAAATGAAAACTGGAAAAGGGCATCAAATGCTGGAGTGGAGATGGATGGGTTCACAGGAAGGGGGCTCAGCCCTTAGCAAAGTAATGTCATCATAGGAGAAAAGAAAGGGAGGGCTCCTGTTTCCACCCTCTGCTTCCTCCAGAAGGAGATGAGGCCATGCTGCTCCCAGGCTGGAAACTTTCCCCCCGATCTCCTCCTGTCAGTCCGATCTCCTCCTGTCAGTCCGATCTCCCGGAGTGTAACGAAGGGACGGATCTCCGCTGTGTGTCCGCTCAGTGATCCCGGCCTGCCCGCACCTCCTTGGATACTTTGTTACAGCAGTTACAGCGCCCCCACCTTCCAGCCTGGCAATAGAGAGGGCGTCCTCTATTGCCAGGCAGAGCCCCCTTCCTGTGAACCCATCCATCACCACTCCAGCATTTGATGCCCTTTTCCAGTTTCCATTTCCATCTTCGCTCCTGGGAAATCCGGACCACTAGGATCTCATAAGCCCTTTTGGACCCTCTGTAACGGGGGGTCATGGGGTTCTGGTAAGCGGCCAGGCTCTTATTATTGGTGGCGGTCCCACACATCTGAGGCTCCATGTGGTTGAAAGACTCGTGAATGCTATTTTACTCTTTTCCTTTTTGGTGCTTTTTCATGGACACTTTCTTACTATTCACAAGGATTTTTTAACACATTTGTTTGGACTTTATTTTTTTATACATTTGTTTGCACTAATTGTGATATATTATTGCACTTTTGGTTTATGTATTCACTGCCGGTGTGACCATTTGGCCACACATTCACTATTCATATAGCGCGAATCATCTTATTTTTTCTTCCAAATAATTGTGTTTAATCACAGTTCATTCATGATTCAGCATGGGAGGGGGCAATTACTTTTTCACATAGGGCCAGGCAGGTTTGAACAGCTTTTTTCCTTTAATAAATGAAATAATAATTAAAAAACTGCATCTTGGATTTATTCGGGTTATCTTTGTATAATAATAAAATTTGTTTGATGATCTGAATGATTTAAGTGTGAGAAATATGCAAAAAAAAATCAGGAAGGGGGCAAATACTTTTTCACACAACTGTGTATATATATATATATATATATATATATATATATATATACATACATACATACATACATACATACATACATACATATATATATATATATATATATATATATATATATATATATATATATATATATATATATAAATATAGTGTATGTGTATGTATATATATATTTATGTTTAAAATAGTGTAGTGCTGAATAGCAAAAAATGGCCTGGTCATGAAAGGGGTAGGTTTTACCCCTTTCATGACCAGGCCATTTTTTTGCTATTCAGCACACTACGTTGACACCTATGTGTTTTTTTAGTGCGTTTTGCAGTTTGCAGAAATGCACTACAGTCCATTTAACATGGTTTCCTAAAATACACGTTCACATCTATGTGCTTTGCAGTGCATTTTTGGAAAGGGTGGGGAATTTTACCCCACGCGTTTTGCGTGTAATAGACTACAATGGAATCGCACCAGAAACGCAAGTGTTGTGTTTGTGATGAGATTTTTGCTGTGTTTTGCATTTTTTATTTTTCCCCTATAAATACTGTATATAACTGGTTGCTAAGGAGTGGGCCGAGAAGCTGGCCGCTGTTTCCTTACCAACTGATGAGTCATCAGCTATTAGTGGGGATGTAAAAATAACACAATTGCAGGCAAAAAAAAAATCGTGAAAAAAACTGCGTGGGGTCTCCCATCCCCCAGGTCCATACGAGGCCCTTCGGGTCTGGTATGGATTTGGAGAGGACACCCCCACGACAAAATGAAAAAAAAATTATGTCATGCCACAAGTGGTGTGATCTCTGGGTGACGTCACTGGATGGTCATGCCCCATGGTTATATAAGAAATGGCAGGCAATGGGAGCCGACATAATGGAGACAGTCAGAGTCGGAGGAAGACTGTGTTTATTATTTGTAGCGGGCATCAGCGGTGGATGAGGAAGACCGGAGAGCTAAGAGGGAGAAGAAAACACTGGAGGGAGAAGACTGGAGGAAGAAGGCATGCTTTTTAATAAAGGACTAGTCAAAAACCGTTTCTTGTGTTTTGTAACACTAGACTTCTTTTTTTGGTGAATGGGTAGGGGTACAATGTACCCCATACTCATTCACATGGAGGGGGTGGGATCTGGGGGTCCCCTTGTTAAAGGGGGCTTCCAGATTCTAATAAGCCCCCTGCCCGCAGACCCCTACAACCACTGCGCAGGGTTGTCGGAAAGAGGCCCTTGTCCCCATCAACATGGGGACAAGGTGCTTTGGGGTGGGGGGGGCAGAGTGCTCGCTCGTCCCCTCCCTTTCCTGACCAGCCAGGCTGCATGCTCAGATAAGGGTCTGGTATGGATTTTGGGGGGGACCCCACACCATTTGTTTTTAAAATTTTGGCGTGGGGGTGTCCCCTCCAAATCCATACCAGACCAGAAAGGGCCTGGTATGGACCTGGGGGTGGGGGGGAACCCAACGCTATTATTTTTCTGCTGGCAATTCTCTTTTTTTACATTCAGCTATCAGCGGGAATCCCACTGACAGCTGATGACTAATCGGTTGTTAAGGATGCGATGGCCAGCTTCCTAGCCCACTCCTTAGAAGCAAACCTGGGGAACAAAATGGCAACCGTTGCAATATTTTATGACACACAGTATTTGCGCATCGGTCTTTCAAACACAATTTTTTGGGAAAATATACACTTCACTAAATGAAAAAAAAAAAAGTAAACAGTAAAGTTAGCCCATTTTTTTGGTATATTGTAAAAGATGATGTTACGCTGAGTAAATAGATACCAAACATGTTACACTTTAAAATTGGACACACTCGTGACACTCAGCGACAAACTACAGTACTTAAAAATCCCTATAGGCGACGCTTTAACAAAAATTTTAATGGTTACCAGTTTAGAGTGACAGAGGTCTTTTGCTAGAATTATTGCTTTTGCTCACATGTGTGATTTGAACACTGTTTACATTTGCGGGCGCGACTTACGTATGCTTTTCTTTGAAGCGCGAGCATGTGGGGACGGGGGCGTTACAAAATGTTTTTTTTTTTAATTATTTTATTTTTTTTATATTTTTACACTGTTCTTTAAAAAAAAAAAAAAAAATTCTGATCATTTTTACTGCTGTTACAAGGAATGTAAACATCCCTTGGGACAGTAATAGGCAGTGACAGGTACTCTTTATGGAGGGATCTGAGACCCCAAACCCTTCCTGCACTTCAAAGTATTCAAAATACCAAAATCTGCATTTTTGAATACCTTGAATTGTTTTAAATCAGCACTGTTGGCTGCCGAGCAAACCAGAAGTGATGTCACTTCCGGGTTATTACATCGGAGACCCGATCAAAGCCGATTCTGGCTTTGTTCAGGACTCTGGGCCAGCCGCTTGGGTCTTCCGGTGGGACAGGAGACTCGGGCGGAACAGCGGAGGGCAGCAGGAGGGGGGTGGGGAATGTCCCCTCCCGCTGCTTGTGATAACGGCTGAGCGGCTATTTAGCCACATCGGTTGTTATCACTTGAAAGCTAACCGCCAGCTCTAAAAAACAGGCATCACCCCAGCATAACCACTTAAACAAAACGACGTACAGGTACCTGATTTAACTGCTTAAGCCCCCGACCATTTGGCTGGCCAAAGACCAGAGCACTTTTTGCTATTCGGTACTGCATCGCTTTAACTGACAATTGTGCGGTCGTGTAACGTGGCTCCCAAACAAAATTGTGGCCACAGGGCGAAGCGACGTTACATAACGTTCTTTTGCCCAGACGTGCCATTCTGCCACAGTACAACTGCGGAGGCTGGTCGGCATGTGGTTAAAAATGCCAAACGTGCCTGAAAAATGCATCAAGCGCAGCCACATAGATGTGAACCTAGACTTAAAGCGGACCTTCAGTCATTTTTTCATCTTTCCATTTATTAAATCTTCTGCCCTTGTTGTTGTAACTTTGGACAGTAAAACACTTCCTGTTTCTTGTCTGGTAAAAAGCCTAGGGGCTTTCTGAAATCATGCACAGCTCTCTCTCTCACACTCCTGAGAGTTTACCAGGAAGGGAGGGGGGATGAGTCATAAGAGGGCCAATGAGAGCTGCAGAGCTGGAGGTGTGCCTCTGTGTGTCTATGTAAACCCAGGAAGTGAACAGGCAGTAGCTTCAGCTGCCCACAGTTAAAATGGTTGCAGCCAGACTCAGTGAAGAGAGATTTCTGTAGCATATTTGGCAAGTACAGAATCGCAGTATATATAAAATAATATGCAAAGTGATTGGAGGTAAGCTTCAGAATGGCAAAGATGTCTTTATTACTAATTATGTGAGCAGACTGCAGTTTCTCTTTAACCACTTTCCTACCGGGCACTTACACACCCTTCCTGCCCAGGCCATTTTTCAGCTTTCAGAGCTGACGCTCTTTGATTAGCAATTGCGCGGTTTTGCTACACTGTACCCAAACACATTTTTTATCATTTTCTTCACACAAATAGAGCTTTATTTTGGTGTTATTTAATCACTGCTGGGTTTTTATTTTTTACAAAAAAAAGACCACAAAAAAAAAAATAAAAAAAAGCTTTTTCATTTTTTTCGGTCAGTAAATTTTGTAACAATGTAATTTTTCGCCTTCACTGATGTGTGCTGATGAGGCGGCACTGATAGCATGAACTGGTGGGCACTGATGAGGCGGCACTCAGGGGCACTGATGAGGAGGCACTAATATGCCGCACTTATGGGCATTGATAGGTGGCACTGATATGTGGCACTGATGAGCACTGATAAGCGGCACTGATGGGCACTGTTAGGTGGCACTGATGGGCATTGATCAACAGTGATAGGCATTGATAGGCAGCACTGATAGGCGGCACTGATTGCCAGCACTGACTGACATCGCTAATGGGCACTGATTGGTGGCACTTGTGGGCAGTGGTGAGCACTGATTGCTGGCATTGGTGGGCACTGATTGCTGGCATTGGTGGGCACTAAATGGTGACACTATATTGCTATATTGTAATCAGGGCACTGATGATAAGTGCCCCGATTACATTCCTAGATGTCCCCCTGCGTGGAGATGCCGCTGATCGTCTCTCCTCACCACACACTCTGTCAGTGTGAGGCGAGAAGAGCAGATAACTGGCATCTCCGTGTTTACATGTGACCAGGTGTGATTGGACACAGCCGATCACATTGGCAAAGAGCCACGGTTGCAGTTCTTTACAGATATCAGGGTCACTCTGTGTCCTAGCAACATGGCACGGCTGCGATCCCCCGCACCACCGCGAGAGTGACCGTTTTGGGATGTCGTCATATGAGGGAGTGACGCCGCCATTACCGGTGGGAGTGACGTCATTGCGGCTCCGGCCAATCACAGTGCCGGAGCCCGCGAACTTGGAAGTAACATTCTGGAGACATGTTACCCATCACAGCGATATACGATGACCGCTGCAATAGCTTTGTTCTAAGGTATTTCATAATGAGCTAGTATGCGATGCACATTAGCTCATTATGCCTTTGTCTTAAAGGGTTTTTTTTTTTTTTAAGGGTTTACAACCACTTTGAGTGGTTAAAGATAAAGAGGCTACACACTCAATGATTTCCTGCTGTTGATAGTGCTGAGGGTGAAATATCACTGTAGGAAAGTGCTTTCCAGTCACTGACTGGGGGAGAAGTATACACATAGAGACAGCCGGAGTGTGCGTGGGATGGACGTCACACAAAACGGAGTCTGTCATAGTGATGTCCAGTTCATGAACGAATCGTTCTTTTGAATCGATTCTTTTCAGTGAACTGGATGAATCGATTCATCTGAGTGAACTGATCCGTTTGAAACAGTTCACTATGCACTCAATACTAGCATAGCAGAGCAGAGCAGGCCTGGTAATATGATCCTAGAGTGAGAGAGCTTGGCCCCTCCCTGCAACCAATCAGCGTGCTCAAGGCACAGTGACACTCAGGAACTGGACACAAATTTAAAACAAGAGTCAGGAGTACACAGTACACCGAGTTAAAGAATCATACAGGTTACCGAGTTAAAGAATCATAGAAGTTGTTAGAACATAGTACACTGAAAGAACCATGAGTCTCCACCAGTAGAACAATACACTAAGAGCCCTTGCACACTGGGGCGGTTTTCAGGCGGTATTGCGCTAAAAATACCGCCTGAAAACCGCCCCTAAACAGCTGCCGCTGTTTGTTCAGTGTGAAAGCCCGAGGGCTTTCACACTGAAGCGGTGCGCAGGCAGGACGGTGAAAAAAGTCCTGCAAACCGCTTCTTTGGAGCGGGGAAGGAGCGGTGTATTCACCGCTCCTTCCCCGCTCCTGCCCATTGAAATCAATGGGACAGCGTGGCTATACCGATGTAATACCGCGGCTATAGCCGCGCTGTACGAGGGATTTAACCCTTTTTCGGCCGCCAGCGGGGGGTTAAAACTGCACCGCTAGCGGCCGAATACCGCTGCTAGAACGACGGTACAGCAGCGCTAAAAATAGCGCTGTTGTACCGCCGACGCCCCCACCGCCCCAGTGTGCAAGGGCTCTTAATCAATGATCAGGTAGCAGCACTACACTACAGACTGCTTTAGGCTGGGTTCACACTGCTGCGGTGGCAGACATCGCATGTAATTCGCAGTGCACTGCTGTTCACATCACATGCGATGTCTGTGCTGTGCGATATCAGCCATACAGATAGTATGGCTGATATTGCACCGCATTCGGTCCAAACTCGCACAGGAACCTTTTTTTTGTTCGGACCAGAATCAGATCGCATGGGTGTTCACACCGATGCGATCCGATACATGTCCGAATTGTCAGTTCACAGTGCGATATGCGGGCTGAACTGGGGGTGTCATTAACATTGTATGACACTCCCCAGCAGTTCGCATATGGCAGTGTGAACTGCCGTGCAAGTTGGTGCGATGCAGGAACCCGCAGTAAATTCGCTGCGTTCCCGCACCGCAGCAGTGTGAACCCAGCCTTAAAGACAGAGAGGACAAAGTCAAGATAACAAGCCTCTATGTGATAGTTTGTTGAAGTGACAGGTTCTCTTTATTGCATCTTGGGTCTGTTATATGATCACATGTGTATAGGATTGTGCTCAGTAACCTGGGTAGCAGGTGTGTCAGATCAAGCAATCTATAGGAGTAGCCAATATTGCCACTTACGTGATGCACAAACAGCTGTGTAAAGGAAAAGCGGGTTTTTGTGCATGTGAACTGCATTCTGATGGGTCAACTTCACAGTTAAGATTGCTAGTCATCAGATTTGTCCGTAGTCTTTACAGTGCATAACGAGGCCCCTTTCACACTGGTGTGACTTGTCCTGCGACTTGGGACTACAAAGTCACATGACAAGTGGTACCCTATGATTTCCAATGAGTACCGTTCATATCTGTGCGTCTTCAAGTCACAGCGACTTCAAAGTAGTCACTGCATTACTTTGGTCCTATTTTGATGCGACTTGAGGCAGAGACCTCAAGATTACATAGGTAATTCTTCAAGTCGCATCAAAGTCACGGTAAAAATCGTGGCAAAAATTGCACGACTTTCAAATGGCACAAGTGTGAAAGGAGCCTAACGATTGGATTTTACTACCGTGGGTACTTTGCCCGCCCGTGGTAGTAAAATCCGATAATTTTTTCTGTGCATGTGCTGTAAAGATTATGGAAAAATCTGATGGCTAGCAATGTTAACTGTGAAGTTGGCCCATCAGAATGAGGTTCACACGCACAAAAACCCACATTTCATCTACACCGCTTTTTGTGCGACACCAAAATTGATGACGCTGGCTGCTCTGACAAATTGTGGTCTGACAGTCTGACACAGCAATAGTATTGTGCTTGTGCTCTGAGCAACAAACTAAATACAAGTAAACCTCCCCAGGACCTGCCAACCTTCTGTGAAGAATCATTCTTTTGATTCTAATCATTTAAGAAGGTTAAGTCAGAGATTTGGTTCACTTGCTTGTCAGTAGAATCAGCAAGTGAACCGAAGAACCGATTCATTGAATCGGTTCATTTCAGTGAGCAGTTCGAAATGAACCGATTCAATTAAAAGATCCGGACTTCCCATCACTAGTCTGTCACAGTGGACGTCAGCTCCATGAGGTATTTGTGTACATCCTCCGTGTTTCTCCTATAACAGGCGGGGCACGGAGCACTGTCCACCTATCAGGAGACGCCTCTTAGGAAACCCCTCCTCTCACCTCACCACTGCCTCGCTCTACGTCTAGGACGTCTTGTAGTTCTCTCCTCCGGCCCTGGCCACGAAGGACTACATTTCCCGGCAGCCCCTCTGCGCCGAGGACAGGAAGCGGAGACTCTGTTAGTGAGTAGTCACGTGTGGCTTCCGGTGATCTGTTTTCCTGGGCGCAGAGAGGTTGTCCTCCTTCCTGCCTCTTCGGGGTGATTTCCCCGGGTCTGGATGGTGTGTTGTTTTTTTTCCTGGTCAGTGTTCAGTGAAGAGTCATCCTGTTTTCCCCGTACGGAACACCGCCTGCTCCGGTGGATGAAAGCATGAGCGATAACGATGACATCGAGGTGGAGAGCGACGTAAGTGTATGCTGACATCTCAGCCTGTGTTGTGGTTACAGAGGGGGCTCCTCTCCTCTCCATTGTCTGCTCTCCTCACCTCATAGGACGGGGTTATTCGGGGATTCGTGGCCTGACCCAGAAATGACCAATCAGCAGTCAGGAGGATGGAGGACCTCTTTATTATACTTAATCCCATAGAGGACAGTGCTGGGGGGGGCAGAGACTTCATATCCAATTATATTCTGTTTATTAGTATTTCAATAATCTCTCCAGTCTGAGAGGAGGCCGCAGATAGACTAATATCTTCTACTTTATTGGTGGCTTATCATGAAAACCAGCGTGTTTGTGTACACATCGCCAGTACAGCACAGAGTCCCTGCCTCTTTTTGTTAGAATATCACGCTGTAACACGTGCTGTGCACCATGCGATTTGGCTTGCGCAAAAACGCAGGGGAAGAGTTATTCGCAGCCTTGCTTCGTTGCTGAAGAGCAGTGCGTTTGGCCTATTAGGCGGGGATATGCCCTATTTTGTAAGCGTTGCCGACCTGCACAAGTGGGGGGGGGAGATGGGCCTAGCCGTGTGTCATCGAGTTGCCCGCCCACTGACCCCGGTGCTGGTGGACCTCTCGATGACGTCACAAACTATACGGCAGCACAGGATCAAGCGGTGGCAGAAGACAAGAGGATCTCAGTCTGATAATGCTGGATCCTCTGGGTGGGTGAGTATGTGAAATGTCCACGGCCCACCTCCCGGTAATAAAATAAAAAAATTGAGCGGTGGAGGAGTGAAGATCTGTTTAAAGCGCAGCTCTACCTTTTTTTTTTTTTTTTTTTTTCTTTTTTTGTCAGCAGCTACTAGTACTGCAGCTGCTAACTTTTAAAATAAGGACACTTACCTGTCCAGGGCGCCCGCGATGTCAGCACCCAAAGCCGTTCTGGCTCTCAGGTGCTGCCGCCGCCATCTTGGGTACGGGAATCAGGAAGTGAAGCCTTGTGGCTTAACTTCGTGGTTCCATACTGCGCATGCACGACTTGCGTTGTGTGTTCCCACTGGTCCCTGCTGTCTTCTGGGACCTGTGTGTCTCCCAGAAGACAACGGGGGGACAGAGAAGGTGCCTGTTGTGGTGTAGATACATGCGGGTGGCTCGGGTATCTATGCCTTGAAGTGGGAGCATAACACCTGTATTATATGGGTATCTGCTCCACCCAGCCCCCTGAAAGGTGCCCAATGTGACACCGGAGGGGGGGAGGAATCTGAAAAGTGGAAGTTCAATTTTTGGGTGGAACTCCACTTTAAGTCTAAGTTCACACATATGCAGGACAGGAACTGGTGCATATTGACACTGGTTTCCGATCCACAGACAAAACGTGTCGCTCGGGTAGCAGATGTGTGGGGGTGCCATTAATTCTTTATCGGAATTGGAAAATGCAGCCTTTTTTCTGATGCTGAAAACCACATGGTGCTGCTTTGCAGGTGCGTTTTGGAAAAAGGGTTGGGAAAGTTTCTTGCAGGTACATCAGCTCATTAAGATGAATGGGTTGCTGTACCCGTGCAAATGCACCTACACAAAACGTAGTGATATGAACCTAGCCTAAGGGTACATTCACACTGCAACGTGCCTAAAATGCACCCGCAGTCAATTTGTTCTTTTGCACATTTTGCTCCTGAAAAACTCTTCAATTAAAATCAATGAATGCTTTCACATTGGGGCAGTGCACTGCGTAGGGCGGTGAAAAAACACCCTTCTCCATTGAAATGAATGGAAATTTCTTCAAAAGCACCTGAAAAGCTCTTCAAAGGCGCTCAGGGTTTTACTGGCAGTTTAGAAGCGCCTCAATCTAATTGTTGAGGGTGGGAGGTGTGTTTCGGTGCATTTTTTTTTTTTGTGTGATTACAAATGTTTCTGTGCGTTGCCGTGTGATATGCAAACATATTGCGTAAAATCGCACAGCTATGGAACGCAGAGAAACAGCATTGAATTGGACACAGAAAAAAACGTGTTTTTTGTGTTCCATTGCAGTTACCTGTGTTTTTTTTTCCATGCTCGTTAGCCCCTGGATCGCTTTCAGAAGCGGTGAGAAGGGACGACGCTCACCGGTGATTTTCGAGCTTACTGTTTTTACCAACGTGCCCGAGAAACAATCTGACGGTGTGACCATCTCGTCACAGAGGCGATAAGAGACCAGATCTATGGCTTTGGAGGACCGGAGCGACGTCATTGCGTCACTTCCCGTCTCGGTGGAAATAAACCTTTTTTTTTTTTTTTTTTTTAAAGCAAAAGATTAACTTACTTTTGTTTTTTTTTTGTTTTTTTTATCTTTTGCTTTTAAAGGTAAAGGAGATATTTGGGGTCTTTTTCACCTGAGATCTCCCCATAAAGAGCCCTGTCTGTCATCCTTATTTCTATTACAAGGGATGTTTACATTTCTTTTGTAATAGGAATAGAAGTGATAAAAAAAATTAAAGGGACAGTGTTAAAAAAAGACAATTTTTTTTAAAGCGCACCCATCCCTCTGTGCAAAAAAAAAAAAAAAAATTTAAACTTGTAAACAAAAAGTGCCAGAAAAGGCTTGGTCTTCCAGTGGTTAAGGCCCCATGCACACAGACATGAATTTATGCTCCAAATATGCTGGATTTTGTTAATGACAGAACTTGGCACAAAAAAAAAATGCCTTCAATGTTGGATATGTATGCACGTTTTTGTGTGTATGGAGTTAGGCATACAGTAAATGCATTCTACTATCCAGAATTTTTTTTTTTTTATGCTTTTGTATGTTGCTAAGAAACCCAGTTTTTACCCAGTATTGAGTAAAGAAATCTACATTGTTTGTACACCATAGTAATAGAAGAATTCCAAATGTTAAAGTGAAACTGAAAGCTTTTTTTTTCTTTAGTTATGGATAGAGTGTAGAGATTAGAGCACCTTGCTTGTATGGAGATTTACCCTCTATTTACTGTTAACACTAAGTGAAAGAACAACTTTTTTTTTTTTTTCCTGAAATGGTCTGGAACCCATATAAGGGCTTCGGGCACTGCCAGGGTGGATTTGATTTAAATCATGACTAGTAAAAAGGCTTCATTTAAGTCAACTCGATTTAAATCATAATTTTTAAATAGCAACTATCATTTCTGTCTCGCATTGGCTTCTTCTCTGACCCGCTGTTGACTTACTGACAGTCCATTCACTTTAATGGGACGGCTGGTGATGCGGCAGTGACACAACAAGGTGAGGGAGGTGGCGGCAGCAGGTGAGTGGATGCCCACTAACAGGCGCTGCCATGATGGATCTGAAATGACAGGTGCTCTTTAAATGTAAGGACTTATTCTTGCTGGTAATTCGAATCTTTAAAGCGGAGGTCCGCCCACCGCTGCAAAAATGAAAAGCCAGCAGCTGCACATACTGCAGCTGCTGAATTTTAATAATCGGACACTTGCCTGTTCTGGAGTCCAGCAATGTCAGCACTGCAGCTGATGTTTCCATCAGCTGTTGTGTGGATGCCACCTCCATTGCGAGTAAGGGAACCCGGCAGTGAAGCCTTATGGCTTCACACCGGGAACCCTACTGCGCATGTGCGAGGCTCCGCTCTTCTCTCCTCTCCTACTGGCCCGGCGGCCGGGGAAGGAGGAGGGATCCTGGGCGGTGACATCAATACCCCTGGCTGAGGCTCCCGGAAGTGGGAACAGGATACCTGTGAAAGGCAGGTGTCTTACCCCCCCCCAAAGGTGCCAAATGTGGCACCTGAGGGGGTGGGGGGGAGGAGTACAACGAACGGAAGTTCCACTTTTTGTTGGAACTCTGCTTTAATGTTTGCAAATGAAATGAAGGTTTCCTATTTTAGAAAAATAAGCTGTCAAGTTAGTAAAACAGCGATATCTGAACCAATTTTAGGTTAATAGGTAATCAAATTGTGTGAATGCATCAAAGCAGTGAATGTTATCTCAGCTTGGATTCATTGAATGAGTTTACCAAAAATTTAGATTTTGCAGAGTATACAGCCTCATGCTACATAACTAAGCTCCATTCCATGCTGAATAAACTAAATTATTGATGTATCTTAACCACTTACGGACTGCCTGCCACAGTTTTACGTCGGCTGTTTGAAGGAGGATACCGTTATGGCAGCAGCTAGCTGCCATAACCGTGATATCCTCTTCTTCAGCGGGCGGTCCGCTACAGGATAAAAGTGGTCTCTGCGGCGGATTCGCCACAAGATCACTTTTATCGGTGGCGGGAGAAGGCCTCTCTCCCGCCGCGATCTGGTGTCCTCCGCCGCTTACCGGAGCCGTCGGCAGAGGCGATCGCGTCCTGTCAGGTATGGAGAGGAGTGAGGGGAAGATGGCCCCCAACCATCTCCATACAATTGCTGGGCAGAAGCGATGTCAAAACGTCACTTCTGCCCACAGCTCTTAAAGGGCCATTTTTTTAATTGCATTTTAGTGTAAATAGGAGATCTGAGGTCTTTTTGCCCCCAGATCTCATATTTCCCTTAACGTCTTTCAGGACAGCACCTTGAGAGCGTGGCTCCACCCACTTGACAGGAAACACACCTCCACCAAACTTTAAAAGGAGGCTCCTTCCCACTTATCATCAGTTTATGTGTTTCCTCCGGCGGGAACACATGTGGGAGTTTGGAGCTCTCAAGGTTCTGTCCTGAGAGAACAGGCTCCCTACTCCACTATTTTTACCTACCTCAGGAGAGCCGATTCCTCCCATTTTCCACAGGCTTACGGGTGCCGGGTGGATGGGCTCCTTCTCCCTCGTCAGTGCTCGGGTAGAGCCAGGACTGCTCCGGGTATTGCTGCTCCCAGGCAGAGGCATCAGGCATGTCAGGCATTTCTGTTTGTTTTTTTTCTTGCCTGCACATGTTTTTTCCCTGACGCCGCCGCCATCTTGGGAAGGGCAGTCAGAGGACTGCATCCGCCGGATGTGAGGTATCCGGAAGTGGGGCGGCATCCATGGAGCAGGCGCCAGGCGTCATTTCCGCCGGAAGCGCAGGGGGAGGAGGGAGGAATAGGTCTGGTGCCTATTTATTGCCGGTTCCGGTCCGGCGCACAGGTGCTATTGGAGTCCGGAACCGGCGTTTTCGCCACAGGCATCACGCTGCTGCCTCAGCATGGATTCAGGAACCGCAGCGAGTGGAATAGGCACAGGCACCAGCAAGGCCCAGGTAAGGAGCAGACTGTAGTTTCTGCTCAGCTTTACTGTGGGGTCTCTCTCTAGCCCTCTTCTCTCTAAATGTTAGTGAAGTTTGAGGGTATTTTTTCCCCCTGGTGGCGGAGGGGCCTGTCAGGGCACATGAGTCTGATAGCTTTTCTCACTGTGCACCTGTGGTGAGCAACCTTGAGTAATCAGGCTGACTCTAAAAGATGGTTTGTCTTTTTTCTCTCTCTTTTTTTCCCTTATCATGGCAGGCCAAGAGCTCTGACCCTGGGATTAGAAAGAAATGTCCTTCATGCAAAATTAAGTTAAATGAAGGCTGGAAAAAGGCTTTATGTCAAGCATGTATTGACTCCTTGGTGAGGGAAGAAACCACTTCTGCATGCAGTGATCTAATCGCATCTGCCAAAAAGGAATTGGATGCTACCATTCAATCCTTCAGATCCTCACTCACCTATCCATCTGCAAGTCAGCCCACTACCTCACAGTCCTCTCAAGGCTCACTGTTAGTCCCGGCAGTAGAGGCGGAAATGGGTCCTCTGAACCGGGAAGGGCTTTCCCCATCCCATTCTAATGAATCGAATGAGGATAGTGATGAGCTGGAAAGTATGTCTTCCAAGTATAAATTGTCTTTGGATCAGGTGGATGGCCTTTTAAAGGCTATTTATGCTACTCTAGGCCTTGAGGAAGAGCATAAGGAGATGTCTTTACATGACAAGATGTATGCAGGACTTAGTGAGTCTAAGTCCCGTACCTTTCCAGTCCATGCAGTGATTTCTGAAACAATCAGAAAAGAATGGGCTGACCCTGATAGGAAACCATTTTTCTCTAGGGCTCATAAGAGAAGGTTCCCTTTTGATGAAGACCCAGCAGCTCTTTGGAATAAGGTTCCAAAACTTGATGCAGCCTTTTCTCAAGTGTCAAGATCTACTGATCTAGCATTTGAGGACATGGGGATCTTAAAAGACCCCATGGATAAAAAAATGGATCAACAGCTCAAGCGGACTTGGCAATCCATTATGGGCAACCTTAAGCCAGCAATGGCAACTACTTGCATCTCCAGGAACTTGGAGTATTGGGTAAATCAGCTTAAAGCTCATATAATAGCAGATTCCCCTAAGCAAGAAATCCTTGACTCCTTTTCTACCCTCTCAGCAGCCGTAGCCTATGTCTCTGATGCCTCAGCAGAGTCTATCAGGATGACAGCTAAGGCGGCAGCCCTTGCTAATTCGGTTAGACGGGCTTTATGGCTAAAGACTTGGCAAGGGGACACAGCATCTAAAAACAAATTATGCGGGGTCCCTTTTCTAGGAGACTTACTGTTCGGCCCTGATTTGGATTCAGTTCTGGACAGGACTGCAGATAAAAAGAAATCTTTTCCTGTCAAAAAGAAGAAACAACCAGTCAAACGGTTTTTTCGTCCTCAAAGGGCTCAGGAACAGAACAAGTCTCAAGAGAAAAAGAAAAGCTGGTCAGGGCAGAGGGGTAAGGGCAGAGGAAATGTCCTTTTCCATCCTCCTGCGTCAGCCAGCAAGACGCAATGACAGTCGGTTACAGGTAGGGGGAAGACTACAAGACTTTCTCCCCTATTGGGCAAGCATAACAGAAAACCAGTACATTCTGAATATGCTAGCCCAGGGTTACAATATAGAATTTTCAGATCTCCCCCTAGAAAGGTACTTGGTGACAAATCTTCCAAGAGATGTAACAAAATCCCTGGCAATGAAGAGCCTATTAAAGGATCTGATAGATCAGGGGGTTATGACTTACGTCCCACAGGGGGAGCTTTATCAGGGATTTTATTCCCGTATATTCCTGATAAAGAAACCATCCGGAGATTTTCGGTTAATACTAAACCTGAAACCGCTGAACAGATCAGTCCAATACAAAAGGTTTCGTATGGACTCCATCTTCACGGTCAAGAATCTATTGACGAGGGAATGCTTTATGGCATCAATAGACCTTCGAGATGCCTATCTGCATATCCCTATAGCCCCGCAGTCCCAAAGATTCCTAAGATTGGCGATAAATTTGGGAAAAGAGGTTCTGCACTTGCAATTCAGGGCCCTCCCCTTTGGCCTGTCTTCTGCCCCACGAATATTCACAAAAATAATGGCAGAAGCGCTTGCACCTCTTCGCATGCAGGGGATTGCGGTAATTCCGTACTTGGACGACCTACTCCTTTTTGCCCCCTCCAGGGAAAGACTGCTAGACAACCTCGGAAAGACCCGAGGTCATCTAGAAACCCTGGGTTGGATCATAAATATGCAGAAGTCAAATTTCGTTCCAACCCAGAAAATACTATTCCTGGGGTATCAGATCTGTTCAAGGGAACAAAAGATTTTTCTCCCAGAAGAGAAGGGGAAAGTCCTGAAGGTGGTAGTGTCCTTGCAGGCAAGCCAGCAATTATCAGTCCGACAAGTGATGTCATCCCTAGGAACCCTAACCGCAACCATACCAGCCATTCAATGGGCAAGGTTACATTTCAGGCCTCTCCAGAGCTTTCTCCTGAGAATATAGAATCACAGGTCAGAATCTCTGGAAGCAAAGGTAAAGATACCCACCAAAGTCAAGAGATCACTTTGGTGGTGGAGAAGACAGGAGAATCTGTCAGAAGGCCTGCTTTGGTCATTTCCAATAGAAAAAGTGGTAACGACAGATGCCAGTGTATGGGGTTGGGGAGCTCACTTAGACCAAGACTTCGCGCAAGGAATGTGGTCTCGGACAGAGGCAAAGAGGTCTTCAAATTGGAGGGAACTAAAGGCAGTCGCCTTAGCCTTAGATGCCTTCTCTCCTATCCTTCAAGGTTCTCATGTCCGGGTCCTCTCAGACAACACCATAGCCTACCTAAACAAACGGGGGTACAAGAAGCAAAACACTTCAGTTGCTAGCTTCAAAGATCCTGGTTTGGGCAGAAAAGCATGTTCGGTCCTTATCAGCAGTCCACCTCAAAAGCACCTTTAAATGTAGTGGCAGATTATCTAAGCAGAAGGCGGATTCAGGAGTCAGAATGGAGCCTGAATCCGGAAATCTTTGCAATGATTACCAGGGCCTGGGGTCAACCGCAAATAGACCTATTTGCGTCACAGGAAAATACACAACTCCCAGTATTTTTCTCTATTCACAGAAACGACAAGGCCCAGGGGACAGATGCGTTAATCCAGCCCTGGAACTTCCATCTGGGTTACGCATTTCCTCCTTTCCAACTTATCCCGTTGGTGTTAAGGAAGATACAGAGGGAGAAGGTGGCAGTAATCCTAATTACTCAATTTTGGCCAAAGAGGGCAGGGTTTTCCACCATTCTACAGATGGCAGTCAAACCATTTTGGCGGCTGCCTCTCCGGCAGGACCTGCTCCTACAGGGTCCAATACAGCATCCGGGAGTGGCCAGTCTAAGCCTCACAGCCTGGTTTCTGAGGAGCAGTTGTTAAGAAACAAAGGTCTGTCACAACCCTTGGTAACTACCTTACTTTCCAGTAGGAAAATAGTGACCAGAAAAATCTATGCTAAATATTGGAAGGTCTTCAACTCTTTTTGTCATTTGAATAAGAGAAAAGTAAAAAATTTAGTGTCAATTTTGGAATTTCTTCAAGAGGGGGCAGACAAGGGATTGTCAGTCAGCACCCTTAAAGTTCAAGTAGCTGCTTTGGGAGTATTTCTAGAAAGACCAATCTCTTCTGAGCCCTTGGTTATAAGATTTTTCAAGGCACTTACCAGATCTAGACCAGCTCCGGCTAAGCACTTTCCTAATTGGGATCTATCAGTGGTCCTGCAAGCCCTTACAAAGGAACCTTTTGAACCACTACAAGGAATCTCTCTAAGGAATCTTACTCTTAAGACCTTGTTCTTAGTTGCAATAACGTCAGCAAGGAGAATTGGTGAGCTGCACGCCCTATCCGGGTTTTTTGCCAAAGGTAGCGTCAGCACACAATAGGTCGCAGGAGATCATCCTGCCAACCTTTTGCTCTAACCCTTCGGGGGAAAAAGAAGGCAAATTCCACAATTTGGATGTAAGAAGGACTTTATTACAGTATCTGGAGGTAACTTTAGATCCTCGGATTCTCTATTTATACTTTTTTCGGGTAAAAAGAAGGGCCAACAAGCTTCTAAGGGGTCTATAGCTAGATGGCTTAAATCAGCTATTCTAGCAGCATACTCTCAGTCGGGGCTCTCTCCTCCGCTGGGAATTAAAGCGCATTCTACCAGGGCTCAGGCCACTACATGGGCAGAAATGGCTGGTGCCACCCCAGATCAGATTTGTAGGGCGGCTACGTGGTCAAGTTACCTTACGTTTGTCCGTCATTACAGGCTGGATCTTCTGTCAGCCAGTGAACAGGCTTTTGGCAGAAAGGTCTTGCAGGCTGTGGTCCCTCCCTAAGTGGGTAAGTCTCTGTTATCCTCTCAAGGTGCTGTCCTGAAAGACGTTAAGGGAAAAATCAAGTTAGACTTACCGGTAACTTGTTTTCCAGGAGTCTTTCAGGACAGCAGCAACCCGCCCTTATTGTATTAAATTACTATGCTGTGACTAACCATATTCTGATTATGTGTTCCAGCTTGGGCCGGAGGTTCTCTACTACTACTGATAAGTGGGAAGGAGCCTCCTTTTAAAGTTTGGTGGAGGTGTGTTTCCTGTCAAGTGGGTGGAGCCACGCTCTCAAGGTGCTGTCCTGAAAGACTCCTGGAAAACAAGTTACCGGTAAGTCTAACTTGATTTTTAAGAGGTCCTATCATGCTTTTTTTCTATTACAAGGGATGTTTACATTCCTTGTAATAGGAATAAAAGTGACAATTTTTTTTTTTTTTTTTTAACAGTGTAAAAATAAAAGGTAAAATAAATAAGAAAAACATTTATTATTTTTTTTTAAACGTGCCCCGTCCCGACGAGCTTGCATGCAGAAGCGAACGCATACGTGAGTAGCGCCCAGTAGGGGTGCAATGGGTCAAAAATCTCACGGATCGGATCGATCCTCGGATCAGAGTCACGGATCGGATCATTTTCGGATTAGCAAAATAAAAAAAAAAACCACACAAATCTTGTTACACCCACCGGAGTTTTAGATTTAAAAGCTATTTTCAACACAAAACCGAGCTTATATGCATAAATACAGTATTTGTGCATATAAGCTCAGTTTTGTGTTGAAAATGGCTTTTAAATCTAAAACTTAGGTGGGTGTAACAAGATGTCCGCTTGCCCCCTTCTCACTCTATCAGTATTGTACTGTGCAGGAGTGTGGGGTGTAGCAAGATGGCGGCGACGAAAGGTCACTTGCTGTCAAGACAGCGGCCGCTTCCGGGTGTACTAAGATGGCCGCTGGCTCCGGAGCTAGGCCGAAGCCGCGGCCTTTCCTATGGCTGAGGCTGAAAAGTGCTCCGCGGATCGCGGGTGTGCCGATCCGCGGAGGGTGATCCGTACGGATCACGGATCGGCAACGATCCGTTGCACCCCTAGCGCCCGCATATAAAAACTGTGTTCAAACCAGACATGTGGGGTATCGCCGCGATCGGTAGAGCGATAGCAATAATTCTAACCCTAGACCTCCTCTGTAACTCAAAACATGCAACCTGTAGAATTTTTTAAATGTTGCCTATTGAGATTTTTAAGGGTAAAAGTTTGTCGCCATTCCACAAGCGGGCGCAATTTTGAAACAGGACATGTTTGGTATCAATTTACTCGGCGTAACATTATCTTTTACAATATAAAAAAAAAAAATTGGGCTAACTTTACTGTTGTCTTATTTTTTAATTCAAAAAAGTGTATTCTCTTTTGTTCATTGACGGACACAGCACTTCTAATCTTGACCTTAGGGTTATATCACCACCTTTTAGGAGTAGGACTAGGCAGAAATAACAAAACAAGTACAGCACCACCCAGGAGCGGTCCCTATTGGTAGTAACCCCCACTCTGCTACAGGCAGCTCAGTTTTTTTTCTGCCTAGTCTTGGAGAAGGAGCTGGCTCCCTGCTGGGACCTGTGGTCCTTTTTGGTTTATTTTATATATTTTTATTTTTTTTTAATTTTTTTTTTTAAGAACCTACAATCAACCGCTGGGCTGAGTGACAGGCTGGATATTATAGATCCTGGTAGTCTCCCTAGCCTGGCCACAGAGCACGCGCAGATCTGAGCTCCGCGCTGGGTCGGCCGCGACAAGCCCCGCTCTGCACTGGGGCGGCCAGCGGGCTAAGACGCCTTGCAGGGACATATATGACCAGGCACCTGACGTCTAGGTCACAGTGTTGCCATAGACAACAGCCACTCCGTCTAGGCGCAGAGTGAATCTGTCCGGGGAGTGAGACCCGCAATCCCTGCTGGACACATAAGTATGAGCTCCACCGGCCCGGTCCAGGCACGGTGGAGCAGCTGGGGACTCCCTGGGGTGCTTGGTTTTGGGGGTATTTTCTTCCTTCCCGCCCCTCGGCTACACCGCTGGGTTTTCTGGCTTGGAGGTCCCCTCCAGGTGGTCTCTGTATGTGGTGCTGGGAGCAGTGGCTGGCATCTGTCTCCTCATGTTTTCATAGTCGGCAGCCATTTTCCTGTGGTCTCGGGGCACTTGGGCTCTATTTGCAGAAGCACGGCCGGCGGCCATTTTCCTGTGGTCTCAGGGCACTCTGGCTCTATTTGCTGAAGCTCGGCCAGCGGCCATTTTCTCGTACCCGCAGCGGCCCTTTTTTTTGTGGTCTCAGGGCATTCTGGCTCTATCTGCGAAAGGTGGCCGACTGCCATTTTATTGTAGCCTCGTGGGGGCGTACTTGGCTGGTCCTCTAGCGCTAGTCCCTGTATTTGAACCCAGGCAAGAGCGCGGATTTCCTTATGGTTGTCCCATCTGCAGAGGACGGACAGTACAGCACTGCTCCTCAGAGGTCAGGGTGGTGAGTCCTTCTGGGGGTCCCCCAGTCTGCGGCAGCTAGGAGGGTGGTCTGCCTTTCTCTCTCCCTAGTGGGCGTTCGGTCCCTGTCCGGTCGAGTGTGGGACGCTATGGCATCTCAAGCAGGTGCACCCCCCCGACACCCCCATGACGGCAGCTGGCTCTTCTGGGTGTGCGGTGCCCCTGGACGCTTTGTCGGCAGTCCTGGAATCCTTCATCTCCTGGGTTGAGGAGGCGTGCGGGGGTAAGGCGGGTAAGAAAAGTCCCCTTCCCCCTCCATCTTTTGGGGAGGACTCTGATCTGGACTCGGGCTCTGCCGTGGCAGGCGGCCCCTGCCTGGAGGGTTCGGATGATGCGGCGGATGATGTGAGCGGTGCGCAATACTTTGAAAATTGAGGATCCGGTAGGGGCGTCTGCAGAAGTTTGTCCCTTTTTGGGTTGCACAAGCCCGTCCCCCCTGCTAAGGTGTTTCCTTACCTTTCTTATTTTGATAAGTTTATTTACAAGGATTGGGAACGACCGCAGCGGTCCTTTTCAGTTCCGAGGCGTTGCGTTACCCCTTTGAAGAGAGTTTGTTGCAGAAATGGGCTTCCCATCCGGTCGTTGATCCTCCAGTGTCCAGGTTGAATAAGGTGACCATGATTCCTGTGGAGGGGTCCCCTTCTTTCAAAGATTCTGCTCACAGGAAGGCTGAGGCGGTTACGCGATCTATGTTTTCTATGGCGGGGTCGGCTCTTCGTCCGGTGCTAGCCACGGCTCGGGTGTCGCAGACACTTACTGAATGGGCTAAGCTATTACGCCGCGAGTTGGGTAATGAGCAAGCGTCCCTAGTCTGTGTGGAACTGGCAGACCAGTATGTCTGTGATGTGGCCCTGGACACGGCCCCGTTTACTTTCTAAGGTTTCCGTGTTGCCCGTGGTTCTTCGCCGCCTGCTTTGGCTCAAGTGCTGATCGGCGGACCAGACGTCTAAGAAGGCTTTGGCGGATTTTCCTTTCCAGGGTGGGAGGCTATTTGGAGCCTCTCTGAAGGACATTACTGGGGGGGGGGGGGGGAGTACTTTTCTCCCACAGTCCAAAAAAGGCAAGGAGCCCCGTCGTAGGCATGGTCCCTCCTTTTCCGCTTACATGCGTCTTTTTCGTCCACCTGATTCTGCGGGCAAGCGTTTCCAGCCCAACAAGACTCCCACAGATGGGCAAAAGCGCCCTTGGCGTCGCAAACCAAACAAGCCTGCAGACAAGTCCTCTTCCACATGAAGTTTTTTACCCCTGCCTGACTTACGGGTGGGGGGTCGCCTTCGGTGGTTTACAGACTGGCCTCCCTGGACATCTAGGATGCGCACTTGCATGTCCCCATCTGCATCAGCCACTAGTGGTTCCTGCGTTTTGCGGTCAGGGACGCACACTATCAATTTGTGGCACTTTCCTTTGGGCTATTGTCGGCACCACGGGTCTTCACCAAGGCGCTAGCCCCAGTTCTGGCGTTACTGAGACAGCAGGGGGATCACGGTCTTGAGTTACCCGGTCGATCTCCTGAGAGCAGCGTCAGCCTCAGAACTGAGAGACGACGTGTCAATTGCCATGCAGACCTTACAAGAGTTCAGCTGGGTGTTGAATCTCCAGAAGTCCGTGTTGCTCCCGACCCATGGAGTACTTAGTTAATTTTGGACTCTGCACAGGCGAAGGTTTTTCTTCCACTGATCGAACTGCAGACCTTTTTGCTCCATGGTGCGGTCGCTGCTGTCCCGCAGGTGGTCATCACTACGTGTTTGCGTGCGGGTTCATGGACTCATGGTATCCACCTTCGAGGCGGTTCCATATGCGCAGTTTCACACTTGGGGCTTGCAGAGGGAGATCTTGTCCAAATGGGACAAGCCCCCGGCCTCTCCGGATTGTCAGATCCGGGTGGGCCATCTGGCCAGAACCTCGCTCCTTTGGTGGCTTCGGTCCCCGGTTCTACGATCCGGGAAGTAGTTTCTTCCTCTCAATTGGATGGTGATCACGACAGATGCCAGCCTGACCAGCTGGGGGGGGTTCTGGGCCTTCGGTCGGGCCAGGCCTGCTGGCCGCCGGATGAATCCTGCCTTTCGTTCAACGTGCTGGAGTTGCAGGCGATCAGGTTATGCCTCTCCATTTGGACGCAGTGGCTGCGCAGTCTTCTGGTCAGGATCCAGTTGGACAATGCCACAGCGGTGGCTTACGTCAACCACCAAGGGGGGACAAGGAGCCCGGCAGCGGAGCCGGAGGTCTCTCGCATTCTGCGGTGGGCAGAACTGGCAAGTGGATTACCTCAGCCGTCAGTTGCTGGATCAGGGGGAATGTTCACTGCATCCGGAAGTTTTTTGTCTTATTTGCCTGCGGTGGGGCACGCCGGACGTGGATCTTCTGGCCTCTCGTCTCAATCGGAAGGTGCAGAGATTTGTAGCCAGATCAAGAGATCCCTTGACAGAGGCGTCAGACGTGCTGGTGGCGCCATGGGGGCACTATCTGGCTCATTTATGCCTTCCCTCCTCTCAAACTCCTTCCTTGTCTGCTACGCAGGGTAGAGGCCGAGGGAATTCCAGTAATTCTGATTGCTCCGGATTGGCCTCGGTGTCCATGGTACGCCGACATGTTATGGATGGTGGCGGACATTCCCTGGTGGCTACCAGTACAGGAGGACCTCCTTTCCCAGGGTCCCATATTTTGCCCTGCTTTACCGTCTCTGGCTTTAAATACCTGGCTATTGAAAGCCAGGTGCTGAAAGACCGGGGGTTGTCAGCTTCTGTGATTCCCACTATGTTGAGGGCATGTAAGTCCACTTCACGTAAAATTTATCATCGCACCTGGAATGCTTACATCTCATTGTGCGAGGCTGTGGGGTGGCATCTGCATTCCTATTCGGTGTCTAGGATCCTGGTGTTTCTGCAGCGTGGGGTTGATCAGAGGCTTGCTTTGAGCACTATCAAGGGGCAAATATTGTCTCTGGCTGTCTTTTTTTCAGCGACCTTTGGCCGCCCACTCATTGGTGCGTACTTTTTATTCAGGGGATTCGACATGTAGCTCCCCCGGTACGTCCACCGCTGCCTCTGTGGGATCTAAACCTGGTACTTTCGGTACTTCAGAAGTCACTGTTCGAGGACATTGGGGAGATCCCTTTACTCACACTCTCTCAGAAGGTTGTCTTTTTAGTGGCTATTGCGTCCGCTCGGCGAGTTTCTGAGCTGGCGGCCTTGTCGTGTAAGTCTCCTTATTTGGTTCTTCACAAGGATAAGGCGGTGGTGCGTCTGCATCCCTCGTTTCTCCCTAAGGTGGTATCTGCCTTTCATCTGAATCAGGACATTGTGCTTCCTTCTTTGTGTCCACGACTGTCTCACCCTAAGGCCCCTTTCACGCGATCGGACCGTTTAGGACCGCCTGTCAGTTTTGACGGCGGACCTGAACGGGCGCTCCATGTTAGCCTATGGAGCGACGGATGTCAGCTGAGACATGTCTGCTGACATCCGACCTGGTCCAATCCCCAAAAAGCAGACGGATGGCCCTACATCTGGATCCGTCGCTATCGGATCGGGTAAAATCTGATGAAAACAGACAGGCTGTCCGTTTTCATGCGATCCTTCCTTCCATAGGCAGCAGCGGCGCCTGACAAGCCCCTCCCCGCTCAGTGAGCAGAGAGGGACCTGTCATCCACCGGCTAAGCGGAGATCAATGGAGAGATCTCCCGCTGAGCTGGCGGACTGAGGAGGACTCCGTGGAAGCGGAGTCCGCCTCATGTGAATGAGGGCTAAGGAGGTCGCTTTGCACTCTTTGGATGTGGTTCGGACTCTCCTTGTGTATCTGTCTGTTACGGCTCCTTTTCGGAAATCGGATTCACTGTTTGTAACTGCGGATGGTCCAAGGAAGGGCCTGGCGGTTTCATAGGCCACTATTTCTCAGTGGATCAGACAGATTATTGTCCAGGCGTATGCTATTAAGGGGCGGATGCTCCCCTTTCCCGTCACGGCGCTTTCTACCAGGGTGGTTAGTGCTTCCTGGGCCTACCGGCATCAAGCGTCCGTTTCTCAAGAATGTTAGGCGGCTACCTGGTCGTCAGTACACACTTTCACCAAATTTTACAAGGTGGACGTTGTCGCATCTTCAGATGCGTGTTTCGGCCCCAAAGTTATCCTGACTGGGCGTCATGACGTCCAGCAGGATATCGTGGCGCCGCGCATCGCGGGTGATCGGTGGAGCGGTGTGTCAGTTTGACACACCGCTCCACCGATCTTGGTAAAGAGCCTCCGGCGGAGGCTCTTTACCACGTGATCAGCCGTGTCCAATCACATGTCAATAGGAAGAGCCATTGATCGGCTTTTCCTCACTCGTGTCTGACAGACGCGAGTAGAGGAGAGCCGATCGGCTGCCCCCTCTCAGATGACCACACTGGACCACCAGGGACGCCACTAGGACCACCAGGGAAGGGGGCAACATGTGGATGGCCAGGTATGTACCCCATGGCCATCCACATGTGCCCAGTCTGTGCAATCAGTGCCCATTTGTGCACCTTTATATTTCAGTGATGCCCAGCAATGCCACCCATCAGTGTCCATCGGTGCCCATCAGTGCCCGTCAGTGCAGCCATATCAGTGCCCCTCATTGAAGAAGAAAACCTACTTATTTACAAAAAATTGTAACAAACAAAGAAAAATTTTGGGTTTTTTTTCAAAATTTTCGGTCTTTTTTTATTTGTTGAGCAAAAAATAAAAACCACAGAGGTGATCAAATACCACCAAAAGAAAGCTCTATTTGTGGGAACAAATTGATAAAAAATTAGTTTGGGTACAGTGTAGCATGACCGCGCATCGTCATTCAAATTGCGACAGCGCTGAAAGCTGAAAATTGGCCTTGGCGGAAAGATGTCTAAGTACCTGGTATTGAAGTGGTTAAATAGAAAACTATCTTTACATAGATTTTAGTCCAAAGCATTTTATTAAAAACAAATAAATCTGATTTAAAAAAAAAAAAAATCCAATTTTTTTTTTTTTATATCTTTTATCCACCCTGGCTACTGCATATTTATGTGCACCACAGCTGAGCAGTGGTACATAGAATTTATTAAAATGTAATTTTGACTGTTCAAAAAAAAAAGTAACAAAAATTGCTAGCAGGCATCTTTTTATATTGCAGAAGAGACATGCAATGTCCCTTCCGCAATAAAACACTTAGTGTTACTTAACCTTCAACAGTAATATCAGTCTGTATATATGCAGTAAAACATGCTTGCTATACTGTGGAACCTAATAGGTTAGTTCTCTGCATTGTGTAAAAAGGCTGTTTGATCCTGTCTTCTCTGATCCCCACCTTCTTCCATAGTCCCTAATCCATCTGCTGATGGTACAGAGCCTTGGAGGCACTCTGCACATGCTCAATTTTGTGTGTATTGCTAATTGCCCTGTCCAGACAGAGGGCCAGGGGTCATGGAGCCTTATAGGACAAACCAGTGCTTGGCTGGACACTGATAGAAGACTGCTATATACTGCTGATGAGAAAAGATATATATATATATATATATTATATATATATATATATATATATATATATATATATATATATATATATATATATATATATATATATATATATATATATATATATATATATATATATATATATATATATATATAATTTTTTTTTTTTAATTGCATTCCATGTTCTGTGGGAGACCAGATATAGTGAATGCAGGTTCCGGGGTTTAGTACCACTTTAACAGCTTGTTCAGTTTCTTTTGCATGTACAATGAGCTGTGCATGCACAACTCAGCATGCATTCTCAGCAAACAGCTGTTGTGAAGGAAAGCGTGACGCTTATGCGGAAGCACAGGAGTCAAATTATCCATGCAGGCCAATCAAATGGCTGAAAACCCTGGCACCTGAAAGAAGCCCGGAGGATGATTTTAATGGTCAGTGAATCCAACGATCTCATCACTTGAAGGGTAGAAAATATTCTGTCGACTTCAGTCCTGCTTTATAGTAGTGATAAGATCTAATAAACTTTTATTTACAAGTAAGTTTTTATAATACCTTTTTTTTAAAGTGGTTGTACACCCTGTACAACCACTTTTACCTACAGGTAAGCCTATATTAAGGCTTACCTGTAGGTGCTTGAAATATCTACTAAACCTCCAGGGTTTGGAAGATATTTACAAAAAAGCCGTGCGCCGATGACTATGGAGGTTGAGTCGATGTAATCGACTCATGCGTGCTTTAAGAAAGGGCACATTGTGCTGTTTCTAATAGGGGTCATGTCGTGATTAGCGGCTCCCGCGTGCATGCGAGGGTGTGACGTCACGCGACTCCGGCCAGTCACAGAGTCGGTGTTCGCGGCCCCGGAGGAAGAGGGGCGAAGATGGATGCACAGTAGCCCATTATGCTTTACCTTTGCAGGGAAATAAAGAGGAAGTAAAACCCAACAGGGTTTACTTCCTCTAAGTACCATGAATATCTACTAAAGTATACAATTTAGGAGATATTAGCTTGAGCTGATGACGCTACTCGTGCATACACAGTGTGTTCTGCATTCCCAGCACTCTGAGTGTGCCTTGATTGCATAAAGTGCTGTGCCACAATAGTGACTCCCATGCATATGAGTGATACCATCGTGGCCTGACCATTCACATGTCTGGAGAGCATGAACCCAGAAGGAAGACCAGGTGAACATGGAAGCGTCAGGGCTTGACCAGCTCAGCGTGGGAGGGCTCTGGTTGAAAGGCAAGTCTGTAATGTTGCTAGTACAAATTATGGTATAAAACTACAGAAGCCTATTTAAATTTTTCTTTATTGAGTTTACTACTGCTTTAAAAGAAAAGTGTGTGTACTCACTTTTGTTTCCAGCGGTTTAGACATCAAAGTGATTATAAGGGTAATTTTTTATTTTTTTTTTTTCTATTTTTTTTTTTTTTTTTATCATATCATTCTTACCTCCACTGTGCAGCTCGTTTTGCATAGAGTGGCCCCGAACCTGCTCTTCTGGGGTCCCTCTGCGGCTCTCCACGGCTCCTCCCGCATCAGATAACCCCCTAGGAGAAGCTCTCTCCTCGGGGGATTACATTGCGGGCGCGCTCCCGAGTCCAGCATTCAGTGTCCATAGAGGCCGAATGCAGGACTCGGCCCCGGCGCCCCCCTCTTTGGATTTCATTGACAGCAGCGGGAGCCAATGGCTGCGCTGCTATCAATCTATCCAATCAAGAACCGGGAGCCCGTGGAGAGAGAGACAGCGCATCCCTGCTGACTGAAATGAAGGGGTTCAGGTAAGTAAAACGGGGGGGGGGGGGGGCCTGAGGGGCCCAGTGACTGCCAGGTGTTTTTTCACCTTAATGCATAGGATGCATTAAGGTGAAAAAACATGAACCTTTACAACCCCTTTAATGGCTGTGTGTTGAGTTATTGAGGGGACAGCAAATTTATACTGTTATACAAGCTGTACACTCACACACATTGTACATTGTAGCAAAGTGTCATTTCTTCAGTGATGTCACATGAAAAGATATACAGTGGAACCTTGGGTTTTACGAGTAACACGGTTAATGTGCGTTTTGAAAGACAGGCAACTTTAAAAAAAAAAATTCTCGCAAACGAGCAGAATCCAAGCTAATGGGGTGTGCAGTACCGCATTTGGCCAGAGGTGCGGGGCGCCGGAATGGTTCGGAGCTGTTCAGAAATACTCAGTTTTCCGAGGCTTTCTGTTTTCAGCCGAGCTGTCCCTGAGTATTTCAGAGGCTCTCTGGCGTGCCCCACCCCCACCTCTATTACATGCAATACCGCATGTTGCCAGAAGTCAAATGCAGATGAATTATCTTAGTTTCCATTGACTTCTATGGGGAAACTCGCTTTGATATGCGAGTGCTTTTGATTACAAGCATTCTCCTGGAACAGATTATGCTCGTAATCCAAGGTTCCACTGTAATAAAATATTTACAAAAATGTGAGGGGTGTAATCACTTTGTAAGATACTGTTAATAGGCTCATCTAACATAACACACGTTAATGTCCAAATTAATGTATGTTAATATGCCTTTTTTAACGTACCACAAAGTGTGAGCTAGCACGGACCGCCACACACCGATATATGTCCCTAACTTTTTATTTTTTTTTGCATCAGATCATTCTTTATTTTTACTTTTTTATACAATATACAGTAACATCACAGACAACATATACCTAACATACAATCCCGGCACGAAATAAGATGGGGTGAGTAAAAAAAAATAAATAAATCTTCCATTCCGCTATTGTAGGTGGGCTTGATGATGTCCACTTTTGTGCTATGAGCATGAAATAAGATCCTAGTTAATGATATTCTGTATTCCTCTGGGATATCCCATTCGGTCTAGGATACTCAAGAGGCAACCTCCTGGTACAGGAGACATCCTGGTCCCAAAAGCACTATTAATCATTGCTATCACTTCATGCCATGGGGCATCTCCATTAACATATGGATTAAGTTCGCCATCCTAACTTTGAAGAGGAATATCGTTATGGCAGCAGCTAGCTGCCATAACCCCAGTATCCTCTCCTTCGGCCGGCGGTCTGCTTTCAAAAAAGTGGTCTCTGCGTCGGATTCGCTGCAAGATCACTTTTTATCGGCAGGGGGAGAGGCCCCCCCCCCTTCTGCCGCGCTTCGGTGCCTTCTGCCGCTTACCGGAGCCGTCGCTAGCGGTGGAGGCCATCAGATCTTCTCCCTTGCTGGGTATGGAGACGAGTGAGGGGAAGATGGCCCCCACCCGTCTCCATAGCATTGCAGGGCGGAAGCGACGTCAAAACGTTACTCCCCCCCCCCCCCCCCCCCCCCCCATAGCTCTTTAAGGGCCATTTTTTTTTTTATTATTTTTTTTTTTTTTATTATTGCGTTTTAGTGTAAATATGAGATCTGAGGTCTTTTTGACCCCAGATCTCATATTTAAGAAGTCCTGTCATACTTTTTTTCTATTACAAGGGATGTTTACATTCCTTGTAATAGGAATAAAAGTGACTTTTATTTTTACACTGTTTTAAAAAAAAAAAAAAGGTAAAATAAATAAGAAACTTTTAAACGCACCCCGTCCCGCCGAGCTCGCACGCAGAAGAGAACACATACGTGAGTAGCGCCCGCATATGAGACCTGTGTTCAAACCACACATGTGAGGTATTGCCATGATTGGTAGAGTTAGAGCAATAATTCTAGCCCTAGACCTCCTCTGTAACTGAAAACATGCAAACTGTAGAAATTTTTAAACGTCGCCTATGGAGATTTTTAAGGGTAAAAGTTTGTCGTTATTCCACAAGTGGGTGCAATTTTGAAGCGTGACATGTTGGGTATCAATTTACTTGGAGTAACATTTTTATTTCACAGTATTTAAAAAAAAAAAAATGGGCTAACTTTACTGTTGTCTTTATTTTTTATTTCAAAAAAGTGTGCTTGTAAGATCGCTGCGCAAATACGGTGTGACAAAGTATTGCAACGACCGCCATTTTATTCTCTAGGGCAGTGATGACAAACCTTGGCACCCCAGATGTTTTGGAACTACATTTCCCATGATGCTCATGCACTCTGCAGTGTAGGTGAGCATTATGGGAAATGTAGTTCCAAAACATCTGGAGTGCCAAGGTTTGCCATCACTGGTCTAGGGTGTTAGAAAAAAAAATGTATAATGTTTGGGTGTTCTAAGTAATTTTCTAGCAAGAAAACCTGTTTTTAACTTGTAAACAACAAATTTTAAAAAGAGGCTTGGTCCTTAAGTGGTTGAACTCCTACACTATATGGCTAATTTCAATACACTTTGGTTAACAGTATGGCCATATGCTGACATGGCAGTACAGTTTCTATCATAAAGGGGGGGGAACCTAACTGTAACAAAAATGTAGCTTTTTACAATAATTGATATGTAGGGTATTGTAATAACTGTGTGCAATATTTGCAGATGTAATCATGTGGTGGTGGAGTATTTACATTTTTGAAGAGTACTCACTTTTTGTGCTGTTGCTGTGCTGTCTATGCAGCTAACCTAAGTGAGCCTGTTTTAATTTATTGCTCACTACAACATAAATTTTCTTATCCTTTTGTATATATCAATCATATTACTATTAGCACATCTGTACCCCTTCTAAATATGTGGTTAACCCCTTCACGTCGACAGTACACATATATGCAGCCTTTACTGGACTGGGCCTTTTGACGTGGGGCCGCATATATGCATGTCTGTCTTTGTGTTGGGAATGCGCCACACAGCGAGCTCCTAGCACAGAGACTGGGGTCTCACTGGGAGTCCCGGGTCCCCGTACTAACAATCAGGACTCGGGACTCGGTTCTCGATCACACTGATAGCCTCTGATTGGCTATTACAGTGATCAGTCACTGTGAAAGCCCACCCCTGTGTTTTCTCTTTTGAATGGAGGGCAGAGACACATTGGAGAGACACATTGGAGTTGATTTACTAAAACTGGTACAATCAGAATCTGGTGCAGCAGTGCATGGTAACCAATCAGCTTCTAACTTTAGCTTGTTCAGTTAAGCTTCCACCATAAAACATGGAAGCTGATTGGTTATTATGCAGAGCTGCACCAGATTGTGTGCCCCAGTTTTAGTTAATCTCCCCCATTGTGTTTCTATCCTTGCAGAGAACAAAACAAACATAGCTGTTTTTTAAAAAAATAAGTAGGAATACCTACATCAAAGTTTGATCCAGGTCAGTGCCAGGGTTAGTGTTTGGGTCAAGTATCAATATGTTTTTAGGCAGGAATAATAAAGAAAAAAGAAAAAAAAAAGCATAATACGCACTATTGTTTCTGGGCTTGGCTTTCTTACTACATGTACATAAAACACTTTTGTGGTATTGCTGCAATTGTTAGGAACAGGAGATATTTATTTTGGGTTGTTCTTTTGGTGGTAGGTAATGGTAGTAGCAAGAAATATACAGCAAAGTTTAAAATTTGTATTTATTGTTTTTGGGCCAGTTTTCCTTTTGCTGATAAAAAAAAATATCAGGAGATATCCATTACCATTTACCACCAAATGAAATCCCAGTTTGTCTTGGGGGTGGGGGTTATAATCCTCCTGGATGCACAAAACAGTTGTGATATGTACAGCTTTATTAACACAAAGTTGCAAATTGTGCTGCTTAAGCATTAACATTTGTTTTACCCTTAGACATGAAAGGGTTAACTTATGAAGTGTAAATGTGTGAATTTTAAAATGATTTTGCATATATTATGGTGTGCGCTCTGCACTTAATTATTTTACACATTGAGGTTATGCATGAGTCAATGCTGTGTATTTTTCACAAAAAAAAAGTGTAATTGCTTAAATTTCTGTAGTTTGGGCACAAATACCTTTTAACGATTATAAAAATTAATTTTAGTTACTGTGTTTGGGTCTGCTTTTGGCCCCTTTCACACTTGTGCGACTTTGAACATCAGTCTCATTCAAGTCGTACCCCATGATTCCCAATGATGACCATTCATATCTATGCGACTTCAGAGTAATCCCTGTACTACTTTGATACGAGTTGAGGTCCATAGACCTCAAGTTTACACAGCGATTTCCCTGAAATTGCGTGCTTTTTGAGACAGTGTAATTGGGGCCTTTGTGGAGTAGATTAACCCCCCCCCCCCCCCCAAAAAAAAATGGAATGATGAAATAACTCAACTCACAACACCCTTCCCACCTCTCTGGTCCCTGATGCAACTCGCCTTATTTGCCCCCATCTTCCATCACCCTCTCTGGGACCTAAATGAGAAATACAGCCAAAGTTTATTTGGCTGTACTTCTGTGATTCACATGTGACCCGTTTTCAGCAGACAGTGGGGCTGGAGCTCACTGTCAACTGACATTATTGATCCGGTCCAGCCTGGGGAAAGATCGTGACCATATGGTTGGGATCCATCCACCCAGATGCCAGGAACAGCACCCAGCTTGATCTCTCAGCCAGCCCCTAAAAGCCTGAACCAGCCGCTTATTCCCCCTCCACAGCTGGCATTCACCAGCTCTCTCCTCACTGAGAACTGAGCGATCAGCTGTCTTTGATCGCTCGGTTCTCAGTCTTAGAGCTGTCGAGGGGACAGATGCAGCATCCACCTAGGTAAGTATGATTTAGAAACATCACTACGTGGCAGTGGAGGCTGTGTTTAGGCATAATGTGAGCAGTAATTGGTCAACACTGGCCACTTGACTGCACAGACCAATAAGATTTTTTTCAGGATACAGCTATACAGCCTTCAGCACTGTTTTGTGAAGTTTTTAAAGTGTTGAGCCATTATGGAGAGGGCATCAGAAGACAATTATATAAGGTACATGAAGTAGGGACCAGAGCGGTGAGGAGGGTGTTTTGAGTTTTATTTTTTTTTGGTAAACTAACCCTTTTTTTAAATATCTTTTTGAAAGCTCAACTCCAGCTTTTAAGTGGAACTTAAAAAAAAAAAAAAAAAACTCAAAAAATTAGGTCCTGCTAGATCACTTCAGGCTGGCCCCGTTTGCATTTATAGCTATGTAAAACTTAACCCAGGGCTCGACAAAACCCGGGCGCCAGGTCGCATTTGCGACTAGAATTAGCGACCTGGCGCCTGGGGCGGCACAGCTGTGTGTCCGTTCGACACCCCCCCCTCCCGCCGCGATCGCGCTGGGCCGCGCCGGTAATTGAGGCCCCGGCTTTGCGGCCTACTGCAGTCCTATGGTTCCTGGTTCTTTCTGCAATCGGGCGCCCTCTGGTGGTGGCCGTTGGTATGACAAGACATCCACCAATGCTAATGGAGCTTTTCCTACCTGTTTTCACTGCCTGCTCATCTCCTTCCCTTTACTTAGAACCCCCAAAACATTATATATATTTTTTATTCTAACACCCTAGAGAATAAAATGGCGGTAATTGCAATACTTTCTGTCACACCGTATTTGCGCAGCGGACTTACAAGCGCACTTTTTTGGGAAAAAATACTTTTTTTAATTAAAAAATAAGAAAACAGTAAAGTTAGCCCAATTTTTTTTATATTGTGAAAGATAATGTTACGCAGAGTAAATTGATTCCCAACATGTCACGCTTCAAAATTTCATCCGCTCGTGGAATGGCGACAAACTTTTACCCTTTAAAATCTCCATAGGTGTCATTTAAAAAATTCTACAGGTTGCATGTTTTGAGTTACAGAGGAGGTCTAGGACTAGAATTATTGCTCTCGCTCTAACGATCGTGGCGATAGGGGGGCCCCTCTCCTGCCGCCGATAAAAGTGATCTCGCTGCTAATCTGCTGCAGAGACCACTTTTATTTGAAAGAGAACCGGCGGCTCTTGAAGAAGATAACGGGGTCATGGAGCTAGCTGCTACCATAACTACGGTATTTCTCTTCAAAGACAGGACGTATATAGTCGTCCTGCGGGAAGGAAGTGGGTAATTAAAATGAATTTATTATTTGTCATCTCCCTGCTTGGTCCCTTTCACACGGGCTGTCTGATCAGGTTCGCCTGTCAGTTTTTCAGGCGGACCTGATTGGATCCTTAGCGGGAATATGGCGGTCTTATGTCCCTGCATGGCAGGAAATAAAAGCAGTCACATTAGTTCTAGTCGTCTCTGTGTAAATTTAAGATTGGTTCATTTTTATATTGAAAATAAAGCTTTGTCGGTCGTTTAAAAAAAAAAAAAAAACCTGGCTCCTAACTTTTTTAGCTGGCTCCTAGATTCCAAGCAAATTTGTCAAGCCCTGACTTAACCACTTGACATCCGCGCTATGGCCGAATGATGGCCACAGCGCGGACCTGAATTCCTGGGAGGCCGTCATATGACGACCTCCCCTGTGCACGCGCCCTGCACGCTGTGATCACCGAGTCACTGAGACTCGGCTGATCACCGGTCCGAGTAAGGGGCCGGTCCTGGCCCCTTACCATGTGATCAGCTGTCAGCCAATGACAGCTGATCACATGATGTAAACAAAAGATCGGTAATTTTTTTTTTTTTTTCTACTCACGCTAATAGCGTGAGTAGAAAAAAAAAGCCGATCGCCGGCTCAGATGCAAGGGACAAAGGTCCCGAAGTGGAAGAGGCACATCTGCTTCCTAACAGTGCCACCTAACAGTGCCCACAAGTGCCACCTATCAATGCCCATAAGTAGTGCCAATCATTGACACCTAGCAGTGCTGCTGATCAGTGTAACTGATCAGTGCCCATTACTGCCGCCCATCAGTGCCCATTACTGCCGTAACAGTGTAGTGTAACAAACGCTTGAATAATTATGCTACCAAAATTGGTATGTGATTTTTAAATTGCTTCCATCATTATTCCTGTTTCTTCTTGCTGGAGGCTGCCATTTTGCTGAAGCCCAGAGCTCCTGAACAGCAGTAAATCATAAAGCAGAACTAAACCCATAAATGAAACTGTTTTAAAAAAAAAAAGTTACATTCCTGGAATTTCACGATTGCTAAATCACATTTTTCTTGTGTCCTTGACCAAACTGTGAAACGATCAAATGACCAGTGTCATAACTGATCACATGTGAAGCACCATGGCAGTTGCAGAACAAACATAAGCAGCGTTCATGGCTGTAAAGGATAGGAGGGTTTAATTCCACTTTTTAAAGGGGTTGTGAAGGTTCAATTATTTATTTTTTTTATAAAAAAAAATGTTATGTTATATTTACCTGTACTGTGCAAGGGTTTTGCACAAAGTAGCCCCGATCCTCTTCTTCTGGGGTGCCTTGCCAGCGCTGCTGGCTCCTCGCCTTCATCAGGTTCCCCCACAGAGAGCCGCTTTCTAAGGGGGCACCCATGCGGATGCGCTCCTGAGTCTCGCTGCTGTGTTAATTAACACAGGACAGCAGGACTCGGCCCGCTCCTGTCTCACTGGATTTGATTAACGGCAGTGGGAGCCAATGAGGACAGAGAGTGGCGGAGCCACTGGGCACGTCCTTATCACTGGAATGAATGGGCTCAGGTAAGAAAAAGGGGGGGCTCTGGGGATGGGGCAGCTGCAGCAAAAAAGGTTTTTCACCTTAATGCATAGAATGCATTAAGGTGAAAAACCATGAGACTTTACAGTCCCTTTAAGACTGTCTGCAGGTTGGCCTCTACAAATTTTGGCACAGTGCCTAAAAATAGAGCGCAACTGAGCATGTGCAGAGCAGGGTGAGGCAGAGTATTCCTGGATTATAAACAGTATAGCCACTTATTTTTAGGCTGGGTTGACACTTCGTAATAGTGTGGACCCAGCCTTAATGTTTTACATAGCTATACCTGCAAAAGGGGCCTGCCTGAAGTGTTCATTTCCTGATCAATGTTCCACTTTAAGTGAGGTTTAAAGCGGAACTAAACCCATCAATTTACCGGTTTTAAAAGCCAGTTAAATTTCCGGAATGCCGGGAATGTTAACTGTCCCATTTGCTTGTGCTCTCAACCAAAACTGTCAAGACATCAGTTAGTTGGTGTCATAACTGATCACATGTAGAACACTATGGCAGTTGCAGATCAAACAGAAGCTAAGATGGAAGCTTTCCTGCAGAAAAGGATGGGAGTGTTCTTTGTTTCGCTTTAGTTTGCTTGGACCGAGCTGGCCCAAACTATTTACTATACAAACAGATGCCTTGTCTGTGAGCGCTGCAAAAACTGTGTATCATCAGCTACATACAGTGTACAGAGCTGCGTTTTTGTAGCAGGATGGGGACTTCCTGTGCCGCACCCGGAACAAAATTGTGTCTGGCTGAAAGTTGCTCAGCCATTCAGAGAACTTGGTGTAATGTGAATGATTACAAAGCTTCTTATGATTGTCTGAGATGGGCGCACGCCTTCACAATCTCCACCTCAGCCAAGCAGAAGCCTTGTTTTCATTCATAAATGCTAAAGGTTTCTCTGAATAGCTGAGCAACACACAACAGTGTAATTCATGAAGTACATCTGTAGACAGGCAACATGAAGTCATTCATCCCCAGGGCTCCTTTACACATCGTACGGCTCTCTGCTTAAAGTCACACTGATGGCAGCCTGCACAGGTAAAATACTGTGGGGGAGTTTTTCTAAAACCGGTACACTCAGAATCTGGAGCACCTGTGCATGGTAGCCAATCAGCTTCTAACTTCAGCTTGTTCAGTTAAGCTTTGGCAACAAAACCTGCAAGCTGATTGGTTTCTGTGCAGACCTGCACCAGATTTTGCACTCCAGCTTTAGTAAATGACCCCCTGTGTTTTTCCGTGGAGGCTGATGAGAACCAGCTCTCAAGTTCACAGGAAAAGCACATAAGATAGTAACAGGGCACATAGAAAACATTTGCTTTTCTTTCTCCTTGCTTAAGCCTGTGTTGATCAACACAGTTCAATGCATATGGTGTGAATAAGCCCTCGTTGGCCTCAAATTTCCTCTGCTTCCCACACTTGCAGGGCTGTAGCCTTGTTTTCACCTTTCTTATACTTGTTTGCACAATATTAGGGCTGCAACTAACGATTATTTTCATAATCGATTAGTTGGCCGATTATTGTTTCGATTAATCGGTTAATATGCTTAAAAAAAAAAAAGGTGTGGTGTATAATTTAGTTAATATGTAACGTTTTAAAAAAAGGCAATTTATTCTTAAATATCTCTATGCAGTGGTAAATATAAATAACTATATGGTTAGGGAGCAAAATATCTAATCTACTCTGAGAATAACAGACAGAAGAGATATACTATTAGAGGAGATGTACTGTATATACTATTAGAGGAGAGATATACTGTATATGCTATTGGAGGATATATACTAATAAAGGGTGAATCTGGTAAATATCATCAGACTCAGGGATCAAATTTTTTTTATTTAAAAAACAATGTCTTCCTTCAAAAAAAAAATTTAAAAAATGGCATTTTAAGAACGTTAGTTCGATTTTCTAATCGTTAGTGGGGTCAAATCGACATTCATTTTCAACCATGGTAACAATTTGGAATTAATAGAAAACTTCTTGTTCAAAGGAATTTTCAGATGGTGTATGTGGTTTTCCTTCATTTTAAAAACAGATAGTTAAAAACAAGTGAAAATTTCAAACATTCTTTCATTCAGCGAATGTACAAAGATTTTCCGTCTGAATATTCTTGTCTGAAAGTTGATCGGTGTTGCCAGCATAAGGCTCGGTACTCACCTATGCAGTTTGCTTTTGATCTATTTCTGCAGTGCTTTTTGCTGTGCATTTTGATTTTTGCACACGTGATTTTGCGGCGATTTGCGTTTTTGCATTTTTTTTTTGGCCGATTTGTTGGGCAGATTAAAAAACACAAATTTCTTCATAATTGGTATACATGCTTTTCTGTAGCCTCTCCATTGAAGTATATTGAACCAAAAAAGCTCCGTTTTGCGTTAAAAAAAGTCCCTGACCCTTTCCAAATACACAGCGGCTAAAAACAAGCATAGATGTGAATGTGTCCCATAGGAAACCATGTAAATGAACTGTAGTGCAACCAGGTCTAAGACTTTTAGTAACATAATGGGGTAAAAAAAAAACTAAAATAAGCCCTTTATAGTACAAAAAAAGCAGCTAATCACTACTGTAAGGGGTCATTTTTTTACTGTAGAACTGTGAAAGTAATATTTACAGTAGCGATTATTTGCTCTTTTTGTACTATAAAGGGCTTATTTTAGTTTTTCTTAACCGCTATATGTTACTGGCCGATTAATCGATTACTATTTTCATAATCGATTAATTTCATAATTGATTAGTTGTCGATTAATCGATTCGTTTCAGCCCTATACAATATTGACTACGATTTAAGCTGTATTGCGGGACTAACCTATTAGAGTAGGAAAATGGAGGTGGGACTTTGTCATTGTGATTGAAAAAAATATGTCAATTTAAGAATGATTGATTTTAATTAATTTGATGCCATAATCCCTTAGGGGTAATCCATAATGTTTGTAATCATAATGAATAAATAAAATAAATAATCCTTTGGAATATAATCATGAAAAATTGTTAACATGACTATTGTAATAATAATAATACATTGCACATAAATGGACATAATTAATACAGCAAATACAGACAAATTTGATATGCTGCTTTTGTGTATTTTTAGAGAGGGTTTCTGAGCTGGACCCCTGAACTGTCGGAGTGAAGTTGGGAAGGGACTCCCGGGGCAAGGAAAGGAGAGAGTGGAAGAAGATATAGAGGGGGGGGGGGAGAATAGTGTGAGGTTTACTTTTGGGTTGGTAAAGAGTGTGAAAAAAGGTGGAATGTGAGGTGGAGAAGAATATCGAACACAGAAGTGGATTTGAGGAACTATAGGGAAAACCTCTCCCTCTTCCCTGGGATAGCCAAGGTTTAGGTGGCTACTGAGGCCACAAGCATCCTCTGGTTGAGTCAGTTGGGCTGATGATGCCACAACCTCTGAGCGAATTAGACAAAGCTTTCTATTCATTGATAGAATAGCTTGGCCCAAGCGAGCTATGTAAAGTCTGTGGAAAGATAGTTCTTCACAATCAGACTTCAGTTACTCAGAATGTGACTTTGCCGTTAAGAAATCCGGAGTGTATTTGTAGTGTTTCCAGCATGCCGCCCATGTTGTGTTTTATTTGGTCAGCCAGTCCTGGGCAGAGTGAATAGGTTCTTCCATCTCTGCTACTCCTTTTCTCACAGACTAGTCTTGCAGAGGTAGGTATTTATGGTGTTCTCCAGCTCATTGGAATACACATTCTAGCTGCATTGACCAGGAACTTCATGTTGTATTCCCTAGGTAGGGATGTATTGTGAAAAAGATATTGAGAAGCAGGGGACTGAAATACCAGGGCTATAGTTGCGTAGAGCCAGTACTGCCTGAATGTAGCAGCCAACATGTGTAGAGGGCCATCCATAGCTTTGTTTGTGAAAGTTTAATAGACTTGAATCTTTGTTAGTATCATAGTGTTTTTGCTTTGATGTCAGAGAGCACTTTAAAGAGGAACTCCAGTCACCGACCCTGCCACCACTACCTAGTTGTTTTTATATTTGAAACAAAAAATTGTGTGTGTGCATCTGATAAAATTAGAATACTATCAAAAAGTTTATTTCAGTAATTCAATTCAAAAAGTGAAGCTCCATATATTTTGTATAGATGCATTACACAGAGTAAGATCTTTCAAGCATTTTCTTTCTTTTAATTTTGATGATTATGGTTTACAGCTAGTGAAAACCCAAAATTCATTAGCTCAGAAAATGTTAATATTACATAAGACCAATAAAACTAAAGGATTTTTTATTAAAGACATTTTGGCTTACTGAACATTGTGTCAATGTACAGTATAGTATGCACTCAATATTTGGGGGTACTTTTACATGAATTACTGCATCATTGCATAGAGATTAACCCGTGTCACTGCTGAGGCGTTATGTTCACTTTGATAGCGGCCTTCAGCTCGTCTGCATTGTTGGGTCTGGTGTCTCATCTTCCTCTTGACAATACCCCACAGATTCTCAAAGGGGTTTAGGTCAGGTGAGTTTGCTGGCCAATCAAGCACAGTAATACTATGATCATTAAACCAGGTATTTGTACCTTTGGCAGTGTGGGCAGGTGCCAAGTCCTGCTGGAAAATGAAATCATCTCCATAAAGCTGGTCAGCAGAGAGAAGCATGAAGTGCTCTAAAATTCCATGGTAGAGGGCTGCACTGACTTTGGACTTGCTAAAACACAGTGGGCCAACACCAGCAGATAACATGGCTCCCCAAAGCATCACCGACTGTGGAAAAGTTTGCATTTCATTTGGAAATCAAGGTCCCAGAGTCTGGAGGAAGAATAGAATCAAGTTGCATGAGGTCCAGTGTGAAGTTTCCACAGTCAGTGATGATTTGGGGAGCCATGTCATCTGCTGGTGTTGGTCCACTGTGTTTTATCAAGTCTAAAGTCAGCGCAGCCCTCTACCAGGAAATTCTAGAGCACGTCATGCTTCCCTCTGCTGACCAGCTTTATGGAGAAGCTGATTTCATTTTCTAGCAGGACTTAACACCTGTCAACACTGCCAAAAGTACCAGTACCTGGTTTAATGATTGGCCAGCAAACTCGCCTGACCTAAACCCTATACAGAATCTGTGGGGTATTGTCAAGAGGAAGGTGAGAGACTCCAGACCCAACAATGCAGACGAGCTGAAGGCTGCTATCAAAGCAACCTGGGCTTCCATAACATCTCAGCAGTGTAATATTCTAATTTTCTGAAATACTTAATTTTGGGTTTTCACTAGCTGTAAGCCATAATCATCATCAAAATAAAAAAAATAAATGCTTGAAATATAATCTATATACTATAGGAGTTTCACTTTTTGTATTGAATTACTGAAATCACTATATATATATATAATTATACACATACTATTTCCTGCAGTCTTCTAGCTGGTCCAGTGACATCATGGCAGCTTCCTTTTTCTTCCTCCAGCTTTTGGCAGGCATTCTTGCAGGGCTGAGCTGCACTCCTGTAGTGTGTGAGTGCCACTTCATCTTTGATCTTAGACGCTTAGATCCCACCCTGTGTGATGACGCACCCCATGATGGCTCACAGGAAATGGGCTGAGGGACATGTCTGTTATGCCTGAATAGGACTGCTGGCGCTGGATGTAGGCAGAAGCCAGGTATAGCGATGGAGTGTTTAGAAGGCAAATAGAACTTGGCGTTTTTTTTTGTTTTTGTTTTTGTTTTTTTTGTTTTTATGGTAGTGAAAATTTTAAAATAAAAGTTCCCCATTTTTCAGTAATACAGCAATTTATATGTATCTTAACATGCGTGCACAGTTTGCATTCTCTGGAACTGAAAAGGAGAACCATTTAATTTGTTGAAAAGAATGAAATTTGAACAGGCTTGCATGATAACTAACATAAATTATGTGTCTAAGGATGAATAAAGCAAAACATTAATATACTCTTTTTCACATCTGTTTTTTTTATTCTTACTCTTCACTTCAGTCAACAATTACTACTGAATTAATTTTAATGTGTTGAGTGTGAAAAAAATAACAGAGCCATCTGTATGTATTTTTCCTTTTTTTCTTATTTTAGGAAGAAAGCTCAAGATTTTACTCCTCGGTATGTTAATTTCCCTACCAATCCATTTTTCTTCTGTTCTTCAGTTTTGGTTTAGTTATTGTTCTTTTTTTATCACTCTGTGTTCAATACCTACTTTTTATGTAATTTAATTATTATTCGTTATTAGGCCCCTTTTCACACATGCGGACAGTATGTCCGTATTTCATCCATGCGTTTTCTCCCCCCCCCCCCCCCCCCATAGGTGAGAGCGGAGATCTGGCAGAGCGGTCCCTGTCATCCGCCGGCTCAGCGGGGATCAACGGAGCGATCCCCTCTGAGCAAACGGATGTTCTCGGGGGGACATCACGGATCCGTCCCGTGTGAAAGGACCCGAAGTCTTACCACCAGGATTTCAAGCACAGGCCTAAATGAAATTAACCAGTGTGGTTTAGCAAAAGGGATATCTTTAATACGTAAAAGGTTTCTTTCTAGTTATTTCTCCTCTGGCAATACACCTTGTACTAATATCTCCTTTAAAGAGACCTAGTCACCAACCTAAAAAAAATGATGCAGGTGAACCAAATGTTTTATCTGTATGTCCCTTCACCTTGTAAAATTGAATACAATAAAGAAGTTTGAACTAAAACATTGCAGATAATTAAAATGTAAAAAAAAATGGCCCACAAAGAAGTGCAGGCGCGATTTACTTAGCAGAGCAATGCCTCCTTACCCTATAGTTCGGTGAAGGGGTCCCTTACACGACTGATATACATGTGACTTGAATCACTGCTCTGAGTCTGCTGGGTTTGCTGACATCACAACCAAGATGGCGGGGCACAGCAGCAGTCTCAGGAATTTTAAATATTCACACAAGGGAGGATTTTACAGGTAAATAACATACATAAAATAGGTTAAAATGCATATATTCTTTTGGGAAGGTTAAGATGAAAGGTCTGGTGACAAGGTCTGTTTAACAGGTATTAGTCTTTAGTGCAGGGGTCTTCAAACTTTGGCCCTCCAGTTCAGGAACTACAATTCCCATCATGTTTAGTAATGTCTGTGAATGTCAGTTTTACAATGCCTCAAGGGATGCAGTTCTGCAACATCTGGAGGGCCATAGTTTGAAAATACCTGCGTGGTTATTTCCTAGTTTAACAGGTCCAGCGTTTTGGAGAAAAGGCTTACTCTAAACCGCAATGTTGGGACTGTTTGGCCGGCATAGTGTCCCTTTTTTAAGCGCTCTGGGCACTTAGTGCGGTAGCCTTTGATTTCTGGTGTTTAGATTACCTGCCTAGTTAATGGACTGATTGTGTTGGAGTAGTGTCACAGTATTTGCAAGCACTAAGGTAAACCTGTCAAACTAGGAACACTCCCTAACTGATTTTTTTCTTATTCTTCACTATATCAGTAAATGCTTTCCTGTCCTATGGTCACACCATAGACAGGATGGCTATGGCGCTAAGAGCAAAAGGGCATTTTATTATATGGAACCTGCATGTACATGTGCAAATTTGGATATCTCCTGGTTGAATTGAGTGCTGGTTTTCCCCTTCCCACACCTTTTTGATGGCCAATGACTGTGGTGATTGTCCTAAATCGCCTACAGTGAACCAGGAGAGGGGAGACCAGAACTTGATTCACCTTTTTAGGTTAATTCATCTAACTTTTCTAGTGTTTAAAGAGTATGTATATTATTTTCAATGAACTGTAATACAGGTACTCCTCCTTTAACGACCAGGTTCCGTTCCAAAGACCAGGTTGTTAAACAAATTGTTTGTTAAACGAGGAGCCACAAGTAATCAATATTTTAACTACTGTATTGTGAAAAAAGTCTAAACACAAAGCTCTAACTCAATAAAAGCGTGGAAGTTGTAGAGAGGATGAAAGACTCATTCAGATTCATCCTCCGAGCTGCTGTCTGCTGTGAATCTACCTCAGAGTTGCGTGCAGGCAGCCCATAGAAGTGGATGACATGCTGGCAGGAGAGGGTGCATGGATCCAAACGCACACTGCGGCCACAGTGGAAGTTAAAATCATTTTTTTTGGCTAGAAAATTATCAGCGGTGGGAGAGGGGGCCTCCCTCCCGCTGTGCTCCGGTGCCCTCCGCAGCTTACCGGAGCCATCGGTATGGAGCTGAGTGAGGAGAAGATGGCCCCCACTCGGCTCCATCCCATTGCAGGGCAGAAGCAACGTCAAAACGTCTCTTACGCATATATAATATAATTTTTTTTTTTTTTTTAACGCGCCCCATCCCGCCGAGCTTGCGCGCAGAAGCAAACGCATACGTGTGTAGTGCCCGCATATAAAAACTGTGTTCAAACCACACATGTGAGGTATTGCCGCAATCATTGTAGCCCTAGACCTCCTCTGTAACTCAAAACATGCATCCTTGTAGAATTTTTTTTTTTAAACGTCGCCTATGGAGATTTTTAAGGGTAAAAGTTTGTCGCCATTCCACGAGCGGGCGCAATTTTGAAGCGCGTCATGTTGGGTGTCAATTTACTCCTCATAACATCCTCTTTCACAACATAAAAAAAAATTGGGTTAACTTCACTGTTTCCTTATTTTTTTTAACTCAAAAGTGTATATTTAAAAAAAAAAACTGCGCTTGTAAGACCGCTGCGCAAATACGATGTGACAAAGTATTGCAACAACCGCTATTTTATTCTCTAGGGTATTAGAAAAAAAAATGTATAATGTTTGGGGTTCTAAGTAATTTTCTAGCAAAAATTTTTTTAACTTGTACACAACAAATCTCAGAAAGAGGCTCGGTCCTTTAAGTGGTTAACCACTTGAGCCCCGGACCATTATGCTGCCTAAGGACCAGAGGTCTTTTTCCAATTTGGCACTGCGTCGCTTTAACTGCTAATTGCGCGGTCATGCAATGCTGTACCCAAACGAAATTTGCGTCCTTTTCTTCCCACAAATAGAGCTTTCTTTTGATGGTATTTGATCACCTCTGCGGTTTTTATTTTTTGCGCTATAAACGGAAAAAGACCGAAAATTTTGAAAAAAAATGATATTTTCTACTTTTTGTTATAAAAAAAATCCAATAAACTAAATTTTAGTCATACATTTAGGCCAAAATGTATTCGGCCACATGTCTTTGGTAAAAAAAATGTCAATAAGTGTATATTTATTGGTTTGCGCAAAAGTTATAGCGTCTACAAACTAGGGTACATTTTCTGGAATTTACACAGCTTTTAGTTTATGACTGCCTATGTCATTTCTTGAGGTGCTAAAATGGCAGGGCAGTACAAAACCCCCCCAAATGACCCCATTTTGGAAAGTAGACACCCCAAGGAAATTGCTGAGAGGCATGTTGAACCCATTGAATATTTATTTTTTTTGTCCCAAGTGATTGAAAAATGACAAAAAAAAAAAAAAAAAAAATATTTACAAAAAGTCGTCACTAAATGATATATTGCTCACACAGGCCATGGGCCTATGTGGAATTGCACCCCAAAATACATTTAGCTGCTTCTCCTGAGTATGGGGATACCACATGTGTGGGACTTTTTGGGAGCCTAGCCGCGTACGGGGCCCCGAAAACCAATCACCGCCTTCAGGATTTCTAAGGGTGTAAATTTTTGCTTTCACTCTTCACTGCCTATCACAGTTTCGGAGGCCATGGAATGCCCAGGTGGCACAAAACCCCCCAAAATGACCCCATTTTGGAAAGTAGACACCCCAAGCTATTTGCTGAGAGGCATATTGAGTCCATGGAATATTTTATATTTTGACACAAGTTGCGGGAAAGTGACACTTTTTTTTTTTTTTTTTTTTTCATAAAGTTGTCACTAAATGATATATTGCTCACACAGGCCATGGGCATATGTGGAATTGCACCCCAAAATACATTTAGCTGCTTCTCCTGAGTATGGGGATACCACATGTGTGGGACTTTTTGGGAGCCTAGCCGCGTACTGGACCCCAAAAACCAATCACTGCCTTCAGGATTTCTAAGGGTGAAAATTTTTGATTTCACTCTTTACTGCCTATCACAGTTTCGGAGGCCATAGAATGCCCAGGTGGCACAAAACCCCCCCAAATGACCCAATTTTGGAAAGTAGACACCCCAAGCTATTTGCTGAAAGGCATGGTGAGTATTTTGCAGCTCTCATTTGTTTTTGAAAATGAAGAAAGACAAGAAAAAACATTTTTTTTTTTCTTTTTTTCAATTTTCAAAACTTTGTGACAAAAAGTGAGGTCTGCAAAATACTCACTATACCTCTCAGCAAATAGCTTGGGGTGTCTACTTTCCAAAATGGGGTCATTTGGGGGGGTTTTGTGCCACCTGGGCATTCCATGGCCTCCGAAACTGTGATAGGCAGTGAAGAGTGAAATCAAAAATTCACGCCCTTAGAAAGCCTGAAGGCGGTGCTTGGTTTTCGGGGTCCCGTACGCGGCTAGGCTCCCAAAAAGTCTCACACATGTGGTATCCCCGTACTCAGGAGAAGCAGCAGAATGTATTTTGGGGTGTAATTTCATATATTTCCATGGCATGTTTGAGCAATATATCATTTAGTGACAACTTTGTGCAAAAAAAAAAAAAAAAATTTGTCTCTTTCCCGCAACTTGTGTCGCAATATAAAATATTCCATGGACTCGACATGCCTCTCAGCAAATAGCTTGGGGTGTCTACTTTCCAAAATGGGGTCATTTGGGGGGGTTTTGAACTGTCCTGGCATTTTATGCACAACATTTAGAAGCTTATGTCACACATCACCCACTCTTCTAACCACTTGAAGACAAAGCCCTTTCTGACACTTATTGTTTACATGAAAAAGTTTTTTTTTTTTGCAAAAAAATTACTTTGAACCCCCAAACATTATATATTTTTTTAAAGCAAATGCCCTACAGATTAAAATGGTGGGTGTTTCATTTTTTTTTTTCACACAGTAATTGCGCAGCGATTTTTCAAACGCATTTTTTGGGGAAAAAACACACTTTTTTTAATTTTAATGCACTAAAACACGCTATATTGCCCAAATGTTTGATGAAATAAAAAAGATGATATCAGGCCGAGTACATGGATACCAAACATGACATGCTTTAAAATTGCGCACAAACGTGCAGTGGCAACAAAATAAATACATGTTTAAAAGCCTTCAAAAGCCTTTACAGGTTACCACTTTAGATTTACAGAGGAGGTCTACTGGAAAAATTACTGCACTCGATCTGGCCTTCGCGGTGATACCTCACATGCATGGTGCAATTGCTGTTTACGTTTGACGACAGACCGCCGCTTGCGTTCGCCTTAGCGCGAGAGCAGGGGGCGACGGGTGTTTTTTTTTTTTTTTTTTTTTTCTTTATTATTTTTTTTCTTTTTTAATCTTACTTTTAAACTGTTCCTTTCATATTTTTTTTTTTAATCATTTTTATTGTTATCTCGGGGAATGTAAATATCCCCTATGATAGCAATAGGTAGTGACAGGTACTCTTTTTTGAAAAAATTGTGGTCTATTAGACCCTAGATCTCTCCTCTGCCCTCAAAGCAAATGACCACACCAAGATCGGTGTGATAAAATGCTTCCCCAATTTCCCAATGGCGCTATTTACATCCGGCGAAATCTAAGTCATGAAATACTCGTAGCTTCCGGTTTCTTAGGCCATAGAGATGTTTGGAGCCACTCTGGTCTCTGATCAGCTCTATGGTCAGCTGGCTGAATCACCGGCTGCATTCTCAGGTTCCCTGTTGAGACAGGAGAGCCAGAGAAAAACACGGAAGACGGTGGGGGGGGGGGGCATTCCCTCCCACGGCTTGTAAAAGCAGTCTAGAGGCTAATTAGCCGCTAGGATTGCTCTTACATGAAAGCCGAACGCTGGCTGAAAAGAATGATACCAAGATGATACCTAAACCTGCAGGCATCATTCTGGTATAACCACTCAAAGTCGTGAATGGCGTACCTGAAGACAAAAAAATGGTTAACAATAAAGCACAGTAAAGTGTAAATAATTACACACCTGAAAAACAAACATGATAAAACATAATAACAATAACAATAACAATCAATAACAATAACAATAAAACATTGCAGAATAGAATACAGTAAAAAAGAGCAGAACAATAGAGAGAGAGAATAGAGAGAGAGAGAACAATAAAACAACAACTATTTTTTTTTATTTCATATTTTTTTTTTTTTTTACACTTTTTTTGTAACTAACTTTTATAACGGTAACCGGTTCCAGGTTCGGGTCTCTCAAAATGCGATGGCATCTTGGGAGACCCTGTGAAAGTGTGCCTAGTCTGTGCAATGCTGTACCCTACGCTAATACTCAACTAGTGAATGGTAGCGTTCAAAACATTCACCAATGCAAAGACCAGGATTGTCAGGACAGGAGGGACAATAATAGCGGGTGTCACGCCTATATCCTCGCTTGCTGCAGACACGACATCTTTTTTGGGGGGTTCGTTGGGTAGGGGTACTCGGGAGGACATAAAAATGCCTCTCATGCAGCCGCCTGCATTTGGTTGGGGATGTGAATGGGGGAAGTACGGGCGCTGCAGAAGCGGTGGGTTCCCAATTAGGATTGGCGAATGCAGCAGGAAGGGCATTATGGGCACGACGGGCCTGTGTTTGTCTTCTTGGTGGCAGCGGGACACTACTTGTGCTTGCCACCTCACCAGCTTGAACTGCACTTATGGGACTCGCCACGTCACCAAGTGTTACTGCAGTGCTGGTTTGACTACGACCGGGGTGTACTAGGCCGCTGGCGCTTGCCAGTTCACCAAAACACTACCAAAAAACTGTTAGCGATTGCAGGGATCAGGCCTGACTCTGCGAACGCTGCAGTTATGCGTTTAGTGTTTTGTAAGTGACAGTGATCGATCGATACCGCACTTGGGTGGGCTGGGCTGGGCCGGGCGGAGGGGCAAAACGCAGGTGCTAGCAGGTATCTGGGCTGATCCCGCTAACACTGCGTTTTTGGGAACCCTAAACTGCTGGTGACGCTAGTATAGATCTGATCGGATCAGATATTGATGCGATCAGATACTATACCACTAAGGGAGGTGTACAGTGCGTGCGTGGGTGTTAGCGGTACTGGCGCTAATCTGACGCTGCCTGGGGCTGGTGCTTGCCAGTTCACCAAAACGCTACAAAAAAAACTGTTAGCGATCGCAGGGATCAGGCCTGACTCTGCGAACGCTGCAGTTATGCGTTTAGTGTTTTGTAAGTGTCAGTGATCGATCGATACTGCACTTGGGTGGGCTGGGCTGGGCCGGGCGGAGGGGCAAAACGCAGGTGCTAGCAGGTATCTGGGCTGATTCCGCTAACACTGCGTTTTTGGGAACCCTAAACTGCTGGGGACGCTAGTATAGATCTGATCGGATCAGATATTGATCCGTTCAGATACTATACCACTAAGGGAGGTGTATGGTGCGTGCGTGGGTGTTAGCGGTACTGGCGCTAACCTGACGCTGCCTGGGGCTGGTGCTTGCCAGTTCACCAAAATGCTACCAAAAAAACTGTTAGCGATCGCAGGGATCAGGCCTGACTCTGCGAACGCTGCAGTTATGCGTTTAGTGCCTTGTAAGTGACAGTGATCGATCGATACTGCACTTGGGTGGGCCGGGCGGAGGGACAAAACGCAGGTGCTAGCGGGTATCTGGGCTGATCCCGCTAACACTGCGTTTTTGGGAACCCTAAACTGCTGGGGACGCTAGTATAGATCTGATCGGATCAGATATTGATCCGTTCAGATACTATACCACTAAGGGAGGCGCATGCTGCGTGCGTGGGTGTTAGCGGTACTGGCGCTAATTTGACGCTGCCTGGGGCGACGCATATCACCGCTGGGCGATCGGGGGGCTAAACCTTTATTCGGTAATAAACGGCGGGTGCCCTGACACTATAAAAAATAAACGAACTAACCAGCGTCACCCGTAACGGTTATACGGTGATCAGTGGTGAAAGGGTTAACTAGGGGGCAATCAAGGGGTTAAAACATTTATTAGATAGTATATGGCGGTCCCTGACGCTATAAAACGCTGACGGCGAACCTAAATATTTACCTCACTAACTAGCGTCACCAGCGACACTAATACAGCGATCAGAAAAATGATCGCTTAGCGACACTGGTGACAGGGGGTGATCAAGGGGTTAAAACTTTATTAGGGGGGGTTAGGGGGGTACCCTAGACCTAAAGGGGGGTAATATACACTGTCTCAACACAGTAACTGTCACAAACTGACACTATGCAGTAATCAGAAAAAAAAACAAAAAAAAAAAAAAAAAAACTGCTGGTGTCAGTTTGTGACAGGGGGGGGGGGTGATTGGGGGGGGATCGGGGTGATTTGTGTGCCTGGCATGTTCTACTGTGTGTGTAGTGTTTGTGCACTCACATACTTGTCGTCTCTCCTCGGGCCGGAACGGAAAATACCGACCCGAGGGGAGATGACATCACTTCCTTTGCTGCTGTTTAGCATACAGCAGCAAAGGAGTGTTCTCATTGGCCGGCGGCGATCGCGAGGGGGGGGCCACGAACGGATGGTCTCCCCCTCATCACCGATCGCCGCTGGACAAACGACGACCGCCTCGGGCACCGGGGGGGGGTCCGATCGGACCCCCCACCCGCGGAAGGCAAATCACGTACCCTGTACGTGATTTTGCCTGTCCGTGCCACTTTGCCGACGTACATCGGCGTGAGGCGGTCGTCAAGTGGTTAAAGAATTCTATCTGCTTCTTCAGTTGTTTATCAGTCTTGTGTTGCTAGCTCCTCTGTTAAACTGGACATAGATTGTTCGAATCTCGGCCGGTTCAGCAGGGACTGAGATTCAAACAATCTATGGGCATGCTGACTGAATGTAAGTTGATCCATCAGTTGACTTGGGTACAACCAGCATGTCAGATTTTTACTTTGGTTATAGCCAATAGCAATAATTGCTGTTTTCTCTTGGCAGCGACAGCTCCATGCACCACCCGATGGGAGAACAATAGCTCTGCGGGAGGGATTCCCTTATCAACACTGAGTGTGTTGATGAGGGGAATGGAGCTATTATCTTACATCATCTATGCTTTGCCTTAGTGGAAATCTCCTCCATTGCCCCCTCCAAAAAAAAAAAAACCTTTTATTATCTTCATTTTTTTAAGCGGTATTAAAGGCTTTTTTTTTTTCTTTTAATAAAAAATAACAGACATATTATACTTACCTGCTCTGTGCAGTATTTTTACACAGAGCAGCCCCGATCCTCCTTTTCTCATGTCGCCTGCCGGCACTCCTGTCTCCTCCCCTTCACCAGTGCCCCCAGTTTTAAGCAACTTTCTATGAGAGCACTGTTGCGTGCTCAGCCTAGAGTCCTGCACTATGCATCCATAAGACACAGAGAACTGTGGCTGGGCCTTTTCTCTGCTCTCTCCTCATTGGCTCACTGTCTGTGATTGACAGCATTGGGAGCCAGTGGCTACTGCTGCTGTCTCCTCCAATGAGAGGGAGTCCCGGGGAAGCCGAGGCTCTCATGCGCTGGATCGAGAGGTAGCTCAGGTGAGTATTAGGGGGGGCTGTGGGGGGAGCAGCACACAGAATTTATTTATTTTTTTTTTTTTTTTTAACCTTCATGTACAGAATGCAGCCTTTCAGCCTTTACAACCACTTTAAGCTGTGATGGGGTCGGTCTTTTAGAATTAACACTACTGCAGCTAAAATGAAAACTTCACCCTAATGAAACAGCAAACAGTTACTACAACAATCATGTGCACTACAGTTGTATGTTAGTAAATGTTGGGTTATAATAATTGCATAGGTTCAACATACAGTAAATAAGTCAATTCAAATTAAAACCATTTTTTATCAATCAAAAGAAATATTCTCTATCTGACAATAACATGTAATATTATGGAATAAGAAGAATAAACACAAACATTGGAGAAGGGTAGTTTGGGCAAGTTGTGTTGAAATGTCAAGTTGAAGAGAAACACTTTAGCCTCTAGGTAAAGAATAATGGAGTTTGCCATTGTTCATCTCTTTGGAGAATGATAGTCCCCATACCTTTCTCATAACAAAGTCACTTTGAACAGGAATAAAATGGGAAATAGAATAGTTTGCTTTGTAATTGAAACATTCTTTTTCCTGCATGTTTTCTGGGTAGCTTTCACAAATGAGTATATACGGTACCTATAATTCCGAGTATAAGTCGAGTTTTTCAGCACATTTTTTTTTTTGTGCTGAAAGTGCCCCCCTCGACTTATACTCAAGTCAAGCACTTTTCTGCAGCAAAAAATTTCATTTTCTGAACCAAATTTGGGGTCCCGTATCTCAGGGCCATTTGGTGTTAGGAACCCCACATTTGGTGCAAACCCAGTGGAACTGATATCATAACATATCCAAAGCTGGGGTTTCTTGCACCAAATGTCCCCGGGATACGGGGCCCCAAAGTAGGTTCAGATGTCGTTCTCTGCTGCAGAAAAGTGCTTGACCTTTTCTGAACCGATTTTTGGGGCCCTGTATCTCGGGGCCACTTGGTGCTAGAAACCCCAGCTTTGGATATTTTGGAGTTAGTTCCACTGGGTTTGCACACCAAATTTGGGGTTCCTAGCACTAAGTGGCCGCGAGATACGGGGCCCCAAATTCGGTCAACTGTGTCCATCTGCAGCAATGTCATTTCAGGACCCTTTGGGTTCAGAGACCCCAAATTTTGGCTGCAGCTAGGGGACATCTAGGAACCCTTAACTACCAAGTTTGAAGTTCGGGGGACCTATGGCTGCAAATGGGCACAGTGAGGCTGCAAATGGGCATTGTTGACTCTCTTTTCCACTTACAGTAGCTGTGCATTTCTCACCCTCGTCTTATACTCGGGTCAATAAGTTTTTCCCATTTTTTTGTGGTAAATTAGGGCCTCGACTTCTACTCGGATTGACTTGTACTCGAGTATATACGGTACTTGAAATGGCATATTGGGAGGTCACGATTAGTACTCATTTACCATGTTCAGGATCCCAGTCAGAACTATAAACCATGTTGGTGGTTCTGTTCCTGGCTGGGGAACATGTTTTCGAACAAATCTGCTATTGCCCCCTTACAGTTCAAGTTGTCAAGAGGATTGTTCATGTGTAGACTAGGGTTGTCAACGATTTTCATTACCAATTAGTTGGTCCGCACCTTCCTCCCTGCCAGTCCTTCGTTAGAATCCTCCTGCGTACAAGGCGGCGGCGCCGCCATATGTGACTAGGCACGTCTGCGCCTCTCCTCCTTGCTGATGGCAGCTCCCCCCTGATATTCCCAGCCCCGCCCACTGCTGCCTCGAGATAATTGACCGAGAGGCGAGAAGCAGCCGTGAGAGCCGAGCTGCACGCTGTCAAGTGATAAGGTAGCGGCTAATAGCTATACAGAATACTCAGTCAGGACAGTAATTTCTGTGATGACAAGTACCCCATGATACTAAGTATTTCTTGGGGGGGGCGGGAGTGCCCCATCATTGGTGTTCCGGGGGTGGGTGGAATTGTGCCCCATCATTGGTTTTCCTGGGAGGGGGGGAATAGTGCCCCATTGGTATTCCTGGGAGGAGGAGGGGGGAATAGTGCCCCATTGGTATTCCTGGGAGGAGGAGGGGGGGAATGGTGCCCCATTGGTATTCCTGGGAGGGGGGAATGGTGCCCCATTGGTATTCCTGGGAGGGGGAAATAGTGCCCCAGTGGTATTCCTGGGAGGGGGGAATAGTGCCCCAGTGGTATTCCTGGGAGGGGGGAATAGTGCCCCATTGGTATTCCTGGGAGGGGGGAATAGTGCCCCATTGGTATTCCTGGGAGGGGGGAATAGTGCCCCATTGGTATTCCTGGGAGGGGGGAATAGTGCCCCATTGGTATTCCTGGGAGGGGGGAATAGTGCCCCATTGGTATTCCTGGGAGGGGGGAATAGTGCCCCATTGGTATTCCTGGGAGGGGGGAATAGTGCCCCATTGGTATTCCTGGGAGGGGGGAATAGTGCCCCATTGGTATTCCTGGGAGGGGGGAATAGTGCCCCATTGGTATTCCTGGGAGGGGGGAAATAGTGCCCCATTTGTGTTCCTGGGAGGGGGGGAATGGTGCCCCATCGTTGGTGTTCCCGGGAGGAATAGTGGCCCATCGTTGGTGTTCCCGGGAGGAATAGTGGCCCATCGTTGGTGTTCCCGGGAGGAATAGTGGCCCATCGTTGGTGTTCCCGGGAGGAATAGTGGCCCATCGTTGGTGTTCCCGGGAGGAATAGTGGCCCATCGTTGGTGTTCCCGGGAGGAATAGTGGCCCATCGTTGGTGTTCCCGGGAGGAATAGTGGCCCATCGTTGGTGTTCCCGGGAGGAATAGTGGCCCATCGTTGGTGTTCCCGGGAGGAATAGTGGCCCATCGTTGGTGTTCCCGGGAGGAATAGTGGCCCATCGTTGGTGTTCCCGGGAGGAATAGTGGCCCATCGTTGGTGTTCCCGGGAGGAATAGTGGCCCATCGTTGGTGTTCCCGGGAGGAATAGTGGCCCATCGTTGGTGTTCCCGGGAGGAATAGTGGCCCATCGTTGGTGTTCCCGGGAGGAATAGTGCCCCGTCGGTGTTCCTGGGGGGGGGGAATTAGTGCCCCGTCGTTGGTGTTCCGGGGGGGGCGGGGATAGTAGTGCCCCATCGTTGGTGTTCCTGGGGGGGGGGGCGGGGATAGTAGTGCCCCATCGTTGGTGTTCCTGGGGGGGCGGGGAAAGTAGTGCCCCATCATTGGTGTTCCTGGGGGGGGCGGGGAAAGTAGTGCCCCATCATTGGTGTTCGGGGGGGGTTAGTGCCTAATCATTGGTGTTCCTGGGGGGGGGGATAGTGCCCCAACATTGGTGTTCCTGGTGGGGGGGGATAGTGCCCCAACATTGGTGTTCCTGGTGGGGGGGATAGTAGTGCCCCATCATTGGTGTTCCGGGGGGTAATAGTGCCCCGTCATTGGTGTTCCGGGGGGGGGAATAGTGCCCCGTCATTGGTGTTCCGGGGGGGGAATAGTGCCCCGTCATTGGTGTTCCGGGGGGGGGATAGTGCCCCGTCATTGGGGTTCCTTGGGGGGGTGAATAGTGCACCCTCATTGGTGTTCCTGAGGGGGGAAATAGTGCCCCGTCATTGGTGTTCCTGGAAGGGGGAATAGTAGTAGAGGTCGACCGATGTGGGTTTTTCTCTGGCCGATGCCGATATTTAGAAATCGCGGTGGCCGATGGCCGATATATGATGCCGATTTTTTTGGGCCGATATATTAGGCCGATTTTTTTTTTTTTTTTCTTTTTTTTCCCCTTTCATCTCATAAAATCTAACAGTTAGACCCCTTTCACACTAAGGCATTTTTTAAGGCTAAAAATAGCGCCTGTAAAGTGCCAGTAAAACGGCTCCACTGCAGTCTCAGTGTGATATCCCGAGTGCTTTCACACTGAGGCGATGCGCTGGCAGGATGTAAAAAAAAAGTCCTGCAAGCGGCATCTTTGGAGCGGTGTATACCGCTGCTCCACCACTCCTGCCCATTAAAATGAATGCGCACCGCTGCCGAAGCACCTGCATAGCGTTTTGGCAGCAGCACTTCAGGGGCGCATTTAACCCCTTCCTCGGCCGCTAGCTGGGTTATAAGCGCCCCGCTAGCAGCCGAATAGCGCCGCTAAAATGACGGTAAAGCGCCGCTAAAACTAACAGCGTTTTACTGTCAACGCATGCCCGCTCCAGTGTGAAAGCAGCCTTAAGTAATAAGTGATACAGAAAATTTTTTACATTTAAACATTTATTGAACAAAACAAACCTCCAATCAGTTCACTTGTATGTAGAATTTAGATTAAAAAAAATAACTATATCTTAAATATTAAATACACAAAAACAGGTAATCAAAACTTTTGGACGAAAAAAAAAAATGGGCTAACTTTACTGCTTATTTATTTTTTTTTAATTAGTGTATTTTTTTTTTAAAAATTGCCTTTGAAAGACCGCTGCGCAAATACCGTGTGACATAAAATATTGCAACAACCGCTATTTTATTCCCTAGGGTCTCTGCTAAAAAAAAAATATATAATGTTTGGGGGTTCCAATTGATTTTCTAGCAGAAAATACAGGATTTTTACTTGTAAGCAACAAATGTCAAAAAAGATTTAGTCTTTAAATGGTTAAACTGAAAACTTCTCCACGGAGTTCAGTCTATTGATAAAAAGAACCCGAAGAGATACAAATGTATCTTCTTATCAGATTTGGCAGGCTGCCCAGAGGAGGAGAGAAGACAAACTTCAAACAGCTTGCAATTGACTTATATTACAGAAGTCATTTGCAAGTCCCGCTGAAGTTATAATCGGCTTTTTTTATCAGCACAATCGGCCGATGCCGATTAAGTAAAAAAAGCCAAATATCGGCCGATATATCGGCCGGCCGATATATCGGTCGACCTCTAAATAGTAGTGCCCCGTCATTGGTGTTCCTGGGGGGTTTCTTGTACTATAAACCCCATCATGACAGGATACCTGTATATGACCTGTGTAACACTCCGTTTTTTTCATTACTATTTTAAATAAACGAAAAAATTGCATATTACGTTTTTTTTATGTTTTTTTTTTTTTCGATTTAATTGAAAAAATAATCGGCCAACTAATCGATTATGCCCTGAGCTTAAAAATTTTTGTATAATCTTTTAACTCTCTCTCTCTTTTTTTTTTTTTTTTTTTTGCAGACCATTTTTGGCTTTTATGCCCGTTCCTTTTATTGTTTAACATTTTTTTAAAATTGGGGATCCTCTTAATATCTTAGCATATATAACACTACTTTTTTATTAATTATTTTATAATAATAAAGTAGTTAACTGTGGTATTGAGTCAATAATAATGTATAATTTTATTAAATATTGTATTGCATCATTTATATTTAACTTTGAGATTGAGCAATTGTGAATCGTTTTTCTAGAAAAACATCTAAACAAATAGCATCCTGAAGGCAACGGAGCTACTAAAAAAAAAAAAAAAAAAAAAAAAAAAAAAAAAAATTAAAGAAGCACCAATCATGGTTGCATAAAAATTAAATCCCACACTGAACTGCCTTAATATATTCTTTAACCCTTGATGCCTAGACCAGATTTAGCAGGGTCAATTTGTGCTTTAGTTTACCAATATCTCCTAATACGCACTCCTAAATCATATTCATATTTTCAAGGATATATTAGGTCTTTATTTGATGTGCGATTTTTCAATAAAAAAAAATATTGTTTTTATAATCTGACAAATATTTAAAAATGTAAATAACATTGTATCTAACAATTAAATTATTAAGCCGGGGCAGTTATCCTCGGCTCATCCATTGTGGGGAAACCCAGCATTACACCATTTTCGTACAATTCCAGATCCTCAAGTCTGGGCTAGATACGGTATTATAACACTGGAGCATATTATGTCTAGAGGAGAACTGCTCTCTTTTCAGGAGTTGATGGCTAAATTTGGGCTACCACAATGGATGAGATTTCGGTATCTCCAGCTTAGACACGCGGCTAGGGCTCAGTTCCCACAACCCCCAATCCTACAAGCTGATCCAATTGAAGAACTTTTGTCCCCTTGCGATCTATTGAAACCTCTATCCTCTCTTTATAATGCGCTGTTGGGCAAGGACTCCCCCAAAATAGTGAAGCTGTGGGAAAGTTGGCAGGCGGACATCCCATCGTTGGACAAGGAGGGTTGGGCTGATTGTCTAGATTATGGCCCTAAATTAGTGATAGCATCTAGGGACAAACTGATCCAGGTCAAATTTATACATAGGGTTTACTACACCCCGCAGAGACTCCATCGCATATTCCCGTATGAGAGAGATCCCGTATGTCCTAAATGCAAGATCCAAATTGGTACCTTTTTTCATATGTTCTGGGAGTGCCCCATCATAGTGACATTTTGGTCTGCGATTTTTGGAGAAATTAGTTCCAGATTGCAAGTATCTCTTCCGGTTCTGCCTGCGCTAGCTCTGTTGGGGGTGTTTGATGATGAACAAAGGCCCTATCATCTCAAACTCCTAATTTCCTATCTTCTTTTTTTATGCAAAAAAAGGAAATCCTTATGAAGTGGATTGATTCTTCCCCTCCGTCGGTTACGGCCTGGGAGGCACAGATTGAAGCAGCCATCCCCATGTACAGAATGACGTATATAAACTGAGGGTGTCCATGGAAATTTGAAAAAGTTTGGGCTCCGTGGATGGCCTCTTAGGGATATGCACTCTATCCTGTTTCCTAATGTATTTGGTGGGTGGGGGTGAATCTAGCGGACGGAAAGTCAGAAGTACTTGGTTATTGGTAATGGAATTTCTTTTTACAATGCTATCCTGTTATACATATTGAATTGAACATATTGTGTTAACCACTTAAGGACCAGCCTCGTTTTGGATTTTAGGTGTTTACATGTTTAAAACAGGTTTTTCTGCTAGAAAATTACTTAGAAGAAAAAACATATATAATGTTTGGGGGTTCTAACACCCTAGAGCAGTGGTTCTCAACCTTTCTAGTGCCGTGACCCCTTGACAAAATTTCCCAAGTTGTGGGGACCCCTAACAGTAAATTTATTTTCATAGCGTGGGTTGTCAGCATCCAAGGCAAGACAAGTAATTTGCGCCCCTAACCCATGGACATTTAGCGCTCCTCGAGTCCATTCCACTCATACAGTATTAAAACTCCTTATGGTACATTTTAGGATGTACCATTCTTCCTCTGTGTTCTCCTTTCTTTCCCTTTTATTCCTCTATCCTAATTTCTTGTTTTTCCCCCCCCATCCTTCTCTAGCTGTCTTTTTTGTTCTCTATTATTCATTCTCTCCCTTTATCTTTGTTCCTCCCCCTTCCATGTATTCTCTATTTTTATTTCTTCTCTTACTCCTTGGTGGGGTGTGGGGAGAATGGGATGAGTGGCAGTGTTGGCGGGGGGTGGGATGAGTGGCAGTGCTGGGGGGGGAGTTCTGATCAGCCAACTTAGGTGCTCTGATCAAGGTCATCTGCTGAACTGGTCACAGGTGGTGTTACTCAATGTGTCTCCGGCTTCACTGTGTCTCCAGTTCTGTGGTGTCTCGCAGCAGTGACATCTATGCCGAAATCAGGAGATAGGATCTCCTCCAGCCTCTCCCATTTCACATTCCTCACCAGTCAGCTAACCTCTAGTCTCTGCCCCCCAGCCATGCCGTGAACTGAATGGGCAGCAGCGAAGAGGCTGAGTGGGCGGCCGCGGGCTTCAAGAACAGCCCAGCTGGGCAGCCGCAAAAAGGCTGGGAGAGAGGTGCAGGCTTCAGGAACAGCCCAGGATTCGGTGACCCCTAGCAAATCGTCATTCGACCCCCAGGTTGAGAACCACTGCCCTAGAGAATACAATGGCGGTCATTGCAATACTTTTTTTTTTTTGCACCATATTTGCGCAGCGGTCTTATAAGCGCACTTTTTTTTTGGAAAAAAATTCACTTTTTTGAGTAAAAAAATAAAACAGTAAAGTTATCCCAATTTTTTTTTAATATTGTGAAAAATATTGTTACGCCAAGTAAATTGATACCCAACATGTCATTCTTGAAAATTGCGCCTGCTCGTGGAATGGCGTCAAACTTTTACCCTCAAAAATCTCCATAGGCGACGTTTAAAAAATTCTACAGGTTGCATATTTTGCGCTACAGAGGAGGTCTAGGGCTAGAATTATTGATCTCGCTCTACCGGTCGCTTTGATACCTCACATGTGTGGTTTGACCACTGTTTTCATATGCGGGCGCTACTCGCGTATGCGTTCGCTTCTGCGCGCCAGCTCGTCGGGACAGGGGGGTTTTAAAATTTTTTTTTTTTAATTATTTATTTTACAATATTTTATTTATTTTTACACTGTTTAAAAAAAAAAAAAATTGTGTCACTTTTATTCCTATTACAAGGAATGTAAACATCCCTTGTAATAGAAAAAAGCATGGCAGGACCTCTTAAATATGAGATTTGGGGTCAAAAAGACCTCAGATGTCATATTTACACTAAAGTGCAATAAAAAAAAAAAAAAAGTAATTTAGAAAAATTACATTTGAAAAAATATGCCTTCAAGAGGCGTGGATGGAAGTGACGTTTTGACGTCGCTTCCGCCCAGCAGTGTCATGGAGACGAGTGAGCGCCATCTTGGCCTCACTCGTCTCCAGACACACCAGAGAGCAGGACGCGATCGCCTCCGGCGCTACCGCCGACTCCGGTAAGCGGCGGAGGGCACCGGATCGCGGCGGTTTAAATATGGGACTCGGTGGAGCTGAACGAATGCCGCCGAGAGTGTATTCGGCTCTTTCCGGCACCGCTCACAGTCCCGCCCAGTCCCGCCCAATGATGGACATAACACAGGTCCAATGGCGGGACTGGGCATGACTGTGAGCGGCGCCGGAAAGAGCCGAATACACTCGACTATGTGTATCTCGGCTCCGAGCAGTCACTGTGATTTCGGCGGCGCTCGTTCAGCTCCGCCGAGTCCCTCCAAACTCAGCGGCGCCATATTTGAAAGGACACGCTATGTGAATGTCGGCGGCGATAGATCACAATTAGCGGGGATCGGCGTATAACACGCACCCACTATTTTCCCCTGATTTTAAGGGGAAAAAAGTTTGTGTTATACGCCGATAAATACGGTAATTTGCAGCCTCAAGACTTCAAAGGCTAATTACAGATTTTGGAACATGTTATACCTGTATTTAGGGTGTAACATGTAATTTATTCCAGCACATGTTACCTTTTAATATATGTGCGTTTTTTTTTCTTTGTTTGTTTTGTTTTTTCCTCAAAGGTGAACTTCGCCCTTTAAGTTTGTCAATTACATTTTCAACCTGCATGTCACATCTGTCAGAGGTGACAGTGATCACATAATTAAAGGAGTTGTAAAGGCAGAAGGTTTTTTTATCTTAATGCATTCTATGCATTCCGATTAAAAAAAACCTTCTGTGAGTAGCAGCCCCCCCCCCCCCAGCACCCCCCGATTACCTACCTGAGCTCCTTCTCTCCAGCGATGTCCACAATCCCCTCAGCCATCCAGAACACTCCTCCTCCTTATTGGCTGAGACAGAGCAGCGACACCATCGGCTCCCGCGGCTGTCAATCAAAGTCAGCCAATCGGGGGAGAGAGGGGACTGGGCCAGGTCAGGGCTCCATGTCTAAATGGATACACGGAGCTCTGACTCGGCTTGGGTGCCCCCTGTACCAAGCTGCTGGCTGAGCAAAGGAGGGTGGGTGGGGCCAAGAGCAGCAAAGAGGGACGACCTGAGAAGAGGAGGATCAGGGCTGCTCTGTGCAAAACCAACTGTACATAGGAGGTAAGTATAACATGTTTGTTGTTATTTTTATTATTCATTTATTTTTTAAACATGCCTTTACAATCACTTTAAGAACCACTCTCATTATTTCTCAATAGTCAGTGGGGTACCTAGCTGTCATTGACAGCTGGGATAGAGAGCGTGGCTGCTGGTTCTCAAAGGGATCATGTATATTGTTATATTCTTGGCATTGGGCTTTGATTCAGGGAATAATAATTTACAGATTGTGGGCAGGGACAGGTCAAAAATGTAAAGAAAAACACCAAAATACACTGTACACCATGTCTCTGCCTGGAGAAGAATGCTCATGATAGAATGAGGGTGTTTTCAGTAGCAAGATCTAGGGAACTGGTCAGGATACAGGACAAGATTGATGGAGCAAAATACAAGGCATCCATCGAAGATGTCCCGTTTGCTTGCAAAAGATTTTTGAAGGAAAGCTCACCTTTGAGCAGGACAATGACCCTAAAGGTGCAGCCAGCACTACAATTTAGTGTTTGGAGTACCTGAATGTCTTAGGTTGGCCAAGTCAATGCCCAGACATTATTTCAACTGGAAATTTTGAAAATTGTTGTTCATTAATGCCCCATCCGATGTTTGCTTCTTTTTTTTTTTCTTCTGTAAATCAAGTGGTAAAAATCTTAACTTAAATACATTTTACTACAAACTGTGATAAAACCCAAGAGAGTGAATAATAATGCAAAACATTGTATAAGATGGTACAATGTGCTAAAGTAAACTTTTTGCTTGCATTTGGACCCAAACCGTTTTGCACATGTCTTTACAGTGTTATCCTAAGTTGAGCCTGCCGTTTTTTATTCTAGTATTTTAGCTAAAGCTACTTTCACACTGAGGCGTTTTTACGCTAAAAATAGCTCTTGTAAACTGCCTCTTCTGCAGCCCCAGGGTGAAAGCCATAGTGCTTTCACACTGGGGCGGTGCGCTTGCAGGACAGGGAAAAAAAAACCTGCAAGCAGCATCTTGGGGGCTGTGCGGGAGCCCCTGCCATTGAAACCAATGGGCACCACTGTTTAAGTGCCTGCAAAGCGCTTCGGCACTTTTAGGGAGCTATTTACTCTTTCCTCGGCGGCTTGCGGGGGTTGACTGCACCCAACTAGTGGCCGAAAAGTGCCACTATACCAGCGGTAAAGCGCCACTAACGCCCTCCGCCCCCCACCCCAGTGTGTAAGCAGCCTAAGGATTGCAAAAAATATTGCTTTCTTTGGTAAAGTGCCAAGATTTTCCATATCATTACTGTAGAAATGTTCTCTGTTAGAGTGAACCACGGAAAAAAGATTTGTTCCTTTTGCTAGTTGAGTAGTGTTCCTCTGAGGAAGATGAGGAATAAATAGAAGAGAAGCCTGCTTTAAAGAGAATCATCAAGGAACAACCAGAGAAAGTGAGGCTCTTGCTCCTGATAAATCCCTTCATCAGAATGAACATTTTTGGATAATAAGTAATAAGTTACTTTTTGCAGTCTCTTTTCTATCCTACAAGTTGATGAGTGAGATCTTCAGTAGTATTTATTAATTTTTCTTTCTCGTACATCACGGGACACAGAGCCTCAGTAATTACTGATGGGTTATATAGGGTATCACTAGGTGATTGGACACTGGCACACCCTAGACAGGAAGTTCAACCTCCCTATATAATCCCTCCCTTCACTGGGAATACCTCAGTTTTTTGGCCAGTGTCTTAGGTGTTGGTCACGAGTAAGATGTGCGATGTGCTATGCTGAGTTTCAAAGGAATATCCTATACTGGGGTAAGCCATGCAACCGGATCCATTCAAAGTGTCTTTTCCAGGCCGAATTGGATGGTACCCGGGCCTCGTGTCCAAAGAAAAACAAGGTTTTACCTGTAACACTTCTCTTTTTAGAGAGCTGGACCCCGGAATCCAGTATTTGTTTTTTTCAGCCACATCCCTGGTGGGGTGCTTTACGGGCCCAGAACTGCGGATCCCCCTGTTCAAGTGGGCCCCAGTCTCTGAAGGTTTTTCAAATGGAGCCCACTGTGAGAGGTGAAGATTGGGTCTGTTATACAGAACCCTGCAGCTGGATAAGGTAAGGGAGACTCCTCAGGATTTTTTAAATTCTAGTAGGCTTTCTCCTTTAACCACTTCAGATCCGGGCCATTGCCAAATGACGGCAACAGCGCGGATCTACATTGCCGGGACTACGTCTATTGACGTCGTCCCGTGCACGAGCGGCCTGCGATCAGGCAAGTCTATGAGACTTGCCTGATCACAGATCAGAGTAAGGGGTCGGTCCCGACCCCTTACCACATGATCAGCTGTCAGCCAATGACAGCTGATCATGTGATGTAAACAGAGCCGGTAATCGACTATTTTTCCTCCTCGCGCTGACAGCGTGAGGAGGAAAAAAAACCCGATCACCGGCGGCCGTGATCGGGACATCAGTCCCGATCACAACGATCTTCTGATACACAGCAATAGGCAGCAGTGCCGCCTACCAGTGCCCATCAGTGCCACCCACATCAGTGCAACAACAGTGCTGCACATCAGTGCCACCTATCTGTGCCACCCATCAGCGCCGCCTTATCTGTCCCCATCAGCGCCGCCTTATCTGTCCCCATCAGTGCCGCCTTATCTGTCCCCATCAGTGCCGCCTTATCTGTCCCCATCAGTGCCGCCTTATCTGTCCCCATCAGTGCCGCCTTATCTGTCCCCATCAGTGCCGCCTTAACTGTGCCTATCAGTGCCCACCACTGCAGCCTCATTAGCGCATATCAATGAAGGAGAAAAATTACCTGTTTGCAAAATTTTAGAACTATTAAACATGATTTTTTTTTTTCCCAAAAATTTCCATCTTTTTTTGTTTGTTTAGCAAAAAATAAAAACCCCAGCTGTGATTAAATACCACCAAAAGAAAGCTCTATTTGTGGGAAAAAAATGATAAAAATTTCATTTGGGTACAGTGTTGTCTGACCGCGCAATTGTCATTCAAAGTGCGTCAGCGCTGAAAGCTAAAAATTGGTCTGGGCAGGAGGGGGGTTTAAGTGCCCAGTAACCAAGTGGTTAAAAAAATGTATGCTATGCCTATTGTCGCCACTGGGGGCTGTCAAGAGCACATAGCTTTCATGCCTGTTCCATCTGTCTCAGTGTCCACGCTGTACGCTCCTCCAGCCATGCTCCAGGTAGGATGGGTAAGGGGGGTTCTTTCCTTTAGGGATTCTCCCCCATGGCTTAGGGGGGCCAGGGCGAGCCTTAGCAAGGAGCTGTAGTATACCGCACCACCCGCCGCCACCGCCATTTTTGGCAGGTTCCCATCCACCGGCCCTTCTCTCTCCTCCGCCCCAGCCTCCCCTCCATGCTTGTCCCGAGGATCGGAGCCATGGGAAAGCACACGTTTTTGAAAAAACGAGGGGGGGGGGCGGGAGGTGTGGTCGGAGCAGGGGGGCGGAGCATTAACGCAACGTCCTGCGTGATTAGACGCCCACATCGCTGGCTACACTAGCTATAAAGTGCACTCTCTTTCAGGTGCACGCAGCTTATGAAGGGACACAGAGCTGATGGGCGCATGTGAGGTGGGGCACAGGCGTTTCCCAGGCACCACAGACTGGGCATTGGTAGCAGCGGTAGTTGCTGAACTACATCGCTCAGCAGTCAGTGCATTTTTGTGGTACCTCTACCTTTTGTTGCTTGGCACTATGGGTAGAAGAAGTACAAATACCCCAAAAAATAGGGGCTCTACGGGATCTCCCTCAGGCTCTGAGGACCCCCCCTTCTGCAGCACCTTCCCCTGAAGGACCTGGGGAAGCTGGCCAGGGTGAGTCGTCGGGGTCAGGGGCTGCAACTGCTTCTGGCACTTCAGCCCCTATATACATTACGCAGGAGGTTTTTTCCTCAACCATTAATGGATTAGAGGAAAGACTAATGGCCTTAATCGCATCTTCACTCAGTGGAAGAAAATGCACTTGGTCCCCCTTTGCCACCCAGGACCCTCAAGCAGAGGAACTCTGGGGGGCGGGGGAGGAGAGGAATCCCTCTCAGAGGATCGGGATGAGACTAATGATTCCTCTTCTGAGGAATCAAGTGGAGAAGGGCCCTCTTAAGCTTCTCGGGATGAGAAGGTGTTGGTGCAAATTCTTGCTGGATTGGTCCGCTCCACATTCAAGTTACCCGTATCTGAGTCAGTTAAAGAACCCTCCTCTTCTTTGGGTTCACTGAAGCCTCCTCAAACTACACATGCCTTTCCTGTTCATAGTTTACTGGAAAAGCTTATTTATTCTGAGTGGGATCACCCAGATAAACATTTTTTCCGCCTAAAAAGTTTGCAACACTTTATCCCATGGAGGAAAAATTTACAAAGATGTGGGGTGTACTGGCAATTGACGCCACCATTTCCTCCGTAAAAAAAAGTCTTACTTGCCCTGTCGACAATGCTCAGATGCTTAGCGATCCAACTGATAAGAAAATGTTTTCTCCTTGGCAAGTTCAATAGCTCAACCTGCAGTGGCAGCAATCAGAGTCTGTCAATACTTGAGAGACCATGTTAAACAGGTCCTCAAAGTTTTACCTGAACAGCAAGCCCAGGGGTTTGCCAACCTACCAGCGGCTTTGTGTTTTGCTGTTGACGCAATCAGAGATTCTATCATCCAAACCTCTCACTTCACGCTTGGGTTGGTGCATATGCGTAGAATCCTTTGGTTAAAAAATTGGTCAGCCGAATCACCATGTAAGAAGCTTCTGGCTGGATTTCCCTTTCGTGGTGCAAGGCTGTTCGGAGAGGATTTGGACAATTCTATCCAAAAGATCTCTAGTGGGAAAAGCACACTCTTATCAGTTAAGAAAAGGAGTAAACGTCCCTGTTTTAAACGGGCTCTGTCCCCAGTGCCAGGAGCATCAGCCTCCAGGCAGTCGCGACGGCCTCCTCCGTCAGGCTCAAGAAATACATTTCAGAGTCGACCCCAGGGACAAAAGAAGTCCTGGGGGAGGAAGCCTACTAGACAAGACGCTAAAGCCTCTTTATGAAGGAGCGCCCCCGCTCCCTCGGGTGGGGGGAAGACTGCTACAGTTCTCAAGGCTCTGGCAGGAAGATTTCCAGGACAGATGGATGATCTCCACGTTAACCCTAGGTTACAAACTAGAGTTCCGAGAATTCCCCTCTCCTCGTTTCCTCAGATCAAATGTTCCCAGAGACCCAGAGAAAACGAAGTCTTTATTTCTAGCGTTGGAGCGACTATTGTCGCAAAAAGTTATCGCGGTTGTTCCCACGGAAGAGCAGGGATTGAGGTTTTTATTCAAACTTTTTGACAATATTCTGGGATCATTGACATTTTATACAGTGATAAGTGCTATAAATATGCACTGATTACTGTGTAAATGTTACTGGCAGGGAAGGAGTTAACACTAAGGGGCGATCAAGGGGTTAAATGTGTTACCTAGGTAGTGATTCTAACTGGGGGGGGTGGTACTGATTGGGGGAGGACACCTATCAGTGTTCCTATATACTACGCACACAGATCCACGTTCCTGCTCTGTCACGAGCGATCGCGGGTGCCCGGTGGACATAGCGGCCGCTCGGCACGTAAACCGCGGCCGCCAGGCACGCACATCGTCTCCTCCGTGATGCGGTGTGTGCCACCTATACCGTCAAGGACGTCATATGATGCCCACCCAGGATGGGAGATCCCATGTGCAGACGTCATATGACAATGGGCAGGTTGGGAAGTGGTTAAAGCATTAGTTTCTTCTATAGAATGGTCTGGTTTAAAATTCTTTTTAAAAACCAAAAAATGTCTCGTTCAAAGAATAGCAAAGTGCTCAGAAAAGCAAACCTTAATGAGCAGGGTCTTCTGATTACCAAATCGTAACTGTAATGTTTGCCTTCATTTTGTAAAGCGCTGAGCAAACTGTTGCCACTATATAACTCCTGTATTATAATAACTACGATGAATAATAATTCTGTTTCACACAAAAGATAATGGACAATCTCATTCTTCCGAGGAAAAAAAAAAAAAGAAGTTTTATATGTAAACCCATGTCATATTTTGCATAGCCATCTTTTCAAGCAGTACATCTTCAGGATTATGTACATGCCAGATTTGCATGTGTGGTATGTTATGTGCAACACAGTGTATGTAGCAGAGTGTTATGAAGTATATAAATCAGTCCATGGAGTATAGAATTAGCAGCACAGTGTACATAGTGGAGTGTTATGGAACATGGTAATGTTAATAATAAGTTACTGTGGTATGTGTGGTGTTTTCTTTTTTTTGTTTTTATATACCCTAAAACCTGATATCTCCATCCTGGAGCCAGCTTGGATTTGAGGGACCAATGAGATGTGGTCTAAACTAAAAGAAATATTTTTAGTTCTACAAAGCCCCAATTTTCTAAAATTTAGGAGTCCAGGAGATGCACTGTATGGATTATGATAGGGCTTTTTCTGGGTCAGCTTATGAGGTGATTATCATCCTTTTTGATACCAGAATCATTTTGTTATAACAGACAGGTGGAAACCTGCCACATTCTCCCCATCTCTCAGAAGGTATAGTTTTATTCTGCATAAGTACATAAGAAAATGACAGGTTCATGTTTCCCTACCTGTTACTGATGAGACATCTGCCTATGGCAAGCCTAAGTCAACAGTTTTATCTAAGCAATACTAAGCAATAATTCAAGTCGGGATTGACCACAGACCCACTGATATACTGTGGCTTGTTCTGAAGAAGACCATTGAGACCAAGGCATTCCAAACTGAATCAGTTTTATACATCTGAATGGACCAACGTGCCTTCAACCCACCGTAAATATCTAATCGGCAACAACCAATTGTTCTTCGTTTTACGTTCTTCCTAGTAAAGCTCATTTCATTGGTTACAAATGAGACACTTGGGCTCACTTGGTAAATTAGCCCACTGATTCAGTAGTCTTTATTTTGATACAAATGTTCAATGATATGGCAACTTAAAAATCTGTGACTGTTAACTTGCATGCTATAAAAGCCAAATCAGCAAATGTATATAGTCCTATAAACTGATGTATCCTATGTGAATCCCAAGTTTGGGGCCAATTGCCCAATGTCTAAATCTTGCTGATGCGGTCATGTGTGCAGATTCCGTGCCTACGAAGATTAATATGTATGGGTTAGTCTCGCACAATGTTGCAACATACATACAGTGCCTTGCAAAAGTATTCACCTCCCTTGGCTTTTTACCTATTTTGTTACATCACAGCCTTTAGTTTGATGTTTTGTTTTTTTAATCTGAATTATATGTGATGGATCAGAACATAATAGTCTAAGTTTGTGAAGTAAATAGAAAATATACATAAAACTATTTTTCAGAAATAAAAAACTGATAATTGGCATGTGCGTATTTCACCCCCTTTGTAATGAAGCCCATAAAAAGCTTTAGTGCAACCAATTACCTTTTTAGTAGTCACATAATTAGTGAAATGATGTCCACCTGTGTGCAATCTAGGTGTCGGATGATCTGTCAATACTTATACACACCTTTTTGAAAGGCCCCAGAGGCTGCAACACCTAAGCAAGAGGCACCACTAACCAAACACTGCCATGAAGACCAATGAACTCTCCAAACAAGTAAGGGACAATGTTGTTGAGAAGTACAAGACAGGGTTAGGTTATAAAAAAAAAAAAAAAAAATATCCAAATCTTTGATCCCTGGAGCACCATAAAATCTATCATAGCCAAATAGAAAGAACATGGCACAACAGCAAACCTGCCAAAAGATGGCTGCAAAACAAAACTCACGGACTGGATAAGGAGGGCATTAATCAGAGAGGCGGCACAGAGACCTAAGGTAACCCTGAAGTAGCTGCAGAGTTCCACAGCAGAGACTGGAGTATCTGTACATAGGGCGACAATAAGCCGTACGCTCCATAGAGTTAGGCTGTATGGCAGACTGGCCAGAAGAAAGCCATTACTTTTCAGCAAAAAACAAAATGGCACGTTTTGAGTTTGCGAAAAGGCATGTGAGAGACTCCCAAAATGTATGGAGGAAGGTGCTCTGGTCTGATGAGACTAAAATTGAACTTTTTGGCCATCAAAGAAAGCGCTATGTCTGGCGCAAACCCAACACATCACATCACCCAAAGAACACCATCCCCACAGTGAAACGTGGTGGCAGCATCATGCTGTGGGGATGTTTTTCAGCAGTCAGGACTGGGAAACTGGTCAGAGTTGAGGGAAAGATGGATGGTGCTAAATACAGGGATATTCTTGAGCAAAACCTGTACCACTCTGTGTGTGATTTGAGGCTAGGACAGAGGTTCACCTTCCAGCAGGACAATGACCCCAAACACACTGCTAAAGCAACACTTGAGTGGGTTTAAGGGGAAACATGTAAATGTGTTGGAATGGCCTAGTCAAAGCCCAGACCTCAATCCAATAGAAAATCTGTGGGCAGACTTAAAGATTGCTGTTCACAAGAACAAACCATTCAACTTGAAGGAGCTGGAGCAGTTTTGCAAGGAGGAATGGGCAAAAATCCCAGTGGTAAGATGTGGCAAGCCTATAGAGACTTGTCCAAAGCGACTTGGAGTTATGATAGCCGCAAAGGTGGCTCTACAAAGTATTGACTTTAGGGGGGTGATTAGTTATGCACATTGACTTTTTCTGCTATTTTGTCCTATTTGTTTGCTTCACAGTATTAAAAAAAAAATCTTCAAAGTTGTGGGCATGTTCTGTAAATTAAATGATGCAAATCCTCAAACAATCCATGTTAATTCCAGGTTGTAAGGCAACAAAACACGAAAAATGCCGGGGGGGGGAATACTTTTGCAAGGCACTGTACCATGTGGTGCACATGTCTGTCTTACGGTTCTACTGCATTTTGTCTGCCTAGTGCTGTTGAGTTTGCCTCTAGTTCTTTCCATTGGGTTTTCTTTGCAGTATATAAATTTAGATATTGAAATTTAATTTCAAGGCTTTTGTTTCCTACAGACTATTTAAATGTGGGCCAATAGGGATCAGACCTGTGCAACCCAACTCCGATATTTTGATTGTAGGAGGAAGCCCCCAAACATGAATAGAATAAACAAAATACATAGGGATGTCCTTTGGTTGTAATGCAATCCATTGCTTTGTTGGTGCTCAAACAAGTAGAATAAATATTAGGGTTGCACCAATACCAATACTAATATCTGTGCAGATACTAGGCATTTTCGCGAGTATCGGTACTCGAAAATTCTCAGATACCCTAAACCGATTCCAGAAGTGACCTCAGACCTGAACTGGACACATCAGTCCCAGCCTGTCAGCTAAATCTATACTATGATTGGGGCTTTTTGAAAGCTTGTCTGCAGTGCGTTGACAAAGGAGATGCTGGCACTTCAGGTAGTACTGTCAGGGGCAGGAGGGGGGCTTCGGGAGGTAGGCTGCATTTTCTCTGACCCTGATGCCTGGATGCTGACGCCCCCAGATGGTCTGCAATAGGGTATGTCTGTGCTAGAGCTGGCTGGGTACTTTGCATTAGTACAATGGTAAGGTATGTGCAGGATGTAGCTTTTAAGGGAGGTGTGAGAGGATGAAAGACATTAGAGGAGGTGTGAACACAAGTCAGAGCTGAGAAGGGGTGGGTGGAGGATCATGTGGATGAGAATGCAGTGGAATGGCATGGTGAAGGAGAACTGAACCCTGCACTCTGCATGTACTGTGCCTGAACCCTGCACTCTGCATGTACTGTGCCTGAACCCTGCACTCTGCATGTACTGTGCCTGAACCCTGCACTCTGCATGTACTGTGCCTGAACCCTGCACTCTGCATGTACTGTGCCTGAACCCTGCCCTCCTAACCTCTTGTGCTTTGCCCTCCCTGTGTTGCATCCTCCTTCCCTTCACCAGCTGTCACTTCTGCCCCATGTTTCCCAATGACCCCCCCCACCACCCCAGCGATCACAGCCTTTTCCATCCCAACTCTCTCACCCCAAAATCCCTATTTCACCCTACCCTCCCCACACCCAACTTCCTAACAACCCCCACTTCCCAAACCACCCCTGTACCACCATTTTTCCTAGGCATGGGGTATCAGTAATTGTTATCGGCAAGTACTTGAAAAAAGTATCGGTACTCAGTGTTTAAAAAAAAAATGGTATCGGTGCATCCCTAATAAATATTTTCTAAAAAGTGAACCTTTTTGTCAAATACTAATGTTTTAGGGCCACACAACCTTTCCAAAGTTTAAAACCTCACCCTAATGGATATATGCAGCATGCATATGAATACATAGCAAGTATCAGTTACCTGTTCACACTGGAAGGTGTTGAAGCAAACCCACAATCTATGGGTATCAATAGTGTTGCCTTATGAGTTTATGTGAAATCTCCATCAATAGCTGTAAAATATTGTAATTATGAATATTTTTTTATTTAGCTTGTATCTATGGAGGGCGTGTAACATAGCTTCACAGAAGTGTCTGTTAGACAGACAATTCTGTCCCTAAGGTTGTGTATACAAACAATGGGACCCAAACCTCATTGTTCTACACATACTCACTTATATTTAAATCTAAAATATAGTAAACAGGTAACATAATTGGCGATCACGAAGGGACTTGAACCCTCAACTATGTTACCGTTTACTATATTTGAGTTTTATTATCTCTGATATGATTTGGGTTAAATGAGAGTTCTTTGACCATGAGTGAAAGCTTTAACACAATAACAAAAAATGATTGGCATATAGTAAAGTAGACTAATACACAGCATTCTATCTAATTGCACAGGAAAAGGTTAAAAAAAATCATGCATTATTTGAAGGAATACAAAGTATATTCCTTAAAACCTTAATCTACAAACAGTAGGAGAGAAAAGACCATGAGATAAACATATTTAGTTCTAATAGTTAACAGGCTATGACCCACAAAGGCTCCATTTGGGTGACCGCTCCACCAGAGAGTGTGTGTTTCCCTCCTATCTAGTCTGTGTATATCATTACAGGCTGATGCCTCATTGGTTGGCATGGCCTGGCTCTGATTGGTGGGCCTCTCTAATCCTGGCTAAGGACTGGCTACATCCCCAATCCCTATACTTTAAATGAGTAAGCCCCCTTTAATGCAAATCCTTGTCCCAGACTATTTTGAGCAGGAAACTTAACCCTGTAAGTAGATTACATTTTCAGGGAAATTAAGTATACATTACAGTCTGGCCGCGGCCCCTCATTGCATACTCAAATATGGGATCCTTTGAAGTGAGTATGTGTAGAACAATGCGGTTTGGGTCCCATTGTTTGTATACACAAGCTTAGGCACCAAATTGTATGTCTAACAGACACTTCTGTGAAGCTATGTTACACGCCCCCCATAGATACAAGCTAAATATATTCATAATTACAATGTTTTACAGCTATTAATGGAGATTTCACATAAACTCATAAGGCAACAATAGATACCAAACAACACCCCAATCGCAGATCGCATGGTACTGCAGTACCATTGAATTTGGTTGCAGTGTGTTTTTAAAAGTAGCCCATGCACTCATTTTGGTACCATCCAGTGCAATTACAGCCCATTAAAATGAGTAGGCTGAAAATCACATCGTGCAAGATGCTTTCCTGTGCAATTCTGGTTTGAACCAGCACTAAAGAATGTTCTGTTGTACTCTGAGCAAACATTTTTAAATTATTTTGAATTTTTGATTGGCTATTTTTCATAAAATTATTCTTGGCATAGAACCATTGGGAGGGATACTGAGAATGGCTTTTACATCCCTAATCTCCTGCAGATAAAGCAATGCACTGACGGTCTGAGAAACTGTGAGCATTGCTGCAATAGAAGGATGGAAGAACAGCACCAATGATTCTTTTGGCAGGATAAACAGGTATTTTAAAAATGTTCCAGGGATTACTTAGAAAAACATCAAGCCCGGTCTTATTGGCAGTGGCAGCCTAATCCCATTTGTGATTATAGCACAGCATCCTGCAACATTAGTAACACTTCTTAATTGTGTAAGCGCTTTATTCACAACAAGAAAATCTTTATTTTGGTAAAATAATTTAACAGGTTTAGCACATGCAGCCTTTCAGATGTTTTTTAGGCATTCTGTGAAGCTGCTTGGGCCCTTATTGTTCTACTCCGGAAATTCAAGACTTAGGTATTTTGGTATTGTCTCTATACAAGATTACAATAGAATTATTACTCTATAGTATGGGTAGTATGTTTTTGATATGGTTCCAATGCAATATTACCTGCTATATCAGGTAGTTTTCTATAAATAGAACTTTTTCCCCAGGGAACTATCCTATTGTTAAATCACTCTTAACTTTTTTTTTTTGTAGGCGGACAAAAGAGCACATCACAATGCGCTAGAGCGTAAACGGAGGGACCATATTAAGGACAGTTTCCACAGTCTAAGAGACTCAGTACCTTCACTCCAAGGGGAAAAGGTGAGTTTACTTGTAGCTTAAAATAAATATACACACGCGATTTGTAAATACTTAGTACTAAGCTTATGCTCTAATATGTTCCTTAACCTTTTGCCACTTGTGTAACACATGCTGCAATATGGGTGACTGGGCAGCTAATGTTTCTGCGCTGAGAGTGCGCTCCCAACAGAGACTAAGCTGTGAAGGACAGTAACAACCAGTAGGTGTCGGGACCAGTTCTCAATCGTGACAGCCAATCAGTGGTCGCCTGACTGCCGATCCTCTCACTGCCCCCCCCCCCCCCATACAGAACCCTAGTAAAGGTATACCGGGGCTGAGCGGGAAGGGGTTAAACGGGTCTTTTATAATGGCTTTGTTAAGGCCGATATGTGCAAAGAATTAATGTTGAAATGTTAGTAGATTGTTCTAATAGACACTGAGTCAAGGGTGGATTAAGGAAAAATGGGGTCATGACATGGTAACAGCTTTGGCCCCCTTATCTCTTTAACATTAATAAGGATTGCTATAGCCACAGAAAAGCAGCCCCATTTGCATTGTCTGTACTGTTGCAGGTACAGCCTGCCCTAAATGCCTACAAATGTATCACTCCTTGTTATATGGCAGGCAGGTTTACACCTTGGGCCAGTTGTGCTATCTCCCTGGTTCGCACCTCAACAGTGTTATGCCAGGAACTTGGCACATAGAAAACAATTTTTTTCTATGTTCCCTAGCGTTGAGCCTGTGTGAAGAGCAACCCAGCTCAATGGACATGGCGTGAATGAGCCAATAATCTCCCTTTTATCAATTTATATGTTGGATTTATTGGTTTAAAGTTTCCCACATCCAGTGTCTTAATCTCCTGTGGTTTTCAGCACTACATAAGCTTTTTACCAGCAATAACCCTTAGAGGAATTGACTAGAAACTATTCCTCCATGTGTAATGGGGAGGAAAAACCTATTAAAGCGGAAATGAAGTGCTATAATTTTTATTTTATTTTTTTAGGCCCCTCAGATGGGTTGCGCGCGTGGCTCAGTGAACATGACAGCTGACAGGCAGAAGGGTGCATTTATGGCAGAAGAGACCAATAGGGTCTCTTCTGTCATAAATACCCTGCCTGTCAGCCATTTTCTTAGACAGCAACTTTACTTCCACTTCAATAGTAATAGGTTTTGGGGGTATCCCATATGATACTAGAACATTTTACTGGCTTCATTGCTGATGTTTCCTAGGGTTATATATTGGTAGATTTTATCCACAACCAGTTGACTCAGTTGAATTTGATTACAGGCAAATTTCAAGATATCTTTAGACTGTAACACTACTATATAAATTTCCAAAATTGAATAAAGAAATATTAAATTAGAAAGAAAACACACAAAGAACTGGTGTAACGCTCAGCGCTAAAACGTCTGATGATTAGAAATACTAGGAAGAAATGCATAGGTCTGCTAAATCATCAAAGCAACAATAAAAAAAATGGAAAATAAAAATTGTTAAAATTTGAAAAATTGATTGATTTTTTAGAATTCAATTAAGTCCTGAGATAAAAAGAGATAAATATGAAGTTCTAGGGGATGAGCCCCTGTCTGATCTGAGTCTCTGAAAAAAGTACTGCAGTGGGAGCGAGGCTGCTTCAGGCACGTGCTGGGAAACCCGATCACTGTGAGGAAAAAGGAAGGCAAAAAAGAGAGGCAGAAGCGCCAGGCAAATCCTAGTGCAGCTTGAATTAAGTTCATGAAGGATACATCGCTGATGGAGGTGTGGCTGTGCCTTCGAAACACGTTCTGATTGGCCAGACACAGCGGAAGGCGGCTCACCAGTTAGTCAGCTCACCAGTTTGACAGCTCCAGATTACTTCCACCCAGAGTTACTCAGCCGGCTTCCTCCCGAGCTCCCTCGAGGCTTCAACTTCCCACTGACATAGGGCGCTCGTGGATTATTCCCCAGGGACACCCGGTGGCTCTCCTGTGATGCTGAATGTGGAAAGCACCCACCTTTATTAGCACTCTGTAAGTGCACCTTATACTTTCCATTTTTTTGTATTTTAATTTTAATAAATTCATGCTGCACTAGGATTTGCCTGGCGCTTCTCTTTTTTTATTTTATTTTTTTTTGCCTTCCTTTTTCTCAAATAAAAAATAAACCCTGCCCACAGGATCTTCGATCTTTTTAGCTACATATAAATCTGATTTATTTAGGTCTACCCAGATAGATGGGTAGATATACATATATATTATATTACCAATTGTATTGAGACACCTGCCTTTACACGCACATGAATTTTAATGGCATCCCAGTGTTAGTCCGTAGGGTTAAAGTGGTTGTAAACCTTTTACAGACCACTTTTTGCTACTGGTAAGCCTATAATAAGGCTTACCTGTAGCTACCCAGGATATCTCCTAAACCTGCACAAATATTGAGTTGGCCCACCCTTCAATAACAGCTATAACAGCTTCAACTCTTCTGGGTAGGCTGTCCAAAAGGTTTAGGAGTGTGTCTATGGGAATTTTTGACCATTCTTCCAAAAGTGCATTTGTGAGGTCAGGCACTGATGTTGGACAAGAGGGTCTGGCTCGCAGTCTCTGCTCTAGTTCATCCCAAAGATGTTCTATTGGGTTGAGGTCAGGACAGTCAAGTTCCTGCACCCCAAACTCGCTTATCCATGTCTTTATGGACCTTGCTTAGTGCACTGGTGCGCAGTCATGTTGGGACAGGAAGGGACCATCCCCAAACTGTTCCCACATAGTTGGGAGCATGAAATTGTCCAAAATGTCTTAGCATGCTGGCACCTAGAGTTTCTTTCACTGGAACCAAGGGGCCAAGCCCAACCCCTAAAAAAAAAAACAACAAAAAACCCATGCCATAATCCCCCTTGCACCACTATACCATTGTGTGTGTTTTTGTGTTTTTTGGGGGTTTTTTTTGGATAGTGTAGGGAAGGGCTAAAACCCTGTCCATTTTAATTTTAATGTTGACTGTCTTTGTCTGATTGTGAACATTTCCATCATAAAGATGGAACGGGAAGTGAGAACAATTCTCTACAAATTGCAGGGAATTCCCCTCCAGACAGTGGTTGCACAGAGAGGTGAAAACTAACATTTGGGATTTCCCATTACTTTCTGTTTTGGTGATGGTGGTCACCAGGAGAAATGGAGAAGATGAATCTTCCCAGTGAAAACACAAACCGCAATAAAAAAAACATTGGGAGTGCTAATCCTTCTCCATTTACAGGTGATACTCGAAAAATTTGAATATCGTGCAAAAGTTCATTTATTTCACTAATGCAACTTAAAAGGTTAAACTAATATATGAGATAGACTCATTACATGCAAAGCAAGATAGTTCAAGCCGTGATTTGTCATAATTTTGATTATGGCTTACAACTCATGAAAACCCCAAATCCACAATCTCAGAAAATTAGACTATTGTGAAAAGGTGCAATATTCTAGGCTCAAAGTGTCCCACTCTAATCAGCTAATTAAGCCATAACACCTGCAAAGGGTTCCTGAGCCTTTAAATGGTCTCTCAGTCTGGTTCAGTAGGAATCACAATCATGGGAAAGGCTGCTGACATGACAGTTGTGTAGAAAACCAGCGACACCCTCCATAAGGAGGGACACACAGTTGGAGTCTGTCGGGAAGTCCCGGCCAATGGTTTATGGCCCGGACGTGCTGATCGGCTGTGTACGTTCACAGCCGAGAGCTCTGTGTTGAAATTCAACACAGCTCTGCACAGGGAGCAATCTGTCAGTTTCTCATCCCAAACAAAGATCATCTGCAAAAAGCAGCACACTTTACACACACTACACATGGGCACAAATTGAACCCCTTAAACTCCATAGATGTTAACCCCTTCCCAGCCAGTGTCATTAGTACAGTGTTAGTGTATATTTTTAGCCCCGATCACTGTATTAATAGCACTGATGTCAGTAAGTTCCCCCCAGCGTCAGTTAGTTTCAGATTGTCCACGGCAGTATCGCAATCCCATTATAAGTAATTGATAGCAACCATTAGTTGTATACAAAATAAAAAAAATCCAGTTTATATATACCAAAGTTTGTAGGCGCTATAACCTTCACACAAACCAATCAATTTACACTTATTGGTTTATTTATTTATTTATTTTTTTAAATCAAAAACGTAGCAGAATTTATGAAGGATTTATTTATTTATTTAATTGAAGGTTTTATAGCAGAATTAATAATATTGTTTTTTCTTTATATTCACAATTTTTGGTCTTTATCGCAAAAGAATAAAAAAAGCCCAGTGGTGATCAAATACCACCAAGAGGGCTCTATTTGTGTGACAAAAAAATCATATAAATTTTGTTTGCGCGGTCATGCAACGCTGTACTCAATCGCCAGTTAAAGTAGCACAGTGCCGAATAGCAAAAAATGACCTGGTCATGAATGGGGTAAAATTTTCCAGATTTGAAGTGGTTAAGAGTTTACAGAGATGAATCCTTTCCTGATGTTGACAATGACCAGGTTTTACTTGTCCAGCAGGTTGCTCTGAATTAAAAACTGTTCAATAGAATTATATATTTTATTTAGAACAAATATGTAGTATGAGAATGGGATTTTTTTTTTTTTTACAAATTTTTATTTTAGAACAAAGCATTAAAAGCACATATAATTATTATAAAAATAACCATTTTAGTCTGATACAAATTACAAGCACCACCCTGACAGCAAAACAGTATGTCCCGAAAGATCGTTCACTCCAGTGCATTTTGATTCAAATTATCTTTATCAGGGGATATATATGGGTGGTATGGCCTGAAAGACAAATGGATACATGTCAAAACATTTGAACAAGTAATATCCATAGTTGCTGCAACATAACATACTACATATAAACTTACCAATTGGTTGACAATGTGAAACGCATATATCCAAAAAAAGGACCTCTCACTAGCAGAAACAGAAAATTTAATTTCATTTTTTTTTTTTTCTTCTCGGTTTCTACCAGTGGGAGGTCCTTTTTTGGCATCTGTGCTCAAAGTGATTGTAAAGGGTGTTTTTTTTTCTCAATAACAAACAAGTAGTACTTGCCTCTTCTGTGCAAGGGTTTTGCACAGAGTGGCCCCTTTTCTGGGGTCCTCTGGCAGCGCTCCTGGCTCCTCCTCCGCATCAAGTGCTCCCACGGAGAGCCGCTTTCCATGGGGGCACTTGTGCAGTCACGCTCCCGAGTCCTGCTGCTGCGTCCATTGAAACATACAGCAGGACTCGGGCCCCGGCTCCCGTGTTACTGGATTTGATTGACAGCAGTGGGAGCCAATGGCTCCTGCTGCTATCGGTCTATCCAATGAGGACCCGAGACAGCGTCTGTTGTTGCTGGGCTCGTTCTCAACGCTGGAAAGATTGGGTTTAGGTAAGTAAAAGGAGGGCTCTGGGGGGCAGCTGCACCACAAAAGGTTTTTCACCTTAATGCATTCTAACTCCTTTACAGACTTTACAGCTCCTTTTAAGTGCTCCTCAAGTTTCGATCCATGTGTTTCACATTGGCAGCCACACCCACTCCAATATCTGATTTGGATTTTGTAAGTTTTATATGTAGTAGTTCCTATTGATATCATTTGTTCAAATGTTTTGACATGTATCCATTTGTATTTCAGACTATACCACCAATATTTATACCCCGATGAAGATCATTTGAATGCAAGTTGAGTTAATTGTTATTTGTGACAGCCTATTTTGCTGTCAGGGTGGTGTTTAGACTAAAATGGTGGTTTTATAATATGTGCTTTTAATGCTTTGTTCTCAAAATAAAAATGTATAATGTTTTTGATTTTGTGTCTTTTGGTGCCTAAGAAAATCCTATCCTACTACTACTACGTTCTCTGTAATAAGGGATATGGCACCTTAGCAACTAGTACTAGCCGGGATCTATTGTATAGTAATATTTTATTTAAACAGGAAAAATGTAATATTTAATATTTACCACATACAGCCAGCATGTGGCAAGCTTTGCCCGAGTCGGAGGTGGACTACATCTCTCTCATTCTCTCAGAGCACAGATGGGAATGGCCTGGTTGGAAAGGATGCAGAGGATGACAAAAAGTATAAAGTAAATGCCTTCATTTCTAATTACAGAGCCTTTGCAACCATACAGAATAGTTTTTGTTTTGTTTTTTTTGGTATTTTTTTTTTTTAGGCAATTTAAATATCTACTTTAAGTTCATTTTTTATTCTTGTCAAAAATAAATATAGGCTTAGGATTTTTTTTCCCCCATTAAGGCTTCACGGGCACAGATCCTGGACAAAGCAACAGAGTATATACAGTATATGAGAAGAAAAAATCACACACACCAGCAAGATATTGATGACCTAAAGAGACAGAATGCTCTGTTAGAACAACAAGGTGAGAACTTGTGTCAAGTCTTTTAGTCTTTGTTTTGGCAAAGTATTAATTTAATTGTACATTACTAAGAGTTCTAAATGTGGCAGGGTGGATAAAAATCGATGATTTAAAAAAAAAAAAAAGTTATTTTATTTTTTTTATTTTTATCAAATTTATTTTAATAAAATGCTTTTGGAGTAAAAATCTATCTAAATATAGTTTTCTATTTAGGATACATTAATGATTTAGTTTATTTATTTAGCATGAAATTGAGCTTGGTTATGTAGCATGTAATAATGTGACCTGACACAACCTAATCGTAGCAATGGCAAACCTCCATCCCTAATATGTGTTTGGACAAAAAAGAAAGTTATGTATATTCTGCAATATTTCCATTTTTGCTAAACTCTCAATAATTCCAAGCTCTGCAAGCTGAGATACCATGCACTGCATTGATACAATTTCACCGTAACCATGAGATAAAACAATGTTCAGGAATCCCATTGTTTTGCAAATCTATGTACACTGCAAACTGTATGAATCGGTTCTGATATCGCTGTTTTACTAAACTGACAGCTTATTATTCTGATTGGGAAACCTTCATTTTGTTTGCAAATATTAAAAATTCTAACTACCAGCAAGAATAAGTCCTTACATTTAAAGAGCACCTGTCATTTCAGATCCATCATGGCAGCGCCTTTTAGCAGGCATCCACTCACCTGGTGCTGCCACCTCCCTCACCTTGTGTCACTGCCGCATCACCAGCAGTCCCATTAAAGTGAATGGGATGGTCTGTGAGTCACCAGCGGGTCAGAGGAGGATCTAGCTGCGGGACAGAGATGACAGTTGCTCTTTAAAAATTGGTTGATTTAAATTGAAAAAAGTGTAGCGCTAAAAATTACACAAAAAGTGAAGTGATAAATGTGAATGCCAACATATAATATCCTAATATAATTAAATGTCCATTTTCAATGAGTCAAAGTCCATCATTTTGTGAAACCGTTGTAATCACCACGTGGATATAGTACTATATTAGTGACAAAACAATCCCCAAAGGAATGAAGGCGTACCAGAAATTTTAGACCTAAAAAAGGTCCACCCCTCCTTTCGCTTACATAGATTCCAAACCATCACCTGAACCCCTTAGGCTGCTGGTTAACAGCGCGGAGTTGACGTTACGATGTGCGCATGCGTGACGGCATGGGGGTGACGTCGCGCTGCACGCGTGCGCAATACGCAGAAACGATGGAACGCAAGAAGGCATGAATTCCGTAGTATACTCCACACACTGCGAGGTTATGCCGTAGTTTGTGGATGGCGGAAGTACACCACCATCATACCAGTAAGTTTTACTTATGTTTACAAGTGGGGTTGGAACGCAGGATAGCGAGGCTTGGAACGCACGCGGGTCCGCCATCTTGGCCGACCCGGAAGTGCAGATTTGAAAAATCTAGGAACTGGATTCTCATTACAGGGGTCTCAGTGTCTATATTAAGGAGTTTGGCTGCAGTGGGTAAGTACCCCAGATGAAGTCCTATGTGACGAAACGCATCGGGAGGACTCCACTGCCGCCATTTTATTACATACAAGTGCTTTTTCACTTCTGAAATGTAAGTGTTTCTCTTTTTAATAAAATTCATATTTTTTATGGAATTACACTATGTGGCCCCTTTTTATCCTATGTGGGTTATGTTCGAGGACGTCTAAAACATCTACATGGAGAAGGTATCCCGGTGAAGAACCCCTAGGACCCCATTCCCTGTTTGCCATTGGGACCTCCCCTCTATTGCCAGTGGGCAGTTTAAGCTTGTTTGACCCATACAGCATATGCTTTTTGGGTCCCAACCTGCCGGTAAGCCTCCATTCACTTGGGTGGTGGTATCTGCACAATTTTGGTTCTCATATATTAAACTCCTGAGCAGGCTTCCAAGACCACATATCTTTCGCTGTTCTCCACCGTCTCTACCATTGCCGTTGGGCAGTAAAGGCCTGTTTTGACCTATGTAGCATATGCTATTTTTAGGTCTAAAATTTCTGGTACGCCTTCATTTCTTTGGGGATGGTTTTGTCACGAATATAGTCCTATATCCACGTGGTGATTACAACGATTTCACAGAATGATGGACTTTGACTCATTGAAAATGGACATTTATTAATATTAGGATATTATATGTTGGCATTCACATTTATCACTTCACTTTTTGTGTAATTTATAGCGCTACACTTTTTTCTATATCTATGGTTTACAGCAAAAATTCTATTTGCAGTGTGTGCTGCTTGCACTATTGAGTTAGCGCAAAGTTATTTTGTTTTTCTGTATGGATTTAAATCGAGCCTTTTTACTAGCTGTTAAAATCGTGATTTAAATCAAATCCACCATGAAATGTGACCATAGGTATGATATAAGTAGTTATGCATCCATAATCTGATTGCAGATCTTTTACATGGCTATTGGGGTAGAATTCAATTAAGTTTTTTCCCTGTGCTTAAATTGCAGCAAATCTGCACACTTTGGTGAAATTTCACAATTTTGCAGAATTAATTTGAGACAATATGAAAGGCAAAATTGAGGTGCATTTTGGTATTTCTAAGGGTGCCATGGGCTTTAAATGGAGTGTTAGTGAAGCAACTATACTGGACCTGTTCTTGTGCCAAAAAAAGCACCTCACTGTCGGGAAACCTGGCATATTGTAACTGTTGCGATTGCTTCTTTGTTTCTTGCTTGTTTTGATTTGCCATTTCCTACCCATCTGTCTTACAATTGCCTATTTGTTGCCTGTGTGTTGTCATGAATGCATTTTTTTGTTTGCCCCATCTGCAATAATCTTTCAATTTGGCGTTGTCTTTGGCAGCATCTCTTTTCTATAAGATGTCCTCAGTCTTACAGAAGATTGTGCACTGTCATGATGTCACCATGGTGCCCTTCATTTACAGTGTACTATTGCAGATTGTGGTACTGACATTGTTACATCAGTGCCACGCTGCATTAAGATAGACCGCCCAGAAAAGAGAAAAAGATCAAGAGGACACTGTAGCGCCATAATATTGGCTTTAAGACTTCCGAAAAAGCATTTATTACAAAAATTATAAATGTGTGCGTCTCTAAGCATGCTAACATTTATTGGTTGAACTGGATGTACTTGTGTCTTTTTTATTTATTTTATTTTTTTCAACGTACAGTGGCTATAAAAAGGTCTACACACCCCTGTTAAAATGTCAGGTTTCTGTGAAGTAAAAAAAAATGAGACAAAGATAAAAAATAATTTCAGAACTTTTTCCACCTTTTTTTTTTATTGTGACCTATAAACTGAACAACTCAGTTGAACAACAAACTGAAATCATTTAGGTTGAGGGAAGTAAAAATAAAATATATAGTTTCATAAGTGTGCACACCCTTAAAGAAATACTCTTGTTGAATCACCTTTTGATTTTATTACAGCACTTAGTCTTTCTAGGTATGAGTCTCCCAGCATGACACTTCTTGACTTGCCTGCTCTTCTTTGCAAAAGTGCCCAAAATCTGTCAAATTGCTAGGGCATCTCCTGTGCACAGGCTTCTTCAGATCACCCCACAGATTTTCAATCGGATATAGGTCTGGGCCATTCCAAAACTTTAATCCTCTTCTGGTGAAGCCATTATTTTGTTGATTTGGATGTATGCTTTGGGTCGTTGTCATGCTGAAAGATGAAGTTGCTCTTCATGTTCCGCTTTAAAGCAGAATCCTGAAGGTTTTGTGCCAATATTGACTGGTATGTGGAACTTTTATAATTCCCTCTACCTTGACTAAGGCCCCTGTTCCAGCTGAAGAAAAACAGCCCAAAAGCATGATGCTGCCACCACCATGCTTCACTGTTGGTATGGTGTTCTTTTGGTTGTGTGCAGTGTAGTTTTTGCACCAAATATATCTTTTGGAATTATGGTAAAAAAATTCAACTTTGATTTCATCAGACCACAACACATTTTTCCACATGCTTTTGGGAGACTTCAGATGTGTTTTTGCAAAAATGTAGCCAGGCTTGGATGTTTTTCTTCATAAGAAAAGGGTTCCGTCTTGCCAATCTACCCCACAGACCAGACCTATGAAGAATAAGGGACATTGTTGTCACATGTACCACACAGCCAGTACTTGCCAGCTATTCTTGCAGCTCCTTTTTAATGTTGCTGTAGGCCTCTTGGCAGCCTCCCTGACCAGTTTTCTTCTCGTCTTTTTATCAATTTTGGGGGGACGTCCAGTTCTTGGTAAGGTCACTGTTGTGCCATATTTTCTTCACTTGATTATGACTGTCCTCACTGTTTTCTATTGTATATCTAATGCCTTGGAAATTCTTTTGTTTTAGATTTCAGTTTTTGTTTTTCAATTGAGTTGTGTAGTTTATAGGTCACATTAAAGGTGGAAAAAGTTCTGAAATAATTTCTTTGTCATTTTTTTTACATTGCAGAAACCTGACATTTTTACAGGGGTGTGTAGACTTTTTATATCCATTGTTTTTCCTACCTACGCCTAACAACTGTATTTTCATTTTTGTCCATCTGATCATTCCCCCACAGCTACTACCTTTTGTTACACTTGACCCTCCCTTCTAGATTGTAAGCTCTAACGAGCAGGGCCCTCTGATCCCTCCTGTATTGTAATTGTACTGTCTTCCCCGATGTTGTAAAGCGCTGCGCAAACTGTTGGCGCTAAATAAATACTGTATAATAATAATAATGGTAACTATGTAACATGTTTGGAATACTACTACAAACTCATTTACATTTGTTCCCCTGGCAGAACCCCCCCCCCCCCCAATCCCCATTAAATGTGGGAAATCCTCCTAAATAAGGCTCCCTCTCTTAATCTTAGAACCAGGTTTCTCTAATTGTAGGTATGTTGTGAAAACTTTCATATGAACAAATATTTTTGTTTTGTCTTGCAGTTCGTGCCCTGGAGAAAGCAAAATCAAACTCAAGGCTTCAGTCCAGCTATTCTTCCTCTGATAGCAGTCTTTACACCAATCCTAATGGCAGTGCCATATCAGCTTTTGATGGAGGATCTGATTCCAGCTCAGAGTCAGAACCAGAAGAACCTCAAAGCAGAAAGAAACTACGGATGGAAGCAAGTTGAGCAAAATAAAGCAATAAAGAGAACATCCTATACCAAGCTAAACTTCTTTAGCACCCCCCTGCCTCCCCCTCCCCTTGACCCTTATTTAGGCCCTGCTCAGCTCTTTTAAGGACTTTTTCCCTGTTATCTTTTAGTTTATTGGACTCTTTGATTTCTTGTTTCTCAATGTCATTGTTCCCTCTCCATGCTGTATTGAAATATTAAGGAAACATCCAAAGGCTTGCCAGGTAAAGATTCTCTGCAAGTAAAACGTGGTGCTGTACTGGAGTGCAGCCGTCTTGATGACGATTTGCAGTCACATTCGTCTATAAAATTATTTTTAACTGCATTGCGATATTGTGTTTTTTTGTTTTTTGTTAATTTTTTTTTTTACCTTACATGTTACAGATTTTAAACACTGTTTATTTGTTAACAACTTTTATCATTTAGTCTCGGATTATGAGAATGCATATGTGTAAACAGCTCCCAATTTTTGGCAAGTGTAACCCATGATTTTTTTAAGAATATATTGCATAGATCTGATTGTTGCTGCATCAACTTTTTGGCATGAATATCTGTCGGGAGGCAAATCTTTAAACTTGGCCACAATATAATTTGTTTGCACAGTCTTCTCTAGATTTTCCAAAACTGTTGTGTGATGTCTTACCTTATTGACCTAAATATTACATAGTTATTGGTAAGCCCAAAGGAGATTGTATTAGAGTATTAAAAGCTTATTGTGATGTTGTTTCACAATTGGGGGGGTGAGACAAAAAATAACTTTTTTTTTTTTTTTTTTTTCCAGTTAAGATGTATTTAAACCCAAAATTAAAAATGTAATATATTGCAGCTTTACCAGTCCCTATGTGTTGGCTGCAGAGAACATGGAAAGTTGTCCACTTGCAAAAAAATACCTTGGTGATCTTGCTAGAAATCTTGTAATTAACAAAGCAATATAACAAAATTATTTTGATTGTATATTTAACAGATCGAGGGACCAAATAAGAGCTGTTTATTGTTGGGGTTCACGTACCCTTTAAGATGGCCATATGTTTTGCTATTTGATATCTTAGCTGCCAGGTTTAGATTTGCCAAAATTTTGTGAGATGAGGACAAAACGCCTATCCAATTTGTGTCTAATCATGATGGCCATTGCATTACACAGTTGTTGGTAAGAAAATGGTGACGGAGCAATTAAAAAATAAATGATCGATGTTCGATTAAACAAAGCTATTGAATCAATCACTGAATCGGATACAACAAAAGCTGGTAGCTGATTGACGGCCACCAGCACTGCTGGTTTTGGACTGACTGGCTCTGGCAGGGAAAAAAAAAAAATTGGTCAGTTTGCATTGTCTGGTGCTGGGAGATGTTGTTTTGTTTGTGGTGTTTTTTATTTTTATTTTTATTTTTTTATATACCACCAATCTTCATTCAGTGTGATTTATGAATAGTGCAAAAAGGACAATAAGCACAATCTGTAAGTCTAAAAGTGACCGCAAAAAAAAAAACTATATTTTTGATTTTGTTATAAGTTGCATTTCACTGTTATAAAGTCCAGGCCAAATAGTCCATGTGTACACACATGACCCCTGTGATAAACCTAGAAAAGTATCTGCCAAGTCTTAAAAATGAAAGCCATACGTGCATCTACCCATTGTGCAAATTGAATGCTCACCTCCAAGTTTGACCTCCCCAAAGGTAATGAGGTCAAATATTGCTTTATACACTGCTCAAAAAAAAAAAAAAAAAAAAATGAAAGGAACACTTTGAAATCACATCAGATCTCAATGGTGAAAATATCATGCTGGATATCTATACTGATATGGACTGGGTAATGTGTTAGAAACAAAAGGATCCCACACTGTTAGAAGTGAAAACGATCAACGTATCGAGAGCTGAATTCAAGGACACCCCAATCAAAGTGAAAAAATTATGCAGCAGGCTTGTCCATTTTGTTGAAATTTCATAATGTCCCAGAGCTATTCTATTGGATTTAGGTCAAGTGAGCATGGGGGCCATTCAATGGTGTCAATTCCTTCCTCTTCCAGGAACTGGCTGCATACTCTCCACATAAGGCTGGGCATTGTCGTGCACCAGGAGGAACACAGGACCCACTGCACCAGCGTGCCAAGGATTTCATCCCGATACCTAATGGCAGTCAGGGTGCCGTTGTCTAGTGTGTAGAGGTCTGTGTGTCCCTCCATGGATATTACCTCCCCAGACCATCACTGATCTGCCACCAAACCGGTCATGCTGAATGCTGTTACAGGCAGCATAATGATCTCCATGGCTTCTCTTTAGACCCTTTCACATCTGTCACATATGCTCAGGGTGAACCTGCTCTCATCTGTGAATAGCACAGGGAACCAGTGGCAGACCTGCCAATTCTGGTGTTCAATGGCATATGCCAATCAAGCTCCATGGTGCTGGGCAGTGAGCACAGGGCACCCTTATGAAATCTGTTTCTGATTGGTCAGAGAGATTCACACCAGTGGCCTGCTGGAGGTCATTTTGTAGGGCTCTGGCAGTGCTCACCCTGGTCCTCCTTACACAAAGGAGCAGATACCGGTCTTGATGATGGACTAGGGACCTTCTACAGCTCTCCCAGAGTAACTGCCTGTCTCCTGGAATCTCCTCCCATGCTCTTGACCGCTGGGAGACACAGCAAGCCTTCTGGCAATGGCACATATTGATGGACTGTCTGTGCAGCCTTTATAGGGTTCAGGTATCGCCTCATGCTACCAGTAGTGACACTGACCCTAGCCAAATGCAAAACTAGTGAAAAACAGAAAATATGAGTAGGGAAAAAAATGGCAGTGGCCTCCACCTGTAAAATCATTCCTGTTTTGGAGATTGTCTCATTGTTGTCCATCTAGTGCACCTGTTAATCAGTTTCAGGTTCTTTGATGTTAATGAAATTAACCCCCTCTGCTATTTATCAGACCAGATCAATACCCCAGGAGTTTAATTGACTTGGTGCTATGCTCTAATTAATAAGTGTTCCTTTAATTTTTTTGAGCAGTGTATCATTCTCTGAGCTGGAATCAAACTTCTCTGAACACCACCTCTGCGTAATTGTAGGTCTCAGCTTACTAACTGCTCTTTTTATCTCCCATATATACTATTCAAAGAGATATATAGGCATATGCAAAACAGCAAAAGCGCCCTCTATATAAAAATGTATTCAATCTAAAAGGCTAAAGGAATGCACATAGTGGTCTGGTACAAGCATGAACCAATGAGATCATTCTGATCTAGACACACAATAATCTCTCCAATATGGTTGTAGGATGTCATCACTAATGTGGCCCCCCCCAAACGCAGCACATCCTTTGGACTTCCGCAGTAGAAAGATTGCAGGTTTAGATTTGCCAAAATTGTGTGAAATGAGGAGAAAAAGCCTATTCAATGTGTATCCAGTCTGGGCAAAAAAAAAAAAATTAAGAGTCAGCAGCTACAAATACTGTAGCTGCTGACTTATAATATAAGGACACTTATCTGTACGGGAATCTATCGATGTCGGCACCCCAAGTTGATTCGTCAATCGGCTTCAGGTGCAGGCATCTTCACTTACGTAAACCGGCAATCACAGCCAGTCCCCTACTGCGCATGTGTGAGTCTGCCCCCCCCCCCCCCAAAAAAAAAGGGCCAAATGTGGCAGGGGACGGTGTGAACAAGAGGAGCTTCCCCTTTTGGGTGGAGCTCCATTTAATCTTGGCCCCTATGATTAAATCTCACACAGTGCTGAAACAAGTAAGCAATTATTTTTTTAATTCTGTGTCCAGTAGTGCAACTTGTCATGTGACTTGGAACTGCAAAGTTGCACGACAAGTCGTACCCCATGATTTACACTGAGTACTGTTCATATCTGTGTGACTTCAAAGTCCCTGCACTACTTTGGTCCCACTTTGATGGGACTTGAGGTCCATAGACCTCAAGAATACACAGGCTTTGTTTCAAGTCGCATCAAAATTGCGGGACTTTCAGGTCACAATAGTGGAAACCTAACCTAAAAGGAATATTGTTATCCCACTACTGTATGACTGTTTACTAATTCATATTGCTAATGTGGCTGGCAGGAGGCTCCAGCGCACCATACACTTGCACTGGACCTGCACAGACTTTCAGGTTGAGCAGTGGCCGCTATTTAGTTATGAAGTGACTAACGTTCCCTGCTTATACAAGCTGTCTGCACATCTCTGGGCTTGTAAAAACAAAACAGGTGCTTCATGTGCCCTAAGGCTCGGTTTACATATATGCAGTTGGTGGGGCTCATGTTGGCACAGGCACAGCAGCCCTAAAAAAAAAACAACACTGCAATTTGCCTGCAGGTGATGGAATTTGTGCGCTATAAACACATTGCTGTACCCCCATACATATGAACCTAACCTAAAGCTTACCATACATTAGAGCTGCACGATTCTGGCCAAAATGAGAATCACAATATTTTTGCTTAGAATAAAAAGATCACGATTCTCGTGGCGTAAAATCTTTCACATTATATTATACAAAAAAAAATTGGCTAACTTTAATGGTTAGTTTTTTTTTTTTTTTTAAATTCATTAAAGTGTAATTTTTCCCATAAAATTGCATTTGAACGACTGCTGCACAAATACAGGGTGACATAAAATATTGCAACAACCACCATTTTATTCTCTAGGGTCTCTACTAATAAAAATATATATATATAATTTTTTTTTTTTTTGGCGTGGGGGATCTAAGTAATTTTCTAGCAAAAAAAAAGATTTATATTGTAAAGCGCTGCGTAAACTGTTGGGGCTATATAACTCCTGTATAATAATAATGATTTTAACTTGAAACCAACAAATTTCAGAAAAAGGTTTAGCGTTTAAGTGGTTAAACTTCCCTTATTTTCACACCAAAGTATATTCCTTTAATGTAAAGGACAAATTGTTACAATGTTTCTACTTAAGTTCCACTGCTCAAGAATGTTGTGATTCTTGGCAGACTGCCTGATTTATTTTATTTTTTTTCCTTTCTTTTGATGGCTTTAGCAGAGCAGAGAGAATTTTCTGCATAGAAAGAATTGGGAAATACTTTTTTCAAGATCACGATAACGATTCTGCATGATTAATCGTATAGCTCTACGATACACATAGCTTTGTCAGTCAACCAGCAGGCTGAAAGTTAAAAAAATAAAACAGATTCCTCTATCCACATTAATAGTGTACATTGCAACTGCACAGTGGAGGCAATTCCACAATGTGGAAGTATCAACCATTGCCATCAGAATGCCCAGAACTGTGGCTGTAGAAAATTGGGTGCACACACTGTTCATCCAAGGGTTTTCGGACCAGATCCTTCAGCAAAAGTCAGTGCGTGCACGTAACTGATCGAAGTTTGGACAGTTCCCCTCTTGATCTATTCAATTTTGATGAGTGTATGGCCCCCACCCTTCTCTTATTCTGTCTCATGAGCCACGTGGTGCAAATAAAATATTTTTTTAGGAAAAAAATGTACAGTAGATCAATCGTTGTACAGTGCCTTTTAAAAAAGTTTTCATACCTCCTTTTAAGTTTTCAACATTTTTTCATGTTACAACCAATAACTTAAATGTATTTTATGTGATAGATCAACACAAAGTGGCACATAATTGTGAAATAGGAAAATGATAAATGGTTTTCAAAATCTTTTACAAATAAATATCTGAAAAGTGTGGCGTGCATTTGTATTCAGTACTTTTGTAGAACCACCTTTGGTACAATTACAGCTCCAAGTCTTTTTAGGTATGTCTCTACCAGCTTTGCACATTTAGAGTGAAATTTTTGCCCACTCTTTGCAAAATAGCTCATGCTCAGTCAGATTGAATGGAGAGCATCTGTGAACAGCAATTTTCAAGTCTTACCACAGATTCTCAATAGGATTTAGGTCTGGACTTTGACTGGGCCATTCTAGCACATGGATATGCTTTGATCCAGACCATTCCATTGTAGCTCTGGCTGTATGGGGTTGTTGTCCTGCTGGAAAGTGAACCTCCGCCCCAGTCTCAAGTCTTCTGCAGACTCTTAACAGGTTTTCTTCTTAGATTGCCCTGTATTTGGCTCCAGCCATCTTCCCATCAACTCTGACCAGTTTCCCTGTCCCTGCTGAAGAAAAGCATCCCCACAACATGATGCTGCCACCACCATGTTTAGCAGTGGGGATGGTGTGTTCAGGGAGATGTACAGTGTTCATTTTCTGCCACACATAGCGTTTTGCTTTTAGGCCAAAAGGTTAAATTTTGGTGTTATTTGACCAGAGCACCTTCTTCCACATGTTTGCTGTGTTCCCCACATGGCTTCTTTTAACAATGGCTTTAATATTGCCACTCTTTCATAAAGTCCAGGATTGTGAAGAGCATGACTAATAGTTTTCCTGTGGACAGATTCTTCCACCTGAGCTGTGGTTCTCTGCAGCTCCTCCAGAGTTACCATGGGCCTCTTGGCTACTTCTCTGATAAATGGTCTCCATGGACAGCCATGTCTTAGTAGGTTTGCAGTTGTGCCATACTTTCCATTTTCGAATGATGGATTGAACACTGCTCTGTGAGATAGTGTGTGTGTTTTATATATATATATATATATATATATATATATATATATATATATATATATATATAAACCTAACCCTGCTGCTTTAAACTTTTTCACAACTTAATCTCTGACCTGTCTCATGTGTTCCTTGGCCTTCATGCACGCAACACTTTTCAGATATTTGTAAAAAAAAAAATGCTGAAAACCATTTTTCTGTATCGTACATCATGGGACACAGAGCACCATAGTAATTACTATGTGGGTTATAGGCCACCTTCAGGTGATGGACACTGGCACACCCTAAACAGGAAGTTGTCTCCCTATATAACCCCTCCCATAGCGGGAGCACCTCAGTTTTTTCACCAGTGTCTAAGGTGTTGGTCACGAGTGAAGATGTGCTCTGAGGAGCTCCGCTGGAGGGATCCTTACTGGATTTAAACAGCCTCTACAGACCAGATCCATCCAAAGTGCCTCGTATAGGAAGAACAAGGTTTTGCCCGTAACGCCTCTCCTTGCAGGGCTGGATCCTGGGACCCAGGGCTTTGGTCATGCTTACATTACTTAAATTTTTCCTGGCGGGGTGCTAATACAGGTCCAATGGAGTGGAACCCCGATAAAAAGGGACCCGGTCCTTGAAGGTTTGTTAAACATAACCCGCTGTGATGGGTGAAGGTTGGATCTGTCTGATAACAGCAGAATCCTTACAGCGGGGATAAGGTAAGTGAAGAAGCCTAGGAACTGTAAAAAGTCCACCTAGGATTTTCTTCTGTGAGTGGAATGTTGTAATGCCTAAAATCTCCACTAGGGGGTGTAAATGCACATACCTTAATACGTTGCTTCTCAGCAGCAGACAGTATAGCCATCAGGAGCAATTCAAGGGGAGTCCTGGATTGCAGGGAAAGTTAGCAAGTGGGTAAACCTTACTGCAGCTTCTCCCCCTGGAAAGGGAAGAAGGGGTTGAGGCTTGTTTGTGCCCCCTCTGGGGGGTGCGACGGCTTTCCGTATGTTTTTTCCTCTTGGGTGCCCCCCTTCTGTGTCCTCCCCCTCCCTCTCATGGAATATACAGCAAGGCAGATCCGAACGGTGCCACGCGCGGGAACTGGGAGATGTTTAAAATAATGGTGGGGCGTGTTAGAGGACAAAGGAGGCGTGGCTTAGCACGGCGCCGTGTATGGGATGCGGCATCCATGTGGATTACACGGCGCAGGCGCGGAGCTCACAGAGCTCAGAAAACAAGACCTCTGTCAGTTTGCAGCTGAGAGCCGGGCAGGCAAGGCACAGGAGCGGTGGGAGCATGTAAGGGCGATGATACATGCATTCCCAATTGGAACACATTTCACTCAGCATCAGGCTGAATTTTATTAGCGGCATTTTCACTTGCTAGACTACAGTTCAGCGAGTGGTGCGTTTATTTAGTACCTCTGCTTTTGTGCTTAGGACTGTGCCTCCCAAAAAAGCCAGTGCAAACACCTCAAAGTAGGTACCTAAAGCATCAACCCCAGGCACGAAGTATTTTAGTCAAGCCTCCACATTTTTCTCCTGAAATACTAGAAGTGGCTAGCCAGGGTGAGCCATTGGGACCGGTGGGAGTTGTAGCTGCTGCTGGCATCTCAGCCCCTGTTTACGTGACTGAAGATGCCTTTTTTCTCCGCCCTGCTGGGGCTAGAGGAGAGATTAGCGGCTTTAAACGCATCCTCCATCTTAAGGGAGAGGAAGCGTGGTAGATCCCCCTCCCCCACCTCAGACCCTTTATCAAGGGAACAGTGGGAGGAGGATGAGGTGTTACCCTCAGGGGATCAGGAGGAAAGGCAATCCAATGACTCTTCTGAGGAATCAACGGGGGAAGAACCCTTTTCAGCCTCACAATCTCAGAAATTGCTGGTTCAATCCCTTACAGAGATGGTTCGTTCCACTTTCAAGCTGCCTCTAAGTTCTGTTTCTGCTTTGGGTTCCTTTAAAACCTCTGCAGAGTTTGCATGCGTTTCACGTCCATGCATTACTGGAACAGCTTATTTATGCTGAATGGGATCATCTAGATAAGCATTTTCTCCCTCCTAAATGGTTTTCAGTATTTTATCCCATGGAGGAGAAATTCACCAAAAGATGGAATGTGCCAGCAGTTGATGCTGCTATATCCAGGGTGAATAAAAAGTCTAAGTTGTCCAGTGGACAATGCTCAAATGCTCAATTTTTCTTTGGCAGGTGCAGTTACTCAGCCTGCAGTCGTTGCAAAGGCATCTGTCAGTCCCTGAAGGGACACTTTAAACAGGCCCTTAAAGAAGGTTCCTGTACAACAGGCCCAGGACTTGGCCGAACTGCCAAGAGCATTACGTTTTGCCATTTGACGCCATCAAGGATTCTATCCACCAGGCGTCTCGCCTTGTGCTGGTGCACATGCGAAGCATCCTGTGTTTAAAAAATTGGTCAGCTGAAGCACCATGCAAAAGGCTCCTGACTGGTTTCCTTTTCATGGGGATCGGCTATTTGGGGACAATTTGGACAAATATATAGCACAGGTATAATTCTATAAGTACAAATGAAGCTGGCCTTGAGTACTATTAAGGGCCAAATCTCAGCTTTATTGGTCTTATTTCAAAGACCGTTTGCTTCGCATTCTTGGTCCGGGGTTTTTATACAAGGGGTAATGCGGTTTATTCCGCCAGTTAGACCACCCTTGAACCATTGGGACTTGAACTTAGTTTTTTGTCGGTATTGCAAAAACAGCTCTTTGAACCGTTACAGCATACTCCCTTGGTCCTTCTGACAAGGAAATTAGTGTTTCGGGTTGCTATATCTGCAAAAAGGGTATCAGAGTTGGCTGCTCTTTCCTGTAAAGAAGCCATATTTAATTATTCATGAGGACAGGTTCGTGTTGGGTTCTCATCCAAGTTTTCTGCCTAAAGGTGGTTTCAGGTTGTCACCTAAACCAAGATATTGTCCTACCGTCATTTTTTCCAAAGCCATGTTCTAGGGCAGTGTTTCTCAACTCCAGTCCTCAAGGCGCCCCAACAGCACATGTTTTCAGGATTTCCCTCAGATAAAACGGCTGTGGTAATTACCAAGGCAGTGAAACTGATCCAATCACCTGTGCAAAGTAATGGAAAGCCTGAAAACATGACCTGTTGCGGTGCCTTGAGGACTGGAGTTGAGAAACACTGTTCTAGGGTAGAGAACTCACTACATTGTCTTGATGTAGTGAAAGCGGTTAAGGTCTATTTAAAGACGACTGCTCAGGTACGAAATACTGATGTCTCATTGTGCTGCCAGAAGGTCCAAGGAAGGGACAGGCAGCATCGAAATCCACTATTACTAAGTGGATTCAGCAAGTTATAATTCAGGCCTAATGGTTAAAAGGTAAGATTTCACCTTTTTATGTCAAAGCGCACTCTACTAAAGCAGTTAGTGCTTCTGGGGCAGTGCATAACCAAGCCTCCATGGCTCAGATCTGCAAGACCTCAACTTGGTCTGCAGTCCATAGATTCACCAGATTTTATCAAGTGGATGTAAAAAAAAGAGCATGAGGATATCGCCTTTGTGCGCAGTGTGCTGCAGGCAGCAGTATAGCTCCTTAAGTCTGTTGGGCGTCCTGCTTGTTGTGTCTCCCTCCCCTCAAATAGCATTGCTTTGGGACATCCCACATAGTAATTACTATGATCCTCTGTGTCCCGTAATGTACGATAAAGAAAATAGGATTTTTATAACAGCTTACCTGTAAAATCCTTTTCTTGGAGTACATCACGGGACATAGAGGTCCCTCCCCTCTTTTTCTGGGGTATATGTATATTGCTTTGCTACAAAAACTGAGGTGCTCCCGGTATGGGAGGGGTTATATAGGGAGGCAACTTCCTGTTTAGGGCGTGCCAGTGTCCATGAAGGTGGCCTATAACCCACATAGTAATGACTATGGTGCTCTGTGTCCCGTGATGTACTCCAAGAAAAGGATTTTTACAGGTAAGCTGTTATAAAAATCCTATTTTGTGCCACTTTGTGTTGGTCTATCTCATAAAATCCCAACAAAATGTTGTTATTGCTTGCATGTTTATGATGATATCTCAGCTTTTGTGCTATGTAAAATTTAACATTTATATGCTGTTACTGCCTTATAATAACTACAGTATAGGGGTTATTACAAAATGTAGATTGTGTACAGTGGTTGAACTGAGATTTCAACAGGATGCAATTCTATTGCTGAATATGCAACACGCCTGTCAGATGATTTGAAAACACAATCTGGTTTATAGCACATAGCTTTCCACAATACACTTTGGCACAGTCAAGGTACATGTCTATATTATTGGTAGTTTGTGATGAAGATCATGGCCAATAAACTAATGGTACATGATTTGCAGACCTGAGTATGGTTTACAGAATTTGTCATACTGGTATTGTGTATTGGTTAACATTACACATTGATGTACATCTTGCTTGGTGTTATATACTTTTACATCTACAATTCTTCTCTTCTTATAAAAGAGAAGTGTGGGATTTAAAAAAAAAAAAATCTATTTGCAGCATCAGTCTCCTGCCGGCCCTAAGACCGAGAAATTTGTTTCAGAAGGTTCAATAAAGATACTAGTCCATCTAGTTCAACTTGTGTAGGCGTGGGGGTGTTTCAAGCTTCACTGGGTGGAGAGTGGTGACTGTCAGTCATCATTCCCTGCTCTGCCCCTCCAGTGCTCACTGGAGCACCAGGCTGTGGTGGGGGCCAGAGCAGCTGGCTCATGCTCTTGGGTGCGCTAAGAGGCTGAGCCAGTTTCTGGTCAGGCAATCTGGGTGGATGCCCACTGTTAGCTGAACCTAGGTCACAGTAGGAATGCAGAAATAAGTGCACTCCTATGACCCACAGGGGAAGTATGGCCAAAAGAGCTTTGATCTATCCTTTATTTCTGTTGGTACTTGGTTGATGCACATGATAATGCAAAAAAAAGCTATTTGTGTTACATTTTTCAGACACATATATTGTACAGGCATTCTCTGCTAAATCTATAATACCCCAAAATACATATAACCCATAAATGAACAAGTATCTTGTTATATAGCACCTCGGCATGCAATTCACATTCAGTTTCAGCTGAGGAGGGCCAATAAAGTAGTGGTTAGGACCTCTAGGCATGATGTGGTTGTTAAACTTACTTTGGGTCACCTTGGCCCAATGTAATCCTGCATGTACCACATCTGGAGGGCCATTAGGGGATGTCGAAATACTCTGTAGTAGGAAGTGCTTTATACAATGAACGCTGTGTATAAAAGATGTTCTCTGAATGGGATGACATCATGATCACTGTCTGGAATTGAGCTTTAGGGCTTCTTTACACTTGCAGTTGGGAGAGGTAAAAACAGGTAGTTGCCCTTTTAACTGCCCTTCCCCCCAAGCTGAAAAAGCAGCTGGACAGGGTGCCACTGCAAAACTGATACACTGGCACTGAACGCTAACTTTTGACGTGAATGGGGCAGCGCCGCAACTGCATGTAAAGCATATAGTGGTGTAGCATTTACAGTGTTTAGAGGTGGTGAGCAGGTGACATATCACCACCTTACTGCCTGTCAAACACCTCAGAAAAGCCATCCACTACAGATCGTTTATTAGATCTGTAGTGGACAGCTTTAACGTTTAGACAGGTGACGATATCCACCTGTCTAAAGTTAAAGCACAGGGCAGTAAAATTTTAACATTTGTCAGGCACAGTTGAGGAGAAATGTAGTGTATTCTGCTATATAGTGCTAGGCAGAATGAATTCCACTGCCATGCGTAATAAGCAAATCAAACTTTCCCTGGCTTGCATAATGTTTACCGGAAGGAGAAGTCGGCCTATGGTTACAGAACTGCATATGACTTGACCATAAAATACATTGCACATGAATTCAAAAAATAAATCCTGTTCTTTTTGAAAACCTGCATAATAAGGCAATGTGAACATTGTCAAACCATTATAAAAAAAAAAAAACATTAGAATTAGAGCTGTTTGAATATAACACAAAGACTTTAAGCTTGAAATACAAAGGTACTATTGAAACGATAAACCTTAATTAGTAGCCTTCATCGCCTGCATGGAAAGTTATTAGTGTTTAGACATGTGCCATTCATTTTGTTACTAATCAAAATTAAGACAAAATTTTCATTATTCAGATGTATACGAATTTCAACAAATCCGAACTAAATTAAAAAGAACGTGAAAAAAAAAAAGACATTGCTGTACCCAGGTGTATATTCAAATAATCTAATCTAAAAAGGTATATGTATATATATATATAGAGAGAGAGAGAGAGAAAGAGAGTGTATAAATGTGACCCAACACAATCCTATAATTTCTTCCTTATAATAGTGATGATTTTATATCTAAATAATATATCTGAATAATATGCGATGTGTGACCACACCAATATGTGATAAAGAACTAGGTGACCAAATCACATAAACACCCACTTCAATCTATATGTAACTATATCTAGCCAAAAACCATGAAGTGTCCCAAAATGATAGTGCCAAAAAAAGTAGCCAAAAATTAGTTATATTTGGTAAACGTGTCAAAAAAGAGTTCAAATGAAACTTTGTTCAATCCCACAAGTGTAAGTAGCAGTTTCTTCGTATACCGTATCCTTTACCGCTTATGATCTAAATCATTTGCCAATGTAAGTGGCTGGTGCTAGAGAACCAGCAAACATGTATTTTCCCTTAGCAGGGTGCAATATTCTGCAGATCTGTGGTAGATGATGATCTCAGGTCTTAATCAATCCAGACGTCCAACGGGTAATATATTTTCCTTCTTAAAATGCAATGGTCTGCAAGAACTCAAAAGATATCCACTCCCTTCTCTCTTCCACAATTATATGTCTCTCCAGAGAGGTGTAATCAGAAAATTAGAAAAAAAAAGCACAGCATAGCTTAAAATCCTTTTAAAAAGGTTCCTATTTATTTAAACCACATAGGATTAACATTTAAAAGCATTGCCCAACACTGGTAAAACAGGCATGGGTAATATGTTTCTATTCGGATCTCACGAGTAGACAACCAATGTAACGTGGTAACGATGCCTCCAACAGCTCACCCTACGTACGTTTCGATAAACATCCTCACGGACCAGATAATTTAGATACAATATCACTATTATTAGGAAGAAATTATAGGATTGTGTTGGGTCACATTTATACATTATATATACCTTTTTAGGTTAGATTAATTTAACCACTTCGAAACCAGCAGCAGGTTGGCTCGGCTGGACAAATCAACTTTACCTTGTGTCGCTTTTCCTTTTAGCCACTAGGGGCGCATGCCCGCAGCGTGTCCGGGGCCGATGCGAGTGCCCGGTGGGCGCGATGACCGCCGGGCACCCGCGATCGCTCGTGACAGAGCAAGAACCAGGATCTGTGTGTGTAAACACAAATCCCGGTTCTTTCAGGGGAGAAGAAACAGATTGTGTGTTCATGCTAGGTATGAACACCGATCTCTCTCCTCCTAGACAGTCCCATCCCTCCTACAGTTAGAACACACCTAGGGAACACAGTTAACCCCTTGATTGCCCCCTAGTGTTAAGTCCTTCCCGGCCAGTAACATTTACACAGTAATCAGTTTATAGCATTTTTATAGCACTGATCGCTGTATAATTGCCAATGGTCCCAAAAATGTGTCAAGAGTAACCAATTTGTCCACCACAATATCACAGTCCCCAAAAAAATCGCAGATAGCCGCCAATACTGGTAAAAAAAAAAATAATAAAAATGCCATAAATATATCCCCTATTTTGTAGACCCTATACATTTTTCGCAAACCAATCAATATACGCTTGTATGTAGAAAAATACATATCGGCCTAAACTGAGGGAATTAAAATTGTTTTTTTTTTTTAAAAATAGATATTTATTATAGCAAAAAGTAAAAGATAGTGTTTTTTCAAAATTGTCGCTCTTCTTTTGTTTATAGCACAACAAATAAAAACTGCAGAGGTGATCAAATACCACCAAAAGAAAGCTCTATTTGTAAAGAAAAAAGGACGTCAATTTTGTTTGAGTACAGCGTTGCACGACCGCGCAATTGTCCGTTAAAGGGACACAGTGCCGTATCGCAAAAAATGGCCTGGTCATTGACCAGCCAAATCTTCCGGAGCTGAAGTGGTTAATATACACCTGGGCACAGCGCTGTCTATTTTTTTCACTTTTTTTATGTTGAGATTTCTCAATTAGATAGCAGGACAGGACTAACTAATTAATATCACCTTAGCGCGGGCTAATTCTATTCCAAATTATAAAGAATGAATTATTAGAATTTGAAATGGAAAAATATTGCTATACAGTCAGGTCCATAAATATTGGGACATCGACACAATTCTAATCTTTTTGGCTCTATACACCACCACAATGGATTTGAAATGAAACAAACAAGATGTGCTTTAACTGCAGACTTTCAGCTTTAATTTGAGGGTATTTACATCCAAATCAGGTGAACGGTGTAGGAATTACAACAGTTTGTATATGTGCCTCCCACTTTTTAGGGGCCAAAAGTAACGGGACAGATTAACAATCATCCATCAAACTTTCACTTTTTAATACTTGGTTGCAAATCCTTTGCAGTCAATTACAGCCTGAAGTCTGGAACGCATGGACATCACCAGACGCTGGGTTTCATCCCAGGGGATGCTCTGCCAGGCCTCTACTGCAACTGTCTTCAGTTCCTGCTTTTTCTTGGGGCATTTTCCCTTCAGTTTTGTCTTCAGCAAGTGAAATGCATGCTCAATCGGATTCAGGTCAGGTGATTGACTTGGCCATTGCATAACATTCCACTTCTTTTCCTTAAAAATCTCTTTGGTTGCTTTCGCAGTATGCTTCGGGTCATTGTCCATCTGCACTGTGAAGCGCCGTCCAATGAGTTCTGAAGCATTTTGCTGAGTAGGAGCAGATAATATTGCCAGAAACAATTCAGAATTCATCCTGCTGCTTTTATCAGCAGTCACATCATCAATAAATACAAGAGAACCAGTTCCATTGGCAGCCATACATGCCCACGCCATGACACTACCACCACCATGCTTCACTGATGAGGTGGTATGCTTTGGATCATGAGCAGTTCCTTTCCTTCTCCATACTCTTCTCTCCCCATCACTCTGGTACAAGTTGATCTTGGTCTCATCTGTCCATAGGAAATTGTTCCAGAACTGTGAAGGCTTTTTTAGATGTTGTTTGGCAAACTCTAATCTGGCCTTCCTGTTTTTGAGGCTCACCGATGGTTTACATCTTGTGGTGAACCCTCTGTATTCACTCTGGTGAAGTCTTCTCTTGATTGTTGACTTTGACACACATACACCTACCTCCTGGAGAATGTTCTTGATCTGGCCAACTGTTGTGAAGGATGTTTTCTTCACCAGGGAAAGTGTTCTTCGGTCATCCACCGCAGTTGTTTTCCGTGGTCTTCCAGTGTTGCTGAGCTCAACGATGCATTCTTTCTTTTTAAGGATGTTCCAAACAGTTGATTTTGCCACACCTTATGTTTTTGCTATCTCTCTGATGGGTTTGTTTTGATTTTTCAGCCTAATGATGGCTGAAAAAGAGTGACAGCTCTTTGTATCTCATATTGAGAGTTGACAGCAACAGATTCCAAATGCAAATAGCACACTTGAAATGAACTCTTGACCTTTTATCTGCTCCTTGTAAATGGGATAATGAGGGAATAACACACACCTGGCCATGGAACAGCTGAGCAGCCAATTGTCCCATTACTTTTGGGCCCTTAAAAAAAGTGTGAGGCACATATACAAACTGTTGTAATTCCTACACTGTTCACCTGATTTGGATGTAAATACCCTGAAATTAAAGCTGGAAGTCTGCAGTTAAAGCACATCTTGATCGTTTCATTTTGAATCCATTGTGGTGGTGTATAGAGCCAAAAAGATTAGAACTGTGTCGATGTCCCAATATTTATGGACCTGACTGTATATATGGTACGTTACAAAAGTGAGATAAGATGATGATTCCTAGTTAGACTGCTGAATAGAATAGACAATAAAGGAATAGAAAAGAATAAAATAATAGAATAAAATATTTTCTTTTCTATTCTGTTGTATTTTATTCTATTCCTTTATTTTCTGTTTTATTCTTTTCTAATCTACTCTTTTATTCTCTATTCTGTTTTATTTTATTCCAGTCTATCTATTCTATTCTATAGCCTAAATAGGAATCCTTATCCTATTTCACTTTTATACCGTGCGGTATTTATTGCAAAGGTGCTTGTTACACCATACATAGTGTCTTAATCAACATAAAAAGTGCTTAGTGCTCAATATACAGTAACCTGCTTTACTTAAATGAAAAAATTAATAAATAATAAATAATGAAAAAAAGTTCTCTTTAGCACTCTAAATAGTGCATGCAAATAATGTCCAGCAGTGATAATAAAACAATGCGTGCAGGTGGTGTTTAGCTGTGACAACAATCCAACATCATGCCGAAGATATCCTGAGTGCTGCAAAACATGCTCCTGTGCTCCTTCGTGACCCCCTTAAGCTAATGTGCTCACCTCAGAGCGTGTGACTCAGCTTCTACCCTGAGTCCAAAATTGCTTTGGAGCCACCCCTGGGCTCAGTCTCAGTGTCTGCTGCACTCCTCCAGCTGGAAACAATGTGGCTCCATACATAGAATGAAAAGGAAACTATATAGAGTAATATAGTCAAAGTACTTTTATTAAAAGAAAACTCTCCCCACACCGGGGTACTCACATGGCACTGGTGCGTCAGTGCACCATACTATAACGGCTTTCTATGCAAAATCAGTGGAAGTTTGGTGCGGTATGCTGTGCTGAGACAGCGCTGGTGTGATGTCCGTGTCAGTCTCTCCGTCCTGGCCCCTCCCCTACGCGTCTTCAACACAGGGATCACGTGTCATCACCTTCTGCCCCCCACTACACACGTCCACTCAACACCCCAAAAATGAAGACATTTGGGATGTACAGGTTTGTGACACGGGGGGGGGCAAGACTTATTAAAAGTTTTGAATCTTTCTACATATGAACTAACAGAAACACAGACCACACTTTTATCTAAAGGTCTTAGAGCCGGTTCACACAGGGGCGACTTGTCAGGCGACCTAGCCGCCTGACAAGTCGCCTCCCGTTCTGTACAATGGAACCGTTCTAATCGGAGCGACGCAAGTCGCTCCGACTTAAAAGAAAGGTTCCTGTACTACTTTGGGGGCGACTTGCATAGACTTCTATACAGAAGTAGTCTTGCAAGTCGCCCCAGCAGTCGTGTGCAGGTCGCCTCGGTGAGGCGACCTGCAAGTCGTGCCGCCTCTGGTGTGAACCGAGGCTAACCTTCTGCCCTACCATGAAAGGCCATCTATTTTATATAGTAAAGGATATCTATCTTTTTGCTAGGAAACTTATCTTTCAGGTCTTCCATGACAGGAAAAAGAACAATACTCCATTAGGGCCCTTAGGTGACTGGTCGAGCTTAACCAGACACAAATATCGCACCCTCAGAGATTTGATAGACCTATGGGAGACGGGACATGTAGATCAGCAAGATGATACTGAGTAGGATCCTGCAGAACTCATGTTAAACCTAGCCCTGGAAATCTGTGATGACCTTGATGGGGTAAAAACTGGCTCCGTGAAGGTCACTATATTGAAAGATGTGGGTCTATACAATAGGTCGAGTTTTTTCCCCCCTTGTCTGCAGTCTCTGGGGTGGCCTGCTTTGTGCGAGCGGTCACCAATGTTCAGAAACTTAGGTGGGAACAGTCCCCACAGCATAATCTAACACAGGATGAGAGGTCCGCATTACAATAATTACGTTCCAACACGGACTTGATTATTAAGGCTGCGGACAAGGGCGAATTTAGTCTTGATGGACTGGGTTAGATACTTGAGGATGTGTCAACAAATACTTGGTAACAGACAGTGGTATACCCCTATCCCCAGTATCAATCTTGAGAGAGACCAAAAGAGACTTTATGCCATATTTTGGATTGTGCCCTGACAAGAAAGTTATTGACGAGGAGACAGTTGAGTACCTTAAAGTGGACTTTTCTCAGGTGCCAGTATTATGCACTACCAAAGGTCCACAAGTCATTGGATGACCCTCACAGTTGCTCCATTATCTCAGGAGTGGGCTCACTCACTGAGAAGATTAGTGAATTAGTGGATAAAATCCTGCAATCATTTGCAGGGAATCAATTTTCTTATGTGAAGGACACATCCCATCTACTCGCACTATTGACATGACATTACCAGAAGGCACTCTCTTGGGGACATTGGACATAGAGGCGTTATACTCTTCTATACGTCATGACAGGGGTCTACAAACTACCAAAAAGATTTTGGACAGTGGACCCTTGGATAAAAGAGATCATAACCTATTGGTTGTAGAACTGTTGGGAGTTTCTGTTAAAAAAAAAAAAATGTTTCAATTTGATGGTAAGCATTACTGTCAGGATCAGGGCACGGCCATGGGCACCAAACGTGCCCCGGTCTACGCTAACATTTACCTAGGAGATTGGCTCTTTGATGGAGGAGGGGGGTGTCATCGTGAGTGTGCCTGTCCGGGATTTTGTCCTGGTACAGTTACATTGACGACATCCTCATGTTGTGGTCAGGCAGTGAGGAAGAATTGAAGTCCTTTGTGGGGACTCTGGGTAACAAGCCCTAGAATCCAATGTATGATTTTTCGTAGGGAAAGGGTCACATTTTTATACCTGACCATTTCCGCGGATGAAAAAGGACACATTAGAAGTAAACTATATAGGAAACAAACTGCGGTCATTAGCTTACTACATGTGGAGAGTTTTCATCCCAAAACATTGATCAAAAACTTACCAGTTGGCCAATATTTAAGGGCCCGCTGTAGTTGTACGGAAGAACGGGACTTTGAACAGGATGCCTGGATCCTGAGGGAGAGATTTCACCCAAGGGGCTACAACCATAAATGGCTCAGTAAGGCTTACAATAGGACAAAAGATAGCAACAGATACTCCCTAATCTTAAAACGTAAAGAGGGACAGGAGCAGGGTCCTACGAGACTTGGTATACAATATACTCAAAAAGTCAGGGATATTTGCTCAGCAACATTGGCATCTTTTGAGGGAGGACACCTCAGCAGGTTTTTCTCCAGGGTTCCACAATTGGTATATAGGAGGGCTCTCTCTCTCAGTGACCTCCTAGTACATAGTGACATCTCTTGTAACCCCCCCCACGCTACTCTGAACATAAGGGCATGACTTGCTGTGGTAATTGCGAATTCTGCCCATAGAGGGTGATTCTCTACGGTTACCAACTGGGAGACTCCTTACCTGTAGACAGAAAGCAAATTGTGATACCATGTGGGAGGGGGGTAATTACGTTGTATGCTCCTGTAACTCGTTTTTTGTGGGTAAGACCATCAGACCCATACGCAAATGGTTCCAGGAGCACATCTATGAGGTTGAGACTTATTATTTGAGGGCACCACTAGCTAGACATGTATGCCTAAAGCATGATAGGGACCCCCATTGTCTTAAGTGCTGGATTCTTGAGGTGGTCCCCCATGACAAAAGGGGGGGGTAACTTCGATCAGATGGTACTCCAGCATAAAGACCATTGGATTTGGGAGCTGGAGGCCACAAAGGCCTCTGGCCTGAATGAGGGATTGAGCTTTGTCCCATTTCTTAAGTGATTGTATGGGAAAACTCATGGCATGCTAGAACTTTGGTGTGCGTAACAATTCTGTTTTTCTTTAGTCATATAACTTTTTCCCCCTTCTGTGATTTCACCCACCATGCACAGTTTGTTTATCAATTTTTGTGATTTATTGTGGCATCAAGTATAAGTAGTATACCTATATAGTATAGTATACTACCACTGTATTGTTGTTGCCTCCAGACCTATGGACTAATGTGGGTTTAATTTGTGCTGCTTTGGTCTAATCCTATGCTTAGTGAAGGTCATCACTTGTGTCGATCGAAGATAAGCTATAATCAATTAAATATATTACATCTGTAAAGTCTTTTGCAGCACAGTGTTCCACAATATCCACACCCCCGTGAGGACAGGGGAGGACACTGCCCGGTATGAAATGCGGTAAAACCACGACACACGAGAATGGGCGTGTACGTGATGTGACGCACGCAGAAACGCGTGCTGTCAGACATTTAAAGCCTGGACGCTCCACATGGTGGCAGGACCACACTAGAACAAGACTGAAGCAGCCAACGGAGATCGGCAAAACCAGTCAGGCTATCCCTTGATCCACTTCTGGATGATGACCACTAGATATTTACAGCACATTTGTACGGTATGGCGACGCTCATGGGACGGGATCACCGCACTCCACTCAAGGACACTCATATTCCATGGACTTAGTGAGACAATTGCAGTTGCAGTTGATCTTTTGATCACATTCTATACATTATCTACAGCAACCCTGGTATTACACCTCCTCTGGACCACCATCACTATTCTCTACCTCAGCTATCCTACCTTTGTCCCCCAATTTCATCATTTCGTTCTTCCAATACAAAGAGAGAGATTTTTCCCTTGAATCTTGTTAGTAACATGGACTTCCTTGTGGAGTGCTCGAATTTATGGAATCCTCTCTCACCCAACAGCCATAATGTGGTTTCAATTAAGGATATACAAATATAATTTTTTCCCCCTTAAGAGGCCGCCCTAGCCTGGGGATAAAACCATAACATACCTACACCTACATTTTTCTACTTTTGTGGCAACAACCATTTTTTGCCATCTAGAGGTGGACACAACGTTTTAATAGCATGTTCGCTCCGATCCGATTAATGTCTTTATTATTCTTTCTTTTCTAGTGACTTTTGATATCAATAAACATTTTTCAATTATATAAAAGTGCATGGTTAGTGATGTCCCTGAGAGCTTTTTAATTGGGTTGGTTGAGCACAATCAGGTTTTTTTATTTTAGTTAACAGGCACACCTTCATTCTATGCCTGCATTCCTCTGTCCCTCAGCCATCCCTTTCCCCTCCCTCCCAGACCAGGCTTTCATCTGCCCAGCATAGACACTGGCATCCCTCCATGCCTTATTGGCCAGTCTGTCAAAGGAAGTTAACCCCTTAACACCCATAGGAACCCGTGTAGTATCATTGGCTCTTTTTATTTATCAATTTATTATTGTTTTAACTTTTTTTTGAGCAATAAGCTATAGTCCTTTAAAATAACATTGACTCTTGTGACTATTCCCATCTATACATCTGGTCCATTGAGCGCTGTCCATTTGGTTGTTGTTTCCTGAATAAATGAGTTTTCAGAGATCACCTAAAGGCACACAGGGTAGGACCTAACCTGACATACTGGGGTAGGGATTTCCAGAAGATAGGAGGTCTTGGAGGTGAGCATGGGAGGAGGTAACATGGGAGCTAGAGAGCAATAAGTCTTGGGAGAAGTGGAGAGGACAATTTGGGTGATATTTTGAGTTGAGGTTGGTGATGTCGCTGGGGCACTGTTGTGTGTGGATGGCCTTGTATGTTGCGGTTAGTGTTTTGAATTTATACATTGGGCTAGTGGAAGCCAATGAAGGGATTGGCAGAGGGCAGCAGAAATCACGGATCGGTTAGTAAGGTGTATAAATCATTAGAATTTGATAGGCTGAAGGGGAGATAGCAGGGGGTTGCAGTAGTCAAGGTGGGAGATAACCAGGGAGTGAATATTGTTTTATGGTGTCGTTAATAAAGAAGGGGCAAATTTTGGAAATGTTACAGAGGTTAAAGCTGGGTACGCACTAAATTGACAGCTCCATGCAAGATTAGTTCAGCAATCTCCTGCGCTGAGCTGCTCTGACGGGGACAGCCCACTCGCTAGGATACTCCAATAAGCGCTCTCTGCCCTTGGCTGAGAGCGCTAATCAGATGTCAGCTGGTATTTCAGCAGACGGAAGAAAAGCATCCAAAAAATGCAAGCAGGGCTGCCATCATGATAGGGTAGAAACCAATTCCTCAGCTACAACAAAACACAAGTAGAGAGGCGTCTCTGGGTGCAGTATTTAGAAAATAACGCTTTTAATAATAGATGTAGATCAACTCACATTTTGTAGGAACAAACAGGCATGCTATTAATAATACAGTGGCGCATCCCCGAGTCCTAGGCAGTATGGAATCCTTGCTGACAACTATGAGATCTCCTGGCAGATGGAGGACATCGGCTCCGGAGAGCGTCCTCAGAGTAAGGCGTGGAACGCACAGGACAGCTTACTGCGGACGGATGACGTCATCAAAGCTGAATGCGTTTCGCGAGCGTGCGCACTTGGTGATGTAATCAAGTCGCGCTCCTGCGTGTTTCCTATATAGGAAACCAAAAGAAAGCAATTTGTGGGGAAACAAATGATAAAAATTTAGTTGGGGTACAGCGTAGCATGACCGCGCAATTGTCATTCAAAATGTGATCGTGCTAAAAGCTGAAAATTGGTCTGGGCAGGAAGGTGTATGAGTGCCCTGTATTTAAGTGGTTAATAACCCTGAAGAAGGCTTGGGCATTTGGCTTTTTTCCCCCACCATGCTGGTTCTTGGGGGCGATATGTTATTTTTATTTATATGTGTTTTGGTTAAACTGTGCCTTTTTTTGCCTCTACAGTTTGCAATTATTTACGTTATATTCAGGCCTTGGACAGATGTGTTGTCTACTCGTATCCTGTGTGGCTTGAATTATTTTTAGTACGTCTAAAAAGTGTGGTGATTACCTCATGGAATATGATGGGGGGTAAAAATTCCATTTAAAAAAACGCCATGTGCACTACCTTACTGTGCTATCGGTCGGCAACTGTCTGCCTGCAGGAGACACACCTGACTACAATTTCACTTCTATATCGATTCAATACCATTCAGGTTACCCTAAATATGCGAGAGGTATGAGTGTACTAAGGTGTGTTTTTCCTGCAGGCTGGCAGTGCTTGATCCATTTAACAGATTTTTTTTTTTGTTATGCAAGTTAAATGGATTTGCTTGTGCTGTATACTTGGGAATATTTATATACCCATTTCTGACCATTCCCCGATAAAGGTTAACTTATCATTTAACTCCTCAAATGTTAACTTTGGAATTTAAATCCATTTTGGCTTAACGTGCCAGACACAGTCACAGCAAGACCTCATCACTCAGTTGAGTAAATTCTTTGAGTAGTAGACTATCCTCAACTGCTTTAATAGCATGGGATGCGATAAAAGCATATTTATGGGGAGTGCCAATTAAGGGAATAAGTTACTGTAAGTGGAAAGCAGGAGAGTGGGAGGACCCCACAGCCCAATTGATGTATAGACAAATCACTCTTTTGAAGGCAGAATATAATATAAATTTATATACTAAAGTATACTAACTTTTTTGGAGAGGGAGAAAGTAAGGGGCATTTAATGGCAGTATTAGCTAAATCGCAAAACCTGTCCAAGCATATTGGGGCCTTGGATGCTGGTGATCGTATTATTTCACATAACTCAGAAAAAATTGTTGAATTGGAAGATTCTAGACAGATTTATATGCAGAGGGACGTGATATACTGTGGTTTGCAAGTGGTTTTCCAGGATTATGGCTGAAGCCATCAGCCATAACCCTGATTTTTTTTTCCCCTTTTTCAGCCGGCAGGTGGATTTCTCATGAAAGCGGTCAGAGTGGCTTCTTAGCCGCTGGATAACTTTCAGAAGCAGTGGGAAGGGATGTCCCTCCCTCTTCCGCTGAGATTACTCAGGTTTACCATTTTTACCGACGCATGCGAGAAGCAATCCGACAGAAACAACCAGAGACCAGATTGTCTCCGATCACCTCTATGGCCTTGGAGGACCAGAGCGACATGACAGCTCTTCCAGTCGAGGGCAGAAGTAAACAAATTTTTGCAAGCAAAAGATTTGGGGTCTTTTTGACGCCAGATCTCTCCATAAAGGAGGACCTGTCATCTTTATTTCTATTACAAGGGATGTTTACATTTCTTTTAACCACTTAACGACCGGCCACTGTATATATACGTCATTTTTTTAAAGATGGATATCTCGGTAATGGCAGCAGTTGCTGCCACAACCGAGGTATCCATCTTTAGGGCCGGCGTTTATGTACACGATAATGGTGGTCTCTGCGGCAGGTTCGCCGCGAGATCACCGTTATCGGCGGCGGGAGAGGTGCCACCCCCCCTCCCGCCGCTCTCCCGTGCCCTCCGCCGCTTACCGGAGCCGTCGGTAGCGGCGGAGGAGATCGGGTCCTGTCAGTGCTTCGGTATAGTGACGAGTGAGGCCAAGATGGCGCCCACCCGTCTCTATACCATAGGACGGCCGGAGCGACGTCATTACATTGGCTCCGCCCACTTCTCTTAAAGGCACAATTTTTTTTGTGTCATTTTTTTAAACGACTTTTTTTTAAATTCATTTTAGTGTAAATATGAGATCTGAGGACTTTTTGACCCCAGATCTCATACTTAAGAGGACCTGTCATGCTTTGTAATAGGAATAAAAGTGATCCAATTTTTTTTTTTTTTAAAACAGTGAAAAAATAAATAAAATAAAGTAAAATAAATAATAAAAAAAAATAAAAGTTTTTAAAGCGCCCTGTCCCAACGAGCTCGCGCGCAGAAGCGAACGCATACGTGAATAGCGCCCGCATATGAAATCGGTGGTCAAACCACACATGTGAGGTATCACCGCGACCGGTAGAGCGAGAGCAATAATTCTAGCCCTAGATCTCCTCTGTAACGCAAAACATGCAACCTGTAGAATTTTTTAAACGTCGCCTATGGAGATTTTTAAGGGTAAAAGTTTGACGCTATTCCACGAGCGGGCGCAATTTTGAAGCGTGACATGTTGGGTATCAATTTACTTGGCGTAACATTATATTTCACAATATAAAAAAAAATTGGGCTAACTTTACTGTTGTCTTGTTTTTTTATTCAAAAAAGTGAATTTTTTCCAAAAAAAGTGCGCTTATAAGACCGCTGCGCAAATACGGTGCTACGGCACTGTTGTTGTGGCACTGATTGTGGGCGCTGATGGGTGGCACTGTGGGCACTGATGGGTGCCGCTGGTGGGCACTGGTAAGCAGCACTGCTGCCTATTGCTATGTGTCACTGGCAGGGGGCACAGATGATCGCCGTGATCGAGACTGATGTCCCTCTCACGGCCGTCGGTGATCGGCTTTTTTTTTCCTCCTCACGCTATCAGTGCGAGGAGAAAAAGTAGCCGATTACCGGCTCTGTATACATCACATGATCAGCTGTCATTGGCTGACAGCTGATCATGTGGGAAGGGGCCGGGACCGACCCCTTACTCCGATCTGTGATCAGGCGAGTCTCATAGACTCGCTGATCACCGGGCGCGCAGGCCGCTCGTGCACGGGACGATGTCAATAGACGTAGTACCGGCAATGTAGGTCTGCGCTGTTGCAGTCATTTGGTAATTGCGCGGATACGAGGAGGTTAAAAAACTGGGGTATTATTTATTAGGTACCAAATGGTTGGACTCTTACATATGGGATATAAAAACAGGCAAAAAGGAAATAACATCAGCGTTCTCAGCCCCTTCTCACTTCACTTCCGGTGTGCATTCAATTCCGGCCACTCCCTATGCGTTACGACACGTGTCTTCGTCTGGGGAACTGGATTGGTTGTACAGACCGGGTTTATATGACGTGAAACCGGAAATAATAGAGCGGCCATTTTTTTTTGTAGTTCGCACTATATTTACATTGCGGCCACTTTGTTGGTTATCTACATGGCGCACGTGGTGTCCATTTTCTGGTGGTTCATATTTACATTACGGCCATTTTGCTGGTTATCAATACGGCACGCATAGCTGCCATTTTCTTGTAGTTTAACCAACACAGCAAATAGCTAATCGGAAAGCCATGTTTACGTAAATAAATAATGTTCATCAAAATGACTAAGAATTATTAATAAATAAACAACTGAACTAATTGCTCTATCCATATAAATACAGAGAGGCATATGTTAAGTGTATTGTTTTTCTTTTTTTTTTTTTTTTTTTAATCTTTATTTAAGTTTTTTAAATATCCATACAAAATGTGGAAAAAAAAAAAAAGAAAAATGGACAAAAACATACAATGATCCCAACATCCTATCTCTAAAACCACCCCCCTACCCGCCCTCCCCTAACCGTCCCCCCCCCCCACTTCCCCCCCGCAGACGTCCGATACTGTTTTTCCACTAGGGTAACACACCTGTATTCCCCCTTGGGGTCGGATTAACTCAGCATCGTTTCGGCGTAAAAGGGAGATTTCCTGAAAGTCGCCCACACTGCCCATCTTCCTCCCCCCATCGCTTCCTCTTTAAATAACCAGTCTTTCTCCCCTTTCTCTAGAATATATGTTTCCTGTATTTTAAGCAACCAATCCCTAATCTTAGGACCTTCAGTATTCTGCCAATTCTTGGGAATTTCACTTTTTGCTGTATTTAATAGTACTGGACATATTATACTCCCGATTGCCTCCCTCTGAGCTATGGAACAAACATATCCAGGGGTCATATGGTATTAATTTGCCCGTTATCATCTTAATTATTTGAATTACTTCCTCCCAAAACTTTTTAACCACCGGACAGCTCCACCAGATGTGAGCCATCGAACCCGGCATCCCACACCCCCTCCAGCAGTTTGGCGACCTGTCTGGTTGGTATTTATTGATCTTTACGGGCGTTGCATACCATCTGGATAGGCACTTATAGTTTGACTCTATCATTTTTGTGTCAGTTGCCGTGCTGTATATTGCCTTTAATATGTTACCCATTGCATTTTCTTAATGAATGGCGGCGTTTCCAACTCCTCTCTGTTCAACAGCATTTTGTATATGGCAGACATATACCCTTTGGATTTATTGCTGTTAAATATCTTCTCTATTGGTAAGAGGTTGTTTTCCTCTCTTATAGGTGCCGGGAGACTTTTAACAAAATGCGAGAGTTGGGCATATCGCCATCCATTTAGTCTCATTAAGTCTCTACGTGTATCTAAGTGCTCGTAAGTGCCTATTTTCCCTTTCTTCACTATGTCTTTTACTTGTGTTTTATTGTTTAGGATCCAGTTACCCCCCACTTCCTCCATCCCTGGGGGAAACAGCTCATTGTTTTTTAAATAAATCAGTGGTGAATTATACTCCCACCCATTTAGTGTGTGCATCCAATCCCAAATTTTAAAAGTGTGTTGTGTAATATTATGTGTGTTTGGTCCAAGCGATCTACAACGTGGGGGATTCCATAATAAATAGTTCAAACGTGCGCCACTTAATCCTATTTCCAGACTGACCCATCTTTTGTCAGTCCCTCCCTTAACCCAATCTACAGCCCGTGCGATTACTATTGCGTTATAATATTTTTTGAAATCGGGGAGGGCCAACCCCCCTTGTGCTTTCCCTCTACATAGTTCTTTATGTGCAACTCTGGGTTTCTTATTGTTCCAAATAAACCCCTTTAATATTTGTGTCAACTTTTTAAAGTAAGTTTGAGGCAATGGGATAGGCAACATTTGCATCTTATAGAATACTTTTGAGGCCAGCACCATTTTCACTGAATTGATTCGCCCTATCCATGAGATCGGGCAGTGACTCATCCTTTTAGCTTCTGCTCGGACTTCGTCCAGAAGAGGTACAAAGTTCAGGGCATATGTCTTCTGCACGGAGTTCGACAGCTTAACTCCCAAGTATTGGATATTGTCCCTTACTGGAAAGTGGAAAGTTTCCTTAATCCATACCTCCTCCTTCTTTTCCATGTTGATATTTAAAGCTTCGGACTTTCCCAAATTGATCTTATAATTTGATAGCTCACTATATTTCTTAACGTCCGATAGTAAATTAGGGATCGAGATCCTCGGATTTGTAACATACAAGAGGACATCGTCGGCATATGCAGCCAGTTTATGTTCCTCCTTCCCTACTGTACACCCACTTATATCCGGATTTTTTCGTAAGGTGGCTAGCAAAGGCTCTAATGTCAACACAAACAAGAGCGGGGATAGCGGGCAGCCCTGTCTAGTCCCGTTTTTTATTTCGAACTGAGCTGAGGGGATGTTGTTAACTTTGACAAAGGCAGAGGGATGGTCGTATAAAATTTTAATCCACTTTAACATTTTTTAACCCACCCCCATAGCTTCCAACGTTTTGATCATGAAACCCCAGTCTACTCTGTCAAAGGCCTTTTCGGCGTCAATTGACAGAAATAGACGTGGGGTTCCGTTGCTCTTAAAGGCCTCAACCATGAGCAAGGACCGCACCCCATTATCTCTGCTCTCTCTCCCGGGGACGAAGCCCACCTGGTCCGGGTGGACCAGGTGCGCCATTCTCTCCTTGAATCTAGACGCGAGCACTTTCGCGTACAATTTAATGTCTGCATTTATAAGCGCTATGGGTCTATAACTTGAGCAGAGGTTGCGGTCCTTGCCCTCCTTGGGGATTAAGGTCACTGCCGCTAGCAGAGCGCCTTCGCTCAGCTCACCCTGCGACCCGAGCTCGTTCCAAAGCCTACACAACTTCGGGATCAGCGTTTCTCCAAATGTTTTGAAAAAAACAGCTGTAAAGCCATCTGGGCCCGGGCTTCTCCCATATGTTAAGTGTAGAGAATCAATTTTAGATATCTAATATATAATAAAACAAAATGATAAAATACATAATAAAAGTGGTCCATTCATATACCACAGAGGCCTAAAAAAATGTATAAGTGGCCTAATTTGCTCTATTTTATTCAACGGCTACATCAGTCGCACCACCAAAGTGATGCAAAAAGGTGCCTATAGAACATATGGTGAATGAGTAAATACTTCCTTTGTTTACAGACTAAAGTGATATGATTCCGAAGGAGCCACTTGGTGGGGCTGAGCAGGCCTCATGGTGTTGAATAATCGTATAGAACGACGAGACGTCAGCTGTGGCAAGCAAGGTTCTGCCTTCTAGGACTGGCAATGTTTCCAGTAATGGTAGCATATGCTTGGTGTCCTTAAGTATGTTGAACAGCAGATTGTATATAATGGTCTATATAATGTCCCATCCTTGATGTCAGGGAATCTATCCCATTCACGATGGGCCTCCCTGGTGGGTTTTCTCTACATTTGTGGATTTTTGGGACAGTGTATATAACCGGAATTCTGCATGACTCTGGTATGAAATATTTCGATCCTTTTGCGTTCAAGATGCCCTTTTTACTACCTAAATTAACCAGAAGTTCTAGTTCCTTTTTGCATTTGATGGTTTTATCACCCAGCAATTTGATGTGTTTCTTCATCTTGTAATTGTCTATTTAGTTCACTCTGGTATTGTTCTTTGGGGATTGTAGTACCACCGCGTCCGCTTGACGTATTACAATATCATTCTTCTCAGTTAGTTCGATTCCCTTCTTTATATGTATTGGATTAGATTTTTTTTCTTCAGTTTCAGAGATTCTAAATCTTGTAAAACTAGTTTCTTAAACACGTCTATGTGTTGAAACTGTGGATTATACAAAGAGTTATTGCATAACATACTATGAACAGGTGTAGGGGAGGTGTTTCTTACTTCATTTGTTGGTCTCCAAGGGTTGTTCATAATGTACTTCTTAATATTGTTCATAATGTACTTAATATTTATCTTCCTTATATACTCAGATACACTCAGATTCACAACGTTCTCTTCAATTCGGTTGTGAATCTGAGTGGCATATCCATCACAGCTGAAGAATGGGCTGTGTTAGATAAATGATTGAAACATGCACCTGTTAAAAATCTTAATAAATTTAATATGTATATAGGAATACAAAAATATAAGGACGATAAATATTAAGAAGTACATTATGAACAACCCTTGGAGGCCAACAAATGAAGAAACACCTCCCCTACACCTGTTCATAGTATGTTACGCAATAACTCTTTGTATAATCCACAAGTTTCGGACAGTCAACACATAGACGTGTTTAAGAAACGATGGTTCAACACCATGAGGCCTGCTCAGCCACCAAGTGGCTCCTTAATCTGTAAACAAGAAGTATTTAATTAAGTGCCTTGGTTTTTGTCTGAAATATAACGAAAACTTTTTTTCAAGCACGTGGACACCAATAGCTATCTGTCAATTGATAGCTGTCACTTCAAACTCTGGCTATATATCCCTAAGGGGACACTAACAAGAAAAAAAGGAACCGTACGAAGGCGCATGCGCGGAGGCTCTGAAGATGGCAGTGTAGGACGGGAGGTAACGGCTTTCAGGAGTTCCCAAAATAACGGGAACAGGTTGAAGAGACCCCAGGGCACCTTTCTATATTGATAAGATAAGAAGAAAAAGCCCTGCATCTCATCTTAGAGTCCTTTGAAAAACAAGTCATTCTCCACAAATGGCGGGAGTACCTCAGATAACAGTTCAGTCAGGAGCTGAGGTATCCACAGCAGGCAGGCAAATTGTTAACCCTGCGACATATGTTCCACAATTATCAGGATTAGTTCCTTCTCATAATATGTCATCTCCTGAAAGTGCAGTAACTTTGATAGAACGTTCTGTGGGACTTATGGAAATGCACTCGCTGGATGCTAACCCTATTTACCCTGACTCTATAACTGTACAAACAGTGCAGACTCCTGAGGTAACTTTTAATGTGACTGAATTATTTGCTAGAATCTCTGAATTGCTAGACAAAGGACTAACCCAAAATGCTGACAGAATTACAGGGGAAATAAGGGTAGATTTCCAGTCCCTGGGAAAAAGAATTGAACATATAGAACACAAGCTAGATGTCACTATCTCCAAGACAACTCAGAATACTGACCATTTGCAGTTTATGCAAGAACAGCTTGACACTGCTCAGACTCGGATCGACGACCTTGAGAACCGATCGAGGAGGGATAATTTCGGATCAGAGGACTACCAGAATCAATTTCTGATGTACAAACGGCAGTTCAAGATATTATCAAATCCTTGATCCCTTCAGTTCCAGCTCATAAATTAGAACTGGATAGGGCACACAGGTCCCTTGGCCCTCTGAGGAAGGATGGATCCCCAAGAGACATTGTAGTAAAACCACATTATTATTATATCAAAGAAGAAGTGATGAAGAGATCTCGTCAACAGGAACAGATTCAGTATCAAGGGTCAGACATCCAAATATTTGCCGATATTTCCCCCTACACCATACAAAAGAGACGATCATTGAAACCCCTCTTGGCAGCACTCACCAAGAAAGACATAAAATATCGTTGGGCCTTTCCGTTTGCCCTGAAATTTACTTACAAAGGCAAACAACATGCATTTCATAGCTTTCCAGAGGGTGAACATCTGCTGCTGGACCTGAAGCTCATTACACATGAATCTCACATGGAAACAGCACCCACACAACAGGGTTCAGCTAAACGTCAATCCCCTACAAGCCCACCTCCTTCACGTTGGAATAAAGCTAAATATAGGAAAGTCAAGGATAACCTCCCACCCTAATGAGGAGTCTCATAACTCTTTTGTGTGAAATTTTCTAATTTCTTTTTTTTCTTTTCTTGCCATGTTCCTCAGACGAAAAAGGAGGGAAATATATAGATATATATATATATATATATATATATTTTTTTTTTTTCCTGTTTACTTATAATTATCAAACCTAGACTGACTTGGTTTTTGCTAAAAAAAAAAAAAAGACTATTACAGGAATATAGTTCCATGGTTTCTGCATAGTTCATCTGAGTCAAAGACTTTACCACTTACACTGAAATCTAGTCAGTTTGGACTCAGTTTTTTTTTTCCTTTTCAATTTTTCCCCTAGCTAGATAGTTTGGATTGCTATCTCAAAAGGGGGTTCCTGTTAGCGGGTCCTGTACTTTGAATATTTTATAATTTTTTCATATGCTGTCACTGGCCGGTGCTGATGCATTGTGCCTGCGCCTACTACTCAAACCAGTCATTTGCTGCTTTGTGTGGTAGGTTTCTAGCCCTTTTTATGGGCTGTTTAAATATTTTTGTTCTGAATGAGGGGAGGGAGTCTTATTCCTCCCCACATTCCGGGCCTGGTTATGGCCTTTCGGTGCTTTATATATCCATGATGCTTCTTTTTGCCTATTCTTTTTTTTTTCTTTTAACCTCTTTTCTCTTCTAGCCTGTCTGCTGATGGGATTTCCTTATAAGGTGTATTTAGAAATGTTAATCCCAATAATATTAAACAATTTTTTCTTCTCTACCATATGGAATGGGGTAGATGACTGTGGATTGGTCAGCATTATTTTCTTTTTGATCCATGGCTGGTAGTAATGCTACTTCTTCCCCCTACGTATTATCTCCCATAATACTCAGGGGTTGAATTCCCCAGTCAAGAGACAGAAGGCCTTTCAGGTCTACCGTGCTCGTCACATTGATGTCGTTCTCCTACAGGGAGACTCATTTTCCACTGCAGTACACCCCCTCATTTTTACATGCACACTTCCCAGTATTTTATTTGGCCAATACTGAAAACAAAACGAAGGGAGTAGCGATTATATTTTCTAAACAATGCAAATTTAATTTTAAACTGGAACACAAGGACCCGGAGGGAAGGTTTTTATTGGTTAAAGGTACGATTGATGATAAGTTATATAGTTTCATTTCTTACTATGCTCCTAATAAAAAGGACAAACACAGTTCTTCAGACAATTGTTTAAGACCCTTGGCCCACTTATGGAAGGTGTAATAATTATGGGAGGCGATTCTAATACAGCCTTTGATACTGGTCTGGAAAAATCTAATCCACTTAAAGCACAATCAGTTAGACCCAGCAGAGCTAGTTTACAAATAGCGCGAATGATTTTTCAGTCAGGTTTAACTGACATTTGGAGGGAACTAAATCCAAATATACGAGATTTTACTCACTACTCAAATCCACACCAGTCTTATTCACGTATAGATCACATCCTTGTCTCTATACATCATATTCCATTGGCCATTACATCCTCTATCTTAGACGTAGCTTGGTCAGACCATTCCATGGTTCTATTAACAGTAAGAAGAGATAATTATGGACAACAGGTTTCTCATTGGACTCCTAATCTATGTTGCAGGACCCCATTATAGTGTCTGAAATATAGGAGGCTCTGCGGAAATACTTTTGCTTTAATGATGTGGGTGATGTTTCTGCGGAAACTCTATGGGCGGCTCACAAGGTGACCATTAGAGGTAAACTAATACAAATTTCAGCGAGACGAAAGAGAGAATGTCAGAAATAGAGAGATTGGAGAGCAATTTTATTAATTTAAGTAAACATCATAAAAGAGATCCCTCCAATGTTCCTATTTCCAAGCTAGATGCGGCTCGGACGGCCCTGAATTTGGCTCTCACAACAAAGGAGGATAAATCTATCAGATGGTCTGGGGCCAAGTTTTACCAGACTAAAGACAAAATAGGAACCATGCTAGCACATAAATTGTCTCCTAGGTTTCGTTCTCACGCTTTTCCTAAAATCAAACAGGCGGATGAATTTAGCCTAAATTCACAGCGCATAATGAAGGGATTCCAGGACTTTTATGCGGAGTTATATAAGGCAGAGATAAATTCTAACCCCACTAAAATAGACGAGTTCCTAGACAACTTACATCTTCCAACACTAACAACTACTCATAAAGCAGAAATGGATGCTCCCATATCCATTGAGGTGTCAGAAGTTATAAAAGCCTTAAAGGGTGCTACAGCGCCAGGGCCTGATGGCTTCTCTACCCCTTATTATAAAACTTTTTCTGATCTTCTAACCCCCTATCTCACTAGATTCTTCAACTCCATGACTAAGGGCACTGGGATAGGTAATCAACGCAATATGGCATATATTTCTGTAATACCAAAACCAGATAAAGACACCAGCCAAATAGAGAATTATAGACCTATCTCTCTAATCAATAATGATCTTAAAATATTGACCAAAATATTAGCTAACCGATTGGCTTAATTTATAGGACTATATATTGATAAAGATCAGGTGGGGTTCATCCCTGGTAGACAGGGTCCTGATCAAGTGCGAAGGACGGTTGATCTTATATCAGTAATGCAATCAGAATGGGAGGGAGGTCAAAAACAAGAAGGAATGCTACTATTGCTGGACCTCCAGAAGGCATTCGATTCAGTTTCATGGTCATATCTTTTTGCAGTCCTTAGAAGATGGGGATTTGGACCAAATATTTTAGGAATCTTGGAAGCATTATATTCAACACCAGTAGCCAGAGTCAGACTTCAGGGAATTTTCTCTGAACCCAATTAGGATTGGCAGGGGCACACATCAGGGCAGCCCCCTCTCACCCCTGATATTCGCTATAATGATTGAAACCTTGGCAATAGCCATTCGTATTAATCCAAATATCAGGGGGATTCAGTGTGGCCAAAACAATCATAAATGCGCCCTGTTCGCTGATGATCTTCTGCTATTTTTATCCTCCCCAATTTCCTCTTTACCCGAGATATGTTCATTGCTCAATGAATTTGCGTTAATTTCAGGACTAAGAGTGAATATGTCTAAATCTCAGGCTCTCAATGTATCCCTCCCAAGCTCTTTGGTCTCCCAATTACAGGAAACATATGAATTTAGCTGCAGTAATTCATCAATTAAATATTTGGGAATTAATATAACTCCCAAGATTGAGAATCTGTATCAAGCAAATTACCCCCCAATGTATCGAAAACTTGAGGCTGATCAAGACTTGGGAGTCACACAATATTGCCTGGATTGGTAGAATTAATTCAGTCAAGATGACCTTATTGCCTAGACTTTTGTATTTGTTTTGATCCCTTCCTATCCCGATTAGAAGGGACCATCTAAAAACATTTCAAGGTAAACTTAATAAATTTATTTGGAACAAGAAAGGTTCACGTCTATCAAACCGTAACTTATTTAATCTCCCTAAGCAAGGTGGATTGGGTCTTCCAAACCTCCTATGGTACTATCAAGCAGCCAGATTAGCACAATTGTCCGTTATATACCTTAAAACTGAGCGACCAGATTGGATATTAATAGAAAGCCAAGCAGCTCCTACATTCTCCATGGAATATTTACTATGGTGTCCTCCCAGGAACAGGCCTCCAATACTGTCACCAACCCTTTCACAATCTCTTACTTTGTGGGATTCCCTTAGGAAGCTTCCTTTCCTGCTTTCGGAAATACAACCATTAGCTCATCTGTTCCAAAATCCTCTATTCCAACATGGCATGGATGTTGAGGCCTTCAAGTGGTGGAGGGACAAGGGGGTGTACCACATTGGTCAATTTTTTTCTTGCACAGGCCCACTACCCCTTAAACATTTTATAGATGAACTAGATCTTCCCTCTACAGAAAAGTCTAGATTTTACCAGATCTCAAACTTTGTTCACTCTTTATGGAAAACTAAACCTAATCCTCCAAGATTTACAGCATATGAAGGTTGGTGTGCTCAAGCCACGGAGCGGAATGGAGGGATTTCTGTGATCTATGCTTCACTTGCTTCCAATTCCGTAAAATTACCATACATGTTGGCCTGGGTATGCGTATAGCTGTATCTTCTGAGCTTGCGATTTTAGAAGTCGCCTCTACCATCATATTTCAACACCAAGGCCTCACGGTCAGCCACCAACCCCGGGGGGGGGAGCTTGAGCAGCAGCTGTGCGACTTACGATGACTTACACTTAGGAAGAACCCCCACGCCTAATAAGGGGCATGTGGATCAGCAGCACCCACGATCTAAACACCAAGCAGCAACATAAGTGGAAGCATGTAGAGGTTTTTTAGAAAATGTATATCGATCAATGATAAAAGTATCAGGGTATTTATAAAATTTCTCTACAGGCTGGTGGGCCTAAATTGTATAACATTTCTCTACAGGCTGGTGGGCCTAAATTGTATCAGAGTAAAAAATCTTTATATATTTTAGTCAAGATTTTTAAAGCAAGTGTATGAGCATTTAAGTTAAAAATAAAAATAAAATAAAGAATATATATATACAGACCAGTTGAGGAAATGAAAAAGGATCAAAAAGGAACAAGGAAGAAAAAAAAAGGAAGGGGAAGAGAGAGGGGGGGGGAGAGGGGGAACCCCAGGGTGGGAATGAAAGTGGGGGAGAAAGGGACATAAAAAAAAGGGGCAGGGAAAGGGAAAACAAATGGGGGGACCAAAGGGGGAGAGGAGAAAAGGGGGAGGAAAGAACAGAGGGGAAACAAAGAACACTGAAAGAACAGGGAAAATAAAGAGAAAAGGGAAAAAAAGTATACCTAGGCCTAGGATAAAGAGGGGAATAGAAGAAGGAAAGGAAAAAAGGATAGAGAAAGAAAAGGATGGTCAGAAGTGAGCAGGGGGAGAGGGAAGGGTTAAATTGATGGGGGTAGTGCTAAAGGAAAAAATGTGTGAACAGGTGCAATGGCTAGAAGAAATTGTGATATAATATAAGGAGACTGCTAAAAAGGAAACAATTGAGAACATAGTGCAAATAAGTGAGAAATGAAAAAAGGAATATAGTGCAAATAAGTGATAAGTAGGTGATGGAGGAAAACTATAGCGGTGTGTGAGGGTAAAAATATGGTAAGTGAGAAATTATGGAAGTGTTTAGAATGTGATTCTGAGATTTACCTCTAAGTGCCAGACAAACGGCAGTGCCCCATGTGCAAAAGACAATCTGGGAAGTTGCACCAAAGAGGATATCGTGGCTGTGTATGAGATTGCAAAGTATGTCACAATCAGGCTAACAGTGCAAGAGTTAGTCTAATATGAGAGTTGATAAATACCTGAGTTTCAGGAGCCTCCTATGGAAGTAGTGTTTCCTGATAGAGCTTTGGGTATCAAATGCAGATCCCTTGTGGGGGACCTGCAGTCTTTAAGAAGTAACGGCCTCTAGTTTCGATTGGTTTCTGATGATAGATCGCAGGTGTGTGCCGGCCACCCCCACCCTACTCACCTGTGCGGAGGTAGTGCTGACTGTCAGCACTCCATGTATATGTCACCCGGCATTCCGAAGGACTGAGTTCCGGCTCTGCCGCCCCTCCGACGTAATACCGTGGCGTCGTGACATCACACGCATGCGCGCGCAGGCACGGGAATGGCGCCCAGAGGGGTTCGGAATGGCGCTGGCAGGGGGAGTACACGTCCCTGAGGGTCAAGCCCTCTAGTGGTCGCGTGTGTATAAGCGCAGATAACTACGCTGGTCTCCCCCTGCCAGGAAGAAGCTTAGCACTGCAACCTCCACCCCCCCATAAAGGGGGGGCGGTCGAACCGGTGGACCAGATGTGGACCTAGGTGGAAAAGGCATGCAAGATACACATATACCTTGTAACAGATTGATTTACAAGGCACTTGGGATATTGAGTATCAGCCCATGACCGATGGAATCATTCTATTTGTTACAGCAATTAAAACCACATATTTTGATTTATACCGAAGGCATGGAATAATAATATTTGTTCTAGACACTGAGAGCTTATTGGCCCATAGTTAAAGAGTCCCTACATTTGTTAACGCGTCATCTTCTATTGCAAAATTATTTGTGCTAATCTTCCACCTCCTAGGGGGATACATGCAATAAAAAGATATATTGTAATTGAAACATTATGTAAACAAACCAAAAAACACATTGAGTACAAATCGCATGGAGACAGGAGGGAGAAAGGGAGGATAACAAGGCGATTTCAATATATTATATTGGATACAAGACAGTAAGCGCGCAGAGTGCCTCTTAGTCCAGAAGGGCTAATCTGTGCTTCAGTATATTTCTTGAAGGTTTTAATATGCCAAAACAAGGCTCATTTCTTTTCCAAAATCATTGTAAGTTTCTGGAACAGGGAGGAGATAGATTTTTCTGCTCTCCCTGTACAGAAATAGCCTCATAACTTTGCATCAAAGCATCCCATTCGTCGCCTACGAACTGACTCATTAAAATTACCATACATGTTGGCCTGGGAGAAAGACCTTCAGACTGAATGGGACCTGGAAGACTGGTATGAGAACTATTCTCATTCGATCAAAGGTTTATATAATACTTCACTCATCAAAGCTAATGTTAAAATATTCACGAGATGGTACTTGGTTCCCACAAGATTGGCAGCAATGTTGCCTTCCACTTCACCCCTATGCTTTAGAGGCTGTCAGAGAATAGGTTCTATGATTCACATATGGTGGGAATGTCCCAGAATCCGAGGATTTTGGAATAGGGTCTTCCACATCATACGAAAGGTTACAGGTTGTGCCATCAAACACCAGCGATTGCCTTGCTGAATGGATTCTTGCCGCATGTCTCTAAAATCACCCGTAAATTGGATTCGGTTTATATTAACAGGAGCCAAATTGACTATTGCCAAAGCATGGAAGAAGTCTTCGGTATCTCTATTGTCCATGAAAAGGAAGATTTCATGGATAATGGAACAAGAAAAAATGGTTAGTTCCTTATTGGACAAGACCACACAATTTGAAGCCACTTGGGAACCCTGGGCTCGGTTTATGGGAATTTCTCTGATACCGGACATGGGTAGCAACACCAATCGCTTATTTTTGAGTTTCACATCGGACAGACAGGCATTCTATAATTTTTCCTTAAAGTTACATAGAAATTCTCAGATTTATATACTAATTTTTCATACTAGGGTCAGGAGGTCCATTTTTCATTATAATGGGAACATTATATTGTACCCCTGATAAATTCTGTAATAATCTTTGAGCTGGATATAACGGATCGTTAATATCTCCTCTCTTCTCTCAAATAAAAGTTTAAGAGAAAAAATGGATAATGAGAGGGAGAATCCTCACCCCTCCGTGGACACAGTGTGATGCCCTTTGGGGAGTCGAAGGGGGAGTGAGGCTTCAACATATCTTACAGTAAGAAATTTGAAATTGAATGGATATAGTCAAAGTTAAGAGTTTACATTATATTACCTATACTTTATTTCTTTATATTGTTAGTGCCGTTTACCACAGTAATAAGACAACCAATAGACTGTGATCACATATTTTGAATTCGCTGTGAATTATATTGTACTGATTTTTTGTTATGCTGATTATACTGTACTATTTTTTCAATGATGATAATAAAAAACTTGAATGAGAAAAAGGAACTGTACGAGAGAAGAAGACTACAGGATCCAAGCCAAACAAATTAGAGAAAGATTTAAATCAAAAGGATATGATTACTCATGGACAGAGAACCAGATACCGCAAGTGAATGAAATGGACAGGACAGATATGCTACAAAACAAGCCAAAAAAGTTATTCCAACATTGGAAGCAAAATTGATCTAACATTGGCATATTCTGAATGACAAAGACCTTAAGAAGATCCTACCAGATCGACCTAATATCTATAAAAGAGCTCCTACCAGAGATTTAATTGTAAAATCTGTAGTTGAACCTCCTCCGAAAGCAACATATACTTTTTCTGGAAAGGGATTTTACCCCTGCAGAAACTGTTATGCTTGCCGACACTCACAAAAATCCAGAAAAAAAAGAACAGAGTTTAGATCTACCAGTACAGGAAAATCCTTTGCCATTAGAGACTTTATAGGCTGCCACACCGAGGGAGTTGCATATGTATTACAATGTAGCTGTAATTCACAATACGTTGGCAGGACCAAGAGAGCCCTTAAAGTAAGGGTACAGGAACATGTCCAAAACATTCTAAATGGCTTTCCTAAGCATAATGTATCAAGACATTTTGCACTAGTGCATAATAAGGATTCTTCACAACTCCAATTTTGGGGTATAGAAAAATATAAAAAGGTCATGGAGGGGAAGTCAAGGTTAGGACAATCGGCCAAAAGGAGGCTAAATGGATATATACTATGCGTACACTTACACCTGGAGGTATGAACGTAGAGTTTAAACTCAATTGTTTCCTTAGTAATTTCTAATTTACCCATTACCCTAATTATGCATTCATTCTGAAGATTATATATATATATATATTAGGGTTGCGGAAATGAACGATTAGATCCTCGAATAATCGTTAATTTTTTTTTATCGGTACTCACCTCTCCACCGGCTTCCGGGTCTTCAGGGAGTTCTGCCGGAGATCCGGTGACGTCACTTAACTCTTCCCCCCTTCCCCAGTCATTGAGGGTGCCCACGCTGGACAATGGTAAAGTAATGGAATACAGCAGGCGCCTGACCGATCCAATCATGGCCTGAAAGGCTTCGACCGAGTGGTCGTGTCCACAAATTGCAGAGGTGTGGCTGCGAGCAGGTTTTGGGATTGGCCAGATACACCCCATGCTGATACGTGACCCTTGCTGGGAATAAACAAGCATTGGAAGGCATTATAAAGGTGAATGTGTTGTCTGTACTGGACAGGTCAATTGTGGAGGAGGAATTGTGGCGATTTAAAGTATATATACAGCTTGAATCTATTTGTATTTGTTTTAGATTAAGTCAGAGAGAAAACGCCTCTCGGTTTAGGCTTTGCCTTGTGCATCCCAGTGTGGAGCTTTCATTTCACTTCCTGTCCCAGAGACACAACGGGAAGTGAAATGGCATTCCCATTTTAGATGGTTGTCAACAGGACTGGTATACCCATTGGAGGCATTACCCAGATAGCAAGCAATTGAGCTGCAAGTTTGAAAATGTCTTGTTAAAATGGAGGTCAACCCTAAAAACAAATTTAACATTAAAAGACTCCTTAAAAATAACACTTTAAAAAAAAAAAAAAAGTGTTAAGTCATGTATTGTGGAAACTAACTAGTGTCGGGTGATTGTATATAGTGTATACCACATTTACCACTGACTAATGCAGAGTTGCAATGCAATATGTATGATTGTAAAGGCAGAAAAAAAATGGACTTTGTAGGCACCAATTATAAAAAAAAAAAAAATTATATATATAAATCTTTAATGTACATATAACACAAAAAACACACATTAAAACATTGCAAATAAAGTGCAAATAGCTAGCTATGTCTCTCAGACAGGTCGTAGACCCCAGAGACAGACCCTTAAAACAAGGCCATAACCCCTACGATATATTATGAAATAAAAGAAACTTGGTTAGCTCGACAGGTTTCATAATTAAATGCTTCTTCAGGAAGCTAGTTTGATTAGTCTGAGATGGAACAATTAATAAATAATAATCAGGATGGCTGGTAAATACTCAGTGTAAGACGAGCTTACAGGTGGTAGGACTGTGCTTGGTAATATGCATCATCGCTTCTTAAAATGGTAGCTAGTGTATAAAGTGTTTCTATCAGGGATAGAAATACTCCCTTCAGAGGACTATCCGTAGAAAAAAGGAAGCTTAATGGATTATTTAATTGTTCCATCTAAGACTAATCAAACTTCTCCTGAAGAAGCATTCAATTGTGAAACGTGTAGAGCTAACAAAGTTTGTTGTCTTATTTTATAATACAGTCAGGTCCATAAAGATTGGGACATCAACACAATTCTAATCTTTTATACACCACCACAATGGATTTGAAATGAAACAAACAAGAAGTGCTTTAACTACAGACTTTCAGCTTTGAGGGCATTTACAGCCAAATCAGGTGAACGGTGTAAGAATTACAACAGTTTGTATATGTGACTCCCACTTTTTAAAAAAGGACCAAAAGTAATGGGACAATTGGCTGCTCAGCTGTTCCATGGCCAGGTGTGTATTATTCCCTCATTATCCAATTTACAAGGAGCAGATAAAAGGTCCAGAGTTCATTCCAAGTGGGCTATTTGCATTTGGAATTTGTTGCTGTCAACTCTCAACATGAGATTCAAAGAGCTGTCACTATCAGTGATGAAAGCCATCATTAGGCTGAAAAAACTAAACAAACCCATCAGAGAGATAGCAAAAACATTAGGTGTGGCCAAATCAACTGTTTGGAACATCCTTAAAAAGAAAGTGCGCACCGGTGAGCTCAGCAACACCAAAAGACCCGGAAGACCACGGAAAACAACTGGTGGATGACCGAAGAATTCTTTCCCTAGTGAAGAAAACACCATTCACAACAGTTGGCCAGATCAAGAACACTCTCCAGGAGGTAGGTGTATGTGTGTCAAAGTCAGCAATCAAGAGAAGACTTCACCAGAGTGAATACAGAGTGTTCACCACAAGATGTAAACCATTGTGGAGCCTAAAAAACAGGAAGGCCAGATTAGAGTTTGCCAAACAAAAAAAACAAAAACAAAAAAAAGCCTTCACAGCTCTGGAACAACATCCTATGGACAGATGAGACCAAGATCAACTTGTAACAGAGTGATGGGAAGAGAAGAGTATGGAGAAGGAAAGGAAATGCTCATGATCCAAAGCATACCACCTCATCAGTGAAGCATGGTGGTGGTAGTGTCATGGCGTGGGCATGTATGGCTGCCAATGGAACTGGTTCTCTTGTATTTATTGATGATGTGACTGCTGATAAAAGCAGCAGGATGTATTCTGAAGTGTTTCGGGCAATATTGTCTGCTCATATCCAGCAAAATGCTTCAGAACTCATTGGACGGCGCTTCATAGTGCAGATGGACAACGACCCGAAGCATACTGCGAAAGCAACCAAGGACTTTAAAGGAAAGAAGTTGAATGTTATGCAATGGCCAAGTCAATCACCTGACCTGAATCCGATTGAGCATGCATTTCACTTGCTGAAGACAAAACTGAAGGGAACATGCCCCAAGAACAAGCAGGAACTGAAGACAGTTGCAGTAGAGGCCTGACAGGGCATCACCAGGGATGAAACCCAGTGTCTGGTGATGTCTATGCGTTCCAGACTTCAGGCTGTAATTGACTGCAAAGGATTTGCAACCAAGTATTAAAAAGTGAAAGTTTGATGGATGATTGTTAATCTAGCCCATTACTTTTGGCCCCTTAAAAAGTAGGAGGCACATATACAAACTGCTGTAATTCCTACACCGTTCACCTGATTTGGATGTAAATACCCTCAAATTAAAGCTGAACGTCTGCAGTTAAAGCACATCTTGTTCATTTCAAATCCATTGTGGTGGTGTATAGAGCCAAAAAGATTAGAATTGTGTCGATGTCCCAATATTTATGGACCTGACTGTATATCGTAAGGGATATGTCCTTGTTGGAAAGGTCGTAGACCCCAGAGACAGACATAGCTAGCTATTTGCAATGTTTTAATGTGTGTGTTTTTGTATTATATGTACATTAACGATTTATATTTTTTTTTTTATAATTGGTGCCTACAAAGTCCATTTTTTCTGCCTTTTCTTTTCAATTTTCTTTATTAAAAGGTTTTACAAATTAAACAAAATGACATGGACAATAAGTGAGTAATCATATGTTCAGTCAAATAACACAAAAGTGTTGCACAAAACAAGAAAAAAAAAAAAAAAAAAAAAAAAAGGGGGGGGGGGGGGGGGTTATAACATGTGAGTGTCGGTACGCTCTGTGACCATTAGGACACAACTGTAGACCTACTCTTAAAGGGTCTAGAATAACATATATTATTATTATTATTATTATTATACGAGATTTATATAGCGCCAACAGTTTACTCAGCGCTTTACAATGTATAAGGGGGACAACACAATTACAGTACAGTTCAATACAAAAGGTACAGGAGGGCCCTGCTTGTAGAGCTTACATTCTAAAGGGAGGGGGTGGTGGTACAAAAGGTAATAGCTGCAAAGAATGATTTGATGATGAGTTCCATATATCAATAGGGTTTATCAAAATGAAAAAAAAAATAAAAATAAAAAAATAAATTTGCCCTGTGAGGGGAGTACTCAACTTCTTGGTAATATTAAATCGAGTTGTAGCACCTTTGGTATATCTCAATATCAGGGCCCTTGGCACCAAAGGAGGTTAGGCATTTAAAGTTAGTTTACCTTGTTCCTCCATCGGAGCCAAGAGAGGCTCCATAGTTCTCCACTTGTATCCATAAGTTGGATCTTTAAACATAAAAAGAGAAAAAAGGAGGGGGAGAAGAGAAGTGATTTAAAGTAAGGTTAAGAAGAAGGAGGAGGGTGGGAAGGAGAGGAAGAGGAAAAAAGCAAAAAGGTCAAGAATCCAAAGTAGGAGACGTTTCCCTTGGCCTAGGTCCCCCACCATCCAGTTCTAGAGACTATGTGGCTAGGAGGTATTTAATCCAGGGAGACCACACCCTGTCAAATCTGGCCTGTCTGTCTTTTTCTGCCTTTTCACTCATACATATTGACATCAGCTAAAAAAGTAGTTGGATCTGTACGTGTGTTATATTATTAGCTATATTATTTCGATATCGAAATTAGTCGATTAAAAAAAAAAAAAAAAAAAAACACACAACACGATTAATCGAAACACGAAAACTTTAATCAGACAGAGATAATATCTCTATATCTACACAAATATATAAATTATTTTTTACATGCGTTTTTAATATTTATACTTTTTTTATTATAGTCGTATATAAAATATGCACCATATGTTGTATGGGCACCTTTTTGCATCACTTTAGTGGTGCGACTGATGTAGCCATTGACAAAAATAGAGCAAATTAGGCCACTTCTACATTTTTTAGGCCTCTGTGGTATATGAATGGACCACTTTTATTATGTATAGTTTTGTTGTTTTATTATGTATTAAATATCTAAAATTGATTCTCTACGCTCAACATATGCCCCTCTGTATTTATATGGATAGAGCGATTAGTTCAGTTGTTTATTATTAATTCTTAGTCATTTTGATGAACATTATTTACGTAGACACCGACGCTTTCTGATTAGCCATTTGCTGTGTCGATTAAACTACAAGAAAATTACCGCTATGCGTGCCGTATTGATAACCAACAAAATGGCCCAATGTGAATATGAACCACAAGAAAATGGCCGCCACGCACGCCATATAGATAACAAAATTGAAGCAATGTAAATAAAGAGCGAACTACAAAAAAAAATGGCCGGTTTATTATTTCTGGTTTCAGGTCATATAAACCCAGTCTGTACAACCAATCTGGCCCCGCAGATGAAGACATGTGATGTGTTGTAACGCGTAGAGAGTGGCTGGAATCGAATGCACACCGGAAGTGATGCGAAAAGGCGCTGAGAACGCCAATGTTATTTGCTTTTTGCCTGTTTTTATATCCCTTATGCAAGAGTACAACCATTTGGTACCTAATAAATATTACCCCCGTTTTTTTAAACTTACTACACTATTGGAGGCATTCTTTCTCCCATTGTTGCTGTGGTGTCATATCAGAGCATATTGGGACGGCTTATTGGAGGATTGATACAGTTGGAGAAGTGCCTGTGGTTCCAGTAGCAGTGTATGTTTACATAATGAGGCCCCAATAGAATGCTGGGAAGAGCTCTACTTATCTATTGATGCGCGTTACTTCATTTTCATAAGGTGAGAGTTCTGTGAGACTAGTGGTTTAAGAGGGAATCCGTGGAGCTATTTCATGGACATGATCATTTTACACATTTGAGTGTAAATATACCACACGCAATAATTAAATGATGATAATAAAGTGCACAAAAAATATGAAAAAGAAAAAATTGGCAAGAAAGTCCAAACAATATATGATGTGCTGAATTCAAGGTACAAAACGGCAATCTTCCATCACCAGTGATAGAACACCAAAGCAAATGCGTGCTTACCAATCACTGGTGATGGAAGATTGCACTTTTGTACCTTGAATTCAGCACATCATATATTGTTTGGACTTTCTTGCCAATTTTTTTTCATATTTTTTGTGCACTTTATTATCATTATTTAATTGTTTATTGCGTGTGGTATATTTACACTCAGATCACTCTTTAGCGCAGCTATTTTTGATCTAGTTATTGTGCATATGTTTTGTATTTCATACGTTAGCTGCTGCTTTACATAATTTATATTTTTTATTTTTATTTATTTTCATTTTTTATTTTTTGAGCGCGGTATTTACTCTTTTCCTATATTTTACACATTTGCCCACTATAACAGGATGTTGTATAGTGGTCTTTGTATTTATCCACGCATTTACCTATTCTTCCTCTAAGGATTTTGCACATATTTTGGACTTTTTTTTTTTTTTTTTACATATGTATAGATTGTGGAGACACCTATGTTTGCACTTAAATATTGCTGCACTTTAATTATTCTACAGTGGACCTTCTGTTAAAAAGGTCTTTTTGCACATTTTTTGGATACCAATTGAATATTTTGCACATGTATGCACTTTTTTATCATTTGCATTTCTCTGTGGAGAAAATATTACCTTGCATTTTAAAGTTTTGACTGTTATTTATCCCATAGTATATCTTTGTTCTAGTGAATTTTATTACCGCGCAAGATCACTTAAAAATAAAATTAAAGTGTTGCCTTTGGAGATTTTTAAAGTATCGTTTTTTTCATTGCTTAAATTAAAATGTATCCTCCCCCCCCCCCCAAAAAAAACACTTTAAAAAACGACTGCACAAATACCGTGAAACAAACTACAATAGCCATTTCATTCCCTAGGGTCTCTGTTAAAAAAAAAATATATTGTTTGGGGGTTATAAGTAATTTTTTAGCAAAAAATATGAATTTAAAATTGTAAAAAATAAGTGCCAGAAAAAGGCCTGGTCTTCAAGTGAATATAATGGTGTGCCTGAGCATGTAACAAAACCAGTCACTGAGTGTTAGAATATAAAGCACCAAAAGGCATGTGCATTACAATAGGGTGGAAAGCTTAATTGCTTATTATGCTTTGGAATTGTACGTTTTCTAGGGTTATGAAAGGGGGGCAGATTCAGCCCCTAGTAATTCTTAATTATAAATGTTAAAGGGGTATGAAAAAAAAAAAAAAAAAGTGTGTGTGTGTGGAAATAACCTGTTGAGGCTTGCCTTCTTTCCATAGTGCATCCTGGTGACATCTCTTTCCCAGGTAAGTGATGCAAATGCACCTAGCTATCCACATGATGTAAATGAAAATTCATCAGACCAGGCCACCTTCCATTTCTCCATAGCCCAGTTTTAATGTTCACATGCGCATTGTAATCACTTTTGGCTGCGGATACAGTTCCGTATGGGCACTCTGACAAGTCTATGGCTATGCAGTCTCATATGCACCAAACTGCAATGCACCTGTCAGAACCAGCATTAACTTTATCATCTAGAGTAGCTCTTATACTGGATTGGACTACATAGGCCAGACTTCACTCCCCATGCGAGTCAATAAGCTTTGCCGTCCATGACCCCGATGCTGGTTTACTTTCCTTGGACCACTTTTGGTAGGTCCTGGCCAGGAACATTCCACATGAGCTGAAAATTTGGAGTTGCTCTGACCCAGTTGTCTATGCATTAGAATTTGGCCCTTGTCAAAGCCTTACGCGTGCTCATTTTAAAAAGAGGGGACCCCGAATATGGGTGTAACATGTTATGAAAGGTGAACTTACCCTTTAATGCGTTCAACACAACTTCAGGGACAACATATTCACTTGCTGCCCAATATATCCCAACCACTTGCAGATGCCAATGTGAGAAAATAATATTATTCATTTAACCTGTCATTGGTCATAATATGGCTGATCGGTGTATAGAAACAGGATGATTGTTCTGTCAGTTATCCTTTTATGGAGTCATGTTAGGGAAAACAGCTTTAGAGAAAATTTATACGAAATACACTTTGTAGAAGCATGCAAAAAAAAAAAAAAAAACTGATTCTATTGCAAACATGTCTTTAATATGATGATTCAAATAATATAATGCAATTGGGAATACGTTGCAATGTCACATGTTAAAATGTACCACAACTTTAGGCACAGTTTTTTTGCAGGGTCGTGCAGTCACACGGAAGTGCATTTGTCCATAGGTTTTGTTACTTACAAAACTGTATTCCAGTGATATTAGAAAGCCAGCAGAGTAAGGTTTCCATTGTCCTAAGAGGAAGAGTAGAGGGTACTCTTGCAGAAATACTTGGTAAACATTACCTCTGAACTTGAAAACCGCTACCTCACAATAATACTACTTCAATATGAAGCAGGTAGTCACCACCATGACTGTATAGCCAACGGGCAGTTTTGAGACGGCGCTTTTTCATGAATCAGGTCTTTCACTACTTGTCTATTTTCTTCTGGCGCAATCTTTCACAGCTTCGGAAAGGCCCACATGGCATCACTGGTCTGGCAGCACAAACGAAAATACAGGATGTAGGGTGTAACCTCAAATCAATGTAGCTGTGATAAGTAGCCATCCAAATCCTGGGGGGGAAAAAAAATAAACACTTACTTTCACATTAGTAATTTAAGAGATCTTGGTTGACAATACCTCATCAAAAACAAGATTTTCCAACTTGCTTTACAGGTGGGTGCTACTCCATTTCAAGTAGGCCTAAGGCTAGGTTCACACCTATGCATGTGGCTGCGGGTGCAGGAATCACGTGCTGCTGTGAGAAAATGTGCAGGCCTGCCATTTATTCTGAATGGCACCCCCACGTATGTAAAATCACATGGTCAAAATAATGAGATTTCCCTGTGGGCCACGTTTTGAAAAAAACGTGCAGACATTTTTCTGTGGGACACGCAGGCACGGCAGCCCATTGAACTTAGTGGGCTGCCGTACCCACAAAAACATGGTCTGCAGAAACGTATAGATGTGAACCTAGGGTAAAGTGCATAAAAAAAAAAAAACCACACACAAAACATGAACTTAGTGGCTAAGTATTCCCAATTTATTGATAGTCCTTGTATGCCAATTGGTTCTTGATTAATAAAGTGAACTGTACTTCACCCATTATAGGTCAATAGGTCAGCCGCTTAAGAGGAAAGAGTGCAAATACTTACTTTTCCTATACTTCCATAATCTCTCAAAAGATTCCTGTGCAAGTTTAAGCTTTCACAGGACTCCAGATTGGAAACAGGGAAAATAAATAAAAGTCCGCTAAGTGGCAAACCTGTCACATTGCCTACTATTACCAAGATGCATTCTTTTTTTTTTTTTTCTTTTAAATGAGAAGGTCAAGCAAATTTTGCAAGATACACTGAGCAATAATTCATAGTAACGGAGGTAAAAAAAAAAAAGGACACAAGTCCAACCTGTGTGTGTGTGTGTGATATGTCAGTATTACATTGTATATCCCTGTATGTTGCGGTCGTTCAGGTGCTTATCGAATAGTTTTTTGAAACTATCAATGCCCCCCCGCTAAGACCACCACTTGTGGAAGGGAATTCTACATCCTTGTCGCTCTTACAGTAAAGAACCCTCTACGTGGTTTAAGGTTAAACCTTTTTTCTTCTAATTTTAAATGAGTGGCAACGTGTCTTGTTAAACTCCCTTCCGTGAAAAAGTTTTATTCCTATTGTGGGGTCACCAGTATGGTATTTGTATATTGAAATCATATCCCCTTCCAAGCATCTCTTCTCCAGATAGAATAAGTTCAGTGCTCGCAACCTTTCCTCATAACCAATATCCTCCAGACCCTTTATTAGCTTAGTTGCCCTTCTTTGTACTCGCTCAAATTCCAGTACAGGATTCCTGAGGACTGGTGCCCAGAACTGGACAGCATACTCTAGGTGCGGCCGGACCAGAGTCTTGTAGAGCGGGAGAAGTATCATTTATCTCTGGAGTTGATCTCCTTTTTAATGCATGCTAATATTCTGTTTGCTTTGTTAGCAGCAGCTTGGCATTGCATGCCATTGCTGAGCCTATCATCTACTAGGACCCCCAGGTCCTTTACCATCCTAGATTCTCCCAGAGGTTCTCCCCCCAGTGTATAGATTGCATTCATATTTTTGCCACCCAAATGCATTATTTTACATTTTTCTACATAAAATCTCATTTGCCATGTAGTTGCCCACACCATTAATTTGTTCAGATCTTTTTGCAAGATTTCCACATCATGCAGAGAAATTATTGCCCTGCTTAGCTTAGTATTGTCCGCAAATACAGAGATTGAACCATTTACCACATCCTCCAGGTCGTTTATGAACAAAATAAATAGGATTGGTCCCAGCACAGAACCCCTGGGGACCCCACTACCTACCTCTGACCATTCCAAGTACTTACCATTTATCACCACCCTCTGAACTCGCCCTTGTAGCCAGTTTTCAATCCACGTACTCACCCTATGGTCCATGCCAACGGACCTTATTTTGTACAGTAAATGTTTATGGGGAACTGTGTCAAATGCTTTTGCAAATTCCAGATACACCACGTCTACGGGCCTTCCTTTATCTAGATGGCAACTCACCTCCTCATGGAAGGTTAATAGATGGGTTTGGCAAGAACGATTCTTCATGAATCCAGGCCGATTACTGCTAATGATACAGTTCTCGTTACTAAAATCTTGTATATAGTCCCTCCCTCCAAGATCTTGCATACTAATGATGTTGGGCTAACTGGTCTACAATTCCCAGGGATGTGTTTTGGGCCCTTTTTAAATATTGGTGCTACATTGGCTTTTCTCCAATCAGCTGGTACCATTACAGTCAATAGACTGTCAGTTAAAATTAGGAAAAATGGTCTGGCAATTACTTGACCGAGTTCCCCAAGTACCCTCGGATGCAAGCCATCTGGTCCCGGTAATTTATTATTGTTAAGTTAAGTGTCTAATTTGAATTCTGTCCTCTGTTAATTCTTGATATTGCATTAAAGCTTACTGTCTATTTTAAGCGACTGAGCACAACACCGTTTTCTCCTAATCGAACCATCTTTTGCCATACACCTTTGCCTAAACTCAAAAAAGGATCAATAACTTTAGATTAAAAGCAAGTGACTCTGTTACTGCAAACTCTATTCATGGCCTTTGGTACTGAGTTTTTCTGATTGCACCAGTATTTTGGGCTTCTCAACTCTTTTGCTGCTGGAGTACCTCTTTCTGCAACGTTGATGGCTAAACTGATTTCTCGATTGTATATGTGCATCAATAAAAGTGCATAACAGTTGAATTCCAGGGATGCACTTACCATACCTGACTGATGCATTTGCAAGCTGGAATTCGATGTATTAGGCACAAATACTACAGCTTGTGGGAGCTGTGCTAAGTGGTTGCCCTGCTGCTTACACACAGGACGTCAGGCTCTCAAAACAGACCTTTCAGAGAACAGGTCACAATTTCTAAATAAATTCAAAAGGATCTGACTGGACGAGGTGGAGAGCAGGATGTCCCCACCCACCCCTCTACCCCATCCAATCAGAAAATGTTTTGCATTCATTGAGAAAATAAAAAGCAATCTCTGAATGGTACGCATGTAGAGGCGGTGAAGTCTAGTTTTCACAATGCAGTAGCTCATCACAAGACCCGAAGGCTAGTTGATATCATTGGAGCAGCTATGCCTACTACAGTAAATTTCCAGCTTTCAAGGGCATGGTATGTATGATATATACATAGTTATATTAGTTCAAGATACACTCCCCTATAAGACCTATGCAATTATTGCTAGAATCTCACTATGAGGCATATTTATAAAAGCAGTGAAATGTGATATTCACGAAACACTTCGCTGTAATTTAAAAACATAACGGGACATTTCACCTGCAGTAAATGTTTGGAGTATGCCACACTCCCTGCTTTATAAACATGGCACTATGTGTTCCAATGCAAAAGTGTTTCACCGAAATAAATAGAAGTCCATGAAAACACCACAACTTGTGCCAACTAAAACTAATATTTTAAAAAGGAGTATAGCGCCCCCCTAAAAATTATACTGACCTAGGTGGATGCAGCATCGATCCAATGCACTGAGCGATCAAACACCACTAATCTCTCAGAGCAGAGCGCGGTAACCACCAGTCTCAGGCTCTCTGCTCTGTCCCTCCAGTGCTCACTGGAGCACTGGGCTGTGGAGGGGGTGGGAATAGCTGGCTTAGTCTCCCATCTGGCTTGCTTAGAGACTGAGCCAACTGCTTGTCCAGGCATCTAGTTGGGTTGGGATCAATCCAGTGCCTGGACTAGTGACAGCTAGCAACGAGCTCACTGTACAATGCGATCCGGGGGAAAGGCAAACGCACGTTTGTGGTGTTATTAACTTAACATTGACATCCGCTGCAGATTACACCTGCACTGCATTTTGAATGTAGGGTGGGAAACATGCTCAGAATGCGGGTAATCCCGCATTGCGTTCTGGTGTGAATGGGCCCTCAAACCAGTATTCGTGCACAGACAACCTAATCTTCAAATTTCTGACAGCATAAAATACAAAAAAACAGGTCTTCACTTGTAGAAATGTAAAATTGTGTTTTTGACAAACAAAAATAGACAAATCCATCTCCATCTCTCACTGGGCTCATGTTACATACTGGTCTGTAGTCTCCATGTGCTGTTAAGGGCTCGTTTCTGTTGATATACTGTATCTTGTAAAATTGCAATTGAAAGAATACTACACAACGGAATGCAGGAAATCCTGGGCAGAAAGCACGAACTTTAAAATTGATAAACTGTATCAAAATGTATTACTGCCTGCTGTGATTTATTAAAGTAAAAAAGTCCTGCATGCCGGAGTGCAGTGCTCCTTCAATTACAAGTTTATAAAAGTACAAGTCTAAAAAAATGCCTCCCCAGGGACACGGGTGCTTGATCTACCATTCACCAGGAGCTACGCTAAACACAAACTGGAATCTGCTGTTACTGCTGCCGCCCCCACCCCACTTTGATCTCAAGATTGTTTATTTTTTGAATAGTAACTGGGGAGAAATCAGACAGCTCTTACATTGTAAGGAACTTTACCATGCTCACCAATTTTACATGTAGATAATGTTACACCCTCTTACAGCAGTTTATAAAAAGATACTCAAACATCCAATTTACCTTTGCTATATTGCCGGTATAACCTGGAACTGATGCAAGGTAATTTTCCTGAAGCCAAATTCCACTTAGTTGGTGTTTTAGCATTAAAACATTTCTAGAATAAAGACAGTAATAATCATAAGCTATTCAAGCCAAAAGTACATAAAAGTATAGTCTCCCTCTCTGCAAGTGTAACATATCCCCACTATAATCTAAAAGAACAGAAGAAGTGCAAACCACCAGAAGAAGAGCAACAAGCAATGACCAGAGAAACAATGAAGGCGAGTGCAGTTTGAGACTGGAGCTTCAAGTCAATCTCTTTGAGGTTAATTTACTAAAAGAGTCAAAGCCATTCACTTTGCAATACCTATTCATACCTAATATAGAATAGGTTGATTGAAGTTATAGCTTTACCTCATCTACGAAGTTCCAAGTACATTCACTTTGCTAGGTAAACAGTCATATTTTTGTAAATCAAACCCATTGACTAAGCCCTTCTGAAAGGGCTCTTGATGGCCAAGCCTAAAGCAGAACTGATGTGGGTTGGGGGAGGCAAAAAAAAAAAAAAAAAAAAAAAAGGAAGGACAACTTTATGACCGGAGAGACTATACATAATCATATATGCTTTTTCCTGCTCTTTAGAATTATTTTCCCTTCGGTGCACACTGAGCAGCACATGCGCAGAAGTTACGTCACCTCAGTCAGGCAAATAGGATGGCCAAGGACTCAGAACCTAAAAGATCATGCAAGGTATGCCATAATGGGCATATAAAGTTCCTTGGAAAATCTCTAACATTTAGCACTGGGTTACTTATTACAGTACTTTTGATGCAGTAGACCTTTACCACAAACATTTTTCATATGAGAACATATTTTAAATACTTTTGACCTGCATCAGCATGAGCTACCTTTACAGTTACTACAATAAAATCAGCTTCTATAAATTTATAGTAGAAAGATTCACTGGTCACAAAAAGAAACGGATTTCCAAATCTCCCACGTCACATACATTCCACGTTCTAGATATAACCATTATAAAACCTTTTTATATGCCCTTACATCTGTGGACCTTACAACTGTCCTGCAGATTGGGATTATGATGGTGTGGTCTTCCGTTCTTGCCCTCCTCAAAACAGCTCATACTGGTAAATGGGGTCTGCCTGTTTCGAATGAAAAACTATGCATGTTGTTGCACGGTTCAAAGTGGCTAGACTTGTGATGGGTTTGTAAAAAAATAAAAAATAAAAAGTGGTACATAAATGGCTATAAAAGCACGAACAACATGCTTTCATGTGGAAAATGAAATGTTCACAAGAAAAATTGTACAGCAAATGAAAATGGCATTTCCTTAGCGGCTAAAACCAAGAATAATTTAACATTACCATTCATACACTTACTCATCTAATGAATTTTCAGGGCTTGTAGATAATTGTGTCCACCACTTCTTTACAATTGCTTGAAGCCAGTTAAGACCAACTATTACATATCTGAAAAGATAAAAATATAGGTTGTCAATCTGGATATTTCTGTTTTGATATCAATCATGAAATTTGCACTATAGCGGTAAAGAACATTCTGATGCTGATCATTTAACCACTTCCATACCGGGACTATTCTGGCACGCCTCTCCTACATGTAAAAATCATCTTTTTTTGCTAAAAAATTACTTAGAACCCCAAACATTATATATATTTTTTTTAGCAGACACCCTAGGGAATAAAATGGCTGTCGTTGCAACTTTTTATGTCGCATGGTATTTGTGCAACAATTTTTCAAACTAGTTTTTTTTTTTGGTGATGTGAAAGATGAAGTTACGTCAAGTAAATAGTTACCCAACATTTCATGTTTTAAAATTGAACACTCATGGAATGGCGCCAAACTTCGGTACTTAATCTCCATAGGCGACATTTTAAAATTTTTTACAGGTTACCAGTTTATAGTTACAGAGGAGGCCTAGTGCTAAAATTATTGCTCTCTCTAACACACGCAGCGATACCTCACATGTGTGGTTTGAACGGTGTTTACATATGTGGGCGGGACTTGCGTGTGCGTTCGCTTCTGTACGCAAGCTACTGGGGCGTATTTTTTTTAAAAATTGTTTATTTTACTTTTTACACTCTCTCTTAATTTTTTTGATCACTTCTATTCCTATTACAAAGAATGTAAACATCCCTTGTGATAGGAATTGTGTGCGACAGGTCCTCTTTATTGGGAGATGTGGGGTCTTATTAGAGAGAAGACCCCACATCTCTCCTCCAGGCTGGAAAGGATGAGAAAGGAAAAAAAAATAAATAAAAAAAAATTAAATAAAAAGATACGATCCTATGCTTTCCAGTCACAATCGCGGCTTTGTTTACAAGCATGGCCCGGACGTGACATCATAACGTCACACCCGGGCCTGCGACGGTCATAGAGATGATCGATGACAATCTGGTCACCGGAAATCTCTATGATGGTCATCCATCCGTCCCCGCCCCCCTCCCGTTAAATTGATCTAGCGGCTGAACTGCCGCTATGATTGTTCTTACTGTGCACATAATCGCCTGCTAAAAAAGGAGGATATCTGAATGATGCCTGTAGCTGCAGGCATCATTCAGATATTCCCACTGAAAGTCAAGGACGAAGTGGTTAAACAAGCATATAACTCGAGTGCTCAATCCTTAATATATTAATGTATATGGTGAATAACTTGTATGTCTGTAAACTGCATCAAGGTGGCAGAAAGTGCTAGAGACAGGAGTCCAAAATCCATAGGAGACCTGAAAAAAAAAACCCTGAAAATTAGCTCCAGTACTTCCTCGGGTCCCCAAAATGGTTTTGAGAAAAGCCAAAAACGTTGGCAAAAATATTGGTGTCCTTGTATGTAACAGATCAGCGGCGATCCCGAGTCTCGCCGCTGATCTCAGGTCATTACCAGTTTATGAAACAGATAATCAGCAGAGAACATGTTCTCTGCAGATTATCTCAGCACAGTGAGAATCTGTAACTGTCACAGAAACGGCCAGTTTATGAAGGTGCGATCTCGGCACCTCACTGGCGATCTGTGGCAGAATTCTCACTTTCTGATTCACCATTTCAGAAGTGGAGAATCAGAGTGAGAAGCCTGAAACTGGCTGAGTATTCTGGAGAAAGCAAGAAGTCTTTCACTAAACAGTCAGAGTACATCTTCCCCACCATTACACACCCCAAAACCAGCAGGATAGGAATATAAATTATATATCACATCTCTGGCTGGGTTCACACTTGTGCGATGCATGAACCAGCGTAATGACACCCCCAGATCAGATCACAGTGAAAACTATGTAATGGTGCAGGAATCTGATCGCATCAGTGCGCACCAAATAAAGGGTCCTGTACCATTTTAGTACAAATGCAATATGATTTAGGGCCGGTTCCCACTGCTTCGGTGTCCGAGATCGGATGCGATTCGCACCGCACTGCAAAATCACATCCGATCCCTGTGCGATTTCAGCTATACAGATAGTATTGCTGAATTTGCATTGCACTCGGACCAAACTCATACATGACCCTTTTTTGGTCCACAGCAGAATCGGATCGCATGGGTGTTCACACCCATGCGATTCGATTCCTGTCCGAGTTTGCAGATCGCACTGCGATATGCGAACTGATTTGTGGGTGTTAACTTTTAGGCCCAGTTCACACTTGTGCAGTGCCGGACATCGCACAGGCATCGCATGTAATTCGCAGCACACTGCCATTCACATTACATGTGATGTCTGTGCGGTGAGATATCAGCCGTACAGATAGTATGTCTGATATCGCACCGCATTCGGTGCAAACACGCACAGGACCCTTTTTTCTGTTTGGACCAGAATCAAATCGCATGTGTGTTCACACATATGCGATCCGATTCATGTCCAAACTGTCAGTTCGCAGTGCGATATGCAAGCTGAACTGGGGGTGTCATTACCAATGTATTGACACTCCCCAGCGATTCGCATATGGCAGTGTGAACTGACATGCGAGTCGGTGCGATGCGGGAACCCGCAGTGGATTCGCAGTGTTCTCACATTGCATCAGTTTATCAATTTTTATGTTTATCAATTATGAAATATATTTTAATTTATTAATATTTATACTTGTATACTTTATTAAAATTATTTTTTTAATGATTATAAATGTATTTTGCATTTATATGAATGGTGTATAGCTGCATTACATATGTGGATTACATTAAATTTACTATACACCATTCACATTTAAATAGGAACATGTATGATCTTTAAGTATTGATAAAAACAATGTTTTTTTATAATTAGGTTAATGTATATTGTGTAGGGGGAATTTAACTTTATTTTATTAATATGTTGGGGAATAATGTGTGCTGATCTGTGTTACACTTTTGTATTTTATGGTTCCTCATACTGTAATCCCGCTACATAACGCGAGATTACAGTGAGGAGCCGTTCTGAGGAGTTCCCGGCGTTTGTAGATCACTTCTCAACTCAACATGAGAAGCGATCTACACACTTTCATAAACAAGCACTCAAAGGAGAGCGATCTCCTCTGAGAATTGAAAAGCGGTATTTTACCGCAGTTTCATAAAAAGGACACCATAGCGCCCACTAGAAAATCAAATCCAAAAGCCTTTAAATCATCTGAAGACTATGCTTAATTCTGACACATTATGTTTAAATAAATAAAAAACAAAAAAAAAAAAACCCCTGTATTCTTTTGCTAGAAAGTTGCTTACAACCCCCAAACATTTTTTCTTTTTTTTTTTTTTTTTTAGCAGAGGACCTAGAGAATGAAATGGCGGGTTGCAGCAATGTCAAATGGTATTTGCGCAGCAGTTTTTTTTTAAACTTTTTTTTTCCTTAAAGGCCTCATGCACACTGGATATTATAAAAATGGCAGCAGCGTTAGCTGTAGAAAGCTTTAGCTTTAGAATGAGTTTTGCAGCAGCATTTTTCAGCGGGTTTTAGCTGCTGTGTTTTTTTAAGCTATTTCTTTAGCAAAACTATACTCCCACAAAAGCTTATGGCTCAAAAATGCTAATAAAAACGCCAAATATCCAAGTTGTTCAATTAGGGGCATTTTCTGGCTGGAAAAAACCTCCCAGAACTAGTGGGTTTTAGGCTTGGTTCAAACCAGGGCGTTGTGCGACCTCGCATGTGATTTGCACCACACTGCAAATTGCATGCGCTGTGAATTCAACCAGATTGTATGGCTGAATTTGCATCGCAGGACCCTTTTTTGGTACGCACCACAATCAGATCTCATGGGTGCAAGCCGATCCATGTCCGAAACGACAGTTCACACTGCAATATGCAAACCGATCTGGGGGTGTTATTCACTTTGTATTGACACCTGCAGCGGGTCGCATATGGCAGTGTGAACTGCCTGCGAGTTGGGTGCGATATGGGAACCCATGCTGGATTGGCACAGGTTCTCGCACCAGTGTGAAGTGAGCCTTAAGGAGCTTTTCATCTGTAAAAAAAGGGCTCTGGACAAAAACAGCCTATGTGTGCATGGATACATAGGATAAATATGCTGGGGAGTTTACTGGCTGCAGAAAAATAAATAAATCAAACAACAACACCTGAAGCAAAAAAACAGCAGCTTTAAAAAAAAAAAAAAAAAAAAAAAAAGAAAAAAATCCAGTGCACATGAGGATTTAATCTCCACAGGCGACACTTTAAAAATCGTTACAGGTTATCAGTTTAGAGTTACAAAGGAGGCATAGCTCTAGAATTATTACTCTTGCTATAAAGTTTGCGGCAATACCTCACGTGTGGTGCGCACACCATTTACATATGGGTTCGCCTCTGCAAATTTTTTATTTTTACACACTTTTACATAATTTTTTTTTTTTTTACTTTTATTGCTGTCACAAGGAATGTGAACATCCCTTATGACAGCAATAGTCAGTGACAGGTACTGTTTATTGAGAGATCTGGGGTCTATTAGACCCCAGACAACTCCTCTGCTCTTAAACACTGATCTTGGTGTGATCAGATGCTTTCACAATTTAAAAGTGGCACTTTTTACATTCGGGAAGCCATAAGTGACTACAATGCTTGTTGCTTCCAGGTCTCCTAGACCAGTGGTTCTCAATCTCAGTCCTCAAGTAACCCCAACAGGCCATCAGAGTCAATGGCTTGGTATTTGACAGCTTTTTTATCTAAGAGAAATTCCCAAAACATAGCCTGTTGGGGATACTTGAGGACTGAGGTTGAGAACCACTGTCCTAGACCATAGAAGTGATAGGAGACGATTTAGTCACCTCTATTGTAAACAGGTGCAAGTGTTGGATCAGATGTTGGGCTCCGCTGCCACTGCCTGTAAAAGCAATAAAGCAGCTGATTCAGTGGCAAGTAGTCAAAAGAATGGTCTACAGTCTCAGGGGCATGTATAAATGCAAAGAAAACATTTTACGTGCTCCTCATGAACAAACATCTTTCAAGGATGGAGCATTTTTACGGTTTGTAAACTGTAAACTACTAATCTGTATGTAGTGTACATGTTCCTCTCTTTTCCATGAAAGTCACACTATACAACCACTTAGATTTAGAGACCATTGCAGGGCATTTGAAACAGGTCCAAAACAATCTGCCAAACATGGCTGTCCTACATAAGGCTTATAATAGGCAAATAATAGACTTCTAGAAGTTTTTCTAAATGTTCACGTTCAAGTAGAAAGGCATCACAGGCTTTGTAACTAAAAAGCATTCTGGATATTCACACTGAACACCATGTCCCAATTTGGACTAAACAAGGAACAAAGGCTTTTAAAAAACAAAAAAAACAAAAAAAAAAAACAACACATACATACACACACACGTATCAAGTGATTACCCCCCCCCCCCCATCCCCTATTGTACATATTAATTGTATTTAAAAACTGTCAAAGTGTTATCTAGGATGTATTGGTTCACAATATTGATTGTATGGGCACATGGGGAAATATGTAAAGGGTCCAAATGTTTTTTTAAAGTGTTTGTAACCCTAAAAAACAAAAAGATCCTGTTTCTTTAAAGGCAGAACAGTGCTTGTGCTGTCCAATTGTTCTCTTCCTAACTTGTAAAACACATGGTCGATTCTTCCAGTTCCCATGTACCACTGGCTCTGCTGACCACAATAATCAGGGCTGCTGAGCCCCAATTACCGTGGTCAGGTTACGTGTCTTGTCATACGCAGCTCTCGTCTTTCCTCCGACAGTCTCTTCATCCCCCCCCCTGTAAGCATGAGATTGCTTTCCTTCCCGGCCCTCCCGCCTCTATTCAGCTGAATAATGCAGCACATATCAATGCATGTCATGCAGGTATGCTGCCATTAATGAAAGTGTTTGTTAGAAATGAAAAGGCTAAATATCGTTTGACACTGTAGCTATTCGGTCACATGATTCTCCGTTCTGGCTGGCCTCGATCTATGGAGAGAAGCAGGAGGGGGTTGATTGAGATGCCCCTCCGCTGGCCAGCTGGCCAGTTGACGTTACAGGTGAATCTTGGTCCCCCTTCTGCTTTTCTCCATAGATCGAGGCTGGCCAGGACGGGGGGGGGTGTCGTCACATGATCGCATAGTTGCGGTGTCAGAAATGGTATTTAGCCTTTTCATTTCTAACACACACACACACACACACACACACACACACACACACACACACACACACACACACACACACACACACACACACACACACACACACACACACACTTCCTTTCGTTAACGGCTGTATATCTACATGGCATACATGTAAAGACATGTAAAGACACATTCATTTTATGAACACTTTAAGTTACATTACATTGAACTCTGAGCTCAGATAATTTAGGTGTCTGCATTATTTGTGCTATTCAGAATATAATACAGTGAAGAGAGACCTTCTTAAAAACATGCCTGTCTCTAGGGTTAATACCTTGAGTTACTTACATGGAACAAGCTGGTCACGAGTCAGAACTCAATCAACTCACAAATTTAGAAATGGCAGCCTATGGATTACTTTTAAGTTCTATATGTCATAATTCCAGTGTATATAGAAAGCTGGTGTAGATATAGCGCTGCTCTAATGGGGTAAAATTTTTGATGATGAACCACCGTTTTGTGTGGTCTCCTTACTTCTGTGTAGAGGCTAGGTAATGACTTTAAATAGCGAAAGCCTTGGACATTGTGTATGTGAACAAAATCCCAGTGTTGTGCTGAAGATAAATGGTAACTTATTGACAAAATATGTTTCAAAGCAAAATACGTGAATAAATAAAAAACGAAAATTGGGATGTGTAGGACCTAAGTCCAGTGATCTGTATTTTTTCCCCAAATCAAACATACAGCTATCACAGCATTGCAATTTACAGAGGTATTAAACCCAACAGCAAGCTATTATACTGCAGCTTACCAATTTTTAGATGTGATGGCTGCATTGGTTTTTATTTGTATCTGGTCATCTGGCCAGTAAGTCTGTTTTTGCAGTTGTAGCAGTGAGGGTTGGGATAAACCATTTACCCCTGACAGGGGTAGTTACAATGATCAGCTTTTATTTGTTATGTATTCAAAAAAAGAAAAAACACAGAGTAACTGCTCAAAATGTGTGAGCTGTTGCTCTTTCACCGCCTGCGTTAGAATTTCCCCACTCTGGATGTATTTCCGTCCAATCACCAGGTGAAGACAGAAGGGGGGGCTAAAAATGAACACAAAGCCACATCTAATCTAAGATTAGTAAACTGCAATAGATTAAATGTTTGCATTTTATTTCTAGAATTAATGTTGCTTTAAATATTTGGGGATATATAGGCCACTTACTCTTCAAATTTGCTCTTAAGTAGAGACTTAACCAGTGGTAACAGGTCAACACAACAACCAATTGAAATTGAGGCCTTGTCTTCCTGTAAGCTGCAAAAAAAAAAAAAAAAAAAAAGAAAATATAGTTAGGAAAATAATTGGGGGGGGGGGGGGCACACACACACAATTTTAGCTGTTCTTAGGATTTTAAAGCCAAACTCGAGGAAAACAAATGTCTGTTTGCCATGTAAAAAAATAAATTCCTATATCATATTGTGTATTTTTTTTTTTTAAAGGAAGGGCAACAGATTAGATTGAATGTCCTAATCCAAAAACTAGTCATTTTGAGGCATTGCCACCAAATGGACCATGGTGGTGGAGAGGCCTGCATAGTCATCTTGAATATCCTAGTTGGGACCATACAACTGTATCAAATGTCTTGCTGAAATCAAGATATTCCATGTCCTTAGTTCAAAACATTGGGGATATAGTCAAAAAATTCAGATCAGATTAGTCCAACATGATCTTCCCTCAGTAAAGCCATGCTGCTTTGGGTCCAGCAAGGTGTGTTTAAGGGAACAACGATCCTTCTTTTGAGGAGAAATTCATTAACTTGACTACCACCAATGTTAAACTCACTGACCTGTAATTGCCAGCTTCTACCCTTGCTGCCCTTCGTGTAGATAGTTACAATTTTTTTTTACAACTTTCCGCCAATCATGTGGAACATCTCCCATTAGAAAATGGTTTGATCCTCTTATACAGTCGGTACGCCACCAACGTGAAGGCTACTCCAAAACGTGGACATTGTGGAATATGTTTGTCTTCTCTGATGAGGGACAACACCTCTGTGGAAGCGACACTGAAGACTAGATTAGACTTTTTTTATGCACCAGTAGGTGATACTTGTATTTTGGTGGTACTGCCCAAGTGATTCACGTGTTACTTTTGTGCTCTGCGAGTTCAAATCTCTCCATCTCACCCTCCATTCACTTCTAACCCCAATACCCTTGTCCACCCTTCTCTCTCTACCCACCCCCCCAAACCTTTTATTTTTCTCCCTCTCCCCCTTACCAATTCTCTATCTCGCCATATTTTATACGGTTCTAAAGTGATCTGGACATGTTCCATGGATTAGTCCTGTTTAGCAAACTATTCCCCAGCAGTGTCCCATCTCATCCTTGGGAAGTTATGGTGTCTTGCTTTATCTGTCCTCTGGCCAGGGATACGTGAAGCAATAGGGGTGTTAGGTATGCATACTATCTTTATTATTGTATGTTGTTACTTCAGATATGATATTGTTTTGTGCTGTTCTATACACCATTTTGCATCTTCAATATTGTTGATGCCGTGGTGCATGTTTTGACTTACTAAATAAAAAAAATTGTAAAAAAGAAGAAGATGGTTTGACAGTTCGGTTGAGAATGCAACAAATGTGACAATTATTCACAGTATGCTTTAAATGTATAACAAATTGATGCACTCTGATACAAAGTTCAATCAATGTGAGAAAAAAATTTTGGATTTGGAATGTGGATTTGTATAACTGGAGGAACACAGTTTTTAAATATTTGCGATTTTTTTATATATTTGCGGTTTTTTATATATGCGATTTTTTAGCGATTTGGTAGCAATTTTTTTCACATTGGTTTTTTAGCACAAAAAATTATTTTCTCACATTGATTGAACTTTGTATCAGAGCGCATCAATCTATGTTATGTTTTAATTTTTAGGGGATTCTGACCACTATATAATTGATAGCAGCTTGATATCATTGTCAATCCAACAATTTTATTTATTTAGTTAATTGCACGTGCATTCACATACATTTGATTTACACTTATTTGATTGTATATGTCACGCTAGAACATTATTGCGCTTGGTGTTTTTGTTTATTTACTTTATGCTTTAAATGTAACTGTTTTGGAAAGAAGATAAATGGATGGGTTTAGTTCTGCTTTAATGGTTTTGGGAACTTGCTAAAATTGGTGGTTTACTTCTGCCTAAACAGGGCCAAGTCGAACAGAGGAAATCTAATACTTCGCTGTCTCGGGCTGAAATTTTTTTTTAAGCAACCTACCTAGGAACAAGCACACAGCATGTGCCAAGTCATAACTCCTTATTGCATACTTGTTCCAGGCCAGCGACTCAAGAAATACTGTGACCGAGTTACTTGGCTCTGCAGCCTGATTTGACCTTTGCCCAAACTTGTACCTGCTCAACAAAAATACAAATTCCTCTCCAAACTGTCAATAATGGTTAGTACTGCAAGTTGCACAACATGTACTTGCAGATAAGCAACCCACTGACACCTAGCGCATCCTGTTCTAGGAGTGCATGCATTGCATATTATGTATATATTTATGTAGCAACCAGCCAAGAGATGTGCTTTAAAGTGATTGCTTGCATATGTACATGGGTACTTAGGACTTTCTTGGCTGCCTGCTTGTGCTAGGTAACCGACTCAAAGTATTGAAGTCAAAGGCACAGTAGAACTTAAACCTGGCACTTTAGAATGAGGCCAGCATGTATATTTAGCTCTGCACAGGTTACATACTTGCAATTCTAGTGTATATGGCTTTTCACCTTAACATGTTTGTAAAGCCAAAAACTTTCGCTTGACAAGAATAAGGAATTGGTTAGGACACCTGTCAGCTTTTGTTTCCCGTATGTCCGAGAGAACAGGAAGTCAGAGGAAATCCCCTCTTCGAAAGTTGACAGTGACCCCATTGAACTTTACCCCTCACCATCAGCTTTCACAACAGGCCCACAGGCATATTTGTATGCTTACATTGGACCAGCTAGGCACAACGTAGATATGCAAGATCATACTTTGACTATCCATTGGATATAAAAAAAAAAAATCTAACTAAATTATTTGATTTTCTTAAGAGATACAATCTAGGTGCTCATAAAACTTGCCAAATTTTAAATTACACTTTACTATCGAAAACAATCACAGGTGCAGTAAAAATTTGAAAAGAGCGCAAGCACAATTTCCCTTTAAGTGCTTCAAAGCCTAAACTTTTTTTGTACCTTAATGCATTCCTTGCATGAAGGTAAAAATAGTTTAGGCACAGATTTTAGCCCCTCACCTCCCGCTAATACTTAACTGAGCCCTCATTGGATCCAGTGCTGTGCACGTCTGCAGCTCTTCTCTCCACTCGCTTCCGGGTCTCACTGGGTTTGCTGGGGCACTGGGAGCCATTGGCTCCCAGTGGTGTCAAAGCCAGTGACGAGGGCAGGGTAGAATCAGTTATCCATCAGTGGACAGGGCAGCGGGGCTCAGGAGCGAGCATGCACGAGTGCCCCCATCAGAAGCAGCTTCCTGTGGGGGCACTGGGCAAAGAAAGAGCCAGCAGCAATTCCATTGCACAGAGGAGATAAGAAATAAAAATAATAATTTCTTTACAACCACTTTAATTCCTCCCACAATCTTCAGTATCAAGTTTAAGTGTAACTAAAGGCAAAACTTTTAAATTTTAGAGTAGGGGAGGGTTATAACCCGGTCCATGTTTTTCCCCCTAATTTTACTGTCCCATAGCCAAAACGGGAAGCGAGAGGATATCCCGCCAAAGTGAGGGAATCCCAGTGTGTCACCAGAACTAGTGTCCCCATTGGAAGGCTTCCCCTCAATTAGCGTTTTGTCAATGTCAAACCAAAAAACGTAGGAATTTATTTTATCTTCACGGATAACAGTTAACAGGACAAAGAGTGAATCACCCTAAGAGGAAACAGACAGCAATAAAGCCTGACAGGTTTTAATCCCTCTCCACCCTATCCAAAACTAAAAAAAACTAAAAAAAAAAAAAAAACTAAATAAAAAGTTTTGCATTTAGCCACACTTTAAATGTGAGAAAAAAAAATAAGCCAGTATACAGTAATTCAAGATACAATTGAAAGTTACCTGTTTGTAAGAACTGGAAGACAATCTGCTATTACTCCTAAATCCTGCATCCTGTAGAAAAAGAGTTTTATGAGGGACACAGTCATGTTGATAAATGCTTTACCCCCCTCTAAGTTATGAGATATATATAAAAACACACAACAACCCCCCCAAGCAATGAACTTCTATTTACACTCCGCTAGATATATTACTTATATTTAACAATCCATCTATATATCAAAAAACAAAAAAAAACACACAACACTAAAAAAAAAAAAAAATAAAAAAAAAAAAAATTTTAAATGCAAGTTCACCTTTACAGAAAATCTGTAAGGTGACCTTACATTGGATCCCAATCCCGCTGTACTGTAGTCCCGCTGTATTGCTCTGTCAGTTATTGGAAAGCCGCTCTACATGGCCTGGGGATTTGAAATCCTCCTGGCTCTTCTCACAGCGCTGACAGGGAGGGCTAGACAGATTCTGATTGGTCAGCACCATCCATACAACAGTGATGTTCAATCAGGATGCCTCTTATTTGTACACACGGTCGGATTTTCCGATGGAAAATGTCAGATCGGAGCGTGTTGTCGGAAATTCCGACCGTGTGTGGGCTCCATCGGACATTTTCCATCGGATTTTCCGACACACAAAGTTGGAGAGCAGGAGATAAAATTTTCCGACAACAAAATCCGTTGTCGGAAATTCCGATTGTGTGTACACAAATCCGACGGACAAAGTGCCACGCATGCTCAGAATAAATAGAGATATGAAAGCTATTGGTCACTGCCCCGTTTATAGTCCCGACGTACGTGTTTTACGTCACCGCGTTTAGAACGATCGGATTTTCCGTCAACTTTGTGCGACCGTGTGTAGACAAAACAAGTTTGAGCCAACATCCGTCGGAAAAAAATCCTAGGATTTTGTTGTCGGAATGTCCGAACAAAGTCCGACCATGTGTACGCCCTATTAGAGGTACAGAAAGGAGGAGATTAGGATTCCAAATCCTCGGAGTGAAGCTGCTTTCCAGGGACAGAGCAGGGGGGGGGGTCCATTGAAGGGTCACCTTACAGATTTTCTGTAAAAGGTGAATGTACACTTTAAGGGCTCATTTAGATGTGCAAAGAAATTTGAACGCCCATTAAACGCAACTAATGCATTATGACTTAATGGTGTGTTTAATAGGTTTTTGCGTTGCTTTTAAAGCTTGCCAGGTGCCTCTCTGTGTTGGTTATCTATCGTATGGATTTTTGTATTATTGCCTAGTAACGGTTTCTGAATGCATCTCCCACATGCTGTAAAGAGGCATTTGTGCCCTGTTTGCAGTTTGTTTACATTGACTTCAATGGAAACATTTGGGGAGCAGTAAAGCCTGGCAAACAGCACGTCTGTTCAATTCTGATGCGCCAACATGATCATGTTAACACTGAGCGCTGCAACGCACACAATTTTGACATGAATTTGTGGAGCTTCAAAAACGCTTATGAAATGCCTGCTTTTTTGCAGTGGTTTTGGGTTCAGGCCCGTATTGCCCATGCTAATCAGACTTAAGCCCCATACACTATCAAATTTTCTGCTGATTTTTGTCTTCAGATTTACCAAAACCATGTAGTGCAAGGGCCTGCTTGATTGCATACAAATTCAAACTCCTAAGGTTCAACCTCATTATATGGTTTTGGTAAATCTGAAGGAAAAAAAAATGAGCAGAAAATCTAATAATTTGTATGGGGCTTTACAGTGATCATGGTTTTCAGGGGTGTGGCTATCGCGGGGATGCTCTACATACCTGGTGGACGTGCCCTCGATTGATGGGCTTCTGGTCCTGAGCGTTTGGTTTGCTGTATTCCCTGTTCCATTTGAAGGTCTGAAAGTAGGCTAAATGTGCATTGCCCCATTCCAGGTCTTTTCGCTTGTTAACAAAAATTGGCATTTTATTCATATCAGCCAGAAGGAGGAGGATTGCCCAGGCTTGGAAGAAACCTAGAGTCTCTTTCCAAGAAGTGACCATGATGCTTAATGAAAAAATGTCTAGTATTCTTCACAACACGCAAGCCAAGTTCCTGAAGGTCTTGGAACCATGGTTGACATACGCCTTCCCTGATCTTCCCTTGGCAAGCGTGGGGCGACTAACTGAGGTCTCTGGCCACCCCGGGTCCTTACCCCACTCCTTTTACCTTTCTCTCCTGTCTTGCTTTCTGCTGTTTCCTTTGATGGGTTTTTCAGCTCGCTTTATCTCCCTTTTGGTGTCCAGGACTACCTACTGAGGGCTCATTGTCACACATGTCCTGGTTTTTTTTTAGCACTTATGGGGTGTTTAAGTTAAATGTCTGTTTAAGTTAAATGTGCCTGTTTGAGAAGGAGGACTTCTCTCCTTTGCCTATGCTGTTATGTTCATCTATGTTGCCAGTCATAGCCCCTGTGCAGGGGCAGACTAAGTGCATGTGTATTACTGACTACCTTTGATATATTTAGAATAAAAATTATTGAACAAGAAATGCCTGCTTTTGAAGATTGTGTAAACTTAGCCTGACAGACCAATTCTTGCAATTTGAAGGGATATTAAAATACATTTCTGTGATAAAGAAGATGCCAACAGAACTTACATCCTTCACAGTAGCGATTGACAGCTCGGGAGCTGCTGTCAATTACCATTGTGGTAAAGGAAGAGGCATGGTGAAGGTGTGGCTTTGTGTTCTTTTTGTACTGCATGTGTGCACAGCACTGAACAGTTGCATGTACAATTAGTTCCAAGCAGAAGCGTGCATGTAGAGGAGATTTCTGTGGGGTGCCATAGGTCCGGGAGGGCACAGGAGGCACCAACATAAGGGGACTCTAGCCTTATAACCAGGAGTGAATTTTAAAAAGGGGAAAAAAACAAAAACACAGTTTAATATAACGTTTGAGGCCAAAGGTGGTGTTATTTCACAAAAGTTAGATATTTAGACGGTGTTAAAAAAAAAAAAAAAATTTCCAAACAAGTAACCAAAAAACCAAAGTCAAAATTAAATACCTGACTAAATAGGCAACAAGTTCATTTACACTGTGCTTCTTCCAGAATGTTAGTGCTACGTTTAGCCTGAGATTCCTGCTAAACAGGACCTGGGACATTATTTCATGATCCTTTGAGACCTGCAAAAAGATCTGAAATTGTTACACAACTATAATTTACAATTAGGGTAAAGAAGCAACTCCCACACATATGGTAAAAAAAAAAACAAAACAGAAAAACACACACACACACACACACACACACACACACACACACACCCCCCAACCCTCCTCAGTTTTCAAATCTGAGGCGAAAGTTCTCCTGAGGTCTCAGCCATTGCATTTCTATGCCCTGCAGCCTGAGAGACACCCCCCCCCCACACACACACACTGCATGGCGGCACAAGACCACCCCCCATTCCCATTTTTAAGAAATAAAAATGTAGGGTGTTAACCCAGAGTTGGGCTATATGTATGTAACATCCACCTTGAATCTTTGTGATTTGACATACGCTTATAAAAAAGACTGTACAAATTGATAACATGCACACGGTAAACTTTAAAGATCTGGGCAATGAAATCTTTGCATATTTAATTACTTCCCGCCCGCCATATAGCAAAATGACATGCGCAAAGTGGTTAAGTTATCCTGACTTGACAACATATGACGTCCAGTAGGATAAGCCACAGGGGTGTGCAGCGCAGTGATAGTTGGTGTGGTATGTCCGCAACACCGATCTCGGTAAAGAGCCTCTGACATAGGCTCTTTACCATGTGATCAGCTGTGTCCAATCACAGCTGATCACGAGTATCGGCTTTACCTCCACCCACGCTGACAGACGAGAGTAGAGGAGAGCTGATCGGCTGCTCTCGTGACGGGGGGTTGCCCAGTATTGAAGTGGGTAAATAAATGCGAAACTGGCAAAAAATGCAGAAGGCTAAAAATAACTTGTCCAGAAGAAAAGGCTGCCTTGTAACAATGTCAATTAGCTTTAGTACAAAGACACACGTGCTTAAAAAAAAAAAAACAAAAAAAAAAAAACTCAATTCATAAAACAACGCGACCTATGCCAATTAGGAAAGGAATACCTCTGTGAAGAAGCTGCTATACTTTGAAGAAGCTCCCTCGGTCTGAGTAGAGCCTGAGTCACTGGAGTTCAATACAAAGGTGTGTCTGTCGTTTTGGAGCTTATCCTGCAGGTTTCCTCCCGCCAACTCATTTTCCTTATTTGCCATGTCACAGTCCCAGCCTTTTAGATGCTGTTTTCTTCTATAGGCGGGGCTCAGGGCTTTCCTCTTGAAAACCACCACTTTATAAAGCTGCTGATTGCTGTTTGGAAAACAAAGACCTGGTTATTGGAAACAAATGCTATAGATCTGATCAATACATTCATAACATCCACCTCCTCCGTTTCAATCTTCTGCACTGGATTTTCACAACAGCTTCACAATGATAGGAAACCTGCAGGGGGGACTAACTTTCACCTGTTCCTCCCTGTGTAAAAAGAAGGTTATGACTTTTTTTGTGTGCGTGTTTTGTTTTTCTGGAGACAAAAGTATATGTAGCACTTTATCCTATCTTCCTCTGTGCTGTCTAAGGCTAGCTGTGAGGTCAGAATACCTCTCCTCCCCTCCACCATTGTACGACAATGCAGTTAGCAAGAAAGCTGCTTCGACAGATGGCACTTTTCTCCATCTCCAATCACTTGTTGGAGACAAACCTCATGAGGAATGGGGGAGGAAAAAAAAAAAAAAAAAAAAGGCAAAAAGGCATGTTTGTGGAGTTAGGAAAAAAAAGTTTCATCTGTCAAAGCAGCTGTGTCTTTGCTAGCTGCGTTGTTGGACTGTCATGGAGGAAGAATGGGTGGCCTGTCCGACTTAACAGCTAACCTTAGACAGCACATAGGAAGATGGGACATAGTACCAAACGTACTTTCAGGAAATGAAATGGAATTCTATAAATTAACTTCTCTGAAGCACTTCGTAGCCCTGAAGAAAAACCATTTTTATTTTTAAATTTTTTTTTTTAGTATAAGGAGCATAAACATAATCTGCTTTATCACAATGCAGCATTCATAGCCTAAGTGGTTAACCAACAGGACCTGGTGCAGTCACAATGGAAGGAAGTGCTAGCAGAAGGCAAGAATCAATAAGGTATGATTGGTGAACATTGTCAGGATGCAGCAGCAGGGCCTGAAACAATGGACAGCAGTGTGGAAGGCAAGTAAAAGGCACCCGACTTCATATCTGCTTTTCTACAGTAGGACAATTTTCCATTGCTGTACAGACCTGCCATTTAGGCTGCATCAATGTGCAATCCTGAAATTTAGCTGAAATATGCAACATTTCCAAAATCAATGGATAATGTGGCTACTGGACTCTCCTCTTCTGAGGAATCACTGCAGGTTCAGAAGAGCCTGTCAATGGAGACATGTGGTGCAAATGTAGAAGTACATTCATCCACAGACAATATGCCAGGAACACATTTACACACGCAATACAACCTGTTTTATCACTGACCAGATAAATACACCAGATCACAATGTACAGTTGAAACAGAAAAGAGCAATTCAACCAGTAACACGGATTGAAAATGTGGCAAAACAAATGTCATTACCAATGTGAGAAAAACATGGTAAACAAGCTGGCTAACGTGGCAGCTACATTCCCACAAAAAGTCATATTAGGGTCAGATCACTGAGCGGCTTTAGAAGTCATTCACACCAGCAGGCTGGGCTGAACACAGCTGGAAGAAACAGTGATGATGCGCTTAACCCAGCAAATCGCACCATTTACTTTTTTTGTTAGAACCTTTCAAATGCCAGAAGTGATTTTTCATTGTTCTATTGACTGCAGCTGCATTGTCAATCACTGCTTTCTGCTTTGCCCCTTCAGTGTTTACTGGAGCACCAGGCTGCGGAGGGGGAGGGAGCAGCTGGCTCAGGCTCTCAGCGGTGTGTTGTCAGGCTGGCATCTGGGTGAATCCCAACCTTAAAGTGGTTGTAAAGTCACTGAGGACAGTTACTGGAATCCTCTCTATTAATGCAAGCTATAATGTGCAGTGTTTTTTGTTATAAAGCTGAATATCTCATTTTACAGTGCCTCTATGCAGTCATGTGACCTCCCACCACTCCTTCCCCGATCTAAGGACTACAGCGAGAGAGCTGGGATTTCCCTCTGACATCAGCCAGGTGGTCACGTGACCGCACAGCGGCTCTGAAAAGGCATTTAGCTTCATAGCTAAAAACACACACGCGCATAGCTTGCTATAACAGAAGGGATACCAGTAATTATGTTCAGTGACTTTACAGTCACACAGAATAGCAGCAGGAGGGAAGGAGTGTAGAGGAGATCAGCTCTCACAGCAAAGACTATTGAGCTGACAGGCAGGGAGGGTGGGAGAGACTGACCACACAGCGGGATGACAGAGGCATGTAAACTGACCATGATCAGCACACCTACGGGGGGGGGGGGGAGAGATACAGGAACAGGCAGGATCAAGCAAGTATTTTACAGCATAGAATGGGACAAATGACATTGCAGAAGCACTATGCAGTTTCTCTTTTAGGGTTACAACCGCTTCAAAGCTTCAGCCATACTTCTGTTTTACAACAAGCAAATAGAATACCTTCCTATCTATTTATGAATGCTAGCATCATAGGGAATGGAAATAGTTAATGAGAGGCTTAAGTTTTGATCAACATTTATTTCCCTGGGGATCACTAGTGTAGAACAATGGCAGCACTCTAAAACCGCAGATCTCTGAGAGCTGGAATTGCTTTGATTACTAACGCCTGGTACACAGTTTTTTTTTTCTAATTCAACCCAGCAAACACACACACACTACTAAGCAGGATGCCATATCAAACTATGTGATCTTACTGCGGCGATTACGCCCCACGCCTATATAAGTCATTGCGAGGCGCTCACACAGCATTACAGCGGGAGAGAGCGTTGCGTCAACATCGGAAGAGAAGAGGGAAGATGACGAAGACGACCGGGCCACCGCTAGTAAGAGCGGCAAAAGAGCAGAAGATAGCGGAGGAGCCCGGCAGAAGAACTGCACCCCGGGAGAAGAAGCCGGAGAAGAACCGGACATAGGGATAAGAGGCCGGAGAGACCCCCGAAGTCAGAAGAAGACCCCCGAAGCTGCCTAATAAATTACTTTAAAAACCTATGAAGTGTGTTCTTTTTTTATTGACACTTTTTTTCCCCCTAGGTGAATGGGTAGGGGTACGATGTACCCCATACTCATTCACATAGGGTGGGAGGCCAGGATCTGGGGGCGCCCACACCCCCTTTCCTGACTGACCGGGCTGCGTGCTCGGATAAGGGTCTGGTATGGATTTTAGGGGGGACCCCCACGGCGTAGGGTGTTCCCCTTAAAATCCATACCAGACCTAAGGGCCTGGTATGCCCCCGAGGGGAATTCCCTCACGCGCTCGCCGCAATAGGAAAATGTGTTTTTCCTATCGCAGCCAGCGCGAGATGTACAGTACCCTGTCGCCGAAAACCAGCGCGATGTGATCGCGCTGGAAACATTCTCGCGGCTTTGGTTGGTTTGTGCTTTTGCACAGCCAACAAAAGTCTGATGCAAACAGAAAAAGTTTGTCCGATGGAGCGTACACACGGTTGGATGTTGCTCCAAAACAGCTAATTTGCATGTTAGTTGTCAAAAAGTCCGATCGTGTGTACGGGCCTTTAGACCGATTTCTCATGGTGGGTGAATGGCCTTTCCTGGAGAGTCCCTGTCTTTGTGGAAAGGTACCGAATACAAGCCAACTGGGCTCAAGTGAAGACTCTGTATTTTGATGAGCTGTGAAAATCCGTGTCCACCGCAACACCAGCACTACCTCTTGGAAATGCCAAATCCAGACAGTGTTGTACACTTATACCGTTTGCATACTTGGCTCTTCCATCCTGCCTTAAAATTCAGCTCCGATTCCAGGAGATGCCTTTGCCCATCATTTGCAACTCTGCCTAGAAAGTGTCACTTTGCTGCCACAATAAAGAGCCTGCTTTCTATCAACTGCAATGGATCAGAAGTGTCATTAGGAGCAAAAAGCAGACTAGAGATCTCTGCACACCTATTCAATACAAAACAGAGAAACTTCAGATGTACCCTACGTTCACACCTATGTGCTTTTTGGTGCGTTTTTCATTTTGCAGAAATGCACTACAGTCCATTTAACATGTTTCCTATGGTACACGTTCACAATTGTGTTTCTGGAAAGGGGCAGGGTCTTTTTTTCCCCCTGCAGCAAAATGCATTGTGTGTAATAGACTTCAACGGAGTTGCACAAGAAATGCAAGGTGTTGAGTGTTTTTTTAATCTGTCCGTGTATAATTGATTCGTTTGCGCAAAAGTTATAGCATCTACAAAATAGGGGATTTATGGCATTATTTTTTTTTTGCTAGTAATGGCGGCGATCTGCAATTTTTTATTGCGACTGACATTGCTGCAGACATATCGGACACTGACACTATTTTGGGACCATTCACATTTATACAGCGATCAGCGATACACTGATTACTGTATAAATGTCACTGGCTGGGAAGGGGTTAACACTATGGGGCGATCAAGGAGTTAAATGTGTTACCTAGGGAGCGATTCTAACTGTAGGGGGAAGGGACTCAAGGGGAGGAGAACGATCGGTGTTCCTCTGTACTGGGAACACCTGATCAGTCTCCTTTCCCCTGACAGGACATGGATCTGTGTGTTAACACACACACACACACACACACACACACACACACACACACACACACACTAGGGGTGCAACGGATCAAAAAACTCACGGTTCGGATCGTTCCTCGGATCAGGAGTCACGGTTCGGATCATTTTCGGATCAACAAAAAAAAAATCTCCCCCACAGTAATATCCACAATCTCCCTATTGGCAGAGTATTGGCAGAGTATATTGGCAGACTATTGGCAGACTATTGGCAGACTATTGGCAGACTATTGGCAGACTATTGGCAGACTATTGGCAGACTATTGGCAGACTATTGGCAGACTATTGGCAGAGTTTTGGCAGAGTTTTGGCAGACTATTGGCAGACTATTGGCAGACTATTGGCAGAGTTTTGGCAGACTATTGGCAGAGTTTTGGCAGACTATTGGCAGAGTTTTGGCAGACTATTGGCAGAGTTTTGGCAGACTATTGGCAGAGTTTTGGCAGACTATTGGCAGAGTTTTGGCAGACTATTGGCAGAGTTTTGGCAGAGTTTTGGCAGGGCATTGCAGAGTTTTGGCAGGGCATTGCAGAGTTTTGGCAGGGCATTGCAGAGTTTTGGCAGGGCATTGCAGAGTTTTGGCAGGGCATTGCAGAGTTTTGGCAGGGCATTGCAGAGTTTTGGCAGGGCATTGCAGAGTTTTGGCAGGGCATTGCAGAGTTTTGGCAGGGCATTGCAGAGTTTTGGCAGGGCATTGCAGAGTTTTGGCAGGGCATTGCAGAGTTTTGGCAGGGCATTGCAGAGTTTTGGCAGGGCATTGCAGAGTTTTGGCAGGGCATTGCAGAGTTTTGGCAGGGCATTGCAGAGTTTTGGCACTGCTGCCATCCAATCTCTCCCCTCCACTGTACAGATCAGTACACAGAGGGGAGAGAGAGGTCTGTTACAAGTGATCGCTCCGTCATTCGACGTGCTAAACGGCCGCCGGGTGTACCAAGATGGCCGCCGCTCCGGAGCTAGGCCAAAGCCGCGGCCTTTCCTATGGCCGAGGCCACAGAGGTGTCCCGTACGGATCAACCTCCGCGGATCGGATCAACCTCTGCGGATCGGATCACGGATCGATGACGATCCGTTGCACCCCTAACACACACACACACACGTCCCGACTCTGTTACCAGCAAACGCGGGTGCCCGGCGCACAATGCGGCTGCCGGGGATGCGCATCGGCTCCCGAGTGACGCGACGGGCGCCCCCTAGACTGCCAGGAAGCCGTGGACGTCCGCCCAGGATAGGAGATCACTCCTGCAGACGTCATTTGACTATGGGCGAGGAAGGAAGTGGTTAAAAGCAGTGGAAGTGACAGTAAACTTTTGTATTAATTGCACACTGAATTTTAAATTTCCTCCCCAATAAAAAACAGATGCAGTCACCATTTTACTCTTACCTGTCTTCCAAAGACTCTCCTTGTCCTTGAGAAAGACGGTCCTGTAAAACGTAAAGAACATTTAATGAAGCTGGCAACTTAAATAAGCCTGAGAGTTTGTCTAAACATCCTTACAAAAAGGTTAAAACACATCTAAACCCAAACACAAGTTTATTTACATTGACACTAATCAACGCTCAGCTGTGGTGGCTACATTAGTTTTTTTTCAGGCCAAGACTTATTAACCACTTAAAGAGGAGTTCCACCCAGGGGGGCCGTCAAAGAAAAAAAAAAAAAAAAAAATTAAAAGTCAGCAGCTACAAATACTGCAGCTGCTGACTTTTAATTGGACACTTACCTGCCCCTGGGTCCAGCGATGCGGGGGATCGAAGCCCCGCTCGTCCCCCCCCCCCTCCGCTCATCGGCATTTCAACCGTGGGCGCCGGGCTGTGGCTTCACAGCCTGTCACCCACTGCGCATGCGCGAGCGGCGCGCTGTGATTGGCCGCTCAATCACCTGGGACCTGTATTGGGTCCCAGATGATTGACAGAAGGGAGGGAGCAGAGCGGAGCCCTTCCTGTGCCTGGGGGGGGAAGTGATGTCACCAGCCCAGGCAAAGGAACAGGCAGACTACGAGGGACCACCTAGCAACAGGCATTTAGAGGTAAGTGAAAAAAAAAAATATCCAAATGTTTTTTTTTTTAGAATTTTTACAGGTATTTTTGTTTTTTGGGTGGAACCCCACTTTAAGGACCGAGCCCCTTTCTGAGATTTGGTGTTTACAAGTTAAAAACAGTTTTTTTGCTAGAAAATCCATAGAAAAAAAAAATCTATGTTTGGGGGTTCCAACACTCTAGAGAATAAAATGGCGGTCGTTGCAATACTTTGTCACACCGTATTTGCGCAGCTGTCTTACAAGCACACTTTTTTTTTGGGAAAAAATTACTTTTTTGCATTAAAAAGATTAAAAAAAAAAAAAAAAAAAACCCAACGTTAACCCACATTTTTTTTATATTGTGAAAGATAATACGCTGAGTAAATTGATACCCAATATGGCAAGCTTCAAAATTGCGCCCGCTCATTACCCTTAAAAATGTCCAAAGGTGAAGTGAAAAAAAAAAAAAAAAAAAAAAAAAAAAATTCTAGGGGTTGCACGTTTTTAGTTACAGAGGAGGTCTAGGGCTAGAATTATTGTCGCTCTAACGATCGTGGGAAAACCTCACGTGTGGTTTGAACAGTTTTCATATGCGTCCGCTTCTGCATGTGAGCTCAGCAGGACAAGTTAAAAAATTTTTCTTCTCATTTATTTTACACTTTTTTTTTTTAATATAAAAAAAGTGTCACTTATTCCAATTACAAGGAATGTAAACACCCCTTATAATAGAAAAAAAAAACATGACAGGACCTCTTAAATATGAGATCTGGGGTCAAAAAGACCTCAGATCTCATATTTACATTAAAATGCAATAAAAAAATATAAATGTTTTGACGCCACTTCTGCCCTGCAATGGTATGGAGACAGGTGGGGGCCATCTTCCCCTCACACTCATCTCCATAGCCAACAGGGAGAAGGATCCGATCGCCTCCACGGGCAGCTCCAGTAAGCAGCGGAGGGGGGGCCCCTCACCGCCGCCGATAAAAGTAATCTTGCGGCGAACCCACCACTGAGACCACTTATCTGAAACGGGACTGCTCACTGATGAAGAGGATACCGGGTTATGGCAGCTAGCTGCTGCCATAACAACGATAACCCTCTTCAAAGTGCCGACGTACATCGTCGTGAGCCGGTCCGGAAGTTGTTAAAGTGGAGTTCCACCCAAAAGTGGATGGTCCGCTTTAACCACTTCAGCCCCGGAAGATTTTACCCCCTTCCTGACCAGAGGATTTTTTTGTGATTCGGCACTGCGTAGCTTTAACTCACAATTGCGCGGTCGTGCGACGTTGCACTAATACAAAATTGAAGTCCTTTTCTACGCCCCCCAAATAAAGCTTTCTTTTGGTGGTATTTGATCGCCTCTGCGGTTATTTTTTGTGCTATAAACAAACAAACAAAAAAATGTCTTCAGTTTAGGCCGATATGCATGCTACATTTTTCCGCCCCTAAAAATATTGCATTAAGCGTATATTGAATGGTTTGTGCAAAAGTTATAGCATCTACAAATAAGGTGATAGTTATGACATTTTTACTATTTTTTTTTTTATTTATTTATTAGTAATGATGGCGATCTACGATTTTTAATCGGGACGGAGACATTATGGCGGACACATCAGACACCTATGACACTATTTGGGGACCATTGTTATTTATACAATGATCTGTGCTATAAAAATGCACTGATTACTGTGAAAATGACACTGGCAGGGAATAGGTTAAGGATTAGGGGACGATCAATGGGTTAAGTGTGTCCTAGGGAGTGATTCTAACTGGGGGGGGGGGGGGTGGGCTTCCACTCACATGACAGCGAGATGACGGGGAGCAGTGATCTGTCATCATGTCACAAGGCAGAACAGGAAAATGCACTTCCCCGTTCTGCAGCTTCGTGAAGAAACTGCCATTGTGCCAACGTATATCGGCGTGCATCGATCGGCAAGTGGTTAAGCAACCCTCACCCCTTCATTGCCACATTTGGCATGTCATTTTTGGGGGGGGTGGGGGGGGGGGGGGGGGGAGAGCAAATACCCTCTCCCACTTTTGCTTGGGCTGCCTAGGTGACTCTCCTCTGCCCCTCCATCCCTGCAATTTTCTGGGACATGTCAGTAGTCCCAGAAGATTGCCCGACACGTGCATGCGCACCCGACTGTGAAGCCGCAAGCGGTCACAGACAGGAGCCCACACCTGCAATGCCAGCGCGGGGTGATGGAATCGTGAGTTCAGGCGGCCACATCACTGGATTGTGGGACAGGAGAATGTGTGTTTATTAAGTCAGCAGCTACACTTTTTGTAGCTGCTGACTTTTAAACACAAAAACGACTGGAACTCCGCTTTAAGTACAGAAACATGCCTGCTCACGTTGCCAAAAAAATGACTTGTCCTCCCTATTTCCTGTAAGCTTAAGAGACAGCAAAATCATTCTTATCTTGAGTAAACTACAAATCACCACACCCACTACGTAATGAAGATAAACAAAGAAGACAGGTTTGAAGTCTAGCCTAGGGTGACAACCATGGCTTTCTTTATATTCAGTGGGGAATAAGCGTACACAGGGAGTGCATTATTTGCAGATCACCAGCTGAAAAGGGCCTGCATAGAAAACAAACACAGCCCCCAAAATCCACAAACTGGTAAGTTTCAATATAAAATTGAAACTTACCCCCTTCACACAGCACACAGCAACAGAGCTGAGGCTATCAGCTGGAGTTTCCTCCCGTCACCATTTTCCTCTTGGTGTCATGAAAAATTGTCAGAAGTGATTCATACTGATAGAGGAACAACGCTGCAGACAGAAATGCCACTTAGTGCTCTGGATTCTGAAAAGTACACACTAGAGGGGGATATGCTTTGTTTATATTTTATGTATGAGGTTACAAATCACTTCACGGTCTGACATTCCAACTGTTTGAAAATCATTCCACAAACACAAGAGACTACAAAAGGAAACCCCTCACTAATGCATCATCACTCCTTGTAGCCTTTTTCTGTCCCCTGAGGTAGTGGAAAGATTCCCAAATCATGCAACATAGTTGGTAAGGTTAAAAAGACACTAGTCAATCCAGTTCAACCTGTAAACGTTTGTGTCCGTTTATGTCACTACCAATTTCAATATTCCTGTTCGCCAAGAAACGCATCTAAAAGTTGTTTTGAATTCATCTACACTCCATGCTGACATCACATCTTTACTGCTCTAACAGTAAAGAACCCCTAACAATTTTAGATTGAAGTTGATGGAGAAGTGGTTCATTGTGTGGCTGTGTGCCTTCTTTGGAGACCTAAGATTTAAATAGTTTTCTCCCTATGATACAGTCACCATTTACAGATTTATAAATTATTATCATAGCACCTCTTCTCCAGAAGTTTAACCACTCGCCGACTGCCGATATACGTCCTCACTTTGAGGACGGATATCGCTGTTATGGCAGCAGCTAGCTGCCATAACCCTGATATCCCCATGTTCGGCCAGCTACAAGATAAAAAAGTAGTCTCTGCGGTGGATTTGCCGCAAGAACACTTTGATCGGCGGCGGGAGAGACGCCCCTCCAGTGCCCTCTGCTGCTTACCGGAGGCGATCCGGTCCTCTCACTGGCTGTGCATGGAGATGAGTGAGGGGGAAGATGGCCTCCACCCATCTCCATGACACTGCAGGGCGGAAGCAACGTCAAAATGTCGCTTCCGCGCATAGCTCTTAAAGGGCCTTTTTTTAAATCATTTTTTTGAATGAAATTTTTTTTTGTTTTGCATTTTAGTGTAAATGAGGTCTTTTTGACCCCAGATCTTATATTTAAGAGGTTGTGTCATGCTTTTTTTTTACTATTACAAGGGATGTTCACATTCCTTGTCATAGGAATAAAAGTGACAATTTTTTTTTTTTTAAAGTGTAAAAATAAAAAAAAAAATAAATAAAAAAATGGTAAAATAAATAAGAAAAGCTTTTAAAACGCACGCCGTCTTGCCAAGCTTGCGCGCAGAAGAGAACGCATACGTGAGTAGCGCCCGCATATGAAAACGGTGTTCAAACCACACGTGAGATATCGCCGTGATCGGTAGAGTGAGAGCAATAATTCTAGCCCTAGACCTCCTCTGTAACTCAAAACATGCAACCTGTAGAATTTTTTTAAACGTCGCCTATGGAGATTAAGGGTAAAAGTTTGTCGCAATTCCACAGCGTGACATGTTGGGTATCAAATTTACTCTGCATAACATGATCTTTCACAATATAAAAAAATAAATAAAATTGGGCTAACTTTACTGTTGTCTTATTTAATTCAAAAAAGTATTTTTTTTCCCCAAAAAAGTGCGCTTGCAAGACCGCTGCACAAATACGGAGTAAAAGAAAGTATTGCTACGGCCGCCATTTTATTCTCTAGGGTGTTAGAAAAAAAAAAAAAAAAAAAAGTAGAATGTTTGGGGGTTCTAAGTAATTTTCTACCAAAAAAAACCAAAACCAAACCATTTTTAACTTGTAAACAAATCTAAAAAAAGATGCCCGCTCCTTAAGTGGTTAATGTGAAGGAGACTGGTGAATTTTAATTATATGGATGCTTTTATACGCAAATCCCAAAAGAAAGAGCTAGAGATAAAGCAGATTGCCTTGTGCAGTACGCCATACATAATTTTCTTGAAATAAGTACTGACCTAAAATGTGAGGTCATACAGGATGTGCATCTTGGTGGTGGAAGGATAAAAAAAAAAAAAAAAAAAAAAAAAAGAAGAAAAAAAAAAAAAAAAAAAAAAAAAAACACAAAAAACAAATAAAAAATAAAAACCAACACCTGTCCTTCCATGTGATGGGTGGCTTTAGTGACCAAAAGGGAGACTTAAAGGGGAGGTGGGGGGAAAAGCTCAATTTCAAGAAAAAAAAAAAAAAAGATCACAGGTAGAGAAGGCAATCAATGTTTGCCTCTGCTTGCAATTTTTTAACAAAACAAAAACATTTTGCCCTTCTCTACTTGTGTATTTATTCATGGTCAACAGTGCACTATAAGAAAACAAAAAACAAACCCACCCTAGATTACTGGAAGAACTGAGTAATGCATTTGCACTTCAGCTGCATGCATCTCTTGATCTACTGGTCATTCCTACCAGGCAGTTTTCATAGAAAACATCCTTTTATGCTTTTCTTATTGTGATTGATCCAGTCTGTGACCAATCGCAGTGCATCTGTACCATGTGATAGCTGTGGCCAAACACATCTTCACAATGGTAAACACTAAGAATGGATGTCATTCATAAAAAGGAAAACGTAATAAAAAAAATAAAAGTAATAAAAAGATAAGAAAAAAAAAAAAAAAAGATATATAATTTGTGGAAAACACACTTAAATTTCTTGATTTTCCAAAATGTGTAAAAAAATAATAAACTTAAAAAAACTTGCCATGCCTTCTCACGTAATACCTTGGGGACTGTCTACTTTCCAAAAATTGGGTCATTTTTATTTGGGGAGGGGTGCGCATCTGTGCCTACTGCTTTGACATGCCCGTCATATCGTCGAGATTGTAAGTAGGTATACAGGTGATACTCGAAAAGTTAGAATATCGTGCAAAAGTTCACTTCACTAATACAACTTAGAAAGGGGAAACTAATATACAAGATAGACTCATTACATGCAAAAGCAAGATAGTTCAAGCCGTGGTGTCATAATTGTGATAGTTATTGCTTACAGCTCATGAAAACCCCAAATCCACAATCTCAGAAAATTAGAATATTACATGCAATCAATAAAACAAGGATTGCCTCTGAAAAGTATAAGTATGCATATGTACTCAGTACTTGGTTTGGGCCCCTTTTGCAGCAATTACTGCGTGGCATGGAAGCCATCAGCCTGGGTCACTGCTGAGGTGTTATGGAAGACCAGGATGCTTCAATAGTGGCCTTAAACTCTTCTGCATTGTGTGGTCTCACGTCTCATCTTTCTCTTGGCAATGCCCCATAGATTCTCTATGGGGTTCAGGTCAGACGAGTTTGCTGGCCAATCAAGCACAGTAATTCCACGGTCATTTTGGCAGGGTGGGCAAGTGCCAAGTCCTGCTGAAAATGAAGTCAGCATGCCCATAGAGTTAGTCTGTGGAAGGAAGCATGAAGTGCTCCAAAATCTCCAGGTAGACGGCTGTGTTGACCCTGAACTTAATGAAGGATAGTGGACCAACACCAGCAGATGACATGGCTCCCCAAATCAACATAGACTGTGGAAACTTCACGCTGGACTTCAAGCATCTTGGAGTGTGTGCCTCTCCATTCTTCCTCCATAACTCTAGGTCCCTGGTTTCCAAATGAGATGCAAAATTTGCTCTCATCAGAAAAAAGGACTTTTTACCACTGAGCAACAGACCAGCTCTGTTTTGCAGACGCTTCTGACGTTGTTTGTTGTTCAGAAGTGGCTTGACAAGAGGAATACGACATTTGAAGCCCATGTCCAGGATCTGTCTGTGTGGTGGCTCTTGATGCACTTCCACATAACTTTCTATTAATGTGCTTTGATACATCACTTGGGAACATCCAACTTCTTTTGCAATTACCTTATGGAGGGAGTCAATGATGGTTTTCTGCACAACTGTCAGGTCAGCAGTCTTTCCCATGATTGTGATTCCTACTGAACCAGACTGAGGGACCGTTTAAAGGCTCAGGAACCCTTTGCAGGTGTTATGGCTTAATTAGCTGATTAGAGTGGGACACTTTGAGGTCTAGAATATTGCACCTTTTCACAATAGTCTAATTTTCTGAGATTGTGGATTTGGGGTTTTCATGAGCTGTAAGCCACGATCACAACAATTATGACAAATGACGGCTTGAACTATCTTGCTTTGCATGTAATGAGGCTATCTCATATATTAGTTTCACCTTTTAAGTTGCATTAGTGAAATAAAATGAACTTTTGCACAATATTCTAATTTTTCAAGTATCACCTGTATATTGTAATTGCAGTTTTACACAACTGCAGGAATCTTTTGCCAGATTGTCATCATTGGATGAAAAGAGGATACACAGTTGAGTCTCCTTTTGATTCTGTTTTCACAAGTGATAACACACGATACTAATGGATTTTGATTCTGTTTTCACAAGTGGCGTCAGTAATATGTAATCGGTATATGCATGCATTTTAGATTATATTCACATACAATATCATTTACAGGTACAGCACAACAATATTACTAGATCCAACACACATGGATGTTTAGAAGATGCTAAAGAGACTGCAGCAGGCTTATTCATTCAGGACAGGGAATATATGCAGTACAGGTGACAGGAAAGTAAAAGCCCAACACTTTTCTTTGCAGGGAAGCATTGGGTTTTGTTTTTTAAAATGGCAACAGAGATGCTTTTAAATCACTTATTTTGCAAGTGTATCCAGAGGAATTGAATAAAATAACTCATACCTCCTTCATGTTCTGCTTGGGTGAATAAGAGACCCTCTTTTTTGGGTGATCATCTGTTCTACTGTCATGTAGGTCCCGCTTCTTAATATGGCAGGCCCCTGGTGCCATAATGTACAGAGAATCTGTAAGAAAAACACAAAATACACAAATAGTACAAGTTGGTAACGTAAAAGTTATCATGTATATTAGGCTTACTGATCATTTACCAATGCAAATAATGTTGGAGCGTACAGTTTTGCATAGCACAGCATCTAATTCCTATTAGAGTACAATATACTGACAGTACTTTGCCTGTTATGCAAGCTAAATTCTTCAAGATCAGGAAAGCCTTATAAGCATTACCAATTAATGGAAGGGGCCCAAAAGGAAAAGATATTGCTGGAAACCCAGCAATTGGTTCTATTTAGCCCCGACTTCTATAGAACCACTTTAAGTAGTAAGGGTTTTAAAAGGAAGAAGTTTTTTTTTTTTTTTTTTTATCTTAAAGGAGATCGATGTAAAGGTTTTTTTTTTTAATCAAAAAAGGAACATGTCATACTTACCTCCTCTGTGCAGTTGGTTTTGCACAGAGTGGCCCCAGATCCTCCTCTTCTGGAGTCCATCAGTTGCGCTCCTGGCTCCTCTTCTCAAGTTCCCCATTGGAGAGCCACTCTCCCTTGGGGCACTTATGCAGCCACGCTCCTGTGTCCTGCTGCTTTTGACACAGAAAGCAGGACTCGGCCCTGCCCCCTGCATCATTGGATTTGATTGACAGCAGCAGGAGCCAATGGCTGCGCTGCTATCAAGCTATCCAATCAGGACCCGAGACACCGGCTGGAGCTGGTGTGCTCGCCCCAATCACTGGAAAGACCGGGTTCAGGTAAGTAAAAAGGGGGGCTGCTGCATCACAGGGAGGTTTTTCACCTTAATGCATAGAATGCATTAAGGTGAAAAACATTAAGGGTTTACAACCCCTTTAATGCATTCTATGAAAACTTGTATGCAGCTTTTCCCCAGCCCCCCTTATACTTACTTGAGCTTGATCTCAATTCAGCACCCCCCGCCCAAAAGCAGTAGCTTCTTCCACTTAATTCCCCCTCTGTGGACAAGTCTGAGAAAGGAGAGGGCCCAGCTCAGGATCGAGCCCACATAAGTGCCCCCATAGCAAGAGGCAAGAGGTTGGCTATGTGGGCACGTGGAAGGGGGGGGGGGTTGAAGGGAGAGCCAGCAGGGCTCCTCAGAAGAGGCGCATTGGAGCTGGTCATTGCAAAACCAATGTTTAATTGAAAAAAATCCTCAACTATTACTAATCAGTCCCTTAAATATTTTAATCGAAAGGGTGTGTCCTAATGTGAACAGCGGCGGATGTGTTCTAGGAGAGCTCCGGATATCCTCAACTCCATCCTTTGCCATCCGTGCACCTACTGACTGAGTGAGAGCCGCCACAGCCTCCAGACCGTTCCCCTCCACCCCCGCTTCGCCCTGGCCGTATATTGTGCATAGGAGCCGAACGCTGATAGAGAGACATCCACTCGGCCATGGCCGGCCAGTACTCACGGCGGCGGCCGTCATCTTCCCGCTCGGAGCCTCGCATCTGTACACCGACCCTGGTCGATATTGAATCTGGGCATCACCTGCACCCTTGCAGCCGCCATCCCTGGCACGGGCTCCACGGACTCCCTCCTGCGTCTTCCCCGGTGCAGATGCCCTCAAAAGAGACGCATCCTAAGTCGGCCAGGTCCATCCCACTGCAGAAACTGCTAACACCCCCCCACCCGGCGATCAGATGCCGTTTTGGTCGGGAGGCTGCAGGCCTTACTAGCCAAATTGGAGATGGAGCCCAGGGACGCTCTAGTGGCAGCGACATCAGCCCCCTTACCACAGGATAGTACCACCACGATCTTTGCAGCAATTGAACAGAGCAGGACCTCACTGCGGATGTGCATAGACCACCTTGCTAAAGAATGCAACCTGATAAGGAATGACCTAGACAAAATCAGGAGGATAACTGAGTCTGAATCCAGAATCTCAGCTACTGAGGATCTCACCATTACCCACGACACATCCATTGCTGAGTTAAAGCGCACAGTGCAGGCCCTCGTTGCAAAATCTGACGATGCCGAAAGCCGGCTTAAGCAAAATATTAGAGTCCTTGGCCTACCTGAGGGGGATGATGGGGATTACCCGGCGGAATTTGCAGAGGAGTTCTTTAAAGGACCCGCTGGGTCTCACCACTGTCACTCCTACCTATGTGGTTGAAAGTGCCCATCGGGTGCCCATGGGCCGAGCCATCCCTGGGAACCTCCCCAGACCCTTCCTGAATTACTGAGACAGTGGCAAGATTTTGGTGGCAGCTCGTTAACACCCCACACTTAAATACAGCAAAACACCTCCGTCCTCCTCTTCCCTGACTTCTTGGCGAGTTACAGAGAAAGACCTTCAACGATGTCCGTAAACGGCTCCGGGAAAAAAAACATTAAGTATTGCATGCTTTACCCCAGTCGACTTCCGGGTCCAACATGACGGCAAAGTTTGGTTTTTAACTCTCTCCCTCTCCCCCTCCTTAACTACACAGACCGCAGTAACAATGTTCCACCTCCTGTGACAGACACACTGATCCAATGGTGGAACATTAAATCATTGTGACATGATTACAGGAGGGGGGACATAGTTACTGCGACCCGGGCAATTCAAATGCAGCTTTGTGACACACGGATATCGCCGCTCTAATTCGGGAACTGGCAGGCTGCATCTTATGGGCACTGGTGAGGCTGCATGGCGGGCACCGGCAGGGATTGTTCCAGAGGGACCCTAGTCTTCCCTGGGTTCCAGACCTAGTGGACAGGAACGCCCTTTTCCTACTGCTCTGGCCATGGAGCAAAAATGTTTTTTCTTGTCCTCCTGCAACCACCTCCTCCAGAGAAATTTTGTAACGAGGGGGCCTACTGGATTCACCATCCAGGCCTTCTCCCACTTCTTAACAAGTGTTCTAGAAAACTTTGCATCTTACCAGGGTCTGGTCACCTGAAGGTTTTTAACCCTCCGTGATGCCATCCAGGTGGCCACCCCCTGATATCGGCCCTGGTCACCAGATATCCCGTTTAGTAGGAAGGCCGAGCCCTGGGACCTGCCTCCCCCCCAGCCAGACCCATAGGGGACCCCCCCCCCCGGGAACGCACATAGAACCACTAGTCCCCAGGTGTCTCCTCACCTCCGACCACCAAGAAGGAACCCCACCTGTGGAGCTGCAGGTGACAGACAGGTAAGGGATGTAACCCCTCCCCCCGGGCACTCCTTAACTTATGATGGCTGATGCCGGCAACCTCGGAAGCCGACAGGATGGACCCTGCCTCTGAAACGCTCCAGTCGTGAAAAGGACAGTCTTGCCTCTAGGACCTCCAGCAGCCTGTGCGACCTTCGGGTCCCCATCAGCCAAAGCACGGCCCGCCTTCAGCGGCTGGAACCGGAAGCCGCGGATCAAGGCGAAGAAGAGCACACCTCCCGTCGGAAGTGATGTCACCCACCACACGGACCCGCTGTGAGCTCCATCACGGCTCGCAAATAGAATGCGAAGTGGCCCCCGGAGTATCCCACTACACAATTTTTGGAGAGCTGGGGTAGCAACAGAAAAAAAAGTGTGGCTGCCAGGTAACCTCTCTCCGAGGCATAGCACCACTAGTCCCCAGAGACCTCTGTCTCCTTCCCGGACATACAGGCTTCAGCCTCCCTGGCTGTCTTTAGCCACAGCTCCTCGCAGTGTCTCCTGCCGGAGGAAACACCAAAACTAAGGAGCCAGTGGGGAAGCATGCCTTTTAAATCTAGGCTGGGCGGTGTTTCCTCAGAAGGGAGGAGCCGAGGTCTCTAGTAGGCGGCTGCCTGGAAAGATGATATGGGAAAATAGCAGAGCTTTACTGCCCCTAAAAATAGCAGCACTTTACCACCGACACCCCAGCGTCTTAGTGTGAAAGTGCCCTTAAAAATTCCTTTGATTTCCAATAGTCACAGAGCTCCCCATCATATCTAGGGATTCACCTACATAGTTACATAGTAGGTGATGGACTCTTTTTCAACCTCAAGTCCAACCTATGTGTGCGATTATGTCACTATTACATTATATATCCCTGTATGTTGTGGTCGTTCAGAAGCTTATCTAATAGTTTAAAAAAATCTATAGATGCTCCCCGGTGAGACCACCGCCTGTGGAAGGGAATTTCACATCCTTGCCGCTCTTACAGTATAAAACCCTCTACGTAGTTTAAGGTTAAACCTGTTTTCTTCCAATATTAATGAGTGGCCACGTGTCTTGTTAAACACCCTTCTGCGAAAACATTTTATCCCTATTGTGGGGTCATGAGTACGGTATTTATAAATAAAAATCACATCCCCTCTCAAGAGTCTCTTCTCAAGAGAGAATAAGTTCAGTACTCACAACCTTTCCTCATAACTAATATCCTCCAGACTTTTTATTAGCTTTGTACTCGCTCCATTTCCAGTACATCCTTCGAGGACTGGAGCCCAGAACTGGACAGCATACTCTAGGTGCGGTCAGACCAGAGTCTTGTAGAGTGGGAAAATTATCATTTTATCTCTGGAGTTGATCCCCTTTTTAACGCATGCCAATATTCTGTTTGCTTTGTAAGCAGCAGCTTGGCATTGCATGCCATTGCTGAGCCTATCATCTAGTACTCCCCATTTATCACAACCCTCTGAACCCTTGTAGCCAGTTTTCAATCCATGTACTCAACCTATGGTCTATGCCAACATACCTTATTTTGTACAGTAAACGTTTATGGGGACCCGTGTCAAATGCTTTTGCAAAATCCAGATACACGTCTACAGGCCTTCCTTTATTCAGATGGCAACTCACCTCCTGATAGAAGGTTAATAGATTGGTTTGGCAAGAACGATTTATGAATCCATGTTGACCACTTACATACTCCAACTGCCACCTTACATACTCTCTCAAAAACTATGCCCCGACGATTACCAAACTTAGACGAACCCTGAAAGTATGGACATCTTACCACATTTAATTTCTAGACAGGGCGACTGCCACGAAGATAACAATTTTACCTAAATTATTATACCCTTTTAGAGCTCTTCTTTTGAAGATCACTAAATCCTTTGTGCTTTCTTTTCAATGCAATTTAAATAAAAACTTTATATGGGCCAATTCTTCCCCTACATTTTCTAAAGGTAGTATACTCCTCAACCACCAGCGGAGGTTTGGGTGCCCGGAACTTGTGGCATTATTATCTGGCCTCCAGGTTGACAACTGGCACATAACTCTAAGGTACCCTGGGTTAAATTCTAATCTGGATTCCATCCGCCCCCATTTCTTACTGGGACTATTGTATTGACTATAATTACTGTATTGATAACCTGAAGAAGTGTACAAGGTCTCTTAACAACAGAGAAATAGCTCTGAAACTGCATACAAGATGGTATCAAACCCAGAGTTAAAATCCATGCTATTTTTCCTTCAGTGTCTCCATTGTGTTTTAGAGGCTGTCCTACACCAGGTACACTTCGCCACCTCTTCTGGGAATGTGCACATATTGCACCAATTTGGAGAAAGCTTGACACCTTTGCCTCCAAAATAGCAGAGACTCAACTCTTACGCCTTCAAAATGTTTATTTGCTCCAATCCCATAGATTGCAAGGCTACATACCAGACTGATTAACAGTTCGTGTTGCCATCCATTGGGTGATAGCCCTTCACTGGAAAACTCAATATGTACCTCTCTCCCAAGTCAAACTTCTGCATTGACTCCATAAAACAAAGCTGAAAAGTTTTTTTTACACTCTATACCATAGTAGGACTTATGACAAAAAAATGGTCCCCTTGGTTCAATCATTACTCAGTGTTTGACTGTCCCTCTCTACCCCCCCCCCCCTCAGGTATTTAGGTAGACATTCTGTTTTATGTCGATATTAGGCATGCTTTCCCCACCCCCGGTATGTAATATAGTTATCACCAACACCATTGCTTTCTTATACTTGTTTTTCTACGTGTCAATTTTTATACATTGTCCTGTCTTATAATTTCTAACATTTGTACACCAAGATCTCATGTTGATATTGCCTTACTTTACAAACTTTATTAGAAAAATGCAAAAGGTGGTAAACAAATTTACAGAAGGAACCTTGGTGGTCACTCTAGGCCAGTGGTTCTCATCCTTCCTAGTGCCATGACCCCTTGATGAAATTTCCCAAGTAGTGGGGATCCCTAACAGTAAAAACATTTTCGTAGTGTGGGTTGTCAGCACCCAAGACAAGTAAATTTGCGCCCCTAACCCAGGGACATTTAGTGCTCCGAGTCCCTTCCACTCATACAATATTAAAACCCCTTATGGTACATTAGCAGTGGCAGTGCTGGTGGGGTAGGGATCAGTGGCAGTGCTAGCGGGGGGTGGGTGTGGGATCAGTGGCAGTGCTGGCGGGGGGTTCTGATCAGCCAACTTGGGTGCTCTTGATCAATGTCATCTGCTGATCTAAGAACTGTAGTGGGGTTGTCGAGTATGCCGAAAATCATGAGATAGGATCTCCTCCGGCCCATCCCACTTCACATTCCTCACCAGTCAGCTGACATCTAGTCTTTGTTCCCCAGCCATGCCGTTAACTGAATGGGTTGCTGTGAAGAGGCTGGAGTGAGCTGCCGCAGGCTCCAGGAACAGCCCAGCTGGACGGCCACAGGCTTCAGGAACAGCCCAGGATTCGGTGACCCCTGGCAAATCATCATTCGACCCCCAGCTCTAGTCTGTTCTCCTGATATGGACTACAAACAACTGTCCACATCCCTTTATTTCCAATATTTTTGAGGCGCATTGGTAGTTTACAAAAGATAGCCAAGGAAGAAAGATAGTCTATGGTGAAGTTCAAGTGACAAAGACACTGCATTTCTAGCACGATCAGGAGGTGTTCTCTGTATTTGCTAAGAATATTCCTAGCCTAGGAGGGGGAGATACAGCCCCCACATCTAAGGACTGTATGATGCAATATACTGCACCATTGTTCTTGGGTTTAGTTCTCTTTTAAAAATGTTTAAACCCTAAAAAGTACATACATCATTCCATGCATATTCGGCATTCTTTTTACACCTCAAAGAAAAAAGATGAACAAAAACCCTAAAAAACTAAAATTAAAGCCACACAAATAAATGTAAGCAAGCTCCATCTCCCATAATGATCATGCACCATGATTATCCAAAAGATAAAAAGGCACTTAGGCTGCTTTCACACTGCTCTGTGTACACAATTTTTCAGCGGTGCGTTAAATTTAACTTCATGCATAATGCGTCTGCATTTTCCCCATATGCTATGAGATGTGATTTTCATACAATTTTTAGCACAACTTGTGAATGATGTAACTTTACTCACAGAAGTCGCATAAGCATTTGATAAGAAGCATTAGAAGTGAACTGAATAGAAATTTTGGTACCGAAAATGCAGGATGCACTTGGCCCAAAATCAAAAGGACTAGAGATAGATAGACCGGCGGGTCGCGGCGGCTGGACCTGTTAATTGGACACAGCGGGAGCCAATCACAGTGAAAGGGGTGCTCGCCCCTAAACCGCGTGCACGAAATCAGGTACAGGTACATGATTTTGCGCACCCGGGCCGCCCTACCGCAGTAAATGTACATGGGGCTGCCCAGAAGCAGTTAATGGATATCTGCAAAACGAAGCTCATCCTTTGATCTACAGATGATTAAAACAGGTACATACAAAAAAACAACGTTACACATTTTACATATTTCGCTGTGTAAAAAACTGTTTGGATGCAACTCATTCATTGTAAAAGTGGAGAATTGCTGTCATATTTAACCTAGACACAGTTTTGCATTAAAACGCACCTAGAGCCTTTTATATTATTATTATTAGATAGAATGGGTAAGGTTTAGAACCCCAGTCAAATATTTCCCGAGCTTCCCTATTGGTGAGCATGACCCGAGTTCCTCTACTGCACATGTTAAACAATGCCGGCGGGCCGAATCTGGCCCTCCAGACCATTTCATGTGGCCCTTGCACCTCTCCTGCAGCTCCGCCCCCAGCTTCTTCCTGACAGCAGCACAAGGTAAGGGGGGTGCACTGTGATGTAAGGGAGGGTGGTGAACTCTTAACCTCTGGGGGGGCCTGGACATCTGAATAATAATAATAATAATAATAATAATAATAATAATAATAAATAGAAAAATACAATTCTATGCCAGCTGAAAAGGAGGGTCGCACACCACTGGCATCGTCCACAGGAAAATTATTGGAGACTGTTCAAACAGAACACCATGGAAGAACAATGTTCTGTCTGAGCAATATCCAAGAAAGTTTCTTGTGGAGGATACTAGTGGTGTGCGACCCTCCTCTTCAGACTTGCATAATCTGCTACGGGAGTGCAAGTGGGCTCCTTGCCAGTCTGCACCTACCCTATACAACTTAAAGCGGAGTTCCACACAGAAATGGAACTAGCGCTGAAACAACTAATCGATTAAATCGACAACTAATCGATCATGAAAATAGTAATCGATTAATTTCATAATCGATTAATCGGCCAGTAACATAATGGGGTTAAAAAAAAAAAACTAAAAAAAAAAAAAAAAAACTAAAACGAGCCATTTAGAGTACAAAAAGAGCAAATTATCGCTACTGTTCTACAGTAAAAAAAATTAACCCTACAGTAGTAGTGATCTGCTTTTTTTTGTACTATAAAGGGCTAATTTTAGTTTTTTAACCCCATTATGTTACTAAACGTCTTAGACTTGGTTCATATGTTCTATATGGTTCTATGTGTTTTATGGTGCTTTTTTTGTAGAAGCGCACTGCAGTTCATCAACATGGTTTCCCATTGGACACGTTCACATCTATGCTTTTTTCAGCCGCTGCGGATTTGGAAAGGGTCAGGGACTTTTTTTTTTTTAAACGCAAAAACGGTGCTTTTTTTGGTTCAATATACTTCAATGGAGAAGCTGCAGAAAAGCATTTAATGCGTTTTTGCAGCAAATGTGTATTTTTTAATCTGCCCAAAAACAAATTGGCCAAAAAAAAAAAAAAAAAAAATGCAAAAACGCAAATCGCCGCAAAATCCCGTGCGCAAAAATCAAAACGCACAGCAAAAAGCACTGCAGAAACAGATCAAAAGCAAGCTGCCTAGGTGTGTGGCGAGCCTTATTCTAGCCACATGGATCCATTTTCAGACGAGAATATTGAGACCAAAAATCTTTGTACATTCGCTGAATGAAAGAATGTTGTTTGAAATTTTCACTTGTTTTTAACATTCTGTTTTTAAAATGAATGTAATTTCTGAACAAAAACCACATACACTGTTTGAAAATTCCTTTGACCAAGAAGTTTTCTATTATTTCCAAATTTTCCCATCGCTGTGGTTGAAAATGAACGTCGACTCCACTAACGATTAGAAATTCGAATGAACGTTCTTAAAATGACTTTTTTTTTTTGAAGGAAGACATTTGATCTCCGAGTCTAATAATATTTATCAGATTCACCCTTTAATAGTATGTACAGTATATCTCTTCTAACAGTTTATACAGTATATCTCCTCTAATAGTATATACAGTATATCTCTTCTGTCTGTTATTCTCAGAGTGGATTAGGTATTTAGCTCCCTATCCATATAGTTGGTTATCTATATTTACCGCTGCATAGAGATATGTAAGAATAAATTGCCTTTTTTTTAAACTTTGCATATTAACTAAATTATACGCCACACTTTTTTTTTTTTTTAAGTTTATTAACCGATTAATCGAAATAAAATCGGCCAGCTAATCGATTATGAAAATAATCGTTAGTTGAAGCCCTAAATGGAACTTCCGCTTTTCAGAACCCTCCCCCCCTCCGGTGTCACATTTGGCACCTTTCAGGGGGGAGGGGGGGGGTGCAGATACCTGTCTAAGACAGGTATTTGCACCCACTTCCGGCATAGACTTCCACTGGAGTCTATGCCTCTTCCTGTCCCTCCGCGCTGTCTCATGGAAAACACACAGGTCCCAGGATATAGCGGGGACCAGTTACGATGCGCAGCGCGACTCGCGCATGCGCAGTAGGGAACCGGGAAGTGAAGCCGCAACGCTTCACTTCCTGATTCCCTTACCTAGGATGGCGGCGGCAGCTGCCGAGAACCGAGCGGGTTATCAGCGTCAGCATCGCTGGACCCTGGGACAGGTAAGTGGCCATGTATTAAAAGTCAGCAGCTGTAGTATTTGTAGCTACTGGCTTTTAATATTTTTTATTTTTTTTGGTTGATGTAGGTGGACTCCCTCTTTAAAGGGGTTGTAAAGTCAGGTTTTTTATCTTAATGCATTAAGATAAAAAAAAGCCTTCTGTGTGCAGCAGCCCCCCATCTCTATCTAGTTATGTCCACGAGTGCCTTTTTAGTCCGGGACTCTCCCTCCCGATTGGCTGAGACACATCAGTGGCGCCAGTGACTCCTGCTGCTGTCCAAGTCAGTTAGCCAATCATGAGAAAGAATCACAGCTCCTTGTCTGAACTGACACATGGAGCTGCAGCTTTGCTCAGGTGCCCACATAGCAAGCTGCTTGCTGTGAGGCACTCAAAAGGAGGGAGGGGCCAGGCGCTACAGCCAGGGATGTGAGAAGAGGAGGATTCAGGCTGCCCTGTGCAAAACCACTACACAGCAGGTAAGCATACATTTTTTTCTATAAAAATAAACGAGAAGCTCTGAACTATTTAACTTGACAGATAGTAAACGACGTTTGAAAAAAAATAAAAAAAAAAATTACATAATATATATATATATATATATATATATATATATATATATATATATATATATATATATATATATATATATATATATATATACATACTTTCATTTTGCTGCCACGTTTAAAATAATAATAAACCCCCCCCCCCCCCAATAGTCAAAAATGTATATCAATTAAAAATGCCTGTAAGCGACAACGCGGCTAAAAACGCAAGTTACTGCGTTTACAAGCCGTTACAGGCATTTGGTGTTTCAAATGCCTCTGAACATCCATCCTGAATGGATTTTTTTTTTTGCTTTCCAAAAAATGCTTCTAAACTCTACTGCCTAGAAAGGACTAGAACAACACTGTGTACATGTAATAAAATAACATTGAAAAGAGTTCAGGGGCAGCTAGGGAAAAAAAAAATAAAAATTACGCCCAACTGATCCTAAACGTCCGTTTACCAGCAGCATTGTACATGAAGCCTTAATGTTAGTACCCAGTTATGTACATTTAGGAAAGAATCCAAGTCTTTTTTAAAGCAATCTACTGAGCTGGCCAGAACCACCTCTGGAGGGAGTCTATTCCACATTTTCACAGCTTTTACTGTGAAGAAACCTTTCCGTATTTGGAGATTAAAATTTCTTTCCAGACATACGTAAAGAGTGCCCCCTTGTCCTTATATATAAATAAATATATCCAGAAGTCGGATATACAGGGTATTTGAACTAGGAGTCAGACATGAAGCTATAAAAAAAGGGTGCAGCAAGTGGATGTAAACCTAATTGAATCATCATGAAAACTGACCTGAAGGGGGGAGGGTGCCTTTCCTCCAATCAGCTGTCACACAGTGTAAGCCAAGACTTCACTCCCAGTGCTGAACAGGAAGAAAATTTAACACAATGTGCCCTTTCTAAAGATTTTAGGAGATCTCCCCGTATCCCTTGGTTATCATTGGGATGTGTGGAGACATCCCCTCCGACCACCAGAGGGAGTGATGTTCTTCGCCCCTACGGTTGAGCTTTGATTGAGACCCAGCGGCGACGAACGGACGAATGTGACGTAGCTCGCGCATGCGCAGCATGGTCTTTACGCCTTGGTCTAAGCCAGACTGGGGGGGGGGGGGGGGGGGGTAGGTATTGAAGGCCGCTAGTCCCAGCCATTAGACGCTGCTGGAACCCAGGGACACACTTGCTGTCATTAAATGCCAGGTAATTACTTGAAACCTTTGACTATGAAAACCATTATTGCCCCGATATTGGCTGCTGCCAACTCAGAGGACATATTGAGCACCTTCTGGTATGTCAATGTAATACCAAATTACTCTTGCTGTTAGTCATACTGCAAGTGTTTTGTCTGCGTTTTGAATAGTCTTCATTTTTTCTTTCTGGTTACTTGGATAGTCTTATCAATAAGTACTGGCGGTTTAAAGTGGAGTTCCACCCAAAAATGGAACTTCCACTTTTTGGATTCCTTCCCCCCTCCGGTGTCACATTTGGCACCTTTCAGGGGGAGGAGGGAGCAGAAACCTGTCTAATACAGGTATTTGCTCCCACTTCCTGGCATAGATCACCGCGGTGATTGCGGTGACCTACGCCACTTCCGCCGCCTACCCCGTCCTCCCCGGCTGTATTCTGTGAGAGACAGAATACAGCAGGGACCTGTGAGGACATGCAACGCGACTCGCGCATGCGCAGTAGGGAACCAGGAAGTGAAGCCGCGCAGCTTCACTTCCCTATTCCCTTACTGAGGATGGCGGCGGCGGCAGCCGCCGAGAGCCGAAGGACGGATCGGCTTCGGCTGCCGACACTGCGGGCTCCCTGGACAGGTAAGTGTCCATATATTAAAAGTCAGCAGCTGCACTATTTGTAGCTGCTGGCTTTTAATATATTTTTTTTTTTTCAGCAAACCTCCGCTTTAAGAAAGCATTTATCCCTTGGTATTGAGTCCACTGCAGAACTTTGTTTTTATAAGTTGACCCTTCTCTATATGGTTTTTATATTTAATTTTGGAGACGTGTGTGTGTGTGTGTGTGTGTATGTGTGTGTATGTGTATGTGTATGTGTATGTGTATGTGTGTGTATGTGTATGTGTATGTGTATGTGTATGTGTGTGTGTGTATGTGTATGTGTATGTGTATGTGTATGTGTATGTGTATGTGTATGTGTATGTGTATGTGTATGTGTATGTGTATGTGTATGTGTATGTGTGTGTATGTGTGTGTGTGTGTATGTGTATGTATGTGTATGTATGTGTGTGTGTGTGTGTGTGTGTGTATGTGTGTGTATATATATATATATATATATATATATATATATATATATATATATATATATATATATATATATATATATATATATATATATATATATATATATATATATATATATATATACATACACACTTTCATTTTGCTGCCACGTTTAAAATAATAATAACCCCCCCCCCTCCCTCCAAATAGTCAAAAATGTATATCAATTAAAAATGCCTGTAAGCGACAACGCGGTTTGACACAAGTGATCGTTTCGTCATTTGACGGGGCGATTACGTGCTAAACGGCCGCCGGGTGTACCAAGGTGGCCGCCGCTCCGGAGCTAGGCCGAAGCCACGGCCTTTCCTATGGCCGAGGCCACAAAGCGCTCCGCGGATCGCGGGTGCCCCGTACGGATCAACCTCCGCGGATCGGATCGATGACGATCCGTTGCACCCCTAGTACTTGATCACCTCTGGGTTTTTTTTTATTTTTTGCGCTATAAATGAAAAAAAGACCAAAATTTTTGAAAAAAAACCCCCCACATTTTTCTTAGTTTCTGTGATAAGATTTTGCAAAATGATTAATTTTTCTTCATAAATTTTGGCTACAATTTATACTGCTACATATCTTTGGTAAAAAATAACCCAAATTAGAAACATCTACAAACTATGGTGCAAATCATAAAAAATTGATCACACCTGATGTACCGGTGGCCCATCTCATTTCTTGCGACCCGAACAAGCCAGGACAGTACAAATACCCCCCAAATTACCCCTTTTTTTTGAAAGTAGACATTCCAAGGTATTTAGTAAGACGCATTGTGAGCTTTTTGACGTTGTCATTTTTTCACACAATTCTTTGCAAAATGAAGTTTTTTCCCCCCCCCCCACAAAATTGTTATTGTAATAGGTTATTTCTCTCACATGGCATGTATATACCACAAATAACACCCATAATATATTCTGCTACTCCTCCTGAGTATTATGATACCACATGTGTGGGACTTTCACAGCCTGGTCACATACAGAGGCCCAACATGCAAGGAGCACCATCAGGTGTTCTAGGAGCATAAATTACACATCTAACTTGTTGACTACCTATTACATTTTTGAAGGCCCTAGAGCACCAGGACAATGACACTGACGTGGCACTAATACGTGGCACTGATGGCACGTGACACTGATGACAGATGGCACTAATAAGTGGCACTGACACATGGCACTAATATCAGATGGCACTAATGACACGTGACACTGATGACAGATTCCATTAATATGTGGCACTGGGGACAGATGGCACTGACGTCACTTTTTTTTTTTTTGACTCACGCTGCAGCGGTTAGCTCTCCCTCCTCAGACGCTGTCTCTGTGTGAGGAGGGAGAGCCGGCGATGAGAGATGATCTCATATGTTTACATATGAGATCATCTCTCATTGGCACCGCTGATCGCGCTGTAAACAGCCGCTGCGATTGGGTGTTTACAGCGATCTGTGACTGGCTGTTTAAGAGGGACACGGCCAGCACAGAACTTCCCCGATGCACGCCCGTGAAGCGTGCATCGCGGAAGTAAACAGGACGACGTCCAGGGACGGCCTCCCAGCAATTGGCGTCTGCGCTGTAGCCGTCTTTCGGCTATAGCGCGGGCGCGAAGTGGTTAAGGACTAGCCTTGTTTTGAGATTTTGGTGTTTACAAGTTTAAAACAGTTTTTTTTGCTAATAAAAATCACTTAGAACCCCCAAACATTATATATCGTTTTTTTCCTAACACCCTAGAGAATAAAATGGCGGTCATTGCAATACTTTTTTTCCACACTGTATTTGCGCAGCGGTTTTACAAGCGCACTTTGGGAAAAAATTTACTTTTTTGAATTTAAAAAAAAAAAAATATATAAGACAACAGTAAAGTTAGCCCATTTTTTTTATATTGTGAAATATAATGTCACGCCAAGTAAATTGATACCCAACATGTCACGCTTCAAAATTGCACCCGCTCGTGGAATGGCGTCAAACTTTTACTCTTAAAAATCTCAATAGGCGACGTTTCAAAAATTCTACAAGGATGCATGTTTTCAGTTATAGAGGAGGTCTAGGGCTAGAATTATTGCTCTCGCTCTAACGTTTGCGGCAATACCTCACATGTGTGGTTTGACCACCGTTTTCATATACAGGCGCTACTCACGTATGCGTTCGCTTCTGCGTGCGAGCTCGTCGGGACGGGGCGCTTTAAAAAAAATAATTTTTTCTTATTTAATTTTACTTCATTTTATATTTTCACTGTTTAAAAAAAAAAAAAAAAAATTGTGTCACTTTTATTCCTATTACAAGGAATGTAAACATCCCTTGTAATATAAAAAAAGCATGACAGGACCTCTTAAACATGAGATCTGGGGTCAAAAAGTCCTCAGATCTCATATTTGGACTTAAATGCAATAAAAAAAATAAATTGAAAAAAAATTGCCCTTTAAGACGTATGGGTGGAAGTAACGTTATGACGTCACTTCTGCCCTACTATAGCATGGAGACGGGTGGGGGCCATCTTCCCCTCACTCGTCTCCATACCCGGCCGCGGACAGGTCCCGATCACCTCTGGTAAGCAGGGAGGGAGAGGGGTGGCACCTCGCCCGCCGCTGATAACGGTGTTTTTGGTGGCGAATCTGCCTCAGAGACCACCATTATTGTAAACACGACCGGCTCTTGAAGAGATGGATACCTCAGTTGTGGCAGCAGCTGCTGCCGTTACCGAGATATCCATCTTTAAAGTGGCGACGTATATGTGGTTAAGTACCGTAGTCTGTCACCATTCCACAAGCATTCACAATTTTAAAGTGTGACATGTTAGGTATCCATTTACTCGGTGTGACATCTTTCACATAAGTAAGCCTCCTGTGAATGAAGCCTGACATAACTGGAGGGGGACTCTTATCTCTTATGGGTTCTTGTGGCTGGCATGATGATGATGTGCATGTAGTGCGTCATCAGGGGGCCAACTACAAAACCCACGAAGAGATAGTTCCCCCCATGATGCGGTATAGTACCCCGCAGCCTCCAGGGTTGGGTGATGTGTGTATCCCAGGAGGTTGCAGGAAATGAATACATTATTTTCACCTAAATGTGAAACAAGGAGGAGGAGTGGGATGTTCTCCCCGAAAAAGGATCACCTTAAAAAAAAAAAGTAAACAAAATTAGCTGATAATGAAGGAGGAGGGGGGGGGGGGGGGGAATGGGAGGAAGTGGGAGTGGAGGGTGAGACCTGAGCACTCCATTCCACATACAGAGCCCAGAGAAATCCTCCTCCTCCTCCCACCATGACACCACAGCCTGCCCGGCCTACTACACCCAGCCTGCACACCCTCCACCCCTCTCCACCGCCGTCTTACCGGGTCATGGCCCTGCCGCTGGATGACAGTCCGCTACTACAGAGGGGGAGCACACTTCTACCGACACACACCGCTCACTTCACACGGTTCTCACCGACAACAAGCTGCGCCATTCAAACAGCGCCGCGCTGCCTCATGGGAAAGCACAAAACCGCTGTCCATCACACGCTTACCATGCATGGTCGTGATTGGTCAGTGTCGCTTTGGGGGCGGGGGTAAGACTTCAAGAGAACACGACGTAAGGACGCATGACGAACGCGGCGCTACACCGTCACGTGATCGCTGTTATGTCAGCGGACGTGCTGTACTTCCTCATTGGAACGTCTGGACATTGCTGTGCGCTCTGCGAGCTGTGTCACCCCTTTATAGGGTGTGACGTCAGCAGACCTAAGTGGGGGCATTGCTTATTGGCGCTTTAATTCGTTGTGTAAGGGATGACTAAATGTTTTGTTCTTTTACCGCACGCTATGGAATGTACATAGCATAGAACAGGATGTGTCACCGTCAGGTGTGGAACATTACAGTCTCCATCAATGGAACAATACTAAACATCTCCCCTGTCAGTATTCTTTGTGAGATTTCAAAGGCGGTTCCTGTCATACAGATCCGAGGAGACTTCAAAATAATAAACTGCTTTACTTAACTACTTCAGCCACGAAAGAATTTACCCCCTTAATGACCAGGCCATTTTTTGTGATACGGCACTGCGTCACTTTAACCGCTTGCCGACCAGCCTGCGGCGACATGGTTTGGCTGCATGAATCTCTGTCATGTTACGTCGCTTCTATTTGTGACCACTAGGGGCGCCCGCTGCTCGCCCCCGGAGCTAACGCGAGAGGCTCCCGCGATCGCTTGTGATACGGTGAGAACCGGGATCTCTGTGTGATCCTGGTTCTCTGAGGGGAGAAGAGACAGATCGTGTGTTCATACAAAGTATGTGAACCCCGTTCTATCTCTTCCCCTAGCAAGTCCCCTCCCCCTTCAGTTAGAACACTTAGCAGGGAACACAGTTAACCCCTTGATCTCCCCCTAGTGTTAACGCCTTCACTGCCAGTGACATTTTTACAGTAATGAATGCATTTTTATAGCACTGATGGCTGTATAAATGCCAATGGTCCCAAAAATGTGTCAAAAATGTCCGACGTGTTCACCATAATGTCGCAGTCACGATAAAAATCGCAGATCGCCGCCATTACTAGTAAAAAAAAATAAATAAAAATGCTATAAATCTATCCCCTATTTTGTAGACGCTATAATTTTTGCGCAAAACCAATCAAAATACATTTATTGCGATTTTTATTACCAAAAATATGTAGAAGAATACATATCGGCCTAAACTGAGAAAAAAAAAATAGCTTTTTAAAAAAAAAAAAAAAAGGTATTATAGCAAAACGTACAAAATATTGTGTTTTTTGTTTTAAAAATTGTGGCTCTTTTTTTGTTCATAGCACAAAAAAGAAAAACTGCAGAGATGATCAAATAACACCAAAAGAACGCTCTATTTGTGAGGAAAAAAAGGACGTCAACTTTGTTTGGGTGCAGCGTCGCAAAACTGCGCAATTGTCAGTTAAAGCGACGCAGTGCAGAATCTCAAAAATTGGCCTGGTCATTCAGCAGCCAAATCTTCCGGGGCTGAAGCGGTTAACCGTCAATGGCGCGGACGTGCGACGTTGTACCCAAGCAAAATTCCTTTTTATAAATATCCCCCAAAAAATTTCTTCATCAGTTTAGGCCAATATGTATTCTTCTACATATTTTTAGTAAAAGTGTATATTGATTGGTTTGCACAAAAGTTATAGCGTCTACAAAATAAGGGATATATTTACAGCATTTTTATTATAATTGTTTTTTTTTTTACTAGTAATGGTGGTGATCAGCAATTTTTAATGGGACTGCAACATTGTGGCAGACAGTTCGGACACTTTTGACACTTTTTTTTGGGACCATTGACATTTATACAGCGATCAGTACTATAAAAATACACTGATTACTGTGTAAATTATACTGGCAGTAAAGGGGTTAACACTAGTGGTGATCAAGGAGTTAAATGTGTTCCCTGGGAGGTGTTTCTAACTGTGGGGGAGGGGACTGACAGGGAGTACAGAGAAAGCACTGTTCCTAATCACTAGAAATAGACGATCGCTGTACTCCCCTGACAGAATGAGGATCTGTTTGTTTACATTGGCAGATACCCGTTCTGGCTCTTTGTGGTGCGATCGCGGGTGTCTGGCAGACATCGCGGCCACATGCATCAGCTCCCCTGCCGTGCAGCGCGCGCACCTTCTACAGCTGTTAAAGGGACCGACGTACAGCAACAGCGATTCGTGGGATCGAGCCGACCTGTCGCAGTATAATGATGTCAGCTGGTCGGCAAGCGGTTAAAGCCCAATTCCGGGCAAAAAAAAAGTTTTCCCTTGCAGTGGGGTTGTGCCCGCACTGCAAGGGTTAACTGCTTGTTTTTTGCAGCCTATACTCATTCGATCCTCCTCTCTACCAGTGAACAGCGCCCCCCCCCCCCCACAATACAGCGGTGGACTGCTCCTGACGTCCTCACATCCAGAGCAGAGCTACGGAGGTGATGATGTCAGGAACAGTCCACTGCACTAGATCGCATGGGGAGGGAAGTTTGCAGAGACTGGTCTTGTGTGGGGAGGATCAGGTAAGTATATCTCCATTCTCCAACCCCCTAGAGCAGACTTTCTTAATCTTTTCCAACACAAAAGTAACCTTTCAAATACCTTTCCAGTCTCAGGGAACCCCTGTTATTTTTTTTTTTGTATCTACAACTCATAATACATTGGTGTGATGGTCAGTGGGAAAAATGTCCCTTACAGTTGTGGTCATTGGGAAGAATTAACACCTTACAGAGAGGTAAAAAGATCAATGGGAACATATCTGAGAGGCAGAAATTGCACATTGCTCAAGGAACCCCTAGTAACCTCTGGAGGAACCCCAGTTGAGAAACCCTGCCCTAAACAAAAATGAGCAATTAATCCCCCTATCGTTTTCAGCCAAGGAAGCTACTATCTTAGCCTCTGTTTGATCTACAACTGCCATGATGCTGCACATGTGATCAGTTCTGACACCAGCCATTTGATGGTTTGGTTGAGAGCACAAGCAAATGTGACAGTTACATTCCTAGGAATGTAACTGTTTTTTGAAACTGTTAAACTGGAAGTAAACTCTCATGGATTGTTTGTACCTATAGGTAAGCCTATAATAAGGCTTACCTATAGGTATTGTAAATATCTCCTAAACATGAGCCGTTTAGGAGATATTTTCCGTATATGCAGCCAAATACTTAATCGGTGTATGCGCTCTGAAGGAACAGCCGCCCGTGCCGTTCCTTCAGAGCCACTCACACAGCCGGAGTTTGCGGACCCAGAAGGAAGACAGTTGAAGATGGATGCGGCCTCCAGCGGTGATAACAAGGGCTTCGTTTGCAGGTAAGTTTCACATAATGTGCTAATATGCAATGCGATAAGGAAAAAAAAGGCAGTGGTTTACTTCCTCTTTAAATCAATTACTTCCTCTTTAAAATCAATTAGTTCTGCTTTAAAAATATGTTTAAGTATGTATTCTTAAACTGGAACTAAACTCATCAATTTAACAGTTTAAAAAAAACAGGTGCATTCCCGTCATGTTTCGGGAATGTACGTGTCACCATGCTTGGTGACATAAAACATAAAACCGCTGATCGCGGCCGTTTACCATGTGATCGCTCCGTCAAATGACGGAGCGATCACATGTATACAAACCGGCGTCATGACGCCGGTTACTCCCTCCCCTCTCTGTACCGATCGTTACAGAAGGGGAGGGATCGGATGACAGCAGCGCTGTGGGCTGGATGTGTAGTGCCCACAGCGCTGCTCAGTGACATGTGCAGTCACAGCCATGGATCCATCCATCCATGCTCAACCATCCCTCCATGCTCAGCAATACCCTGCAATTCCCTGTGCAATACCCCGCAATACTCTGCAATACCCCACAATACTCTGCAATACCCCGTAATACTCTGCAATACCCCGCAATACTCTGCAATACTCCGCAATACACTGCAATACTCCGCAATACCCTGCAATAGTCTGCAATACTCTGCAATACCCCGCAATACTCTGCAATACCCTGCAATGCCCTGCCATACTCTGCAATACCCCGTAATACTCTGCAATACCCAGCAATACCCCGCAATACTCTGCAATACCTCGCAATACTCTGCAATACCCTGCAATAGCCCACAATACACTGCAATTCTCTGCAATACTTCGCAATACCCTGCAATACTCTGCAATACCCTGCAATACCCTGCCATACTCTGCAATACCCCGCAATACTTCACAATACCCTGCCATACTCTGCAATACCCCGCAATACCTCACAATACCCTGCAATACTCTGCAATACCCCGCAATACCCTGCAATACCCCGCAATAATCTGCCATACTCTGCCATACCCTGCCATACTCTGCCATACCCAGCCATACTCTGCCATACTCTGCAATACCCAGCCATACTCTGCTATACCCAGCCATACTCTGCAATACTTGGTGATACCTAGCCATACTTTGCCATACCCAGCCATGCCCAGCCATGCTCAGCCATGCTCAGCCATGCTCAGCCATGCTCTGCCATGCTCAGTCGTACTCGGCTGTACTCGGCCTCTGTATGTGGCCAGGCTGTGGAAGTCTCACACATGTGGTATCGCCGTACTCAGTAGGAGTAGGAGAATCTATTTTGGGATGTCATTTTTGGTATGTACATGCTACGTGTTAGAAATATTGTATATATGGACAACTTTGTGTTAAAAAAAAAATGCGTTTTAACCACTTCCCACCCGCCGGCCGTCATACGATGTCCTTGACTTTGTGCGGGGATATCTGAATGATGCCTGCAGCTACAGGCATAATTCAGATATCAGCTTTTTCAGCCGGCGATTCCCTACACCAGTGATGGCGAACCTTGGCACCCCAGATGTTTTGGAACTACATTTCCCATGATGCTCTACTACACTGGAGAGTGCATGAGCATCATGGGAAATGTAGTTCCAAAACATCTGAGGTGCCAAGGTTTGCCATCACTGCCCTACACCATAAGAATGATCATAGCGGCTGTTCCACTGCTTGGTCGTTCTTACGGGAGGCGAGAGGGGACGTCCCCCCCCTCCCGCCTCCCTCAGGTGCTTCTACCGACTCACCGCTACGATCAAAGCCAGGATTGTTTTTTTTTTTTTGTTTTTTTTTTTATTTCAGGCTTCCCAGCCTAGAGGTGAGATGTGGGGTCTTAATGACCCCATATCTCACTGTAAAGAGGACCTGTCATGCCACATTCCTATTACAAGGATGTTTACATTTCTTGTAATATGAATAAAAGTGATCAACAAATTGATTTTTTGGACAAAAGCATCAAACTAATATAAATAAAGTAAAATGAACAATAAAAAAAAAATAAAAAAATTTCCCCCCCCGTGTCCCCGTGTGCTCGCATGCAGAAGCGAACGCCCACATATGAGAATGGTGTTCAAACCACACATGTGAGGTATCGCTGCAATCGGTAGAGCGAGAGCAATAATTTTGGCCCTAGACCTCCTCTGTAACTCAACACTTTCACATTATGCAAAAACATTGGGCTAACTTTACTGTTTTGTTTTTTTTAAAGCACAAAACTGTTTTCTTTCCAAAAAAAAGCGTTTGAAAAATTGCTGCGCAAATACCGTGCGAGATAAAAAGTTGCAACGACCGCTATTGTATTCTCTAGGATCTTTGCTAAAAAAAACATTTATAATGTTTTGGGATTCTATGTAATTTTCTAGCAAATAAACAATGATTTTTACATGTAGGAGAGAAATGTCAGAATTGGCCTGGGCACTCCAGAACGCCTGAAGGTGCTCCCCTGCATGTTGGGCCTCTGTATGTGGCCACGCTGTGTAAAAGTTTCACACATGTGGTATCGCCGTACTCGGGGGTAATAGCAGAATGTGTTTTGGGGTGTAATTTGTGGTATGCATATGCTGTGTGTGAGAAATAACCTGCTAATATGACAATTTTGTGAAAAAAGAAAAAAAAAATCTTGATTTTGCAAAGAATTGTGGGAAAAAATGACAACTTCAAAAAACTCACCATGTATCTTTCTAAATACCTTGGAATGTCTTCTTTCCAAAAAGGTGTCATTTGGGGGGTATTTGTATTTTTCTGGCATGTTAGGGTCTCAAGAAATTAGATAGGTCGTCAGTACTTCAGGTGTGATCAATTTTCTATAACTTTCACAAAGACCAAATAATATCCACCGATTTGGGTTAATTTTACCAAAGATATGTAGCGGTATACATTTTGGCCAAAATATATGAAGAAAAATTACTAATTTGCAAAATTTTATAACAGAAACGAAGAAAAATGCATTTTTTTACAGAATTTTCGGTCTTTTTTCTTTTATAGCGCAAAAAATTAAGAACCCAGCGGTAATTAAATACCATCAAAAGAAAGCTCTATTTGTGTGAAAAAAGGGACAAAAACTTCATATAGGTACAATGTTGCATGACTGAGTAATTGTCATTCAAAATGTGAGAGCACCGAAAGCTGAAAATTGGTCTGGTTATTAAGGGGGTTTAAGGCCCCTTTCACACTGGGGCGGTAGGGGGCGTCGGCGGTAAAACAGCGCTATTTTTAGCGCTGTTTTACCGCGGTATTCGGCCGCTAGCGGTGCGGTTTTAACCTCCCGCTGGCGGCCGAAAAAGGGTTAAAACCCCTCGTACAGTGCGGCTATAGCAGGAGCGGTTTAGGAGCGGTGAATACACCGCTCCTTCACCGCTCCAAAGATGCGGCTCGCAGGACTTTTTTTACTGTCCTGCCAGCGCACCAAACAGCGGAGGCTGTTTAGGGGCGGTTTGCAGGCGCTATTTTTAGCGCTATAACGCCTGCAAACCGCCCCAGTGTGAATGGGGCCTAAGTGCCCAGTGGTTAGGTAAAAAAGGACAACGTGCTGAATGTTTTTGCACATAAAACCTCATGAACACACTGCAAATGCAGGTAAATTCAACTCAGTAAAAAAAACAAAAAGCATAAATAATGCATAAAAAGCACTGCAAATGCAACGAAAATGCACCACAAATGCATGTACAGAACTGCACACCAAAAGCAGGGATTGTGCTGCAACACAGCCCTAAGGCCCATTCACACCAGAAGCTGCACATAACTGCGTGTTTTTGACTCCATGTTTACATGCATTTGCGCTTGATGTGTGCTTTTGATGCACACTTGAATGCATTTTGCACTGTGTTTGCAGTGCATTTTTCTATGCGTTTTTGGACTTGGCTTTCTCGGCTTAAGGGGGCACAGTGCGATACATTTGAAGCGCGTTTGTATTGCGTTTCCTGCATTTGCGGTGCATAAAAAAGGAAGCATGCTCTACTTTTTTTTAACTGTGCGCGCTATGCCCTAAAATAAAGCAGCTAACACGGCAAACAGACAATTGCAATAATGGTAATAGAGATAAAAGTGTAGCGCTAAAACTTCAAGTGAACAAAGATCATTGGGTGGGTCTCACAATGGTCAATACAAACAATGGGGGTGATTTACTAAAGGAAAATCCACATTGTACTGCAAGTGCACTTGAAAGTGCACTTGGAAGTAAAGTCGCTGTAGATCCGAGGGGGACATGCAAGGAAAATAAAAAACAGCATTTTAGCTTGAACATGATTGGATGATAAAATCAGCAGAGCTTCCACTCATTTCAGATCTACCCCTTAGATTTAGAGCGACTGCACTTTCAAGTGCACTTGCAGTGCAAAGTGGATTTGCCTTTCGTAAATAACACCCAATGTGAAACTCTAATTGAATAAATACACAGTGACTTTGTGTGAAAAAAATCAAAGGGGAAAAATAAATAAACATAAAGTCCATAAGTGAAATGAAAAACCAAAAATGTGGTGAAACCAAATGGCCCTTGAAGGGACATACGCCAAGTGTTCATAACATCAAGACATCAAAATGGTGAATAAATGATGAGCCAATATGTGAAGGTGAGTAATCCGCCACCGATAGGATGAAGGCTTACCAGATGGTTTGAACTGATGATGTGAACTGTGTCCATAGAATTACCTTGGTTTTGGGCTGTCTATGCAGTTGGAGTGCAGTTTAAAATGCATCCAACTGCATTTGGTGTAAAAGGGCCCTAAGTCCAGGTTCACACTGACTGCGGGGTTTCACCGGTTCGGCAATAGCCGCCGATTTGGCATGTGATTTGATCGGCCTGATGTGAACGTGGGCTCAAGGCTTGTTGGCTTGTTTTCATCAGATATAGTCAGGTGCATTTTTAAATGCATACGAAGAAAGGGGGTGGGCTGAAGTGGAACAAAGAAATGTCCCCAAGAGGATAGCAATTAGGAGGATTAGCCACGGTGTATCAAAAACTAGAAAAACTTTATTAGGTAATCAACAATGAGATTAATCCACTATAGGTATGGTAGCACCATGATGGCGGAACCTTCCCCCCAGTGCACCCAGGTAAAAACACATACATAAAATTGACAACGTTGTTACAATATGGCGCCAAACTCAGGGCCCTACGCACACACACCCATGCATAACCAGCTATGGAGAAGATGGAGCTGCTCTAAGTGGTTCATCCAATATAATGATGCTAATGGTCTGTAGTACCGTACTCTACACCTGGCATGTCCATAGGTAGGGCTTGTGCAATTATTGTGTAGATATGTTGCCTTGGTAAGTGTGTAGGTTACAGAGAGTTATAGGACACAGAGACGACGGGGCATCCAGAGTCAATTATGCAATTTGCATATGCCAGCATATAGCCGAGTTGGGTGAGTTCTGATTAAACCAGTGTCCATGTAACATGAAAAAAGGTAGTCTCTCAATGTACCAAGGATAATTCAATCCGGTCACATATAGAGGTAACTGTCAGTGTTGCATGCTATGTACGCCTTAACAGACTTCACAGTCCAATATTGATGGAATATGACATGTCACTGGGAGCTCAGTTGAGGGGTTTGTCAAGTAGGAGAGGGAGGGGGGATGCCCATGCGCTCTCACCACTCCATGGTAGTAGCTGCGATGACGATGATGTGTGAATCACGTTCCTTCATAGACACTGCAGTTAGCGTGTGGATGAGTTCTTGACAAATCCTCATGTTTGTTGCATCTGCTATCTGGCAAGCAACAGCTAGACGCTGAGCATCCAGTCGGATGTTGCGCCGCACACTTGCTGGAACGCATGGTGGAGCGCAGGGCGGAGATGGTGCTGCCTACGTCAACGCGTTTTGCACATGTTCGTCCTGACGAAGTGCACTGTCACATGTGCAAAACGCGTTGACGTAGGCATACCTATAGCGGATTAATCTCATTGTTGATTACCTAATAATGTTTTTCTACTTTTTGATATGCCGTGGTTGATCTTCCTAATTTCTATCCTCTTGGGGAAATTTCTTTGTTCCACTTCTGCCCCCCCTTTTCTTTGTATTGATTTAATATACCACTGGAGGTATCCCGTCCATTGGACGAATCGATTACTAATATATGCTACTATTTGCAATATTTGGAAAGTGGGTCTCATGTCTGATTTTATTCTTGCATTTTTAAATGCTGTATGAACGTGGTGCAAAGGCATATCCAAGAAAAATGTATATCAGTGAGCCTAGTTTACACCATTGCAGTGCTTTCACATGCAACATACTGAGCAGGTTGTATGGTGTTACTTCACCTTTACATTTTTCTGAAAACGTGAACCAAAACTTTAAACAAACACACTGCAAATGCATGGAAACACACTAAAAATGCACTGAAAACACTCAGAGCATGTAAATGCAGTAGGAGCCATGATCTTATTTTAACCCCTTCAGTACCAGGATGTTTAAAAAACAAATACCTTAGAGGATGAGGGGTTAAAGACAGAGAAACTTTGTCAGGTAACCTTTCCAAGCCTCACCTTTCTAGGAACACTGCTTTCAGACATAGCCTGGTCCTCGTATTGTCAACAAAATTCTAGTAAAATGAAACCACTTTATTGTCTGTCTTGTTCAGCTGTAAGATTTATTGTGAAGGTGTACAGGCATGCACAGGTAAACAGCCATCAAATTCATTGCAGAAAGTTTCTTCTTTGATGTTTGTTTATCTGTGCATGCCTGTACACCTTCACAATAAATTATAAAGTCAAACAAGACAAAAGATGAAGTGGTGTCATTCTACTGGAATTTTGTATCACGTAGACCCCGTTCACACAGGCGTTATAAAAGGGCAGCTCATCCGCATATTTAACCCCCCCCCCCAGGCAGCAGGAGGCGATTGAACACATGCAGTAGCAAATTAAACTTGGGCAGCAAAGCCTGTCAAACTTGCCCATTGTCAAGTCAATGGGACCACACTGCAACTGCAAGCCAATTACTAAGCTTTCAGTTGTGGTGTGTTCCATGCAAAATTGCTGTTCAGCACAAATAAAAAAACAGGCATCCAGGATACAGTATCACCTCCTGAGTGCCAGAAAGCCAGTGCTCTACCACCCTCTGAAAAGCAGTATTGCCGAAAAAAAAAAGCTGTGAAAGTTTTAAGTTACTCCCAAGCTTAACCCCCCCCCCCCTGTAAAAAATGTTTGCGCCCAAATCACCTTCATGTACATGCACATGTGACCATAAACATATGCCCCAGGGAGTGACTGTGTAGGAAAACATCAATTGCACTACACGCTACATATTGCCATGTATGCTGGAGTGTGAGCAATAATTCTACGGACAATATTCACAGTTGATTCTAAACTGATGTCCTGTATGGCCTTCTAAAGCGTCACCTATGGAAACATTGTTTCACGGAAGCGCACAATTTAAAAAATCGAGTTGTTTGGTATCTGTTTACTTGGTGCAACTTCATCTTTTATACTTTACCAAAAATTGGGTAATATATTGTATTTGTGGGCCCTAAAATTTCCAAGATTTCTTGAAACGATAGTTTTTCGCAATACTACGGGCGCACACAATTTTAAGACTTGACATGTTTGTTATCTATCCACTTGATGCAACCCCATCTTTTATATTTTACCTAAAATTGGGTATTATATTGAGTTTATGTACACTGAAAATTCTTTTTTGTTATATATATATATATATATATATATATATATATATATTTTGCTGAAAGTATGCATTTGATAAACACAATAAAAATTGTGCAAATATTGTGCAACATAAAAAAAATGCAATTACTATCTTTTTACTATATGAAGCCTCTGCTTTCAGAAAATATACAATGTTCTGGGGGTTTTAAGTAATTTTATTTTATGTGTGCAAAAAAATGAAAAAAAGTGCTCCAGTGCAGAAATAGTTAATGAGCCCCAGGTAACCACTGATCCATGTGTTCAACTACTAGGATCAATCTTGTTGGGCTTATAGTGTCTGCAGCTGCTGATCTCCTCTTTATGAAGACAGGCTAATTCGAATAGAGTTGTCAAATAGTTTTATTTCAGATGATTGGTTCTCCAATGTATGTTTAGCACTTATATTCTACTACTTATTCCAATAGCTATTTAGCCCTAGTCGAGCAGCCTGCTAATTGACCTTAGTTCAGCAGCTTTTGTTCAGCAGGAACCAGCCAAGATTCAAACGGTGTATGGACAGGCTGAATGTACCAAGCCAAGTTGATCGATTAACTTGGGTACAACAACCAGCCTGCCGGATTCTCTCACGATTATTGCTAGTGGCTGCTATAGCCGCTAGAAATAATAATCACTGCCTTCTCCTGGTGTGGATGGCTTCTCCCTGTGGTTGTAGGAAAGAAACTTGCACCGTTCATGGCCAGCCATAGTGATTTGTCATTATTTATTCTATTAGCTAATTAGCTTTTTTTTTTTTTTTTTACAGCAACTTGCAAGAAATAATCACTGTCTTCTCCTGGCTTGGATGGCTTCCCCTTTTTACAACAATTTGGCTTCTCTTGGTTTTACATTAGTTTACCAGTCTCATTAAAGGAGTTTGACTCTTATTGTTTTTGTATTTATTCCAGCAGGGGTAATTTAGTCATATTTCAGCAGCTTGATTTTTTTTTTTTTAGTCCTCATTTTAGTAGTTGTATTGGTTTTATTTCAGCAGCATGGTCTTTCAGGTCTGATTTTTAAGGGTTGAATTAGGCTCTGTGGGTTGCAATAGGCCCCTCTTTTTGGGTCCTCTGTGGGTTGAATTAGGCTCTTTGTGGGTTGCAATAGGCCCCTCTTTCTGGATCTTCTGTAGGTTAAATTATGCTCTCTGTGGCTGGAATTAGGCCTCTCTCTGAGGGTAGTATTGCACCCCTTTCTCTGGGTGGAATAGTACCCCTTCCTGTGGGTGGAATTAGCCCCTATTCTGTGGGTCTTCTTTAGGTTGAATTAGTCTCTCTGTGGCTAGAACTAGGCGGGCCCCTCTCTGAGGGCAGTATTGCATCCCCTTCTGTCGGTGGAATACCGTAGTACCCCTTGCTGTGGGTGGATTTAGGCCCCTTTCTGTGGTTAGTATTGTGCCCTTTTCTGCGGGTAGATTTGTGTCCCATTTGTGAGGAACATGTATGCAGATCTTCTTAGTTGGTATAGTTCACCATCTGTTGGTGTTTCCTAAGGAGTAATTTTATGTGCCCATTTGTTTGGGAGTCCTTAGTAGGACGATGTGCCCATTTGTGTGGTGGGTGGGATGGTGGGGTGGTATGATGCTCAATTGTGTGGGTTTTCCATTGAAGAATATTGGGTGTCGAGGGGTAACAGAGTGCACATTTTTGAACGTGTTATATGTAAATTGTTCATTTTAAGGATCATACACATAACTGCTATGTAAAGACCACTGTGTCCATTTTTGTTTTAGTTGTATATTTCCTACATGTCGTGCTGCTGCAATTGTTAAAATAGCTGAAAATGAATAAATGAACGAAATGAAAAAAAAATGAATTTGACCTTTGTATTGTCTTTGATTCATTTTTAATCAAGTGTACATTGCTATTTGTTTAAATGTGTTGTGTTTACTAATTGTTGTTTAACTCGCAGCCTAACGTACAGCATCAGGATCAGCTCCTTGGTCAGCCTAAACTTCCGTAGAGCCTAACCCTCTGTGAAGTTGTCCAGCAGGCTCCTCTCCACAAAATGTCACAGAGCCATCACCATAGTCCTCCTCCTCCATCTCTGATGCCTTCTTAGCAAGTTAAATTGGAGAATATTGCATTTAAAAAGCTCCATAGCTGTTATGCTGCTGAGCACGCTCTCTCATCTCCCAATCACTCCAACAGGAAATACTTCACTGGTTACCGCCACCAAAAGGGCGGTGTTAAATACTGTGACTTTTTTTTAGTTCCTGTTCTGTTTGTGAGTTGGACTTAGTGCACGATTTGCAATGTTTACTGACAATTTTGTTTTTCGATATTTACTGCTATTTTTTTTTCCCGAAAGAATTGGACTTTATTTACCAAATATGATAATTTATGCAAATGAGTAGCATGGTACACTTATCGCAAGCAGTAATGTTTAGTGAATTGACCCCTATGTAACCTCAAGTACACTATGGGGGTTATTTACTAAAGGAAAATCCACTTTGCACTGCAAGTGCACTTGGAAGTAAAGTCGCTGTAGATCCAAGGGGACATGCAAGGAAAATAAAAAACAGCATTTTAGCTTGCACATGATTGGATGATAAAATCAGCAGAGCTTCCCCTCATTTCAGATCTACCCCTTAGATTTACAGCAACTGCACTTCCAAGTGCACTTTCAGTGCAAAGTGGATTTGCCTTTCATAAATAACCCCAATGTATAATATACCGATGCCTAGAATTCATCTGTAACTGTTGGTGTACTTGTTATTCCTGCCACTAGATGTCACCACACTTCCTTAGTTTGTTGCATGGAAACAAACCTAGCTAGGAACCTTTCTTAATGCATTTCTGTGGATGGGGAAGCTTTAGACTGCTGCTCCTTTGTCATATAAAAACACAGCACAGCTGAATGGTAAGTGATGTCTCTAGGCTCTGGGAGCTGTGCACTTCCTCTCATATATAGATTCTTTTCATTTTTATCAGCCAGCTATCATTAATATGTGGATAATACACAGGAGGGATATGTGGGGTTTGCTCTGTAGATGAGGAGCAGTTAGTAGCTGACATATATCCATTCTCCCTGATAAAGATCTTATAAGCTCTCAGAGATGAATTGAGGGGAGATAGTGTTGTTTTTTGATAAAACCTTTGTTTATTTTTAATGGTGGGGTTGATGTTAGTCTTTCTACATTTGCCAACTTTTTGAATGGCAGCTTACACTGTCATCAGCGGTATTCAGAGGAGGGAAATCATTGCGCATTCTATTCCTCCTTGCATTATTCAGCTGCATTAAAAACAATTAATAACATTTGGAAAAAAAAAAATTTTTTTACTCACCTTTTCATGACTGTTGTTAGGGGGTCCCTCGTAATCTGCCTCTTCCTCTCCCTGGTGCCTGACGTCATTTCCCTCGGCGCCCATGCTCACTAGTGCTCCTGGGAGATGCTTGTCATCATTTGCAAGGAGTCAGCGGTGAGCGCCGAGGGTTTCGTTGCCATCACAACGGGGTTGGGCACTTCCGACTACGCCACCCGTTGTGATGGCAACGTCAGAAGTGTACGCATGGGCGAGAACGGGCGGTGCATGCTGGTCACTCAACTGCACCAGAGCCTGGAAGATAGTGCTTGTGGGCTTCACATGCCCACAAGAACTGCCAGCAAAGAGGAATAAAAGATATATTCCTCTTTGAAATTGGCAATCGAGCGCAGATTGAGCACAGGAAAGTGAGTGCTCTAAATAATCGTTAGAATCAAAACATATTAATCCAAAAAAAAAAAACCTGTTAACAGTGGGATCTCTGCTTTAAAGGGTTAGTTCTCCTTTACCAGAAAACTGCCTACGCAGATGAGGGGCGCCTGTAGATAAAAACAAGCTGGGCAGCTTTGACCAAAGTTGAATCATTTCCTTTGCTATAAGTGTAAGCCATTTACATACCCCATGAAGCCTGACTGAAAACTCCCAGGACGTTTCTAAAAGACACCTAGTCATCACTGTTCACCTCCACCATCACAGGAGTGAGCTCTTTCTCTGATTTAACCCCTTTATGCCTAAGCCTTTTTCTGACACTTGTTGCTTACAAGTTAAAATCCATATTTTTTGCTAGAAAGTTACTTAGAACCACCAAACATTATATTTATATATTTTTTTTTAGCAGAGACCCTAGAGAATAAAATGTCAATTTTTGAAATATTTTATGTCACACTGTATTTGCGCAGCAGTCTTTCACATGCTATTTTTTTGGAAGTAATACACTTTTATGAATTAAAAAAAAAATGTAACGTTAGCTCAGTTTTTTCGTATAATGACAGAGGATGTTACGCCAAGTAAATAGATACCTAACATGTCATGCTATAAAATTGCACACACTCGTGGAATGGCGACAAACTACAGTACTTAATAATCTCGATAGGTGATGCTTTTGAAATGTCTACAAGTTACAAACTGGTTACAGAGGAGATCTTGTGCTAGAATTATTGTTCTCGCTCTAATGATTGCGGGGATACCTCATATGTGTGGTTTGAACACTGTTTACATCTGCAGGCACAACTTACACATGTGATCGTTTCTTCGCACGAGCACGGGGATGGGGGATGGGGCTCTTTCAGTTTTTTTTGTCTTATTTTTTAATTTTTACACTGTCCCTTTTTTTAATTTCTGATCACGTTTATTGCTGTCACAAGGAGTGTAAACATCCCTTGTGACAGTAAGGCTCCGTTCACACCTAGGTGTATTTGGGCGTTTTTCTGCTCTAAGCCTCAGCTCTTCAAACGCCCAACAAGACAAATCCTATGCATTTGAAAAAAGAAGGGGAGAGTGATGCGCTTATTCAATATAATGTGCTGTTAACTAGGGCCGAAACAACTAATCGATTATGAAATGAATCGATTACTATTTTCATAATCGATTAATCGGCCAGTAACATAATGGGGTTAAAAAAGCTAAAATTAGCCTTACATAGTGCAAAAAGAGCAAATAATCTCTACTCTAAATATTACTTTCACTGTTGCACAGTAAAAAAACGAAGGGCTATTTTTTTTAAACTCCATTATGTTACTAAATGTCTTAGGCCTGGTTCCCACCCATCTGTTTTTTGGTGCTTTTTGCAGAAATGCACTACAGTTCATTTAACGTTCACATCTATGCTTTTTTTAGCTGCTGTGTATTTAGAAACCGTCAAGGACCTTTTTCAATGCAAAACGGTGCTTTTTTGGTTCAATATACTTCAATGGAGAAGCTGCAGAAAAGCATGTAATATTACAGTTCTGTTTGAAAATCTGCAAAACAGTCTAGAATCTTTTCTTTTCTTTAAATACATTTGATCCGAGTCTGATGATATTTACCAGATTCAACCTCTAATAGTATATAGAGTATATCTCTTCTGTCTGTTATTCTCAGAGAGGATTAAAGATTTTACTCCCTAACCATATAGTTGGCTATTTATATTTACCCCTGCATATAAAGATATTTAGGAATAAATTGCCTTTTTTTAAACTTTACATTTTAACTAAATTATACACCACACTTCTTTTTAAGGCTATTAACCGATTAATCAAAACAATAATCGGCCAACTAATTGATTATGAAAATAATCATTAGTTGCAGCCCTACTGTTAACATACAACCTAAAAATAAAATATAGTGCAAAAAAGTCCCAGTAAAACCATATAGTAGGAATCAGTTTATATAGAGATAGATGTCTCATAGAAATAGGGATGAAACTTGCGCGCTACTATATATGTATAGTTTAAAGTAAAAATAGAAAATCAAACTCCAATGAATATAGTGAGATAGAAAATCAGAATACACTCAAAAGAATAAAATGAATGTGAACAGCTGCAACCACTTAGTAGTGTACTCAAAATCACTGCATAAACAAATGAAAAAAGAAGGGGGGAGTGGTGCGCTTATAATGTGCTGTTAACATACAACCTAAAAATAAAATAAACTAAAATATAGTGCAAAAAAAGTCCCAGTAAAACCAAATGGTAGGAATCAGTTTATATAGAGATAGATGTCTCATAGACCACTAGCTTGATAGAAGGAAAACAAGACATCAGTCCAACATCGATTGTAAAATTTATAGATTGGCCGCTCACCTCCAACAATGACCAAAAGGTCAAACAAGGCTCATCGTGGATCTACAGAGACTTTCGGGTCCCAATCGAAGACAAAATGCTGCATGGATTCTTAGCACCAACACATCCTGCGCTCACCACTGGGAAGTTCCATATATAGAGAAAAGCTTGCTCCAAAAAACTACTACTTCATGTGTAGATGGCACTCAAAGGAAACAAAAAACAACCATAGTGCAATATTGCCAGATAAATTAAAACTTGTTTAATAAAAAACTGCTTACATCAAGTAAGAACAAAATCCGCAATATAAAATGGGAGTACAACCATGCTTCCGCAATAGACACCGGAAGTGACGTCACAAGGCTCCATCTGACGCGATGCGTCACTGGTAACGTGACTTCCTCAGGGATAAGAACCACGTGACGAGCACCGGGTATTTATGCCCCATCTACACCAGTGGGTTTGCCTTAGTAACAAGTGAGTCATCAGTTCATTTGTGTCCTATGTAATTAATTGGCCAATAAGAAAAAAAACACCAGTAATTGCCAGAAAACTACCTAGCAACCGAGGCTGATAGGTTGAGTTCAATACAATAAGTACAATGATAAAATGCGGACTAATACGGAGATTAAATATAAACATTATATAAATAATTACAAACATTTTATAGACAATCACAATCTACCAAAGGAGTTTAGGAGAGAAAAACACCCCAAACTACATTAAAAATAAAAAATGAAATAAAATGCAAAACGGGAGAAAGAGGTGCATTATAGTGACATCTAGTGGGCAAGAGCGATTATGCTGCCAAGTGAATCCTATATGAAGAATGTATGAAGAAGAAGAAGAATGAATGTATGTAAATAACATTTAGTGGGCAAGAACAGTATCACTAAATTGATCCTATATGTATATACGTATAAGAATGGCTTAAGATTGTCAGCATGATGCCAATGTCCACATGGGACATACAGTAATTGTGTTGACATTACACGTAGGAGGATAAAGTAGAGAAGAGAAAGAAAAAAATAAACATCTAGTAATAAGAGATGAAGCAATTAAGGTCAAAATCAATATTTAACCCTTGGGGGTGGACTGATTTCATTTCAAAAATCCATTTAGATTTGCATCTACTAAGCGTATTGACCCTATTGCTCCCTTTCCAGTTTGGTGTATGTCTTTCAATTGCCCAGAATTTCAATACTGAAGGATCTTGTGAATGAAATTGGGCAAAATGCCTAGGGACAGTATGATTAGTGAACTCCTTGCATATTTTTTGAATATGCTCTCAAATCCTTTTCCACATAGGACGTTTGGGTCTGCCTATGTATTGTTTTAAACACAGACATTGGAGGACATATACCACCCCTTCTGTCCTACATGAAATTAACTCTTTGATCTGGTATTCCTTATTTGTAACGGTGGACTTGAAATGATCTCCTTTTTGACCATTCAGCTTGGTGTTCTTGCATGCATAGCATCTCCTACATGGAAATAAACCTTTTCCTTGCAAACAAAGGTAAAACTAGCTAATTGGCTGGGAGGATCAGGGATATTCTTCGCCATCATATCTCGTAAAGTGGGTGCTCGCCTGTACGTGAATTTTGGAACTACTGATAAAATGGTACACAACTGGGAATCAGCTCTTAGAACGGACCATGTTTCTTAAATATTTGTTCTATTTGCTTATGCTGTACATTATAATTCAAGTTGATGGGAAGATCATAGGTGTTTTTTTCATTTCTAGATTGATCTAAGGTCAGAGATGTCCTCTCCATTCTAGTAACTTTACTATTACTATCATACTATTTTATGATTAATGAAATCTTCATTGTATCCTCTTTGTATAAATCTGTTACCGATGAATATTACCTGTTCGTTCAAATCTTGTTCATTAGTACAATTTCTGCGTAATCTAATCAGCTGTCCTTTTGGTATATTGATGAGCCACGGGTCGTGATGGCAACTATCAGTTGGGATGTAACTATTCCTATCAACCTGTTTGAAAAAGGATTTCGTGATGAATTTGAGGTCTTTAAACTCTATAATTAAATCAAGAAAGTGTATTGATGTATTGCTATATCCCAATGACAGCCGTATATTTTTCGCGTTAACATTCAGCTGTTGGAAGAAAGCATTCAGACTCTCTTCATCCCCTGTCCAAATTACTATGACATCGTTCATGTACCTCCTGTACAGTAGGAGTCTTTGGGGGATTATTAAAAACGCTTTCTTCTTCCCACTTTGCCATAAATATATTGGCTACACTTGGTACGTAGCGAGCAACCATGGCGATCCCCTTAATTTGTTTGTAGTAGTCTGAGTTAAACCAAAAATAATTGTGTCTAAGCCCATAATCCAGACATTTATATAAATATGATTTCTGCTTAGATGGTAACTCACTAAAAATATTAAAGGTCCATTTGGCTGATTGTGTAGCTTCATCATGGTCAATAATTGCATACAATGAGGGCACATCTGCCATTGCTAATAACAACCGTGCATTTCTCACTTCAATTCCATCAAGGATCTGTTTAAGATGTTTGGTGTCCCGTAAATAGGATTGGGTATTTGGTACCAACGGTTACAAGAACATGTCAATATATTCCCTCCAATCTACAATCTAGCATTAACGGACTGTATGGCATTGACAGTAGGTCTCCCTGGTAGGTGGACCTGGTTCTTATGTAGTTTTAGGTATGGTATATATCACAGGTACATGGCAAGTTTGGGGTAACAGATATTTAGCTTTGTCGTTTAGAATATTTTTCCTTATTCCCAGTTGTATTAAGCATTAAAAACTTCCACATGTTCATTATTATGAATCTGTGGGTTAAATAACGATTTATTCCTCACTTGTGTATGAGTACTCTCACTGGTTAGGTTCTGTGGCCTTTGGCTCGTAGCGACAGATTTTTTCAGCATATACTTCTGGATATATTTCCTGGTATATTTCTGAATATCTACATAGGTGTCGAATTTATTCAAATTGCATGTAGGTGCAAATTTCAGACCTTTGTCCAGTACTTTTTAATTAGTTTAGGGTTAGTTTGGATCCACTTAGGTTAAAAACACCTTCTCCTAATGGTCTCTTTTTATTTGAGCCTTCCATCCTGCTCGGCAGCCCCTCTTTGATTTGGACTTTTTATTTGGTCTTACATTCTCTCTTGCCGGGGTGGAGATCTTTCGTGTCTCCAGTGGTCTAAAAAAGGTCTCGGTGGACCTTCTTCATAATAGTTCCTTAGTGGCTCAAATCTATTATGGGTAGGAATTGGACTTCTCATTGAATAATCATAGTAGTTCAGTTGGTTCCCATAATTGTTGTAATAGTTGGGTTGTGGATTTCTAGGTCTATTACCATTTCTGTTCTGACACCAATTCGCATAATTATTTCCATAATTATTACCGTATTGTCCGTTACCCTTGGGGCCATATTGGTTCCCATGTTAATTATCATTATTGTTCCCATAGTTTCCATATTGGCTTCCATATTGGTTTCCATGGTTGTAACCATTCAGTCTTCTTGGTGATTTAAACCAAGGTTTTTGGTTTCCCTTATTTTGCCACCAAGGTTCTTGGTGCTTGATGATCACCCCTAGGTTCCAACCGAGGAGGACGAATCGGTGTCATCGGTTCTTGATCTCTTTGGGGAGAGGTGATTTGAACCTCTCTTTCAGGTGTGGTAATTGTAGATGTGAGATTACCACCCTTTAATTGGAGTTACCATTTAAATACCTGGTCTTGCTTGAAGTCATTTGTATCTCTCAGGTATTTTTTCTTTTTTCTCTGTTTCACTTCATGATCCTTTTGTTCCAACACCCTATTGAGTTGTTGGGTGAGTGTTGTGAATTGAGCTAGCTCTCTATGTGTTTCCAGTTGCACTTTACACTCTGCTATCTGCTTATTGATCCCACTCATTTTCCCTTGTTTTCTCTTAATCAAAAATTGTAATACTTCCAAACCTTTATCGTTAAAGAACTTATACCACTCATCCACTGAGTCTTCTTGGGACAAGTTGTTCTTTAATGTATTGCTCATGGGTGATAAGATCCCACCACAGGCTCACCTTTGTTTCCATAAGGTGGCCACATTTTCTTAAAATACTTTCCATATCTCTGGTGTCTATTGCAGAAGTGTGGCGAGGAGGCGAGTGTGTCACTACTCCCATTTTATATTGTGGATTTTGTTTTTTTTTGAAGTAAGCAGTTTTTTATTAAACAAGTTTTACTTTATCTGGCAATATTGCACTATGGTTGTTTTTTGTTTCCTTTGAGTGCCATCTACACACGAAGTAGCATTTCGTCTTCGCTTGGGATCCGAAAGTCTCCGTAGATCCACCAGCAGGATTCCCCATTTGCTATCTGAGCCTTGTTTGACCTTTTGGTCATTGTTGGAGGTGAGCAGCCAATCTATAAATTTTACAATCGAAGTTGGACTGATGTTTTGTTTTCCTTCTATCAAGCTACTGGTCTATGAGACATCTATCGCTATATAAACTGATTCCTACCATTTGGTTTTACTGGGGCTTTTTTTGCACTATATTTTAGTTTATTTTTAGGTTGTATGTTAACAGCCCATTATAAGCGCACCACTCCCCCCTTCTTTTTTCATTTGTTTATACAATGGTTTGAGTACACTACTAAGTGGTTGCAGCTGTTCACATTCATTTTATTCTTTTGAGTTTATTCTGATTTTCTATTTAACTATATTCATTGGAGTTTGATGTTCTATTTTTACTTTAAACTATACATAGTAGCGCGCAAGTTTCATCCCTATAACACAAATCCTATTAATTTGTCTCCTGTTCACATCTGAGCATTCTGTTGCCTAAATCAAAATGCCCATCGCTCAAAAAAGTACACGAGCTTCTTTTTTAGCAGATTACAGGTGTTTTATTTCCTTTACATTGGTGACCTTTTGAACTTCAAAATGCCTGTACAAAAACGCCCGAAAAAAAGCGCCTAATAGGCAGTGACAGGTACTCTTTGTGGTGGGATCTGGGGTCTATAAGACCCCAAACCCCTCCTTTGCACTTAAAAGCATTTAGGTTTGGCAGTTTTAAATACTATAATTTTTAAAAAAATTTGGCGCCTTTAAGTCTTCAATAAACCGGAAGTGATGTCATGACTAGTAACTGGGTTACTAGATTCGAGACCTGATCAAAGCCAATATCGGCTTTGTTTGGGTCTCCAGCCAGCTGGGCAGAGCAGCGGAAGGCGGGGACGTCCCCTCGCACTGCTTGGCATAACAGCCGAGCGGCTGCTTAGCCACATCGGTTGTTATCAGGAGAAAGCTGTCCGTCAGCTCTAAAAAACGATACTGGGGTGATGCCTGCAGCTGCAAGCATCACTCCAGTACAACCCCTTCAAGCCGAGGCCGCATATTTGGGTTACATCGGCGTGAAGGGGTTAAACCCTCTTACATGCGCTTTCTCTCCCCTGATGCTGTAGCGGGCTCAGTGATTGAGAGCTCTCCTGTGATGGTGGAGATGAACAGTAACAGCAACATATGTAAATTAATAAGTGCAGCGCTAAAATTAATAACTAAAAACAATCACTAAATAAAAAAGTTCAATAAAGTTCATATGTTCGTGAATTGAAACACATGTAGATAAAGAGGCACACAGACGTCACTGGTGATAAAGGGTGCTTCATGCAAAAGTTTAAGGTGATCCTTGGTCCGTGCTCACACCATTTGTTTAGCCAAACTGCTCACCTTGCTTAATAGACCCCTGAACTAACAGGAAGGTCATGAGAGCTTTCACCACCTCTGGTGGTAATGGTAAACTTGTAGATGGAAGCTGGGCACCTCTCGGACTCCGCAGATAAGCCTTGTAACTCTCCCGCAGCAACATATAATACAAAGAAAAGATCTAGTGCTCTCTGTATGACTTGTAAAAGGTAACATTTATTAAAAGACGGGTACTCACATAGATAGCACTTAGTCCAAGTGCTAGGATATCAAGCATTAAAAGACTGGTAACAGCAAAGCTGGTAAGGTGGCCGTAGTGACATTAAGATGAACTCCCGCACGCGTATCGTCCATAGGACTTCCTCAGCGATAATCACCAGTGACGTCTGTGTGCCTCTTTATCTACATGTGTTTCAATTCACGAACATATGAACTTTATTGAACTTTTTTATTTAGTGATTGTTTTTAGTTATTAATTTTAGCGCTGCACTTATTAATTTACATAGTTCAAAAGGGTTTATATATTTGCCTTTAGTGTTCAGCTGCTGTGAGTAGTCATTGAGTTTTGCGCTGACTGTTTGTTTCTGATCAGTAACAGCAACATCCTGGAGTTTTTCAGTAAGGCTTCATGAGGTACTTAAATAGCCTACACCTAAAGAAAGGGCATTTTTCAACTCTAGTCAAAGCTGTACAGTTTGTTTTTATCTACAGATGCCCCTTGTCTGCATAGGCAGTTTTTTGGTAGAGGTGAACTACCCCTTTAAGTGGAACTAAAGACAAAAATACTTACCTTGCTTCCAGCGGTCCTCTGACGCCCATGAGGTTACATCTTCTCCCCAGCTTCTGGGTGCCAGTCTTCAGTTATGTTTTTTTTTTTTTTTTAATTCCTTTGTTTCTGTCAATAATGTTACAGTTCAGTGGACAAAAAACACATGACAACATATATAAGAATAGTAAAAACAAAAACTTAAAGGGTTAAATGCCATATTAGTAGTGTAAAACAACATTTCCCTCGATTAAGCAATCTGCAAAACATATATATAGGGAATGAACCATGCGAGATAGCTGTCTATGAGCCAAACCGGGGAAGTTTCCTGAGAGTAACCCTATTTACCCACTCAGACCTGTATAGCTATCAAGGCCAGACAGTGAATAAAATATTCTCAGCTGGTTGGGAGGGATAACCCCTAGGGGACCAGCGGAGTCCAGTTATGACATGATATTCATCATATCTGACTAAACCTTCCCAAAACTGGGTGATTGTGGAGGAAGACAGAGAGAAAGGGATGGAGAAAGTGGGGAAGAATATAATTCCCCGCAGAAAGGGAAATAAAATAGAGGAGTGGGTAGAAAGGTAGTGAAGGGGGAAGGTTAAAAGAGAGGATGGATTAGGAGAGTAAAAGGAAGGAGGGAGTGGTGGTGGAGCCCTCGGACCAGGAGGCAACCCCATCCCAGGGGTCACTCAGCCTGTGCCACCTCTCGGAGGTATGCCTCAGAGTAAATATAATGTTGCCATGGTCGCCATGTCTCCTGAAAGTCCTCCTCCCTGCCGTACAGGGTGGCAGTGAGATCCTCCATGTTTCGCAAATCATTGACCTTGGCATACCACTGGGATTTTGTTGGTGGGGTCTCCGATCTCCAACACAGGGGTATGCATGCCTTGGCGGCATTCAATAACTAAATAGTAAGGGAGGCTTTATATTTCTTGATTGGTCGTCTAGAGAGGTGCAGCAAGCAGGCCCCGGGATCCCCCTCCAAAGTGACATCAGTCAAGTGTCTGTGCGTGCCACCTCCAGCCAGTAGGGTTTGATTTTAGGGCAGTCCCAAAAGATGTGAAACATTGTTCCCTCTCCCACTCCACATCGCCAGCAGAGACTAGGGACTTGCGGAAAAAAACGATGCAGAGTGGAAGGCACTCTGTACCAACGAGTCACAATTTTATAACAGGTCTCTTGGACTCTGGTGGCAAGGATGATTTCTGGGCGAAATGTAAAATGTTTTCCCTCTGTGACTCATCAAAATGAACTCCCAGGTCCTCTTCCCACTTAGAGAGGAAGGGGGGGATAAACCCTTCTACTGGTGAGATCAGGGAGGAATAGATTAGGGACAAGGAGTGGCGGATTGGTTCTTTGCGGCCACATATTTGTTCCAGCTCCGTAAGCGGAGTCCGTGCACATTGGCATAAAAAGTTACGCAGTTGGAGACTGCTCAAAAAATCCAGTGGGGGGTTTGAGACCTCCAACCCAGCAGCTGCAGTGAGTTGGCCATTCGGGCCGAGAAAGTCGTGGAAGTGTGGCCAACTCCCCCCTGCCATCAGGGACCTAAAAATAGGACCTCGACAACCGGGCACAAAGTCTGGATTACCCAAAATTGGCACCATGGGGGAGGGTATCGGAGATACCGAGGAATGTCGGAAGGTATCTCTGGCAACCTGCAACCTGAATTGTGCTTCCTAACGTGGGGTGGTCAACAAGGGCTTTTGGTAAAGGAGTAGCAATCCATAGCCAGCTCTTGGCCGTGCCGTCAGAGTCCTCCAGCTCCATTGCTACCCACTATTTTGCCTCCGCATGGCAGTGCCAATTGACCACTCTAGTAAGATGTGCTGCCCTGTAGTAGGCTTTCATGTCAGGGAGGCCAACCCCACCCCTGTGCTTTGCCATATGGAGGATTTGCAATTTGATGCGGGGCTTACGGTGTGACCAGACAAATTCGCGAAATATTGAGTCAATTCGCTTAAAGAAAGGAGGAGGAAGGCGAATGGGAAGGGCTTGTAACAAGTAAAGCACCCTGGGCAATGCGGTCATCTTGATGGCGTTACATTGTCCAAACCAAGTTAAGGTAAGGGAGTGCCAATGGTGTAAATCCGTTTTGAGACGAAGAAGTAATGGGGCAAAGTTCGCTTGATAGAGATTGGCAGGGTCGGGGGTAATGTCTACCCCTAGGTAGGGGATAGTGTTGGTTGCCCAGTGGAATTGGTATTCTGAGCGCAGTCGGCGGATTATGTCTGCGCCCACCGTGATATTAAGTAGGGAGGATTTGGTCATATTGATTTGAAACAGGGAAAGAGCCCCATATTCCTGAAGGGAGTGAAGTAGCATAGGGAGCGAGGCAAGTGGGTCCGCTAGGAAAAAGATGAGGTCGTCCGCAAAAGCGGCAACTTTATGAGCCCCAGGAAGATTTGTGGTAACAATGCCTAGGTTTGCCCTTATCCTGCATAGAAAGGGTTCTAGAGTGAGTATGAAGATCAGCGGAGACAAAAGACAGCCCTGTCGGGTACCATTTCGAATGTTAAAGTAGCTCGACCTTGTCTCATTAACCTTCACCGCGGCTGTGGGATGGGAGTAGAGGGAAAAATCCAACTGAGCATCGACGAGCGGAGACCAATGTGCTCTAAGGTGGCCCGTATAAAGGACCAATCTACCCGGTCGAAAGCCTTCTCCGTGTCTTTTGACAGCAGGAGAAGGGGTCGCCGTGAGGTCCTAGCTGCATGGATAAGGTTTACCACCCTAATGGTGTTGTCACGGGGTTCACGCTGTGGTACAAAGCCTGCTTGGTATTTATGAATTAGGCTCGGTATATGTAGGATTAACCTATTCGCCAGTATCTTGGCAAACAATTTCAGATCAGCGTTTAGGAGAGCTATCGGCCGATAGCTCCCACAACGCAGTAGATCCTTCCCCTCCTTTGGGATGAGGGATATGTAAGCTCTAAGGGTGTCTATGGGAAATGAATTGCCTTTTGTGATCGAATTAAGTGCAGATACCAAGGGCTTGGAAAGCGTCTCAAAAAAAGTCTTGTAGTATGCTGGTGTAAGACCGTCGGGGCCTGGGGCTTTCCTTGGCTTCAAGTTAGCCAGTGCTACACCCAACTCCTCTGAGGTAATGGGCTCCTCCAATTCTTCCTGAACAGTGGCTGGAAGGGAGGGCATGCCTGAGGTGGCTAAGTATGTGCGCGGAGTAAATCCCCCGGCGGAATTAGGGTCCTCAGACGAGGGCCTGTCTAGGTTATAGAGACCGTCATAGAACGACCGAAACTCTTCTGCCATATCGGAGGATGTGGACACCTTCCGGCCTGATGATGCCAAAATGTGGGAAATATAGGTTTTAGTACGGGGGCCTCGCAGTGCTCTGGCTAGGAGGGAGCCAGGTTTGTTTGAGAACTCGTACATCGTACGGCGTGCCCAAACCAGCTTTTGTTTCCTTTTATGAAATAGAAGTGAGCGAAGTTCTTCGCGAGCTTTAAGGAGTTCCTGGTAGGTGGAGCGAGCAAGACTAGCCTTGTGGGAGCACTCTAAGGACCGGATCTGAAGATTGTCAATGCGTCGTGTGCTCTCCCGTTTAAGACGGGCTCCTATGCTAATTAAAATGCCCCTAACAACCGTCTTATGGGCCTCCCACGTCACTAAGGGATTGGGGACCGAGGCTTCGTTAATGGAAAAATATTCCTGTAACTTGGCCTGAACCTCCGCGCGAATCTCCTCTGACTGCAGCATAGCCTCATTTAGTCTCCATGAGGGTGGGGTTCGGGTCACCGGTCCCAATTGAAGTGTTAGGTGTATCAGTGCATGGTCTGAAAACGAAATTACATCTATGGAAGTGGCCACCACCCTAGCTACGTCCACGATACCGATTTTGCTACAAGGATGCTGACCCCCTTGGATTTGGAGATGGGCGATATGCTGTGGTATGCCATCGGAAATGTCAATTTAGGAATACGATCGCCATGGAAGTGCGTTTCCTGTAAAAAGGCATCTTGAGTTTTACCTTTGCGTAAATCAGCTAAAAGTTGAGAACGCTTTTCTGGGACATTGAGGCCACGTACATTGAGGGAGGTAACCTTTAGGAGACTCATTGCGTTGTCTGTCGTCAAGGCAATCACTGTTATTAAAGTGAGGAGAGCAATCGTCCCCAACCCACGTCCCCACGCAGCCGAGGGGTAACACCACCGAGGGAGAAAGGGGGGCAAGGACAGGGGTGGGTAGATGGGGAGAGTGGAAAGTGTGGTAGAAGGGGAGGGAGAGAGAAAGGTTTAAAGGGAAGATAGATCTTTTAATAGAATTACTCTATAGACCCCCGATTAGCACCAAAGATTCCAATCGGGAGACCGCCCTAAATGGGGATGGTCAGAGCAGTGAGGGTGGCTTTTTGTCAAGCAGTTAAATAACCACAAGTTAGACAAAAAAAAAGTCGTTCTGTTAGGAGATGCACTAGGTGAGGACAATGAGAACCATAGAAAAGATATAACATTAGAACCAGCTTAATATCAGATAAACTCTAACGAACTACTGTCGTTTATATGACATATGGAGATATCTGTTTACTATAGCCGCATAGCGTTGATGCACTAGTGGGAAGGTCCCATAGCGAGAGGGTCCCGCACATGCCATGTGTACCAAAGGGTAGAGCCTGCATAGGGCCCCCCGCGTCCCACCCACCAGTGCATCAAGACCGGGCACCGTCCCTCTTGAAGAGCAGATACTCTCCACAGATGGAAGGAAAAGCAAAGTTAAGAGAGCCGCAACAAAGGATAAGTAGCCTAAAAATAACACAAAAACACAGAGACATAAAAAACGAGGCAGCCTGTAATGTGACTATTGGTTAGGCCCTGTTATACCAAAACATAGGTAGATCAGCACATGATGCCCACTAGCGGATGAGGGGACAACCCATGGGGATGAGGTCCGGTGCCACATCCCAATGAGCCCCGACATACAATACAATTAGGCATGGTCCCAATATTGACAGCCAAAGGATGTCAAGTACGCTCCGGAATTAGGGGCACAGGGCCAGTGCACCGGAACCCATCCCAAGAAGCCAGTCACCCCACCACCCACCACAGAAAGAGGCCAAACCGAGGAAATGATGAGCAGAGAGACATATGTCAACTCCTATTGCGGCCTGCCAACATAGTGTGTACAATTTCCCTCCCCCCCTGCTCGCCAAGTGAACCCCAAAGTGAGAGTTGACTCAGAGTGAAAAAGTCTTCTTCTGAGGGAGACATATCTGGTCAGTCAGTAGTGGAAAAGGGGGGGGGGGAGAGCCCACAAAAACATGGCTCCTAGATTTAGTCAAATGCTTGGTAGTTGACGGGGATGTTCCTGTAGAGGTCACCAAAAAGAGGGGGGTGATGAAAGCTGCAGACAGGGAATACTGCATAGTCTTACCAGTTCGGTTGGAATGCGGTCAGTCCTCAGATGATGTCGGATGCGGTCTGAAGGCTTCTCGGTTTGGTGGACGGAAATGCGGACGCCTGACCCGTTGTTGCCTGGGCATAGCTGGACCTGGTGTCTCCTGAGAAAGCAGATAGTCAAACCAGTTAGGCACACTGACGGCAGGCTTGGCGATGAAGTGGAATAGGTCAGGGAGCTGGTCGGGTGTGCGGAGATGGAATTCTAATCCTTGCTTCTTAACAATCAGGTGGAAGGGATGGCCCCAGCGGTATGTGGCATCAGCTTCCCTTATCACCTCCAGCAGGGGCCGCATCAGACCTCACATGATATGAGTTTGCCTGGATATATTAGGGAAGATCCGTATGGGGGCCCCGTCAAAGTCAATCAGGCCCTTCTCCCAAGCCAGGCGTAGGATGTCCTCCTTAATTGTGAAAAAGTGCACCCTGCACAGGATGTCCCGGGGGAGATCTAGGTCGGCCGATGTCCATGGAGCAGAAGGAGGGGCCCTGGGACCCGGTATGCGGTGTTCCCTATTCAGTTCCAAGTCTGTGGTAGGTGGTTTGCCCAGAACCTGGTTCAGAATAGCAACAACGGTGGAGCGGAGATCTGGACCCATGGTGGCCTCCGGGATACCTCTGAGGCGTAAATTGTTCCGCCTGCTCCTGTTCTCGCCGTCATACAGCCGCAGGTGAACATCCACAAGATGGCGATGAAAAGCATTATGCTCTGTCTCTAGGGATGTAATGCGGGCATTAGTGGTTGCATTTGAGGACTCCATAACAGTTACCCTCTCCTCCACTGTGTCTACTTGCTGTTTCAAGTCATGCAGTTCTCTTGTGAGAGCGTTCACAATCGAGGTAGCCATGGCGTTTAAGTCCTGCTTGGTAGGTAGGCCCGAGACTATGTCCCTTAGGGATCCCTCCATAAGGCCGCTCATTCCCCCTGTGCTCTCAGGTGACAATGGAGTGTCCACAAACGGATTAGCAGGGGACTGTATGGGAGAGTGTGCCCTGTGAGGGAGAGGAGGAAAATCCTCCTCCGCTGCAGTGACATCTACCTGCATGCCCTTCTTGCTTGTTGCGGCGGTGCTCGCCGGAGGAACTCGTGGCGGCGCCATCTTGCTCCGGCCGGTCGGCGAGGAAACTTGGTGCTGCCGCAGGAAATAATGGGAGATTTCGGGTCCCCTCCGTTCCTTGATGGCCGGCGGGTGTTTGCGGTCCCCTGGCATGTGAAGCTGGCTTGGCTGATAAGCTCTACGGGTGATTCTAAGCCCGTTCTAGTGCAGAGCTCCCGGCGGTGCGTCCTCACGCTTCCATAGCTAAGCCACGCCCCCTCTTCAGTTATGTTGATTGGCTGGTGTGAGATGACTTTAATCCCGCAGGAGCGCAGTCTTCCCAGCACACAGGCACTGTGCAAAATTTCAGGTAAGCTGTACATGCGCAGCTCCGTATACATTCTACAGAGGATTGCAAATAGGCAGGTAAATGTATTTGATGGCCTTATTCACATTGGGTGTATGAATCCATGCCCTGTGTGAGGGCCATGTTTACCAGTATGAAGATGCACAGGTGTTCCGTCCATACCCTTGCAGGCAGTCCCAAAGCTAATAAAAGTTTTTTATTTTTCAGCTTTAGTTCCACTTTCAAGAGTAACTTCACCCATTTTTTTTTTAATTAAGTCAGCAGCTGCAATTACTGTAGTTGCTGACCTTTAAAAGTCAGGTACTTACCAGTCCATGGGTTTCAGCACTGTGTTCCCGCAGCCAAGCTGTTCCCTCTCACCACTGTGGGTCCCCGACACCGCCATCCTGGATGTGGGAGAGGGCTTTGACTTCCTGATGAATGTGTGAGATTGCGTGGCGCAGTCAGTCTAGATGCACATCTATGCATGTTGCTTTTCAGCGTTTCTGCAGTGCTTTTTGCAGTGCTTGCTGCGTTTTTGGACACATGTTTTTACCGCGATTTGTGTTTTTTTTTTTTTTTTTTACACTGTTTATAGCTGGTTGCTAAGGAGGGGGCCAGGAAGCCGGCCGCCGTGTCCTTAAGAACCGATGAGTCATCAGCTGTCAGCTGGCTTCCCGCTCAATTATAAAAAAAAAAAAATGCCGGCTAAAAAAAAAAAATTGTAAAAAAAAACAGCGTGGGGTCCCCCCCCAAGTCCATACCAGGCCCTTGGGTCTAGTATGGATTCAGAAGGGACCCCCACACACCAAAATTTTTTTTTAAATGGCGTGGGGTTCCCCCCAGAATCCATAACAGACCCTTATCCGAGCATGTAGCCCGGCAGGTCAGGAAAGGGAGGGGACGAGCGAGCGCCACCACCCCCACAAACCATACCAGGCCGCATGCCCCCAACATGGGGGGATGGGTGCTTTGGGGCAGGGGGGGCCGCGCCCCCCGAACCCCAAAGAACCTTGGGGACAAGGGCCTCTTCCCGACAACCCTTGCCGGGTGGGTGGCTTATCGGAATCTGGAAGCCCCCTTTAACAAGGGGGCCCCCAGATCCCACCTCCCCCCCCTATGTGAATGAGTATGGGGTACTACCCATTCACTAAAAAAAAATGTTAAAAAATACAGTAGAGAGTTTTTGACAAGTCTTTTATTAAAAATCTTCTTCTTCTTCTCCGCTTCTTCCTCTGGTCTTCCTCCATCTTCTCCTGCATTGTCATCCTCCGGTCTTCTCCTTCCCCCCCGGCAGTCCCATCCCCCCACAGTTAGAATCACTCCCTAGGACACACAGTTAACCCCTTGATACAGCTTTAGCAGGTGCCTTGCCGGAGCTGATGCGTGTGTCCGGCGCCCACCATGTCCGCCGGCCACCCGCAATCGCACCACAGAGAGCCAGAATGGGTATCTGTCAATGTAAACAAACAGATCCTTCTGACAGGGGAGTACAGAGTGATCATCTGTTCCTAGTGATCAGGAACAACGATCTCTCTGTCAGTACACTCCCCCCACAGTTAGAAACACCTCCCTAGGCAACGCTTAACCCCTTCATTGCCCCTTACTGTTAACCCCTTCCCTGCCAGTGTCATTTCTACAGTAATCAGTGCATTTTTATAGCACTGATCGCTGTCAGTGGTCCCAAAAACGTGTCAAAATTGTCCGATCTGTCCCCCACAATGTTGCAGTCCCAATAAAAATCGCAGATCACCGCCATTACTAATAAAAAATAATAAAAATGCCATAAATATAGCCCCTATTTTGTAGACACTATAACTTTTGCGCAAACCAATCAATATACGATTATGGCGGGTTTTTTTGGTTTTTTTTTTACCAAAAATATGTAGACGCATACATATTGGCCTTAACTGAGGAAGAAATTTGTTTTTTAAAAACATTTTTGGGCACATTTATTATAGCAAAAAGTAAAAAATATTGTTTTGTTTTTTTAAATTGTTGCTTTTTTTTTTGTTTATAGCGCAAAAAATAAAAATCGCAGAGGTGATCAATTAGCACCAAAAAAAAGCTCTATTTGTGGGGAACATTTTAAAACTGAGTTTATAGCAGCATCCAAAAAGCAAAACATGTATTTTATTTCAACATGCGTTGTACACTGTTCACTCCTGGAGCCCCGGAGCCATGGTCAGAGGAGACAACAGAAGCAACCAGACTCCATGGTACTGGGTCAGGTCCCCTAAAAAGACCTAAAGGCACGACTGACTCTGTTTTCTATAAGGCAAAAGGGTCCAGCCCATTCGGTGAGTCTCAAATTTACACTACCCCCAAGAGGTGGATCACCACAGTATTGGGACTTGGAGCACTATAGCACTTTCTGGCACAAAGAAAAGGACTATTTGCACTATACCACTATAGGCACTTTAAATATATTGCACTGTTGTCACTTCTTATCATTTATTCACTTTTTAACATTTGTTTATTAATTTATGCACTGTGTATATGATGTAATATTGTCGCCTTATTATTAAATTTAATCTATTGGTACGCAACTATTTAGTTGGTATAAGGATCCACTTCCATAATATTTAGTATCAGGTCATACCCTTAATTCCCAGGTTATTCATTAGAAACTTATAACAACTAGGAGGAGCAAGCACTGTTTAATTTACTTTCATGAATTTATTGCAGCTCACTCTTTGATGTGATGGCTGCAATTGTTTTCTTTTAGGCTTTTTTTCTTTTATTTTCACCAGGTGACCTGGCCAGTAAGTCTGTTTTTCTAAAGAACAAGCTGTCCTGCAGATGTATCAGTTTACAGGGATGAGACCATAAGCAATTTACCACTGACAGGGGTGCTTACAATGATCAGCTTTTTATTCATGTAAAACCTTTATCCCAAAAGGAGAAAAACTGTTTGGTGTAACTGATTATAAAGTGTGAGCTAGAGGGTGGCTTCAGTTTGTTACTTAATTTAAATCTGCTAGTACAATCAACACTCCCCCCCCCCCCCCCCCCGATTACCAATGCTGCTGTCTGCTGTGCCCCTGTTGCTCCTTCATCCAGAGTGGGTTCACTTTTTTTTGAGCTGCAGTGTGCATGAGCCCTAATACAGGAGGTGTGTCACTGGGCCAGATCAGGTGAAAACAGAGGGGAAAAAAGCATAAAAAACAAAGCTTGTTCAGACACCACGTCTAAGGATTAGTAAGCTGCAATATACTACATTTTTGGTTTTTAGTGTAATACCGCTTTTTAATCACTGGCCTACTGGGGCATTTATTTATTTATTTATTGGCACACATGCTAAAATGTGCATTTTTTTTGCTTGAAATTACTGTGTAACCCCCCAAAAAGTATATAATTTCTGAAAGAAGAGATCTTCAAGAATAAAATGGTGGTAGTTGCAATTTTTTATATTTGCTCAGTTATTTAATAAACGCTTATTTTCAGGAAAAGAAAACTAAAATATTTTTGTTCAAATACAATATTATGCCATTTTTTTTGATAAAATATAAAAGTGTTGCTTGCATCAAGAAAAAAGATACTAAACATGTCAAGTCTTAAAGCTGCGCATGCCTGTGGAATCACAAAAAAAGGATGGTACCCAAAATTTTCCATAGGTGATGCTTTAACCCTTTCGCCGCCAGATCCGTACGTCGCATGGACCTAATAGCGGGAGGTATCATATAGAATCCCAGTGGCTGCAGCCACCGGGATTGTGTGTGAAACTGACAGGCAGGAGTCTGAGAACATTGGTGCGGCCTTACTGCCGCCTGATCGCTCGCACACACCCCCGGTACAGGCACTACCCCCCCGCCCTGGTGCCCCACCATACTTACCAGGCTCCGCTTGCCAATTGGCAGGCCTGGGATCTCCATGGTGAGTGCCGGTGGGTAGAGGGGAAGGAGAAGAGCGGACACACTTTTAGACCCTGCATATCTCAATAAAGAGAACCTGTCACCTAAAAATCATCACATAGGGGACTGTTTGTCCCCTATGTGATTAAAAAAAAAAAGTTAAGTAAGAAAACTTTTTTTTTTTGCAAAAAAATAAAGTTACACCCAAGCATATAACCCCCCACCACCACATAAACACATGCACAAATGTAAACGCATGCGTCATAATTACATAGTAGGCGAGGTTGAAAAAAGACACGTCCATCAAGTCCAACCTATGTGTGTGATTTTATGTCAGTATCACATTGTATATCCCTGTATGTTGCGGTCGTTCAGGTGCCTATCTAATAGTTTCTTGAAATTATCGATGCCCCAGCCCCCCCCCCCCGCTGAAACCACTGCCTGTGGAAGAGAATTCCACATCCATCCTTACTGCTCTTACGGTAAAGAACCCTCTATGCGTCAGGGCACTTACACCTGAAAATGTAGATTGCGATACACTTGTAACATATCGCCTTGCGCACTGGAATGAGAGCAATAATTCTAACACAATACCTCCCTCATAACACTAAACTGATACCTAAAGGGGCTTTTGAAGCGTCGCCTATAGAAAATATAGGGTACTGAAGTTTGTCGCCATTTCACGGGCACACGTAAATTTAAGGTTTGGCCTGTTGGATATCTATTTACTCGGTGCAACTTCATCTTTTTTATTTTACCAAAAATCTGGGTATTGCGTTTGTTTGCCCTAAAATTCATAATAGTGTATTTTTTACTGAAATTTTGCGTTTCCTAGACTTTTGTGGTAATACCATGTGACAAAAAATTGCAACTACCACTATTTTATTCTTTAGGGTGTCTGCTTTCAGAAAATATATAATATTTGTGGATTTTGTGTAATCTTCAGGCCTAAAATGATTTTTTAAACATGTATGCAAAAAACGCAAAAACGGCACTGGTAGCGAAAGGGTTAAAAGCCTTTACAATTTAGAGCAGGGGAAGGCAACCTTAAAGAGGTGAAATCTACCTGAACTACATGGGAGAAGTCTAAGATCACCACACAGTGTTGCCGTGTCCCCTCCTCACACATTCAAACCTCTAATTGCCATACTACCGTGTGTCCCAATAGTGTGCATTGCACGGCAATCATGGGTTTAAATCACCACCTGTCAAACACACTGCCTGCTGCACTTGTGAATGAGCCTTCAGTAGCATTTGGCAGCGGCACCCTTATGACTTGTTCACGCATAAAGTTGGAGGGTGGTAAAACCCTGTGGCTGAGTCGCGCTTTTACCTCCCTCAATCCCTACCCCCCTTTAGCTGCTGAGGCAGCAGCCAAAGGTGTACACATGCTGCAGCAGGCATTAAGCCCCCTGTTGCTTTTCATGGGTGCTACCACCTGCCATTCGTGACCCATTCAAGTAAATGGGGCCACTCTGCAAGTGCCCTGCAACTGCATGCTTCTGCGGGGTCCAAGGGGTTAAAGCAGGTGGTGAGAAAGCAACACAATGCTGCCTGCTTTAACCCCTTGTTTGCTGTACTACAAAAGGTTGCAGGGCACTTCCAGAGCGGCCTCATTACCTTGAATGGGTTATGCTTGGCAGGTGCTACACCCACCAACCAAGACAGGGTGTATAACTCTTATGCCCCTTACACACGGTCGGACATTGATCGGACGTTCCGACAACAAAATCCTAGGATTTTATCCAACGGATGTTGGCTCAAACTTGTCTTGCATAGACACGGTCACACAAAGTTGTCGAAAAATCCGATCGTTCTGAACGCGGTGACGTAAAACACGTACGTCGGGACTATAAACGGGGCAGTAGCCAATAGCTTTCATCTCTTTATTTATTCTGAGCATGCGTGGCACTTTGTGCGTCGGATTTGTGTACACACGAACGGAATTTCCGGCAACGGATTTTGTTGTGGGAAAATTTTATAACCTGCTCTCAAACTTTGTGTGTCAGAAATTCCTATGGAAAATGTGTGATGGAGCCTACACACGGTCGGAATTTCCGACAACGAGGTCCTATCACACATTTTCCATCGGAAAATCCGACCGTGTGTACGGAGCATTACTGTGGCTGCGACATGTGTACACCCCTGGCCACTGCAGCTAAAATGGGTCCAGTTGGTACAGGGGTGATAAAAACATGCCATAACTATGGAGTTTTACCACCTCCCAAACTGCAGGATTAAGGCTGCTTTCACACTGATGTGCTGTGGTTTACCTGCACAGCAGGTGCACTGCAGTACATCTGCAACTTTCCTGGGTTAGCTGTGCTTTGCCTTAGGCCCCTTTCACACGGGGATGTCCGTTTTTACTACTCCGCTTGCCGGCGGATGACAAGTTCGTCTCTGCACTCTGTGCATGGACGGACCTGTCAGAGAGTCTGCTCTCCCCTATGGGGGAATCGGATGATTACGGACCGCCTGTCAGTTTTCATCCGATCCGATCCGCCAGACAAATGGAAAATAGGACATTTATCTGTCTGGATTTTGCGGAGCAGATTGGGGCGTATCGGATGTCAGCGGACATGTCACCACTGCCATCCGACACTCCATAGAGCTGTATGGAGCGACCGTTTAGACCCGCCTGAAAAAACTGACAGGCGGATCTGAACGGTCCGCATGTGTGAAAGGGGCCTTAGACTTCTATTATATCCTGCAGGTATGGTGCACTTTCAGAAAGTACAGGATAAAATAGAAGTCTATGGCTAAATGCAGCATACCCGCAGGAAAGTTGCCTGTACACTGCACTGCACCCACAGTGTGGGTAAACCGCAGCACATCAGTGTGAAAGCAGTCCTATACTATTATGCCCAGTGTATTGCTTCACAGTGACCTAAAGATCTCCTCTTTTGTGCTGCTGGCACCACACTGGAGACTGCTAGAAGGGATAAGAGGTGGAGTGCACTTGGTATTACTCATGGGATGGGAGCCAACACTACAGAGGAGGTATCAGCTTATGCGGCTCTTGCTCTCTACTACAGCTTCAACCTTACAAGTAGTCTTCTGCATTGCACTCTGTTTGATGCTCTGAAATGGTGGGTCAGCAAGCCCAGACCACAATCTACAGGATGCTGACCCGCCCCGGTTTAGAGTTAACTCGGATTTCCTGTCCAATATTCACAACTACAGCGCTATACTTCCAGAACTGGATACGAGGATCCCAGAATGCAGGGTGTTCTGTGAATGGACAAGGGGAGAGGAGAGGCAGGTGAATGACAGAATCTCCCCTTGTCCAGTCAGCGAACACAATGCATTCTTCACTGTCCTTCTCTCTGACAGCAATTACCTATTTTTAAAGCAGCTAATGGTAATTCTCCACTCACTTTCTGTCAAATAATAGAAAAATACCTATTTTGCAGGTGACTTTGCAAGTTCATTAGAGGGTTTTTTATCTCTTTGCATTCTGTGCATGGAGCTGTCTGCTTTTATTAGGGCAGATCAGAATTGTAACTAGCCACAAATAAGATGACATACTAGGTAGTAAGTAGATGGTTTTTGTTACTTGCTTATTTATTCCTACTACTGACACCTCTTGTGAATATTTTCATTGTAGGTACAGAAAATGTGTGCCGGAGTACAGATAACATTTGTGATGACTAATGAACAGTAGCAGAAATTTCACTAGAATATTATGGATGAACACAATGGTAAGTAATAAGTAAGACGATATGGGCAAGCATGGCTGAAAATAACTTAAAATGATGACATTCGCTTAAGTAGAGAACAATCTGGATAACCACAAAAAACTGCTTTCAATGGTTTACATTACGATAATCATGTTAAAGCGGAGTTCCACTCAAAAGTGGAACTTGCACTCATCTGATTCCTCCCCCCCTCCGGTGCCACAATTGGCACTTTTCGGCGGGGGGAGACAGGAGCCTCAGCCACGGCTATTGACGTCATGGCTGGGTCTCCCTCCTCCTTCCCCTGTGGCCGGGCCAGTAGCAGAGAGGAGCGAACCTTGCGCATGCACAGTAGGGTTCCCGGCGTGAAGCTGAAAGGCTACACTGCCGGGTACCCTTACCCGCAATGGCAGCAGCAGCACCCGACAGCTGATGGAAACAGCTGCGGTGCCAACATCGCTGAACTCCAGGACAGATCAGTGTCCTATTATTAAAAGCCAGCAACTGCAGTATGCGTAGCTGCTGGTTTTAATTTTTTTTATTTTTTGGGGCGGACCTCCACTTTAAGTTGAACCGTTTCTAAAAAGATAAAAAAATGGAATGTTGAAGGACTATGATTTTCCTTTAACCACTTCAATATGAGGCACTTTTACCCTCTTCCTGCTAAAAAAAATGAAAAAAAGACAGAAAATCTTGAAAAAAATGTTTTTTTCTTCGTTTCTGTTATAACATTTTGCAAACAAGTAATTTTTCTTCTTCACTGATGTGCACTGATAGGCTGCACTGATTGATTGGCACTGATGGGGCTACGCTGATAATCAAGGTACTGATGATCAGTGCCCTGATTTTCAGTGTAAACATTGTGCTGACAGGCGGCTCTCCTATTATCACACAGACACAGCGTTGGAGGAAAGGAATGCCAATAACCAGCAAGTCGGTTTACATGGGATCAGCTGTGATTAGACTCAGCTGATCACATGGTAAAGGACTGCTATGATTGGTCCTTTACAACGATTTGTGATCAGCTGTGTCCAAAGTGGGGCGGAGTTCTGGGAGGATGTCTATGGACGCCCCTCCAGAAATTGGAAGCCCGCGCTGTAGCCGTCTTTTGGCTATAGCACAGGTGGGAAGTAGTTAAGGTTTTAACTCTCCCTTTAATGCCTGCTTGAAAATAAAACCTATGATTGAGCAGTAAGCGCCAAGAACCCATTTCTTGCTTTGAAAGTTCAGTTCATGGATGGTAGTGACTCACCTAACATACTGAAAGTTTGTTAGGGCTTTCTGAATGTTCTGTAGTTCAGTTGTGTGCAGTGGGTATTCTTTTCCCTCATTTAGGCTTGGCACATGGTTGTCAGTGAAAGCTTCAAGTGCTGGCAGTTGGCTCAAGTGACAATCCTTCCTTAGTTAGATATTTGCATAGTTAGTCTAGTTGAAAAGACACAAGTCCATCCAGTTCAACCCAGAGAGAAAAAAACACACACACACAAACCTCTATATACACAATCTGATTTGATATTTCCTGAATCAACTTCACCTATAAATTTATATACAGTTATATTTTGAGCGTTTAGGAAAGAATCCAGGCCTTTAAAAAAAAAAAATCTACTGTGCTCTCAGCTCTTGAGGGAGTCTATTGGAGTGCCAGATATTGAAGTGGTAAAAGAGTAATGCCCTGTACACACAGTCGGACAGAATATGTGCGATCAGGGCTTGTTGTCTCCATCAGACTTTTTCCATCGGAATTTCCGACACACAAAGTTTGAGAGCAGGTTATAAAATTTTCCGACAACAAAATCCTTTCGCGTAAATTCCGACCATGTGTGGACAATTCCCACGCATGCTCAGAATAAATTGAGAGAGGAAAGCTATTGGCTACTGCCCTGTTTATAGTCCCGACGTACATGTTTTACGTCACCGTGTTCAGAACGATCGGATTTTCCAACAACTTTGTGCGACCATGTGTATGCAAGACAAGTTTGACCCAACTTAATCTCCTCTTCTCAAGAGAGAACACATTCGTCATCATCTTTCATCATATGAGCTCCTCCTATCAGTTTGGTTGCCCTTCTCTGCACTCTCTCCAGTTCCCTGAAACCTTTTTTGAGAACTGGTGCCAAAAACTGAACTGCATATTGCAGATGAGGTCTTACTACTGATTTATACAGGGGTAAAATTATGTCTTTCTCTCTGCAGTCCATACCTCTTTTAATACAAGAAAGACATTTTCTTACTTTGTAAATCGCAGCTTGGCATTGCATGTTTCAGTACAGTTTGGACTTTTTATGTCATTTAAGGATTTTGAGCGCAACTTTTTCTGTTCCATTGTTGTCTATTTTGTTATAGCTCACATTTTAATGTTGCTGCTTTTTATTCCAGGTTAATTCACAAAAGCACAGTATTGTTTTGTTGTTTTTCCTATTGCATGCTTTTATTATGATCTACCAGAGCACCCAGATCCTTCCCCATCATTGATTTCCCCCAGTTGTACCCCCCCTAGTATGTATGATGCATGCATATTCTTAGCCAGCCCCCAAGTGCATAACTTTACATTTATCAACATTAAACCTCATTTGCCATACAGTTGCCCAATTAAACAGTGCATTGAGGTCACTTTGTAAGTTGGAGACATCCTGAAAGGATGTTATTCCACTGCATAACTTGTTGTCATCTGCAAGGACTGAAATGGTACTTTTAATCCCAGACCCTATATAATTTATAGATATCTTAAAAAGTAAGGGTCCCAATACTCAACCTTGGGATACACCACTATTTACCTTAGGCAATTTAGAGTATGAATCATTAACCACTACTCTCTGAATATGTTCTTTTAGCTAGTTTCTTTTGGGCTTGTGATTACGTTATGGAGTGCTATATAAGAGTGCACCATTGCTTGCTTTACTATTTGTAAAATTTTCAATAAAAAATGTTAAAAGCAAAGAGTGCACCATAATGTACATACAACTGGAGACCTGGTTTCTGCTTTTTGGGTTGCCATGAGAATGTTGTTTTTTATCTCTTTTGCCGTAAGCTGAATGCCAGGCATGTCCTTCAATTGAAATATATCCCTTAGAAGCTACAATGGATACGGATCCACGGTGTATACAAAAGAGAGCTGAGCTATGGGGGAACCCAGCTAGTCCACCTACTACAGGCTGCCTGCAGAATTCCACAGGGAGTCAATACAAGGCCAGCCACCCTGCACAAGAAATTATGAGCGGAAGTGACCAGTCGGTCTTTATTATAGAAAATGCCTACACTAAAGTGCATGAGTTGTTTCATGTTTGATTGCTGCATAGATCTGTCAGAAATAAATAAAGGATATCAATATCCAATGGGCAATACACATGGCTCTTGTATTTAGTGATATTTGTTTAGTGATATTTTGAGCTTTTTGGCTATATTACGTTGCATCCTAATAAAAATGTGTTTTTATGTAACATACACAAACAGGCACTTTCTGTTTTTTCTAGAAACACCCTTGTTAATATTTTCTCAAGTCCTAATTTTCTTCGGTTTAAATTAAAATGTTGGCAGTATGAACTATCCAATAGTTCTAATTTTTTTTTTTTATAGATGATGACTGTCTGAGAGCACAGGAGCCAGAAGAGCCAATAGCAGATTTAAACAATGATAAATCATCACCACATACCCTGGGTAAAACGAAATCCCAGAAAGTGAGAAAGAAAAAAGACAGACATAAGGAGGAAAATAAAAATGATCAGAACCCCTGTGAGGATAGGCGTCGGAGCCTCCGGCAGTCCACTTTGGAATACAAGTGTCAACAAACTGTCAAAAGCTCCCTGGAGGTATCAAAGGTGCCTGTCCAATATTCATCCAGCAAGCCTCAAAAGAAGTGCATCTGCTCTGATTGTGGGCGTAGCTTCATATCCATGTCTCATCTGATAATTCATCAAAGATCACACACTGGGGAAAAACCATATGAATGTGCAAACTGTGGAAAGTGCTTTGCTAGGAAGTCCTCTCTGGTGATCCATGAGCGGATCCACAGTGGGGAAAGGCCATACAACTGCACACATTGTGGAAAGTGTTTTACCAGCAGTGCAACTCTGTCCACACACATCCGCATCCACACTGGAGAGAGACCATATGTCTGTTGGGAATGTGGGAAGAGCTTTACCAGTAACTCATCCCTCTTCATACATAACCGCACCCACACTGGGGAGAAGCCATATATATGTGTGGAATGTGGAAAGACCTTCTCATGTACGTCGGCTTTGGTCATACACAAGAGGTCTCACACCGGAGAGAAGCCATTTACCTGTGAGGAGTGTGGCAAGAGTTTCGCTGATAACTCCCGACTGGTCAAACATCGGATGGCTCATACAGGGAACTGGGCATATATATGCAGTGACTGTGGGAAAGGGTTTACCTGCATTTCCAATCTGAATGTCCATCAGAGATCACATACTGGAGAACGCCCATATGCTTGTGCTAAGTGTGACAAGAGGTTTGCCTACAACCGGGATCTGGTGCGACACCAAACCACTCACACTGGAGAGAGACCATATGCTTGTTCAGAGTGTGGAAAGAGGTTCACCCGCAAATCTCATCTTACGACACATCTAAAGATCCACTCCAGAGTAAAACTAGTCATATCATCGGAATAGAACTGTTTATACATATACTGTATATTGTAAGTTGAAAATGGACCAAATGCAATTACAATACAGTGTAGGTAGGTAGGGCTGGACAAATGCCGGCATCTACATAGTCAATGCAACTGAAGAAGTTCATCGACATGTACTGACTGGCCCCTAATTTCACTCTGAATTTGTCAACTCCTCAAATAATGCACATTTATATAGCACTTTCTAGAAAGGTCACTTTTTCATTTAGTTTTTGTACAATCCCAATTAAAAACAAATGTGGGACGCTGTGTAAAATCTACATAAAAACAGAATGCAATACTTTTCAAATCTCATAAATCCATATTTTTCACAGTAGAAAATAGAAAATATATCAAATGTTTAAATTGAGAAAATGTACCAACAAAAAAAGATAATTTTGAAACTGATGGCAGCAGCATGTCTCAAAAAAGGTGCAACAGGGCCAGATTTACCACTATGTAGCATCTTCTCTTCTTCTTTTGGCATGTTGTCCCATTCTTGTCTGATAAAGGATTCTAACTGCTCAACAGTCCTGGGTCTTCTTTGTCATATTTTTCATTTCAAGATGTACCAAATAGTTTCAATTGGTGAAAGGTCTGGACTGCAGGCTGGCCAGTTAACCACTTAAGCCCCAGACAATTTGGCTACACAAAGACCAGAGCACTTTTTTTGATTCAGCACTGCGTCGCTTTAACTGACAATTGCGCGGTCGTGCGACGTGGCTCCCAAACAAAATTAACTTCCTTTTTTCCCCACAAATAGAGCTTTCTTTTGGTGGTATTTGATCACCTCTGCGGTTTTTATTTTTTGCGCTATAAACAAAAAATGCGACAATTTTGAAAAGAAAAAGCAATTATTTTTTACTTTTTGCTATAATAAATATCCCCAAAAAATATATAAAAACATTTTTTTTCCCTCAGTTTAGGCGTTTATTGATTGGTTTGCGCAAAAGTTTTAGCGTCTACAAAATAGGGGATAGTTTTATGGCATTTTTATTAATACTTTTTTTTTTACTAGTAAAGGCATCTATCATCGATTTTTATCATGACTGTGACAATATGACGGACAGATCGGACACTTTTGGCGTGATTTTTGGGACCATTCACATTTATATAGCGATCAGTGCAATTAAAAATGCTTTGATTACTGTGTAAATGTGACTGGCAGTGAAGGGGTTAACCACTAGGTGGCGCTGTAGGGGTTAAGTGTGTCCTAGGGAGTGATTCTAACTGGGGGGGGGGGCTATGTGTGACACGACACTGATCACCGATCCCGATTACAGGGAGCTGTGATCTCAGTGTCAGTGTCACTAGGCAGAATAGGGAAATGCTTGTTTACATCAGCATTTCTCCGTTCTTCCTCTCCGTGAGACAATCGCGGGTATCCCTGCGGACATTGAGTTCGCGGGATCTGTGATCACACTCACAGAGGTCGCAGCAGGCGCGCGCCCGCAAACCGCTTCTTAAAGGGCACCGTACAGGTACGTTAATCTGCCTGTACGTGCTCTTCTGCCGACGTATATCGACGTGAGCCGGTCGGCAAGTGGTTAAGCACCCGGATTCTTCTACTATGAAGCCATGTTGATGTCATACATGCGGTATGTGGTTTCATAATTGTCTTGCCAAAATATACAATGCTTTCCCTGAAAAAGATATTGTCTGAATGGGAGCATATGCTGCTCTAAAACCTGGATTCATCTGACCACAGAATTGTTTCCCACTTTGCAACAGACCATTTTAAGTGAGCTTTAGCCCAGAGAAGACGGTGACATCTGGATCATGTTCAGAAATGGCTTCTTTGCATAATAGAATTTTAACATGGTGAACTGTGTGTTACAGACAGTGATTTTTGGAACTATTCCTGTGCCCATGCAGTGATATCAGTCACAGAATCATGCCTGTTTTTAATGCAGTGCCATCTGAGGGCCGGAAGATCATGGGCATCCAGTATTGCATTTCAGCCTTGTCACATGCGCAGAGAGATTTCTCCAGATTCTCAGAATCTTTTTATATTATGTACTATAGATGATATATATTTAAAGTCTTTTCAATTTTATGTTGAAGAACATTATTCTGAAATTGTGCAACAATTTTATGTTTAGCTGCTTCCCGACCAGCCGCCGCAGTTATACTGCGGCAGGTTGGCTCCCTTGTGCGAGCCATCGTAGCTATACGTAGGCTCGCAGGGACGGGATAGCAGGCGCGCGTGCTGCACAGAGGGGGTGCCGATGCTCGTGGCCAACAGTCGTGATGACAGCCGGCCACGAGCGATCGTGAGCAGGAGACACAGAACAGGAACGAGTGTGTGTAAACACACACTTCCCTGTTCTGTTCTGACAGGAGTGACAAATTGTGTTTCTGTTAGCTAGGAACCACGATCCGTCACTTCCTCTAGTCAGTCCCCTCCCCCTTCAGTTAGAATCACCTCCCAGGGAACACAGTTAACCCCTAGATCGCCCCCTAGTGTTAACCCCTTCACTGCCAGTGACATTTTTACAGTAATCAATGCATTTTTATAGCATTAATTGCTGTATTAATGCCAATGGTCCCAAAAATATGTCAAAATTGTCCGATGTGTCTGCCATAATGTCGCAGTCATGATAAAAATCGCAGATCGCTGCCATTACTAGTAAAAAAAAAAAAAAACATAATAAAAATGCTATAAATCTATCCCCTATTTTGTAGACGCTATAACTTTTGCGCAAACCAATCAATATACGCTTATTGCGATTTTTTTTTTTTTTTTTACCATAAATATATAGAAGAATACATATCGACCTAAACTGAGGAAAAAATTAGCTTTTTTAAAAAAAAAAATGGGGACATTTATTATAACAAAAAGTACAAAATATTGTGTTTTTTTCAAAATTGTCGCTCTTTTTTTGTTTATAGCGCAAAAAATAAAAACCACAGAGGCGATCAAATACCACCAAATGAAGGCTCTATGTGTGGGGAAAAAAAAGGATGTCAATTTTGTTTGGTGCAATGTCGCACGACCACGCAATTGACAGTTAAAGCGATGCAGTGCCGAATCGCAAAAAGTGTTCTGGTCAGGAAGGGGGTAAATTCTTCCGGGGCTGAAGTGGTTAAATAGTCTTTATTGAATTCTTGAATGAGTACAGAAGAAAGGAAAAAACAGGGGTTCACAGTTATACAAAATGACACATAGTGAGTTTGCAATACTCATGCAATACTTACAGTGCCTTGAAAAAGTATTCATACCACTTGAAATTTTACACATTTTGTCATGTTACAACCAAAAACGTAAATGTATTTTATTGGGATTTTATGTGATAGACCAACACAAAGTGGCACATAATTGTGAAGTGGAAGGAAAATAATTAATGGTTCAACATTTTTTACAAATAAATACCTTATTTATCGGCGTATAACACGCACAGGTGTATAACACGCACATTAATTTTAAGAGGGAAGTTTCAGGGAAAAAAAATAAATTTTAAATAAGGAACTTTGAAGCAAAATAAGGGTCAGTGCCCATCTGCAGTCTCAACATTGCCACCAATGCAGCCCCATCAATGCCCATCTGCAGTCTCACAAGTGCCATCAATGCGACCTCATCAGTCCACATCAATGCAGCAGCCTCACCATTGCCATCAATGCAGCAGCCTCACCATTGCCATCAGTGCAGCCTGATCGATGCCCATTTGCAGCCTAGAGGGGACAGGGAGGGGGGCGGGAGGAGCGCCGAAAGATTATATACAGTGAGAATCTCCTATGATAGACAGAACAGTGGTCCAATGGCAGCCCAGGAGATGGGACTTCCTATTACAGAGGCCGCCAAGTAAACAGGAGATTCTCACTGTATGTAATCTGACAGCGCTCATCCCGCCCCCCTCCCTGACCCCTCCAAGGCATCTAAAATTGAAGCATTGGCGTATAACACGCACGTGCTATTTGCACCCAATTTTTAGGGTGAAAAAGTGAGTGTTATACGCCAATAAATACAGTATGTGAAAAGTGTGGCGTGCATTTGTATTCAGCCCCCCTGAGTCAATACTTTGTAGAACCACCTTTCACTGCAATTATAGCTGCAAGTCTTTTTGGGGATGTCTCTACCAGCCTTGCACATCTAGGGAGTGACATTTTTGCCCATTCTTCTTTGCAAAATAGCTCAAGCTCTGTCAGGTTGGATGGAGAGCGCCTGTGAACAGCATTGTTCAAGTCTTGCCACAGATTCTCAATTGAATTTAGGTTTGGACTTTGAATGGGCCATTCTAACACATGAATATGCTTTGATTTAAACCATTTGATTGTAGCTCTGGCTGTACAGTATGTTTAGGTCATTGTCCTGCTTCAAGGTGAACCTGTGCCACAGTCTCAAGTCTTTTGCAGATTCTAATTTGTTTCTGGTAAGATTGCCCTGTATTTGGCTCCATTCATCTTCCCATCAACTCTGACCTGAGGATGGTGTGTTCAGGGTGATGTGCAGTGTTAGTTTTCAGTTTTTCAAGGCGCTGCATAAAGGGTTTGATATTGGACCCAAGGGGGTACATGGTCTATGTTAAGCTTTCACTGAAAGCGTGAACTCGGCGGTGGGGGGTGGGTGGAGTGCAGGGTTAGGGAGTATAGGAATAGAGAAATAGGGAGTGAGGAAGGGAGAAGGGAAAACTTTGAGGGGTTGGGTTTAGAACAATGACAACGGGGATAATCAAGATACCAGTCTATATAGCATTTATACAATGTACTCCAATATTGTTTGAGCTATCAGAATGAAACTGTGCATTTAGGATTGTGCAATCAAAGAGACCAAGAATGGACGAATTTAGCCTAGTTAAGGTTTTTAAGGGCAGGTCAACAATAATAGTTCTAGATTTAGTAGGGAATTATTCTAGGTTCACATGGAGTAAGGCCAGTTTGGGGTTAGGAGTGATCGGTTTGTCAATGATCTCAGATATTAATGTAAAGATCTTGTTCCAATAGGATTTACAGTAAGTGTTTTGCAAGCCCACATAATATCTAATAGTGAACCGGGGTCTCCACATTGACGCCAGCATTTGGGTAAGTGAGTAGGGTACATTTTGGAGAGTCTTAAGGGCGTTAAATACCAATGGTGGAGGGTTTTCAAATATGATTTCCAATGATTAGCACAGTGGGAGGCTTTAGCGGTATAAAGAAAAGCCTTTTGCCAGGCTTGGTCAGGGATATTTTGGCTGGATTGATTCCCATTTGCTCAAGGAAGGTGTCTTAAGAGGGAATTCTAGGTTAGTAAGAGTAAAAACTGAAAATTCCATTACCTAAGTATTTGGGAGTGGTAATGGGAGGAAGGCATTAGGAGGAATGTTGTTAGCTCATAGGCAATGATTAAATCTTATATAAGTAAATAGTTCTGAGAGGGGTAAGGCAAATCTGTTTTGTAAGTCATGGAAGGGTTCTAGTTTATCGTCCTTATAGATATCTTGCAGATTATGTATCCTGCATTTTTTTTTTCATGGGACTAGGTTTAAATTGGCAGAATGTCGATGTTCAACAATTTTTGGATGCAGTTTTTCGCAGATTGGTGAACCTCTGCCCAGCTTTATTTCTGTGACACTCTGACTCTAATGCCCCGTACACATGGTCGGATTTTCCGACGGAAAATGTGTGATAGGACCTTGTTGTCGGAAATTCCGACCGTGTGTAGGCTCCATCACACATTTTCCATTGGATTTTCCGACCCACAAAGTTTGAGAGCAGGATATAAAATTTTCCGACATCAAAATCCGTTGTCGGAAATTCAGATTAGAGGTCGACCGATATATCGGCCGATATTTGGCGTTTTTTACTTAATCGGCATCGGCCGATTGTGCTGATAAAAAAGGCCGATTGTAACTTCAGCCGTGACTTGCAAATGTCTTCTGTAATAGAAGTTAATGCAAGTTGCCTTAAGTTATCTGTGAAGTTTTCTTCTCTCCTCCTCTGGGCAGCCTGCCAAGTCTGATAAGAAGATACATTTGTATCTTTCAGGTTCTTTTCATCAATAGACTGAACTCCATGTGTAGAATTTCTCAGTTTAACCATTTAAAGACTAAATCTTTTCTGACACTTGTTGCTTACAAGTAAAAATCCTGTATTTTCTGCTAGAAAATCACTTAGAACCCCCAAACATTATATATATTTTTTTAGCAGAGACCCTAGGGAATAAAATGGTGATTGTTGCAATATTTTATGTCACACGGTATTTGCGCAGCGGTCTTTCAAACGCAATTTTTACAAAAAAAAAATACAGTAATGAATTTAAAAAAACCTAAGCAGTAAAGTTAGCCCATTTTTTTTTCGTCCAAAAGTTTCGATTACCTGTTTTTGTGTATTTAATATTTAAGATTTTAAATAGAGTTTTTTTTTTGTTTTTTTTGTTTTCTAAATTATACATACAAGTGAACTGATTGGAGGTTTGTTTTGTTTAATGTTTAAATGAAAAAAAAATTCTGTATTACTTAAGGCTGCTTTCACACTGGAGCGGGCAGGCGTTGATGGTAAAACGCTGCTAGTTTTAGCGGCGCTTTACCGTCATTTTAGAGGCGCTATTCGGCTGCTAGCGGGGCGCTTATAACCCAGCTAGCGGCCGAGGAAGGGGTTAAATGCGCCCCTGAAGCGCCGCTGCCAAAACGCTTTGCAGGCACTTCGGCAGCGGTGCGCATTCATTTTAATGGGCAGGAGTGGTGGAGGAGCGGTATACACCGCTCCAAAGATGCCGTTTGCAGGACTTTTTTTTTACATCCTGCCAGCGCATCGCCTCAGTGTGAAAGCACTCAGGATATCACACTGAGACTGCAGGGGAGCCGTTTTACAGGCACTTTACAGGCGCTATTTTTAGCCCAAAAGCGCCTGAAAAACGCCCCAGTGTGAAAGGGGTATAACTGTTAGATTTTATGAGATGAAGGGAATAAAGAAAAAAAAAAAAAAATCGGCCAAATATATCGGCCCCAAAAAAATCGGCATCACATATCGGCCATCGGCCACCGCGATTTCTAAATATCGGCATCGGCCAGAGAAAAACCCATATCGGTCGACCTCTAATTCAGATCGTGTGTACACAAATCTGACGGACAAAGTGCCACGCATGCTCAGAATAAATAAAGGGATGAAAGCTATTGGCCACTGCCCCGTTTATAGTCCCGACGTACGTGTTTTAAGTCACCGTGTTTAGAACGATCGGATTTTCCGACAACTTTGTGTGACCGTGTGTATGCAAGACAAGTTTGAGCCAACATCTGTCGGAAAAAATCCTAGGATTTTGTTGTCGGAATGTCCGAACAAAGTCCGACCGTGTGTACGGGGCATTAGATTTATACCCAATCACGTTACCGACCTGTTTTTTGTTTTTTTGCTTTTTGTTGCCCTTTCCAAACTTTTTTTAGACATGTTGTTGCCATCAATTTCAAAATGACTTTGTTTTTTTTAAATTGTATATTTTCTCAGTTTAAACATTTGATATGTTTTCTATTGTGAATAAAATATGGTTTTATGAGATTTGCAAAATCAATGCCTTCTGTTTTTATGTAGATTTTACACAGCATCCCAACTTTTTTTGGAATTGGGGTTGTAGTTTGACTTTTCTGTTTATGCATAGTACATCTGTGTAATGGTAATGCAAAATGTTCCCTTTTTTAAACCTAAATATCATATGTTCAAAGCCCTCCATTCTTTTGGCAAGCCATTGTGTTGCACCTTATAGTCCAATTAGTTCAGTTTCTGGCCAGATATAAGTTGTCTGAAACTGTGTTTTTTACAGAAAGGGTTAGTTGTTCTTGTGAATGTGACAGATGAGGTTGGCATTATTTGTTTCCGACTTTAGCACAAGTGGGGATAAAAATCCTTGGGTGGCCATGGCCATGGTTGTTATCTCAGTTGTGGTACCTTGGGCTGTGCTAAGGACTAGGAATTTGGTTTCTGTAGTATCCACTAGAGACTTTTGATATGGGATGGTTATATGTATCTGGATATTCTAACCAGATACACACACAACCACATTTGTGTATTTTCTGTACAGTTACACGATTAACTAAGTTGAAAAGTAGACATAGCATCCAAAGTCAAGCTTTCACAACTGCCAACTTGCCTTTATCTGCTTTAGATAAAGGCAAACATACCCCTCTGGAAAACTGATCAACTTTAGCCCCACATAATAAAGCTGTCCATTCATGGATTGAAATTCAAGCAGTTCAGCAGGGACCAATCAAATTTCGATCCATGCATGGCCACTGTGGTTGAACAGAAGTCAATCTACAGACCGACTTCTGTTCAACCACCCTCTTGGAAAATTCCCACTCAACAGCAGAAAGTCTCCCCACTGTCAGAATACAAACATACAGCAGAAAGTATTCCCCCATCCATTGGTTGAACAGAAAACTACTCATCTATGGCCAGTTTAGGAGTCCAGTGAAGTCCCTTATTCTATTGGTTGGTCTATCTGTTGGTATCAATAATTTTGAAAAAAAATCTTGTCCTTTTTTAATGGTTTTGTCAATGCTACTGCATAAGAGAGGGCATTTCACTACTTTTACTAACAAAGAACCTCTTCCTAAATGGATAGTAAACAGCTTTCCTTCAGAGGAAGCTGACATCCCCTTGTTGCTTTGCCAGTCTTTGGCAAAAAAGGTAATTTTGACTTATCTTCATAATTATATTGATTATATTAATATTGTATACAGTATATTGATTTGCCTCTTCTTTTGTTCTTCTTTTGCCTCTTCGTTTGTTAAACTAAACAAGCTCAATTTTCCCCTTTAGTGCAATTTCACATCTATTTTATTACTATTGTAACATAATTGCAACATAATTAGGATTATTGCCTTTCAAAAAGTTATGCAGGATGCAGCAACATAAAATTATGTGATTTAGTTTGTACTCCGCCATATTTATGGCTGTTTGAAATAGGCGGAACCGGCTGGCCAGTGTCCCAAACGCATTCTCCACCACTCTTCTGGCTCTGGTCAGCCGGTAATTAAAAACCCTCTTCTCCGGGCTGAGGGTCCTCTGGGGGAGTGGCCTCATCACGTGGTCACCCAGACCGAATGCCTCATCTGCGGCGAAGACAAATGGCAGTCCTTCCACGTTCTCCTCCGGAGGTGGCAATCCCAAGCCACGAGACGTCGATAGAACTCGGTCTGGACAAAGACTCCGACATCCGGCCATTCCTCCCCACGTCCACATACAGAAACTCATATGTCGCCGACACCACCGCCATCAACACAATACTATTAAACCCCTTGTAATTATAATATTATGACCCCGAATGGGGTGGTGGGACGATGTTGACGTGCTCCCCATCGATTGCCCCTCCGCAGTTAGGAAAGTCCCACCACTGGGCAAATTGGGAAGCCACAGTCTGCCATTCCTGTGGCGTTGAAGGAAACTGTGGAGTCAAATAAGAAAAAAAATTAGTCATTTTGCACATAAACATTGCAAGCAGATTGGACATAAACATTCCTGGCCAACATCAGTATAACATTTATTTTAAGGAGAATTTAAAGGCAAAAATATAAGGCCCACTTATCAGATTCCTCACCCCCCCTGATGGCCCATTGTAAAATTTTTAGGGGGAGATGTTTTGGACAGGTAACCTTCTCCACTTCATTGAGAGCTGAATGCATAAATAATGTGTGTTACTTTGGCCAGCCCCTTCTTACTTACACTATTGGCAGCCTAATGGACAGGTAAGTGTCATAATACAAAAATATGAATACACACTGTACAAATGGAAGCACATTTTTACATTCTGCAATTACCTATCAAGATAATAGGAGAAAAAAAAATTTAAACAGTACTATTTGAAAGTATTCAGGCAGGCCCTTTCACTACATGCTTTGGTGAATTCATCCATAAATATGATCACAAAAGAGGTAGGTATAGTGTGTATGGGTTTGGCAAAGTCAGCAGAGGATTGGTATCGGTTGACTTAGCGGTTGGGGGGAGGGAGGGTTCCAAATGATTTTGGTACACAAAAAAAAAGCCTCTTGCACTATGCATGAATTTAAGGACACAAATAACATTTGGACACATTTTAGGGGGTGTTTAGGGTAAAGTACTACAATGAAACTGACAAAATACATTGTTAGGTGACTAGGGTAGGTGTATATGGGCCCAGGATAGCATGCTGGGGAAGTTAGTGAAGGCAAATATGCATGAAGGACAAAAAACAAACTTTTAAAAATTCCAGCATGCATGAGGACAAAGGGGCCATTCACAGCATATTACAATCATGGTAATTAGGGAATGATGAAAGAAATACAATACATTAGCAAACATTAAATACATGTAATGTGATGTTAAAGGAGAAATCTTACCTTAATATAGTCCTTCTGCAGGACCTGAATGATGGCAGAACAGGTCTCTGAAATATTGATCCCCAGAGCCTGGGGGGAGATGCCTGTAGAGAACTTGAGGTCCTGTAGGCTTCTCCCAGTCGCCAAGTACCTGTCAGGTCACCTTGAGGCTAGGTGACAGATGCACACCGTTGGGATCAGGAGTGCACCGCAAGGTAGTGGACCCTATGGCTGACTGCTGTGAATGGGATTTAGGATGGTAAGGAAGGCAGGGCCGCTGCAACACCAACACGGATCCCACAGGGGTTAGAGCATAAGATTCCCTAGGGCACGGAGTCTAAGAGCCAGCAGGTGTTCACCAGAGCCTCTAGTGGTGAGGATGGACTGGGCTGCAATGGGCTCCAGGCGGCGACCCCCAGGGTCCCCCAGCTCACACCCACAGTAGGCAACAGGAGAATAGGAATAGTAAGGGAATAAGCAAAGGTCGGGGCCACAAGCAGACAAGGACAACAGAGTTCACGCCAAAGGTTCAGGGTCACAGGCAAACAGGGATAGTCAGGGACACGCCAAAGGTCAGGGTCACGAGCAGACAGGAATAGTTGAGAACACGCCAAGGTCAGTAACAGAAACAAACGCAGAGCACACGGCAGGCAGGAAGCCAAACACACAAAGGTTGATCAGCAGGGCTGGCCTGCAGTGCGGAGGTTAATATAGAGTTCTCTCAGGGGCGGAGCCAGCAGCTGATATGTGAGCAGCACTGAGACAGAGCTCCCTGCAGGACAACGAATCCTTCAGACATCCTGGGTGTCAGAGACACAGATTCTCCACACCAAAGCCTTCAATACCCTCTCTGGACCTGGCTGAACACGGCAGTATGGTTAAATACGGGCGAGCGCCCATGGAATCCTCGGCAGACAGTCTCTCTCAGTATGCCTGGGGATCTCAAGATGGCCACGGCCATGAGGCAGAGGAAAGACACCACGGCAATACACAGCAGAGAGGACCAGATAAATCCCCTTCTCACTCTGGCAAGGTAAGCCCACTGCCTCCTAGAACTAAGGGAATGAGGAAAGGACTCTCCCTGGATGGGTTACCACAGGAAGAAATGGGAGATATAATGCCAGAGGAGGGGGAGGGGGAGCCATCTCTGAAACAGATTATGGAAGCTATATGTACCTGCCAGGCCACCCTGACTGAACACATTGATGGCATAAGGGCTGAGATGTCGTTTTTAAAGAATGATGTACAGAATATTAGAGAAAGGGCTACTGAAGCTAAACACAGAATTAGTGACCTGGAAGATGTAGTCCGCTCTTTGGAGAATAAAGTTCAACACATCCACTGTGAAGTGAATGCTCACACAGATAAGCTCAGTGATATGGAAGACCGCCAAAGGAGGAACAATATTCGCCTGGTTGGTTTTCCTGAGAAGGCAGAGGGCAAACAACCTGAAGACTTCCTTGAAATGTGGCTTAAGGACAATATGGCGAACGATACCTTTTCACGCTTATTCGCCATAGAGAGGGCTCATAGGGTGCCATCTAAACCTCCCTCTCCTGGGTCTCACCCGCGTCCAATGATAGCCCGGATTCTACATTTTAGAGACCGTGAAAATATCCTTCGTGCTGCCCGCACTATAGGAGACTTGCAATTTAATGGTAACCGAATTTCAATCTACCCTGACTTTTCTGCTGCTACGCAGAAACAGAGAGCCAGTTTTGTGCATGTCAAGAAAAGACTCAGAGATCTCCAGCTGGCCTATAGCATGTTGTATCCTGCAAAACTGAGAGTGGTGGATAGGGGAAAAGTTTCCTTCTTTAACTCTCCCACTGAAGCCTTTCCCTGGCTGGACACTAGGGGGCGCAATAGCCCTGAAGATAAACGCTGAAAGAAAGACACACATCCTTTTGATGTATGCCACTGCAGCATACCTCTCCAATCTTCTTTTGCTTATCAGTCATGAGGCTCAAAATAGTGTCCTTCTCGGTTCTACATGTTGGTACAAAGTTCATTCTACTAAATTTCTCTTGGATACAAGAGGTTTTTTTCTCCTTCCTTTTATTATATTAAATTTTTTATTATTATTATTATTTTTTTTTTGGGGGGGGAACTTTATTATCTACCCCCTGAGTATATTACTGAACTGTGTATTGCCGGGAACTTGTACTTTTAAGATCCTTTTATACAGAAGAAAAGGAGGTGTTTTTTTTTTCTCTCTCTTTTTCTTCTTTTCTGTTTTTTTTTGTCGCCGGTATTGGCTACAGAAATTGTTTCCCTAATACATACAGGGAGGGCAGGGGGCGGTGGTTCACTCTTTTTGTTTTTCCCCTTACCACCGCAAGATTCACTACAAACTGGTAAGCAGTGGGTCCCCCCCTGCTGAAGAACTATAACTTCAGAAGTTGACCACGACCTATGACCCTCTGAGGTCGTCTATTATTGTTATAGTTATGGGATATGGGCGCACGGCATGTGAAGGGAAGGGAAGTTATGCTCTGTTGGTTCGTGCTGTGTGCTGTTGTCTCTCTCTGTTTTAGTCCTCACAGATTGAAGTGGCTGGCCAAAAGCTGGTTAGCCGATGCTCTCCTGGGAAGCGAGTTCTGGTATCACTCCTCTTTCAATGGCGGGTAAGATAAATATATTATCATGGAATGTCCGTGGTATGAACTCAAAGATAAAGAGGTCTCTTGTCTTTGATTTTATCCGAAGATATAAACCCCATATTGTCCTGTTACAAGAGACACACCTACAGGGGTCCAAAGTCATGGCGTTAAAGAAAGCTAACATTATGAGGGTCATACATGCCGAATATTCAACGTATTCTCGGGGAGTGGCCATCTTGGTTACTAAGAAAGCAGCGGCACAAATTATACAGGTCAAATCAGACCCTAATGGTAGATATGCCATATTAGTGTGTCAAATGTTTGGTATATGTTTAACTTTGGTGTGTGTATATGTTCCACCACCGTTCTCCTTCCAAGTACTAGAAAGCATTCTAAATGAAACTGTGAAGATAGCACAGGGCCCGCTATTGTTAATGGGCGATTTTAATGTAGTGTCGGATGGGGATCTTGACAGGCAGGGATGAGCGTCTGGCTTGCGCCACACCCTTTCATCCTGGCTCGATAGTTATGCACTTATTGATGTATGGCGTCGCAATAACCCAGGAGTCAGAACGTATTCATGCCACTCGGAAACTCATAAGACACTGACTAGAATAGATATGCTCCTGTCCTCCATGGATGGTCTCCAAATTATATCCGGGGTCAGGTATCTTCCTAGAGCTCTGTCGGATCACTCTCCAATGGAAGTCACATTAAATTTGAATGTGCCCTTTGGAAGACGACAATGGCGCCTAAAAACACAATGGTTACAGGAGGAATACGTGGCACTTGACTGCAAGACGGCTATTAATCATTACTGGAGGGAGAACGGTGCTGAGACCTCGATACATAATCAATGGGAGGCTTTTAAAGCCACCATAAGGGGGGTGTTCAATAAAGAGACGAGAGCCTTTGCAAATGCTTTAAACTCAGATATTAAACAGGTTGAATGTGATGCTGCAGCGGCTGAACAGGAATATATACAAAACCCCTCACCTCAGACTTATCAGTTTTGGCAAGACCTGACAAGGCAATTTAAATTACTTCTGACTGACCAGACTATGAAGAAACAACTACAACAAGCTAGATCCATATTTGAATTTGGCGACAAAAGTGGCCGCCTGTTGGCCTTTTTGGCATGTCCTCTGTATGCCCCCACGTGGGTACTGCACCTTAAACAAGCAGGGGGAGACTTGGTGAGGGATTCACGAGATATTCTGAACGCGTTTGTAGACTTTTATGACACCCTATACCAGTCCCAATCAAGATGTACTGATCAGGAGCTTTCCTCCTATTTGGGGGACCTGAACCTTCCATCTTTGGCACCAGAAGATAGTTTAGCATTGGAACATTCCATTACCTCAGAAGAGATAGCTGGTGCTGTTTCCTCCTTTAGGCCGGGTAAGTCACCTGGACTTGACGGCTTCCCGGCGGAATGGTATCAGCTACACAAAGAAAGCTTAATCCCGCGACTCCAAAAAGTGTTTGTAAATGCAGAAAAAGAAGGTATACTACCGGAATCCATGCGTGAGGCCCTTATTGTTGTGATACCAAAACCTGGTAAAGACCCAAGCGAATGTGAATCATATAGACCGATCTCCTTGATCAATACTGACGTCAAAATATTGGCCAAAATCTTGGCTGGTAGATTGCAGTCAGTAATCCTTAAATTGATCAACTCAGATCAAACTGGGTTTATCCCGGGCCATTGTACCCACATGAATCTTAGAAGGCTCTATGTAAATTTACAAATTTCACACACAAATACAGGTAAAAGAGTGGTGGCGTCGCTCGACACAAAAAAAGCATTCGACTCGGTCGAATGGAATTATCTGTTTTCCCTGCTTAGTAAATTGGGCTTTGGACCTAGATTTGTGAACTGGGTTAAGTTACTGTATAATGATCCCCGGGCATGTGTTAGAGTGAATGGGCTCATCTCGAATACATTTAAGATAGGTAGCCCTAGCTATAGAACCCCTTGCGGTTAAACTTAGGAGTCGGGATGACATCAGGGGGCTCTTGGTTGGGGATCTGGAGGAACAAGTATCATTATATGCGGATGATATGCTCCTATATTTAGGAGATCCGGAACTCTCATTATCTAATGCATTCAATGTAATTCAGGAATTCGGTAATTTCTCTGGTTTCCGAATTAACTGGTCCAAATCATCACTGTTTCCTCTAGATCCTCAGCCAATGCCCTCTAGCGATAACAAACCAGTTTTGAGTACTTAGGAATACAGATCCAATTGCCAGTGCAATCATTCACGAAAATGAACCTATGGCCTGTAATCAACGCCTTCAAGGATAGAGAACAGAAGTGGAAAGATCTTCCACTCACATTGTTGGGGAGAGCTAACTTATTTAAAATGATTTTTCTCCCGAAATTTTTATATATACTCTCTAACGCCCCACTATATATCCCTAAAAAGACGTTCCGATACATTGACTCCCTGTTGACCTCCTTTTTGTGGGGAGACAAGGCAGCTCGTGTGTCGCTGGCCGTTCTACAGCTACCAGTAGGAAGGGGTGGTCTGGCGATACCCGACCTTTGCTTGTACTACTTGGTGTCTCAACTAGTTCAGGCCCACTGGCGCATGTTTCCACAGCTGAATAACGCTGCCACTGTGGTGGAGGCAGCTGTCGCGACCTCATACAAAGCACTTTTGAATTTCTTTTTTAGAGGGATGGTGCCTACTCAAGACAGGGTAACTGTACTTCAATCAGCTAAGCGGGTACTTGAGATTTCTATAAAACATATACAAGACGGACCTCCACGCCTATCACCAAATACACCACTATGGTTTAATCCTCGCCTAAAGGACCTTTCGCGCTTGGAGGATGGATATAGGTGGGCCAAATTTGGTCTTACGTATGTGCATCAACTATTTGAGAGAGGTGAATTTAAAACATTTGCACAATTGAAGAGGGAAATGGGTGTCCCTGCCACATGGGCGTTCCATTATTCCAGGCTGCGGCATGCTGCGCATGCACAATTTGGAACGGGGTTGGTTCTGTTAGAAAACACAAAACTTGAATCAATGCTTGCAGAACCTGACCACACGAAACGTATTTCCACTTATTATGCGGTACTTATGGAAAAAACACAGCCGAGGGAGAAGAAAATGAGAGAGAGATGGACAGACATTATCCCAGAGTTGACTGAGGCTCATTGGAATGAGGTTTTAACCTCCTATATGTCCACGGTCATCTCTGCGAGGGATAAACTGATCCAACTAAGATACCTACATCAAATGTATTACACCTCATCCAGACTATATAAGATGGGCAGGAGAGCAGACCCTATTTGCCATAAATGCCTGGTGGCAGAAGGTACTTTTATGCACATGGTTTGGAACTGTAGTAGGGTACGACCCTTATGGTCACAGGTAACCCAGTTTGTTGCAGAAACCTTTGATCTTCCGAATATATGTAGCCCACTGCTGGGTATCTTGGGGCAGATAATGGACGATGTAATGAGCAACAATACTAGAATGTTTTTGAGATTATTGTTTTACTATGTCAGGAAGCTGATTGTCTTGAATTGGATAAAGAGGGATCATCTTACCTTAGGAGCTTGGAAAAGATTAATGAATGCAAATATTACACTGTATAAAATGACATATGAAGCAAGAGGAAGTAAGAAAAAATTAATAGAGTATGGGGCAGATGGATAAACACAAAAGAAACTACACCATGTGACATCTAAAATTATTTTATTATAAAATATAGCCAAATGATAGACTGGGTAGGATGATATTGTGAGAACGTGTTCCAGGGGACTGGAGAGATGACAGCGCACAGCACAATTGGTTTAGGAGGTATATACCTCTTTGGTTTAGTTCTTTAACTTTATATATATATACTTTTATATTATTTTTTTACTTTATTTTATGTTTTATACCAGATATTGGATTGCTGTTAATTTGCATTACGATTACAGAAAATAACTGGTATTTTAGAGTTAAAAAATTTGCTACCTGTATTGATATATCCTTTATCATAGGATGTTTATCCGAAACTACCCTTAAATGTTAATTATATTTTGACGGTTGCAACCGACAATATACCTTACATGCAATGTGTTATTCTATGTATGTACATCTGGCAAATAAAAACCTTTTAAAGAAAAAAATAATAATATAAGCTGACAGACAAAACTCTATTGCAAAACCATGACAGTACCGCAACGTGGCGACTAGCCTTGCGCGGGAGTGATGGCTTGCCGCATGCAGGTGTCCAGCCAGCTGATATAAGGGGATAGCAAAGCCAACAAACGGTGAAAAACGGGGTCCGTCATCCGGAGAAAATTCCTGAAATCATCAGAGTGATTCTCCTGGATCTCCCGCAACAAAGGCATGTGAGAGAATTGGTCACGCTGGAGCAACCAATTCTTGGTCCATGAACTCCTCCTCACCCTGTTCATGGACTGGGCTTGTGTCAAAGCTAGAAGCCCAACACCAAGCCCCTGTACAGCACGAAATCTACGACAAGCACGTACCCGCAACATGGCTTCAAAGCGGTCGGCTAGTCAGAACGAACTAAACAGAACGCACTGAAGAACAGGAAGGCCTGTGAAGAGTGAGCTGAAAATCAGTAACAAGCGGACAAGAACGCACTAAAAAACAGATACGAACTACATGCACTGAAACCAGATACAAACCCACAAGCACAAACTGAACAGCAGTAAAACGATCTGAAAAAGCAGGAGTCTGAAAAGCGCAAATCATCTCTCACCAAACTTCTAACAGGAGATAAACACGAGATTAGCAGAAGGAGCCCAAAGGGTGGCGCACTGCCTATGGAACTTTCCTTTTCTAGTCCCGTCGTACGTGTTGTACGTCACCGTGTTTTTGGCGGTCGGAATTTGGTGTGACTGTGTGCATGCAAGACAAGCTTGAGCAGAATTCCGTCGGAAAAACCCTCATAGCTTTTTCCAACGAGAATTCCGATCATGTGTAGGAGAGAGGAGGAAAACCTCCTTCCCCAAAGCAAATGGGATTTTTCAAGGAAATACTATGTCCATCAATAGTAGGTGAAGATCAAACAAGTTGATAAAATTATAAATTTTATTTGAATATAATTAAAAGATATAACAAAAATTGACATTTATAAGAGAATATGACCATCCAGTTGCAGTATTATTTTGTCCACATTTCCTCCCCTTTCAAAGTTAGGTATGACCTCTAGGGCGAAGAAGGAAACAAAACTGGGATCAAAGCTATGTCGAAGACCAATGTGCTTACAGATGGGAGTGTAAAGTAGCCCTGCATCTAAATAATATAGATGGTCAATGCCTGTCGTGGAGCAGTCGGCATAGCCCTTAAGCTTATGGAAGCCCCCTCTTGGGAGGAGGCATCCAATGCCTTCTTTGACTGTGTGCATGCAAGACAAGCTTGAGCAGAATTCCGTCAGAAAAACCATCATAGCTTTTTCCAACGAGAATTCAGATCATGTGTAGGAGAGAGGAGGAAAACCTCCTTCCCCAAAGCAAATGGGATTTTTCAAGGAAATACTATGTCCATCAATAGTAGGTGAAGATCAAACAAGTTGATAAAATTACAAATTTTATTTGAATATAATTAAAAGATATAACAAAAATTGACATTTATAAGAGAATATGACCATCCAGTAGTATATTTCAGAATTCATACGTGACTATCAGCCAACATGTTTCGCAAAGAACTTTTCGCTTCATCAGGGCTAGACACGATATCACTGATTCATATTAACTGTATAGACAACAGACAATCTAAAGTTACATAATGGTCATACATACAGTCAAATCATAACAACAGATTCAAAAATCAAACATTTATTATAAAAATTCTCACCTACTAATAAGGTTCAAAAGAATAGAGCAATCACCACCATTCGCAGGGCATCAGCTGTTGAACCAACTGGTGCAGATTGTCCCTGGGTGCCAGATCCCAGACGGACAATACCAATAGGAGGACTGGACCACACAAATAAGGGCAAAAAACTGGTAACCCGTACTGAAAAAAGAGACAGGAGACCGATAAATTCCTATAAATTAAGGATTTATAAACAATACTGCTACCTAGCAGTGATATTCAATCATTATTATTAATAGGTTCTGATCAAACACTCACATAAATCTATTGGATGTAGGGTATGTTCACTACATTTGCATAAGGGTAAGGGGCAGCCTATTCATGGTTGAAAGGGCAAAAACGCTAAGGACACCCCCCCATTTATGTTAGGGGGAGGGATCCTCCCAATTAGCAGATAATAAATATTGAACACAATGTATGTGAATAGTCAAATCTCAGTACCTTGTGTCCCAATGCTGACACTTTAATGGGGTAATAGAACTCCCCGAGAAATTACACAAAGCCATATATCAACCACATTCAATAATATAGGGACGCTGTTACTAAATTTACCCCCATCACAGAATAGTCTCCCCCAAAGCGTAAAACCGCAAATAGAGACAAAATATCCACATAGGCATAGACTTACCCCTAGTGGGGATGTAGAAGGGAGAAGCCTAGAGTAGCTCCTAGTCAGGTGAGTGTGTATCCGCCCGTCGCGATGGATGGCTGCAGGATGCGTCTAATAGACAGCACCGGCGCCTCCATCTTTTAAATTGTGTAGTCCCACCGGAAGCAATAAGGTCGCGATTGACCTCCGGCATTGCTTCTGGTCCAGACGTCCCTGCACAGAATGTGCGCGCATCCAAGGGGCGGATGCGCACGCATTCGTACCCAAGGGTGTGCGCACATTGCCCATACACCGCTCACTGGCGTGAAGGGCAGGTAGGGGCGGAAGAAAAACAGCTCTGCCCCCTGAGCAGGGACGTCCGAGTCCCCCCACCTAAGGCCCCTGCCACCAATAAACAACAGAGATAGTCCGGGAATAGGGGGAGCATACAAAGTGGTCCAACAAGGACTATAAAATTTTAAACCTTTATACACATAATTATCTACTAACGCCTATGCAGGGATCCTTCCCTATAAACAAAACATATATGCATAGGCTTAATAAAATTTAACAAAGTACGTTGCAATTTAGTTGATCACATCTATGGTGGGACAATAGGGGTAGAGAGACCCGAGGCACAATGATAGTGCCCCGCATCTTTCCCGCCACATATAGGAAATTGCCCCATCTAGTAGATACTTGGACATACCACATATGGGGCTAGTAAACTGAAGGTGGATAGAGACTTAACAGAAAAGTCCTGTGTGTATAATATATGAGATATGAAAATTTGAAGGCATATGACAGAATTTAAGTGCTGTTCCAGTACATAATTGTGTACATTAATCATATCATCCCAGCTACACCCATCGTAAAAAGGGTTTGAATGAGAGTGCTGTGTTGAGGCCAGGCGGATAGGTCGCTCGTTGGTTAAATATCCATCTGGCCTCACGTTGCAGTATTATTTTGTCCACATTTCCTCCCCTTTCAAAGTTAGGTATGACCTCTAGGGCGAAGAAGGAAACAAAACTGGGATCAAAGCTATGTCGAAGACCAATGTGCTTACAGATGGGAGTGTAAAGTAGCCTTGCATCTAAATAATATAGATGGTCAATGCCTGTCGTGGAGCAGTCGGCATAGCCCTTAAGCTTATGGAAGGCTCCTCTTGGTAGGAGGCATCCAATGCCTTCTTTGATCCACGGGCAGAATTCACAATGTCCACATTTAAAGGTACCATTCCCCCCCTCTGCCCCCAATAGGGGTGTCAGGGGTTGCAGGTGACTATGAACTAGAGTGTCCTTGATGGACCGTGATTTTCTGTAGGTGATTTGTGGCACATTGGCTACATACTTTGAGACGACTGGATCCTCAGAGAGGAAATGCCAATTGTTACTGATAAGACTTCAAACTCTTTGTTGATGGGCTGTGAACGTTGTGATTAATTTTGTAGTGGGATGTAAGTCACGTACTTTATGTTTAAAGATAAGGGTGTCACGTGCATTCTGTTTGGCTCGTTGGTAGGCCCTTTTCAGGACTTTCGTCCAGATGAGGAGGACATCATCGATGTACCTCCGCCAAAGAAGAATGTGGCAGAGGTACATCGCGGCCCTCTCACTAGAGAAGAGAGTGCGTTCCCATCCCCCCAGGTACAGGTTGGCGTACGATGGGGCACACGATGTCCCCATCACTACCCCCTGTACCTGGAGGTAGGTAACGCCATTGAATAGAAACATATTATTAGTGAGGATATGTTCCAATAATGTTGTAATGAATTGGCCTAATTCCCAGCTGTTTTATATCTCTCTCTCAAAAACTCCGAAACTACTGCAACACCCTGAGTATGTGGAATACTCGAATATAGGGCCTCTATATCGATTGCCGCTAAGATCGCTCCCGAAGGTATAGTAAGTCCTTTGAGGATTTTGAGTAACTCTAATTTGTCCTTCAAATATGATGGCAGACTTATAACATGTGGGCGTAAGTAGCTATCCACATACTGACTGGCAGTTTGAGTATGACTTCCTATTCCTGAAACGATGGGATGCCCGGGAGGTTTGGAGATGTTCTTATGAACTTTGGGTAGTGAGTAGAAGGTCGGCGTCACAGGCCACTTCACCTCCAGAAACTCACGAGTATCCCCATCGATCAGGCCCTGAGAATATGCTCGATCGATAATGGATAGGTATTGTGATCTCGCTTCTGTGAGTCTTTGGGGTGGGACCTGCTGATACCACTCATGATTGTTAAGTACCGTATTTATCGACGTATAACACGCACCGGCGTATAACACGCACCCCAATTTAGGAGGGAATTTTAAGGAAAAAAAAACTTTTAGGAGGGAAGTTGAAGGGAAAAAAACTTACATTTAAATGCCCATCATTGCAGCCTTCTCAGTGCAGCCTTGCCCCAGTGCAGCCATGTCAGTACAGCCTTGTCAGTGCAGCCTTGTCAGTGCAGCCATGTCAGTGCAGCCTTCCCCAGTGCAGCCTTGTCAGTGCAGCCATGTCAGTGCAGCCATGTCAGTGCAGCCTTGCCCCAGTGCAGCCTTCCCCAGTGCAGCCTTGCCCCAGTGCAGCCTTCGATCCCCTGTCCCCTGAACCTACTCGGATAGCTCCGCTCGGGGCTACGAGTGAAACCGAAAGTAAACGAGAGCCGCCGGAAAGAGCCGAGGACCGGCTCTGTGTATTTCGGCGCCGGCGGCGCCATTTTCAAATCGCGGTCGGCGATTTTGTTATTTTGACAGGTCGGGATCGCAGGGGATCGGCGTATAACACGCACCTGCGACTTTCCCCTGATTTTAAGGGGAAAAAAGTGCGTGTTATACGCCGATAAATACGGTATATCTAGGCACATTTCGATGTAATTATCCTTATTCATCACCACCACATTTCCTCCTTTGTCAGATGGTTTAATTACTAACTCTTCCCTCTTCATCAGGTTTTCCAGGGCTGATTGTTGTACCAATGACAGATTGTTCATATTGTATCTAGGGAGTTGCATGGCTTCGATCGGTTTGGTAGTTTGTTTTAGAAAGGCCCATACGGCTGGACATGTTTGGAGATTCGGGAACTTCTGGGACTTTCTTTTAAATTTCAATGGTATAGGGGGTGTCATTGGACCTATTTCTTCCTCCTCAGACAAAGAGCCTTCGGAGTTTCCATATCCCTCGTTCTCGTCCAATAATTGAATTAACGTTTTAAGGGCCCTGAAGTCCTGCACTTTAAATCCCTTATAAAGGTCTTCATCTCTCTTCACCAATTTTCCCTTGTCAGTATCAAATATGTATTTGTATGTTAGGTTTCTTGCGAACATGTGCAAATCCTTCACTAGAGTAAACTTGTCCATTTGCTGTGAGGGACAGAAGCTAAGTCCCAGCCTTAGTACCTCCAATTCTGTCGGTGTGAGTTGATATGATGATAAATTAAAAACATCTAATCCCAGCCTACTGCCGTCTGCTTGATGACAAATGGATCCATTTTTCCAGTGCGTTGTGTCATTGAAGTAGTTGGGGGATTGAGAGCATGGCCTAAAGGGGCTGGGCCTGTGTTAGAGTTACGGCCTTGATTGGACTTAGGTACAGCACCTAATTCTCGTGGAGGTCCTGTTTCAATGTCTTCAAACATGGGAAGAGGTATAGTGGTTCCTGGGAGGGGAGCACTTGAGGCTCCCTCCACTTGCCACTTGATCTAAATGCGAACTATTGGAAAGATGTCTAGAGGGAGACATCATACGTTTCTTATTTATCCCTCCATGGCCTTGATGTTCATTACTATTTCCTCGCTTTGGTAGCCGCCCCTTTCCATGTGACCCCCGTGTTGATTTAGATGATGGTTTATATGATGAAACCGACGATGATGACACAGAGACCTCAGAATCAGATTTGTATGATGTTTCTGTGTTTTTGTTTGTCCGGGAATATCTCCCTCGCCTGCTATTTTGGCCTCTAGGCCATCGGTAAGCATAGCCTCCCGAAAAGGCAAATTTGTCTTTATAAAATTGACTCTCTTTCTTTGTAACGATATTTTTATTGTAGTTTTCTAAGTAGTGCATCAATTCTTTTTCTCTCCTTTTAAAATCCATGTTTGTGGCAAGGTGGTGTCCATTTGTTTTGACAACTTCTTTGTCCAGATCGCTTAATTCTTTACTATATTTGGTTTTTAGCATTTCAATCAGGTTTGCGGAACATCTGTTCAGTTTCTGTTCCCATTCTTCCCTGAAGTTGGAATCAGTCACCTCAAAGGAAGGGAATATATGAATTCTAAGTCCCTGAGGACTAATTTTGTCCTTTAGGTAGCGATCGAAGAAACGAATGTGCCAACCCAAATTGGACTTTTTCTCCATAAGCCTTTTGAGTTTTAGAAAAAAGACATCTAAACTAATTTCAAATTGTGTATGGGAGGAGCATGTACTTTGTATGTTATCTAGAAATTGGTCCTAATTTGATCCTAGGAATTGTGACATCGTGGGAACAAATATCCCACTTGAGAGGGGACGAAGGTGAGATGACCAAAGGTCAAAGAAAACAAGCGAGAGTGAGGGGAGATGGAGAACCCCGCCTAGTATCAGTGATCAAGAAAAAGGGCAACATCCGATAATAAACAATGATTTTTGAAAGCATTTAACAAAATCACTAAAACGGAATATACCCTGTAATAGTCCACAACCAACAAAAACGGGTTTTGCACCCAATTAGAATACATACTTAAAAAATAGATGGTTGGACTATAACCAGGGGATAATTCAGACAGATCTCCCAATCCCTAATATACATATATCATAAAAAGAAGGAGAGAGGAGGAAAACCTCCTTCCCAAAGCAAATGGGATTTTTCAAGGAAATACTATGTCCATCAATAGTAGGTGAAGATCAAACAAGTTGATGCAGTATTATTTTGTCCACATTTCCTTCTTCACCCTAGAGGCCATACCTAAGTTTGAAAGGGGAGGAAATGTGGACAAAATAATACTGCAACGTGAGGCCAGATGGATATTTAACCAACGAGCGACCTATCCGCCTGGCCTCAACACAGCACTCTCATTCAAACCCTTTTTATGATGGGTGTAGCTGGGATGATATGATTAATGTACACAATTATGTACTGGAACAGAGACAAATGGGTGGATCCTCAATATCTCTAGGATACAAACTAGAGTTCCGAGAGTTCCCGTCTCCTCGTTTTCTCAGATCAAACGTTCCCAGGGATCCAGAGAAAAAGAAGTCTCTCTTTCAAGCTTTGGACCATCTTTTGTCTCAAAAGGTGATATCCATGGTCCCCATGGAAGAGCAGGGGTTAGGGTTTTATTCAAACCTTTTCACGGTACCAAAACCAAAACGGGCATGTCAGACCCATTTTAGATCTCAAAGATCTAAACCGTTTTTTGAATATGCGCTCTTTTCGCATGGGGTTAATCCGATCAGTGGTCTCCATTCTTCAAGGTGGAGAACTGCTAGCGTCAATCGACATCAAGGATGCTTACCTCCATGTACCTATTTTTTCCACTCACCAGAAATATCTACGCTTTGAGATAGAAAATCTTCATTTTCAGTTTGTAGCTCTGCCTTTCGGTCTAGCTACTGCACCTCGAGTGTTTACAAAGGTCTTGCCTCCCCCTTTAGCCAGATTAAGGATTCTCAACCTAGAGAAATCTTCCTTAAAACCATAAAAGAGATTGGAATACTTGGATCTGAACATAGATACAGCTTAGACGAGGGTGTTCTTGCCCCAGGCAAAGATCAATTCCATAAGGGAACTGATTCAGGTAGTCAAAGCAAAGAAGAATCCTTCTATTCGACTTTGCATGAGGTTGTTGGGAAAGATGTTGGCTTCATTCAAAGCCGTTCCTTATGCTCAATTTCATTCAAGACTACTGCAAAACCGTGTCCTATCAACTTGGAACAGTTTTAGAAGGTCCAAGCTCTAGACTTCCCAATGCGTTTATCCCAAAGGTGCGCCAAAGCCTCAGTTGGTGGTTGATAGCCAAGAATCTCCAAAAAGGAAAATCCTTTCAACCAGTTACCTGGAAGGTGGTAACAACAGATGCCAGCCTTCTGGGCTGGGGAGCAGTCCTGGAAGAAGTGTCTGTCCAAGGAAAATGGTCCAAATCAGAAATGCCTTGCCCATCAATATTCTAGAGATTCGGGCAGCACGCCTGGCCCTGAAGGCCAGGACGCTCAGATTATGGAATTGTCCTGTCAGGGTCTGACAATGCCACAGTAGTGGCCTATATCAATCACCAAGGGGGTACAAGAAGTTGTGCGGCCCAGAGAGAGGTGAATCATATCCTAACTTGGGCAGAAAACAACATACCTTGCCTATCGGCAGTCTTCATTCTAGGAGTAGAAAATTGGCAGGCGGACTACTTGAGTCACCAGCAGTTGCTCCCGGGAGAATGGTCTCTTCACCCCAACATCTTTCTGTCAATATGTCAAAGATGGGGAATTCAGGACGTGGATCTGTTTGCGTCCAGGTTCAACAAAAAGATCGACAACTTTGTGTCAAAGACAAAGGATCCGCTGGCATGCGGAACAGATGCCTTGGTTTTCCCGTGGAATCAGGATCAAGCAGGAAGGGAAGACGGTCATTCTTGTGGCCCAGGAGATCTTGGTAGGCAGAGATTGTAAAGATGGCGGTAGGAGACCCATGGACCCGGCCAGACCTTCTCTCGCAAGGTCCAGTTTTCCATCCTACCTTACAAACGCTAAATTTAACGGTTTGGCTATTGGGACCCACATTCTGAAGAAGCGTGGGCTATCAGGTTCAGTAGTGTCTACTCTGATTAACGAAAGGAAGCCGGGCCTCCAGAGTCATATGTTATAGAGTCTGGAAGGCATATGTCTCCTGGTGTGAATCCATGGGTTGGCACCCCAGGAAATATGTCATAGGTAGGATCTTGACTTTCTACAGATGGGATTAGAAATTAAACTGGCCTTGAATACTATCAAAGGCCAGGTTTTGGCCTTATCTGTATTATTTTAACGACCACTCTCTGGTTCGTAGCTTTATGCAGGGGGTAACATGGCTTAATTCTCCGGTTAGGTCACCCCTGAACCCTTGGGACTTGAATTTGGTCCTGTCGGCATTACAGAAACAGCCTTTTGAGCCGATACGACATATTACCTTTGGTCCTTTTGACATGGAAATTAGTTTTTCTGGTAGCCATGTCTTCTGCGAGAAGGGTATCAGAGTTGGCTGCTCTTTCTTGTAAAGAGCCATATTTGATTATTCACAAGGATAAGGTTGTATTACGGCCTCATCCTAATTTTCTACCAAAGGTAGTGTCAGGTTTTTATTTAAACCAGGATATTGTTCTACCTTCATTTTTCCCAGAACCCTGTTCAGTGGAAGAAAGGTCACTGCATTCTCTTGATGTGGTGAGAGCAGTCAAAGTCTACTTGAAGGCGACTGCTCAGATTCGTAAAACGGATGTTTTGTTTGTGTTGCGAGGACAGAGAGGACAGGCAGCATCTAAATCTACTATTCCTAAATGGATTTGTCAAGTGATTGTTAAAGCTTATGGTTTAAAAAGGAAAGTTCCACCTTTTCATATTAAAGCACACTCCACCAGGGCTGTTAGTACTTCCTGGGCAGTGCATCACCAAGCCTCCATGGCTCAAATCTGCAAGGCCGCAACTTGGTCTTCAGTTCATACATTTACCAGATTCTATCAAGTAGATGTAAAAGGTCATGAGGATATCGCCTTTTGGCGCATTGTACTGCAGGCGGCAGTATAAGTCCTCTAGTCTCTTGGTGCCCTACTTTTGTTGTGTCTCCCTCCCTTCAGTTGGCATTGCTATGGGACATCCCACATAGTAACTACTATGGCTCTGTGTCCTGTGATGTACGATAAGAAAATAGGATTTTTATAACAGCTTACCTGTAAAATCCTTTTCTTTGAAGTACATCACGGGACACAGAGGTCCCTCCCTTCTTTCTGGTTTACACTTGTATTGCTTTGCTACTAAAACTGAGGTACTCCCAGTAGTGGGAGGGGTTATATAGGGAGTGGACTTCCTGTCTTAGGGTGTGTCAGTGTCCATCACCTGAAGGTGGCCTATAACCCACATAGTAACTACTATGGCTCTGTGTCCCATGATGTACTTAAAAGAAAAGGATTTTACTGGTAAGCTGTTATAAAAATCATATTTGCATTGTTTACAAAAGATTAAGATGTTAAGAAAATATAAGTGTGATTGCGTTACTGGCTATAGTACTAGTTATATATTAATTTATAAATACATTTCACTTTTACTTTTATTTCTGATAAGTGATGAAACAGATGTGAAATCTCCTCTGATACAATAGTCTCTTTAGAGATAATTAGCTGCAAACAAGCATTGTCTTGGGACTTTTTTCTGTACTGTGCATGTTTGCGTTTGCAGTTGTGTAAGGGATGATCCTTAGAGGGCAATTTGATTTGCCACTGTTAAATTTTTTTGCTTTCTTAGTTCTTTGGGGAACAGACAGGAACCAGAGAAAATCAAATCCCTGATGTTTGCTGTAACATCTAATTACACTTGCTAGATTTTTCTAACATGATTTTCCATAATTTGCAAAATAGATTGTTTTTTGTTAGTTTAGGACACTAGTTCATGCAATTCACTTTAACTTTTACAGCTAAAAAAAATAACAAAGCTAATTATTTTTCCTTGTCAAAAGAAGTTTATTGAGTATACAATGTTATAAAGATACATAAAGTAAGTTTACAAGGATCTATAAAGTAAGCTCATTGTTTTACAGTAGGGTTTATATAGGTAAATATCATGAAATTTCAAATATTAAACATTGGGTTCACGTAAACCTAAATTAAAGATATATATCATTTCCTTAGTTACTTTTGTAGGTATTTAAATGATTTATACCTACTATACATATTGTTTACAAGTAGAGTGTATATAGGTCAAATAAATTCTGATAATGAGCTTTAATCGTAAGGTGGAGAAAAGGAAAGAGAAAGAAGAAAAAGGGTAGAAAGGCAGAGGTATGGTCCACAAGGTTGTCCCGCTCGTCAGTTTATTATTCTTTTTAGTTCTCTTTGAAGCCTTAGAATGGGTGTCTCTGTAAGTCATTTAATCTGTTACCATGGCAACAGGACAGAGTCATTGAAATTTGACAGGAACTGTTGTTTTATCCAAGGGTGCCAAAGTTTTTCAAATTTTGGAATTTGATTTTGATCGATGGCTACCATCTTAGCATGGGACATTGTATTATTTATTCTGTGAATTGTTTCTGCTAGTACCAATGTAGGAGATTTCCAGGCCTTGGCCACTGTTTGTTTTGCAGCCGTTATTAGTTGGATCATAAGTTTGAATTGAGAGAGTGTTAACCATTCCGGTTTTAGATTAAGTAAAGTTAAATATGGATCTGGTTGTATTATCTTTTTAAATATTTTAGATGCAATCACGAAAACTTCCTTCCAGAAGGTTTGGATTACTGGGCATGTCCACCATATGTGTAAATATGTGCCTATTTCTGGGCATCCTCGAAAACAAAGAGCTGAGGTATTAGGTGAATATTTTGCCACTCTAGCGGGTACAAGGTACCAGCGAGTTAGGACTTTATAATTTGTCTCCAGTGCTAAGATGTTGGGTGAAGATGACTTAGATGTGAGCCATATGTTAGACCAGTCCGTGTCTTCTAAAGTTCGTCCCAGGTCCTCCTCCCACCTCTGAATGTAAGAGGGTCTATTAAGATTTGCTACTCCATATAATTGATTATAAAGTGATGAAATTGTACCTTTAGCAAATGGATCTTTTGTACAGATTGATTCAAAAATGGATAATTGGGATAATGGTGTATCCCCCTTTAGGAATGGTGTATAGAAATTTTTGATTTGGAGATATCTAAATATCTCAGAGTTTGGTAGATCATATTTTTCTCTAAGCGATGGGAATGAAAGGAATGATTTAGATGCTATGAAGTCATTTAGTGTCTGAATGCCTGATGTTGTCCAAGCTTTAAAAGAATTTGGGTAGATCCATGCCGGATAAAAGGCCGGATTTCTGATAAAAGAAAGGAGAGGATTGTGTGGAGATTGTAACTGATATTTGGTTTTTAGTTTATCCCAGAGAGATAAGAAGTGCTTAGTTATGGGATTATGAATTTTAAAGTGGTCTTTAGGATCAAGCCATAATAAATTTGATATTAATAGAGGGTCATTTTCTGAAGCCTCTATAAATACCCATAGTGGGATTTCCTGTTTTGCATGGTATTTGGACAGACTGGCCAAATGTGCTGCTCTGTAGTAGTTAGTAAAATTAGGGTATCCCAGGCCTCCTTTATTTTTGGGAAGATGTAGTGTGTGTATAGGTATACGTGGTTTAGAAGAGCCCCATATAAATGAAGTTGCTCTTTTTTGTACTATTCTCAAAAAATAGGAAGGAATTGGAATAGGGAGGACTCTGAATAGATAAAGCAATTTGGGTAGAATAGTCATTTTGATTGCATTAATTTTCCCTATCCAGGATAAAGGAAGTTGCGACCATTGTTTTATTAGATTTGTGATCTGTCTTAATACAGGAGGATAATTGGTTGAGAATAAGTCAGAATGAGATGCTGTTAAATGAATTCCAAGATATGGGATTGATTTTTCTGCCCATGTGAATGGGAGTGCAGCCTTAGCCGGGATCAATTCCATGTTTGTGAGTGAAATATTAAGCACTAGGCATTTCTTAGGATTAATCATAAGGCCGGATAGGGCTGCAAATCCATCAAGAGCTGGTATTAAGTTAGGACCAGAGACCTGTGGTGATGATAGAAAAAGTAATATATCGTCTGCAAATATACATAATTTGTGTGTAATACCTCCTACTTCAATGCCAGTTATAGTTTGGTTTGTTCTGATGTATTGGGCCATGGGTTCGAGTATAAGGGCAAATAATAAGGGAGATAATGGGCAACCCTGTCGGGTACCTCTTTCGATATTAAAGGCTTCAGATTTGTATCCAGCATATTTTATATAGGCTTTGGGTTTATTATATAATGCTTTGATCCATGTTAAAAAGTGGGGTCCAAAACCCCATATTTGTAATGAATATTGCATATATTGCCAGGATACTGTGTCAAATGCCCTCTTAATATCGAGAGATAGAAAACATAAAGGGATTTTCCGTTTTTTAGCAATATGTGCCAATAACACTGCCCTGCGTATATTATCGCCTGCCTGTCTATTTGGCATGAAGCCTACTTGATCTCTATGTATTAATTTTCCTATAATGCTATTGAGGCGTTTTGCTATTATTTTTGCTAATAATTTAATATCGAGGTTTAACAGAGAGATAGGCCGATAATTCACACAGGAAGTATCATCAGAAAGGGGTTTTGGGATCATACAAACAATTGCCATTAGTGTTTCTTGCCGAAAAGAATGTCCATCTAGAAGTTTGTTAAAAGTTTCAGTGAGAATGGGAGTGAGTATTTCTGAGAATGTTTTATAGTATAAAGCCGAGTAGCCGTCTGGGCCTGGTCTTTTGTTAAGTTTTAGGTCTTTTATGGCGTTAGCAACTTCATCTATAGTTATAGGCTCATCCAAACTGCTTTTTTGATTCTGAGATAACTCAGGTAAGTTTATTTTTGAGAAGAAGGATTCAGCTTCTGTAGGATTAAATTCATTGTTTGTCTTGTATAAAGTTGCGAGATGTGAGTGAAATTTATGGACTATTTTAACTGGATTACAAGTGTAAACATTTTTTGATAATTTCAAACGTATTGGTTTGAAAGATTTGTTAGTTGAATTTAATGCCCGAGCCAAATATGTACCTGGTTTGTTTGTATTCATGTAGAAATTGTGTTTGGAGCGTTTGAGGGATTTATCAACTGACTCAGTGAGAAATAGATCGTATTCCAATCTAGATTTTTCCAGATGAGATTTTGTACTCTGAGATGGATTATCTTGAAATGATATGTAGGCTGCATTAAAATTGAGTTCTAGTTTTTTTGCTAGATTTTTGCGTTCCCGTTTAAATAGTGCCATTTGTCTTTGTATTGTACCGCGCAAGACAGGCTTATGAGCTTCCCACAGTGTTATTGGGGAGATGTCTGTTGTATTATTAATTGATATGTATTCCTTTAAAGCTTGTTCAATGGCCATCTGATGTAGTGGGTGTTTGAGCATTATGTCCGGTAAGTACCACGTTGGGTCATGCGCTTTTGGTATGGCTGAGGCTATAGTAGTGTATACTGCATTATGGTCAGACCACGGAATCGGAATTATATCTGATGCAATAATTTCTGGTATCATTCCTATTGTTAGAAAAATATGATCTATTCTGGTGAAGGTTTGATGAGGGTGCGAGAAATAAGTGAATTTCTTTTTCATTGGGTTACTTTCTCTCCATGAATCTACCAGATTGTATTTGGAAAGAAGTTGAGAAAAAGGTAATCTAGAGGTTATTTTGGATGGTGTAAAAGGTGATTTATCTAGAAATGGGAGGAGGACCTGGTTTGAATCCCCACACATTATCACTGTTCCTATTTTGTGTGTATTAATCACTTGTAATATATGTGAGAGGAATGGTGTAGGTTGTTTGTTAGGAGCGTAGTAGGAAATCACCGTGATTGCTGTATCCATTATATAACCCATGAGTATCAGGTATCTACCTTCTGGGTCTTTAATTTCTGATGATAAGGTGAATGGTGTGGATCGGTGAAATGCAATTAGAGTTCCCCTTTGCTTGGTACAGGCAGAAGCCGTGTAAATTTGTTGATAAAAAGGAGAAATATATTTTGGAGTAGAATCTTTGGTGAAGTGTGTTTCTTGGAGGCATACTATGTGAGCCTTCTTGTTATGGAAAGTACGGAAGGCTTTGGTCCTTTTTTGAGGGACATTTATTCCCTGAACATTCAGGGAAAGTATATTCAGTGGTGCCATGGCAATAGATCAAATAGTTTTGACTTACTTTTTGTTATGCAGAGCTGACTGCGCAGATCAACCTGTGTGGACTGAAGAGATGAATAGATAGAAAAGAAACCAGTGAATTCTGGAGTAAAGAGTAAACAAAAAACATATGAGATTAAATGATACATTGTATAAATTATTTTTTGCAAGTAATCACAATTCAAGGCTGATACACAGACCAGATGACCCGCGGGAAGGTTTGCTATTCATTTTGAGTACCGTCAGAAGTATGGATACGTATTGAAGCTTTACCACCGTCCAGTTGTGAAGTTCCCTTTCTTTGAATACCCATTGGGGTCACAAGCTTGATTGACTCATTGAACGTATGTTCTTATGAGTTCAATCCCTCTGGTAAGCCTTCATTTTGTCCGTGTGTGGAGGGTCCATCACATTTTTGCATGTGTTATCCACGTGGTGAATAAGGGACTTTATATACCTCTTGATTAACATCAGTCCTCCTCAGCTTTTTAAGCATTTAAAAACATCTGAAGAAATACCAGAGACTTTATTATTGTTTTTGTTTATTTTATATATCTGCCAAGCTATCTTATATTGCAAATGTTGGGGTTTGATACAGATATTTTTTACCTTTGTCTTATATCATCTTTAATTTTTACAATCCCATAACTCATAGCGCTACACTTGTATTTGCATAAGTAATCACAATTTACCCGTGAAAGAGAGTAAATATCTCTCTCAGGGGAATAAGTGCCTTCGTCACACTCCCACATAATATGATTGGGAGAATGAGGAGGGCTAATGGGGGTACACGGATCTTCCGCTTACAGGAGAGAAGTGCTATGTCAAAAGACATCAAAATGATGTTTCATTAATTGGAGTGCAGAATATAGTTTTTGTTGAAATTATTTATTCCAGGGTGGTTGTATATGGTTAGTCTTGCCCTAGGCTAAATAATTCAGTTAGAAAGTTACTGTTAATGACTTTGGTATTGATGAAGATAGTTTGAATTATTTTGGGATTTTAACCCTTTTAGAGTAAACAATTACATATTTTATTCATATGCAACTGTTTAGATATGTTAACTCATAAAATTGAGGTTGTAATGCTTCAGATTAGAATAAACAAAAACATAATTCTAGGAACTAGTTAGGTAATAATATATTTGTTTTAAGAAAAGAAAGAAAAAGCTTCCATTACTTCTGGATTATTGAACATATTTGTCCTAAAAAGTAATAAATCTATTGTTATTACCTGATAATATATAACTGAACAAGAATTTCCTTATTTCACTTATATATTCTAAGGCTATATGAATCAGAAGTAATAAGAAATATAACTGGAATGTAACATGATCCCACACAGTGTGTGACTATCAGAATGCAGTTACATTCAGTTATAAATATAGGTTTTTTAAAGAGAACCATCTCTTAGTATAATAAATGAAGAGATATCAGGAATTAGGATGTCAGTCCATTGAATCTTCTTGGTCCATGGATGATGTGGCATAACGGCCTCTTTTGTGAGAATGATGATTCCCATTTTGTTCTGAAATTTTCTGGGTGCTGCCTGAAGGTGAAGATGACGCCATTCTTCTGCGTGTGGGAGAGTTGCTGCTTGTGGGTTCTGTCAGATTTAATTTTAAAAGGGTTTGTTGTAGTTCATCTGCTGATCTGCTTCTGTAAATTGTACCTTGGTAGTTAAATCTGACTGAAAAGGGGAAGCCCCATTGATACATAATGTTGTGGCGTTGCAGTTCCATTAGTTGGGGTTTCATGGATCGTCTTTTAGTAATAGTAAGTTGGGATAGGTCAGCAAAAATTTGATAATTGTGTCCTTGAAAATTAAGTTCCTTTTTTTCTCTTGCAGCAATTAGTATTTGTTCTTTCGTTCTGTAATAATGAAATTTTGTGATTATATCACGTGGGGGTCCATCTTTCTTTTTGGCTGTGAGGGCTCTGTGTATTCTGTCCAGTTCTAAACGTTCAATAGGGATATCTGGCTTTAGTTCTTGTAATAGAGCAGTAATAGTAGATTGCAGGTCTGTCACAGTTTCAGGTATTCCCCTTATGCGCAAGTTTGAACGTCTGGCTCTATTTTCGTAATCTTCGAGCTTAGTTTGAAGTATTAAATTCTCTTTTTTTAATTGTTCCAATTCTGTTATATTTTCTTGGGTTGTAATTTCAATTTCATCCATTTTTATTTCTAAGGCTGCGGTGCGGTTTCCCAGCTCTCTTATTTCTTTGGTTAGGCTTTTTGTTATTTGGTCTGAGGTTTGTTTTAAAGCCTTATGAAGCATCTTTTCAAATTGTAATAATATTTCTGGGGATACTGAGGAGGCTTGTGGAGAAGTTTGTGAGAGGATTTGTTCTGTATCTGACTCAAATGGAGAGTCTTGCTGTGACATTTTCTGTCTGTGAGAGCGCCCTGATGCTGTATCTTGTGAGGTGACTGGAGCTGCTTCAGCTGCAGTGAGTGCCTGTGATCCCTTTTGTGAGGTGATTTTTATTTCTGCCACGGTTTCCTCCCAGTACCATATTTCCTGCCCAAACTTTCACAGTTTGTTCCCTGGGGCAAAAAGGTTCAAATGGATACCTTTTGAGCCTGCAGGCTCCGCTTTGTCCTTCTCTTCTCTCCTCAGCGGTGTGGAGCTCTAACAATGCATGTCTGCTCTGCTAGGCTCCGCCTCCTGCCCCCCCAAGCTAATTATTTTTAATCATACAGTTCTATGAGCAGAAAAATATATATAAATATATATAAATACTTCTTAGGAATACTATGGATTTTTGCATGAATGGTTACTAAAAGTTGTTTTTTTTTATCTACTTCATTGTGATAAAATAGTCTTATTTTACAAATACACACAACTGTTACATTGCCCCATAATATTGAGAATGTAGTTTAAACAATAAAGAATGCAAAAGGAAAGAAAAAAGATTGAGAATTCAATATGCAATATGTCCCAAGTGAAAGAGATTGAAAAGAACCTCAGAAAGAGTTCAAACCATAGATTTACAGAAATAGTCAGATGAAGAAAAACTTTAAACAAGCTTAACAGATCTGACAAGGTGGCTGCCACACAGCAAGGCTTCCACCCATGGGGATAAATAAATCATCACGTTTTGAGGGCAGCCCCACTTCCCCTTCATCAGGGCTCAAGACAGGATAAAACTTGAATAGACTTCATCCAAATGTTATCCTGTGTTGAGTTCTGATGAAGGAGGGAGTGGTATTTTCTCCAAAATGCATTGGATGCTTTGATATTACTTTTTTAACCGCTTGCCGACCAGCTGCTGTCATTATACTGCGGCAGGTCGGCACGACCCCGCGAACCGTCATAGTTATACGTCGGCTCGCGGGATCGGGATAGCAGGTGCGTGCACGCGCCCGCTGCAAAGCGGGGGTTCCGATGCTCATGGCTGATGGTCGCGATGACCGGCGGCCACGAGCACGAGGGACAGAACATGGAAGTGTGTGTGTAAACACACAAATCCGTGTTCTGCTCTGAGAGGAATGACAGATCGTGTGTTCCTATTAGCAGGTAATCGGGTAACAATCAGGAAGCAGAGATACACAGGAAGCTGAAGACAAACCAGCAATGATTCTGTGTGCCAGAGTCCTTTTTATAGGCAGCCCAAGGGTCACGTGGGATGTGCGCATGTGCATGCGCCGGATTGCCGGACCACGAATGCGCCGGAGCGCCGTTCCACCGCGCATGCGCGCAGGAACATGGCTTTGATGCCTGGAAGCAATATTTCCCTGACAGTGCCCCCCCCGAGGGGTGGCCTCTGGACACCCAAACTGGCCATCAATTCAGGATGTTCTTGATGAAAGATCTGGACTAAACGTGAGGCATACACATTTTTAGAAGGTTCCCAGGAATTGTTTTCAGGAGGATACCCCTTCCACTTGATTAAGTACTGGAGCTGTGTTCCCTTCTTCCTGCAACTCAGTATGCTTTCTACCTCAAATTCGTCTTCACCATCCACTTGAACCGGTGGAGGAGGTGGTTCTTCTCTGCCTGGGAAAGGACTTGGGACCCTAGGTTTCAGAAAAGATGTGTGAAGAAAACTGGGTGTATCTTGTATGAGTTGGGCAGGGCTAATTCAAAAGCTACAGGATTGATCATCATTTTGATCTTGAAGGGCCCTATTAATTTTGGTCCTAATTTCCGTGCTGGGACTGGCAATCTAAGGTTAACAGCCGACAGCCACACTTCTTCACCCACCTTGAAGACTGGATTCTCCTTCCTACCTCTGTTATAATACTTGCTGTAGTCCTCTTGGGCCTTTTGCATGGCTTCCTGGATCTTCCAAAAATTCAGCTGAATGGAGCTTACACGATCTTGTAACCGCAGGAACAGATGTTTCTGAAAGAGAATTCGGGAGAAATGAAGGGTGAAAGGCGAAATTTGACCAGAAAGGTGTTTGATTAGTGGCAGAATGAACGGAATTATTGTACGCAAACTCAGCGTATGGTAAGAGGGAGGACCAGTCATCCTGGGAGTTGGAACAAAAGCAGCGGAGATACTGCTCCAGAGTCTGGTTCGTTCTTTCCGTCTGTCCATTACTCTGTGGGTGGTATTCGGGGGAGAGGCAAATTTTCATTTCTAAAGATTTACAGAGTTCCTTCCAAAACTTAGATGTAAACTGGACCCCTCTGTCAGAGGTGACACTGACCGGAACACCATGGAGCCTAACAACTTCTTTGAAAAAAATATCAGCTGTAGCTGAAGCAGAGGGAGTGCCCACCGTGGGCAGGAAGTGTGCCATTTTGGAGAGGCGGTCAATGATAACCAGGATAGTGGTGAACCCTCCTGAGGATGGTAGATCCACAATGAAGTCCATGGAAATGTCTGCCCATGGACGTTCAGGAATGGGCAGAGGTCTTAGCAAACCCCATGACTTCATATTTGATCCTTTACTACGCTGACATGGGATACAGGAAGCCACATAGTCCTTACATTCTTGTCTCCAGCCTGGCCACCAGAAGGAACGGGATACTAATTCTACAGTCTTTAGTGTTCCAAAGTGGCCTGCCAGTTTGTGGTCGTGACATGTCTTCAGAATTAGAGGTCTTGTCTCTGGTGGGACAAAGATCTTCCCCCGAGCCCAAAGAAGGTCATCTTTTTCCTGTAAAAAAGGCATTTTAGGGTCAGAAAAGTGACTGGATGCAACTTTAATCATGGTTAACAGATCAGTCTGAGTGATCATACAAAAATTCTGTGGAGATAAAATGGTGCTGGTTTCAATTTCTTGGGTGGTTTCATGGAACATTCGAGACAGCGCATCTGCTTTACCATTTTTTAAACCGGGCCTGTATGCGATGTGGAAATTAAATCTCGAGAAAAAAAGAGCCCACGAGCCTGTCTGGGTTTTAAACATCTGGCAGTTCTGAGGTACTCCAAGTTTTTATGGTCTGTAAAAATCATGACCGGATGGCATGCTCCCTCTAGTAGATACCTCCACTCTTCTAGAGCAAAATGGCTAACAGTTCTCTATCGCCAACATCGTAGTTTCTCTCTGGTGCACTTAACTTCCGGGAAGCAAAAGCTACAGGGTGCAGGAGGGCCTTGGAACCTTGCCTTTGGGAGAGGATTGCTCCAGTGGCTGTTTTAGAGGCGTCAACTTCGAGTACGAAGGGCAGGAGAGGATCAGGATGCCGTAAGATTGGCGCGGAAGAGAACAAGGTCTTTAGTTTGGTAAAAGCTTCCTGTGCTTCAGAGGACCACAGAAACCGGCTATGTTGGCGTGTGAGGGTAATGGGTGCTACAATTGTTGAAAAGCCAGTGATGAATCTTCGACAGAAGTTTGAAAACCCAATGAAACGCTGTACTCCTTTTTTATCTGTGGGAGCCGGCCATTCCTGAATCGCCTTGACTTTTTGAGGGTCCATAGCAACCCCATTGGTGGAGATGATGAATCCCAAGAACTGAACCGTTGTTTTCTCAAACTCACACTTTTCTGCTTTGAGGTACAACTTGTGTTTCCTAAGGATTGTGAGGACCAGCTTAACATGGACTTGGTGCAGTTCATTAGTGGCAGAAAAGATGAGAATATCATCTAAATACACGACTAGAAAGTCATCAAGGTATTCCCTGAAGATGTCATTTACCAGGTGCTGGAAGGTAGCAGGGGCGTTGCAGAGCCCAAACGGCATCACCAAATACTCATAATGCCCGAACCTGGACCTGAAGGTGGTCTTCCACTCATCGCCCGCCCGGATCCGGATGAGATTATAGGCCCTGCGAAGATCCAATTTGGAGAAGACCCTGGCGGACCGGAAGCGCTGAAACAATTCTGGGATAGGAGGGAGCGGGTACCGGTTTTTAATGGTAACTTTATTTAACTCTCTGTAGTCAATGCAAGGTCTGAGGGAACCATCTTTTTTTTCTACAAAGAAGATGCAGGTTCCGGCCGGTGATGAGGAATGACGAATAAACCCTTTTTTTAGGTTTTCGTCGATGTAAGCCTTGAGAGCCTTTAGTTCAGTTTCGGATAGTGGGAATGCGCCCAAATGGAATTTCAGAGCCTGGTAGAAGATCAATAGGGCAGTCATAGGACCGGTGTGGTGGTAGATGGTCAGCCTGTTGTTTATCGAAGACATCCCTATACTTCGGGTAGGCCGAAGGTACATGCTAAAGGCTGATACAACAGTGGAACAGGAGGCTGGAACTGAGAGAAAACAGTGCTGGGAACAATATTCGGAGGAAAAGGAGACTTCCTTCTTTTTCCAACTGATTTGGGGTTCATGTGCTTCTAGCCAGGGAAGGCCCAAGATGATAGGGAACATAGGTGACGGGATGATGTCAAAGTACAGGAACTCCTGGTGACCGGAGTCCGTGGTGACAAGAATGGGACTTGTTTCCTTGGTAATAAGTCCGGAACGGGGAAGAGACTCATCAGCCAGGTGTACCCGGAAACTTTGTTTCTTGGTTAGCAGAGGGATATGTACATTAGCAGCCAATGCGGCATCCAAGAAGCAGCTGCATGCTCCAGAGTCAATTATGGCTGGGAGGCGGGTTACCTCTTCCGTTAGCTGTAGGGAGACAGAGAGGTTTACATAAGTCTGTGAAAAACCAGAGAGTTGATAGTTCATAATAGCTGGTGAATAGGACTTACTGAGTCTCACAGGGCAGGTGCGGAGAAAATGGCCCGACCCTCCACAGTAGAGGCACAGGTTGGCCTGACGCCTGCGCAGTCTTTCTTCAGAGGAGAGTGGCGCCCGGACCAATCCCAATTGCATGGGCTCCAGGTCAGAGGTGTTTGAAGCTGGGAAAGCAGTACAAGGTGGGTGGATGGACGTTGGTTTAGGAAGCATCCAGGTGGGACAAGGAACCTGGAAGCATTCTGAGCGCCGCTCTCGCATGCGCCTGTCCAGCTTGGTGGCAGTTTGGATTAAGTCCTCTAAAGTTGCAGGAGTCTCTATTCTGGCCAGCTCATCTTTAAGGACTTCGGACAGCCCTAGGCGGAATTGATACTTAAGGGCCGGCTCATTCCAACCGGTGTCAGCTGACCATTTCCGAATTCGACAGTATAATCTTCAACAGGTCTGCGCCCTTGGAACAAATTATGTAAAGTGGCTTTGGCTGTAGCCATGCGTTGGGGGTCATCGTAGAGTTGCCATACTTTCAAAGAAAGAGTCTATGGTGTTTAATATTGGATTCCTTTGTTCCACCAGGCTGTGGGCCCAGGCTTGTGGTTCATCAGTTAAAAGAGAGATGACAAAGCCTACTTTTACTACCTCAGAGGAGAAAGTCCTAGGCTGTAAAGCCAAATACAAAGAGCAGGCATTTTTGAAGGCTCGGAATTTTTTGCGATCGCCAGAAAATCGCTCGGGTATGGGGACCCTGGGTTCAGCAGTAGCCATGACCACTGTAGGATTAGAAGCCATTTGAGAGGAGGACACGCTGGCAGGTGCAGGAGCCCAAATAGGAGCTGCAGAAGGGCCAGCAAGTTGTTGGAGGCGACCATCTATCTGGGTGTAGCCATCTTGCAACTTTTGCACTGCATCCGTAAGTGCTGATACTTGCTGGCAGAGGATCTCAAGAGGTGAACGTGCTCTGTCGGCCTCAGACATGGCTGGTTTGTGCTATCAGAAGAGGTACTCACCAAGGCCGAAATGCCGTGAGCGGTTCACCCTTGCGACTAAGCTCAGTCCACCCCCTGGAGATGTGACAGGGAGTGAATGCACAAAGAGGCACAGCCTACCCAGGAAACAGGTGGTTGCTGGCGTGAAGTCCTTGTCAGAGAGGAGTAGCTATGCAGCGACTGGCAAGTGGAGGATAGCCAGAGCGGGTACAAGAGGAAGTCCAGAACCAGGCTGAGGGTCAAACACACAGGTTAGAATATCCAAACACAGGCTGAGGGTCAAACACTGGGGAAGGGCGGAATCCGTATAACAAGCCAAGGGTCAGGTTCAGGAGACAAGCAGAGTAGTCGAGGTCAATCTGAGTCAAAAGCAGGTAATCAGGTAACAATCAGGAAGCTGAAGACAAACCAGCAATGATTCTGTGTGCCAGAGTCCTTTTTATAGGCAGCCCAAGGGTCACGTGGGATGTGCGCTAGTGCGCATGTGCGTGCGCCGGATTGCCAGACCGCGAATGCGCATGCGCTGGAGCGCCGCGCATGTGTGCAGGAACACAGCTTTGATGCCTGAAAGCAATATTTCCCTGACAATACTGGTCTGGGGTACTACGGTATATGTCTGACTTTACAAATATTATGGTCCCTAAGGATGTAGGGGTACGTCTCGTGGGCTTGGTGGAGCCTCTAGCCAATCATAGAACTACTAGAACATTGCTTAGTCTTTTATTATTTTATGCCAGAAAGGCGATTATTCTTTGGTCCTTTGGAAAAACCATACTCCTCCTACCCTGGCTGGATAATTCTGTACTACCATTATATAAAGCTGCCTATAGCAGTAAGAGATGCCCTGCCAAATTCAATAAAATCTGGTCTTTGTGGTTCAAATTCTCTGACTCTTCTGTACCACCTTAATGGCTCTCCGCTGGCTGGCTATACTGTCTCCCTAGACTATTATGAACCCATAAGGTGATGAGTCACTCCATATGACTTTTCCTTTTCCTCTTGACTCCTGTTTGGCTACATCCCCTTGTGCTATCCGGTAAGATAAACCATCTCACGTTTCTCTTCATATTAAAGGTGTGTAGAGCTGTCACACTGGGGAGGCTCTTATGGGTATTAATGCTCATCAATCTTTAGCATTTTCTGTACTTTTTGGTCTTTTTTAGTATATATTTGCATATATAATGTAATAAAAAAAAAATAACAGTGGGCCACAAGCCCTAAAAAATGTATTTCCTTTCTAGTCTGAACTCACTGGAAAAACACTACACCTTGCATGAAATCTCCAAATGATAGTCAAAAAAAGACATGAATCCATCTAGTATTGCCATGTTTTCCTAGCTTTCAGAGTCCCATTTCTTCACAAAAATGGTTTCAGATTGTTGACTTTATATTATTTGCATTTGTCGTCACAAATGCCCAGCAGTCCTCTTTTGCCATGTACACACGGGCGGACTTTTCAGCATCAAAGGTCCGACGGACTTTCGAGCGAACGGACTTGCCTACACATGACACACCAAAGTCCGACGGATTTGTACGTGATGACATACGACCAGACTAAAAAAAATGAAGTTGATAGCCAGTAGCCAATAGCTGCCCTAGCTTTGGTTTTCATCCGTTGGACTAGCATACAGACGAGCGGATTTTTTGCCCGGATTCGTGTCCGTTGGAAAGATTTGAAACATGTTCCAAATCTAAAGTCTGTCTGATTTTCGACCGAAAAAGTCCGCTGCAGGTTCAATGAAGCCCACACATGGTCGGATTGTCCGACGGATTCGTCGGACCAGTCAAGTCGAAAAGTCCGCCCGTGTGTACACGGCATTAGTTATCAATATCCACCCAACTTTGTGGACTGTTTGACTCACTCGCCTTTGCAGGACAGTAAAACTGCTAAACTATTTTCTTCTTCTAGGCAAAAGAAAGGGTGGACAAGGAGTTCTGCCTTTCTTGAGGCATCATGCTTTACATGTGGGAATGGTAGAGGTAGAAAACTTCAGAGTGGCGTGACAAGTTGAGGGGGCATGTTAAGGAGATAAAACAGCAGAGGAAGAGGAAGGAAGGACCCTACAACTCTCTGTGTATACTTTTGCACCAAGCTACTAATGCCATTGACCATACAAATTTAAATTGCGACCACCAACAGCTGTTACCACATCTGCTTTAACCATGCAGGATATATATAAAATCATGCTATACTTACGTACCCTCACCACTATGAAGTAACAAAAAACATTTACACTACAGCCACAAATACTTAGGTCCAGAAGTAGCATACTGTGTTATTTGTTTGTAGATATGTCTAAAGTTCTGGGATTAGACAAATGAACTTCTCAGACTAGAGGTCTAATTTATGCCGTCCCTATTGCTGTGCTGTTCTAGTTTTCTATATGCAGTAGTAAAAATTTAAACTAGTGCAAATCATATACGTAGGGGCTACACTATGAGAGCTGCTTCTAGGTCCTGGAGTAACTATTACATGAGGGGAGCACACCTTCTAAGGAAGGGTAATGCCGCGTACACACGAGCGGACTTTACGGCAGACTTTGCCCGGCGGACTTTTCGACGGACTTTATGACGGACTTTCTGAATGAACGGACTTGCCTACACACAATCCACCAAAGTCCGTCGAATTCGTACGTGATGACATACGACCGGGCTAAAACAAGGAAGTTCATAGCCAGTAGCCAATAGCTGCCCTAGCGTGGGTTTTTGTCCGTCGAACTAGCATACAGACGAGCTGACTTTTCGACCGGACTTGAGTTCCACGGAAAGATTTAAAACATGTTTCAAATCTAAGTCCGTCCAACTTTTGAGCAAACAAAGTCCGCTGGAGCCCACACAAGATCGAATTGTCCGACTAAATCTCGTCCCCCGGGCAAAGTCTGCCGTAAATACCGCTCGTGTGTACACGGCATAAGACTATATTCACACTGTTGCGTAGCAGTAACACACAGCAACTTAGATAATGCACATCATGTACTGCAGTACCTTTCATTCTAAATCTTACCTCAATTGCAGTACACTTCAATGCAATGTACAGTAACACGTAACTGCATCGTGCTAAAAATAGTGCATGCACCTTTTTTTTGCGCTTTTTGATGCAAATAGGGAGTCCATTAGGAGATGTATGTGGAGCCTTCAGGTTTCACTCTTGCCATCATTGCTGACACGTTGTCATGTAAAGAATCACATTCCATTCACCCTAAAGAAGGTTTAATATACTCCTCTCTTGTGGCTCCTGTCTCCTCTCTTGCCTTCCCTCAGTTCCAGTGCTGAAGCCTTTGACAGATGCTTCACCATTTGACACTTATAGCGATGGCTACCTCTATCCCTTGCTGTGCTTTGTTTCCATCCACTGACCTCATTGTTACTGTTGTGTTCTGTAGTGATGTAGAGGTCAGAGGATGAAATCCCAGAAGACACACTCGATTTACCCATCCATTATTTTCACACACGTTAGTTTTCTCCCCTTTCCCCCCTTTTTCCTCCCCCCCCCTTTGTGGGTACATCAAGCTGGTTCACTTAGCTCCAACTATTTTTATTCAGTTTTTGTTTCCTATATTCAAACTCCCCCCTCCCCCCTTTTTTACACTTTTTTTGTAGAAAGACAAGTGCACTTTATTGCACAGTGACTGTATTGTGGCGACCTGGCATGCCTCTGGCTGTTTCCCTTAGTCTGTTTTTGGGGGGGGTCGCCCGCCTCAACCCCAGTTTGGACACCTGTCTGAGGCCACCTGTCAGGGCTGGGCTCAGCCCTTCCTTCTCAAAGCTGGCCACTCAGCTGTTGGCTAATTGCCAGCTCCTTTCTCTCCACAGTGACTCACCTGTTCATGACATCCCGCTATTCAGTCCTGCCTCCTTAAGCCGTCCAGCCAAGATGATCTCTGCCTTCGCCTTGGTCACATCTCTAGAGGCGCTCTCCTGTGTTCCTGTTAAAGACTTGCTTGGCTGACATTCCTTCTGGCTCCAGATCCTGCTTACTGTTCTACTACGCTAATCTCTGGCTTCCTGATGTTTTGGCTTGTCTGACTATCCATTCTGGTTCCTGAACTCTGGCTATGTTTTGACTACGTTTACTCTGTTTACCTTTTTATTATTAATATTAAACAAGTGTGATTTAACTGTGCTTCTGTCTCAGTCTGATTCATGGTTTCTGACAGTTGTCGAAGGCCATGAATTCAGAAGATGCAGTCAATCCACTTCTTGGTAATATTTTACATTATATATTGTACATCCTGTGTTGCAGGCCATCCCTGCTGCTGCTCCAGTCTCTGTGCAGGCACCTGCCTTGAGTATTTCCTCTATAAGAGGTATGTCTGGTTCCGCTCCGCTTCCCCAGTGATTTGGGGCGATCCAGTCCAATGCAGAGGGTTTCTCAACCAGGTTGAGATATATGCACATAAAGGGGGGTGTTGTGACCTGTCCATACCAGCATTATGAATGCTGACATGTCTCCATCCCAATTAGTAATACCAAAAAGAGAAAAGAGAAAGCGGGACTTTAATGAGACGTGTCAACGCATAAATATTAATAGATTGGCCAGGCACATATAGAGTTGGCCTGTATCCAATATAAATATAATCCGGACATAAATATTTTATAACCAGGGAAACACTGGGCGTAACCACAAAGGATTTACAGCAATAATCGTATAAAACATCATTTAATACTTCATTAGACATAAAGAGAATTGTTAAAAATCAATCAATCAAGGGTATGGTGGATACAAAGCGTATACAGTTACAGTACAGGTAGTTGTTAGATTGTAGGCATCCTTAAGTTGTTAACTCTACACGTTTCTTTGCTTACAACCAATCATCAGGAGTTCAGATGCATAATAACTAGAAAATAATAAAGCAGCCATTAATCTAATGATTGACATAAACATATCGAAAAAGCAAAAACTACAATAGTACTTACAAGTAAATTGGATAGATGATAAAATGAGAAGGTGGTCCGGCCTGTAAAGTCTCACCCGGGGTTGAGGCAAGGAACAGCCCCCCAGAGGTAAACCCCAGAGGGAAGGAGGCTGCCATCAAAACCAGGACACCCCACTCAGTAGGCCCAACGAGAAGGGGGAACCTGGCAAGCGCATGTGGAGTGCTATGGAGGGAGAAAAAGAAACAAGAAATGTGAGTGAAAGTGAAAGTGAGGTGAGAAAAGAAGTATTAAACGATGTTTTATACGATTATTGCTGTAAATCCTTTGTGGTTACGCCCAGTGTTTCCCTGGTTATAAAATATTTATGTCCGGATTATATTTATATTGGATACAGGCCAACTCTATATGTGCCTGGCCAATCTATTAATATTTATGCGTTGACACGTCTCATTAAAGTCCCGCTTTCTCTTTTTGGTATTACTAATTGGGATGGAGACATGTCAGCGTTCATAATGCTGGTATGGACAGGTCACAACCCCCCCCTTTATGTGCATAATTAAATTTAGGGTGGAAAACACCCATTTCCGTGACCTGACCAACCATATTCCAGAACCCACTGTATCATCTCTTTTTTATTTAATTTTCCAATTTATCATAGCTTTCGGCTTCTTTTTCTTGTTTTTTTCTTTTCATCAGCTAAACATTTGCTGACCATTATATGCAACTTTGATTCTGATTTAATTCAGTGCATACTCTTCCACTCCTTTACTTGTACTATCCCATTATGTGTGTTTTTTACCACTCACTGGAATATAGGTACTGGGAGGTTGGTCTTCGGTCTGGTTGTGTCTCTTCCCCGGGGTTGTGATGCGCCCAGTTTTCGGCCCCTCACCCGCCCTACACCATGGTGGGGGCGGACCGTGACCTCGACGCATCAGCGTCATGCGTTTGCGCCCTTGGTGCGGCGTCTCACGATGCCGCACTGCGGGCGTCTCTGTTCCATCCCTTGGGAGTCATGGCAACAGGGGGAGGGCACTCCGCCCAGATCACATGATCGGGAATGGACCTTCCCTCCTCCTTGTGCGCCGCACTGACATCCCCTCATGACGCTGGCAGGGACACGCCCCCTGCCTGGGGTATATGGCGGCTGCCTCTGACTAGCCCACTCCACATGCTGTCCCGGCGTGCATAGGGATGACCGGCACACGCTACACTCGCACATCACAGGTAATCTCCCTCACTGCTCATAGCCATCCATGCTTTCACACCCTTAATACTCATATTCCCCTCACTATTCATCATCCCTCCACTTCCCTCTTGTGCTCCACGTTTTTTGCTATACCCCCCTGTCACTTTCATCTGTCCATCAATGGATGGTTTTCTCACCTCACTTTCACTTTCACTCACATTTCTTGTTTCTTTTTCTCCCTCCATAGCACTCCACATGCGCTTGCCAGGTTCCCCCTTCTCGTTGGGCCTACTGTGTGGGGTGTCCTGGTTTTGATGGCAGCCTCCTCCCCTCTGGGGTTTACCTCTGGGGGGCTGTTCCTTGCCTCAACCCCGGGTGAGACTTTACAGGCCAGACCACCTTTTCATTTTATCATCTATCCAATTTACTTGTGAGTACTAGTGTAGTTTTTGCTTTTTCGATATGTTTATGTCAATCATTAGATTAATGGCTGCTTTATTATTTTCTAGTTATTATGCATCTGAACTCCTGATGATTGGTTGTAAGCCAAGAAACGCGTAGAGTTAACAACTTAAGGATGCCTACAATCTAACAACTACCTGTACTGTAACTGTATACGCTTTGTATCCACCATACCCTTGATTGATTGATTTTTAACAATTCTCTTTATGTCTAATGAAGTATTAAACGATGTTTTATACGATTAATGCTGTAAATCCTTTGTGGTTACGCCCAGTGTTTCCCTGGTTATAAAATATTTATGTCCGGATTATATTTATATTGGATACAGGCCAACTCTATATGTGCCTGGCCAATCTATTAATATTTATGCGTTGACACGTCTCATTAAAGTCCCGCTTTCTCTTTTCTCTTTCAGGTTGAGATATACTTTGAGATGCTGCCCCAGGCGTTTCCCATGGACAGAAGCAAAGTAAGTTTCATGATATCTTTTCTTTCTCAGAGAGCCTTGGCCTGGGCAAACCCTCTATGGGAGACGCAAAAACCTGTTGTCTTGAGTTACCCAGAGTTTGTGGCTTCTTTAAAAAGGGTATTTGACATTCCCACATGCTCTGCTTCTGCTGCCAAGTGCCTCATGTCCATCAAACAGAGTCCGAGAACTGTTGCCGATTACGCCATTGAATTCCGTACTCTGGCAGCAGAGGTTGCTTGGAACAATGAGGCCCTTGTGGCTGCTTTTTCTCATGGTCTCTCGGATACCATCAAGGATGAGATAGCAGCCCAAGATATATTCACTGAGCTGGAGAAGTTGATCACGTTTGCCATCCTCATTGCCTCCAGACTCAGAGAAAGACTTCCTTTTAAGGAGCGCTTGCAGAAGCCTCCTGTACATTTGTCTCCGAACTTTGCAGTCCCACCCTTGCCTCCCTCATCTCCTATGCCTCCTGGTACAGAGTCAGTCTGTGAAGATGAACCCATGCACTAGGGTTTCACGTGTCTCTCTGCGGATGAGAGAACCCTTAGGAGGAGGGAGAGATTGTGCCTTTATTGTGGCCAAGTAGGTCACTTTTTGAAGTCTTGTCCTACCCATCCAGGGAACGCCCGAACCTTGAGGTCCTGTCACGGACAGACCTTAGGTGGCGTTGCTTCGTCCCCAGTTATCCAGAAGCATAAGCCCCTGGTTTCGGTTACCCTTACTTGGGCTGAGTTATCCGTCAAGATACATCCTCTAAGTTTCCGCTGGTTATTGGTTATCCTTGGTTACAGAGGCACAACCCCTCTTTTGATTGGCTCCTTGTTGAGGTTCTCTCCTGGTCACCACAATGCAGTAAGACATGCTTCCAAAAGGTAGCCAAGGTCCTGTGCACCTCTTCACTCTCCTCCCTGCCGGAGGAGTACCGCGATTTTAGCAATGTCTTTGACAAAGGTCAAGCCAGTAGTTTGCCTCCACACCGGTCGTTTGATTATGCAATTGACCTTCAACCTGGTGCCATACCCCCTTGTGGCCGCGTTTACCCTTTGTCAGACTTGGAGGATAGGGCCATGGAGGAGTATGTTGCAGACGCACTTTCTTGAGGTTTCATCCGCAAATCCTCGTCTCCTGCTGATGCCTTTGTGAAGAAGAAGAGTGGTGAACTGAGACCTTGTATTGATTATAGGGGTCTCAAGCATTTCACGATTAAGAATGCCTATCCGATTCCATTGATTATGGAGTTATTTGACTGCCTCAAGGGAGCAACGATTTTCACGAAGCTTGATTTGAGAGGGACATACAATCTCGTGAGGATTAAGGAGGGCGACCAGTGGAAAACTGCGTTTAATACCAGAACAGGCAATTATGAGTACCTAGTAATATCTTTTGGCCTTTATAATGCCCCGGCAGTTTTCCAGGAATTTATTAACAATATCCTCTGAGATTTGTTGCAGTTATGTGTGGTGGTTTATCTTGACGATATCCTCATATTTTGCAAGTCTCTGGAGAGCCACCACACAAATGTCTGTCGTGTGCTTCAGAAACTAAAAGAACAATCTCTATTGTAAATTGGAGAAGTGCAAATTCCATTGTGAACAGGTTAAATTCCTGGGTTATGTCATTTCCACTGCTGGTTTTTCGATGGACCCAGAGAAACTTTCAGCAGTTCTACAGTGGCCCCCGACCCGTGGGTTTACGTCCTCTGCAGTGTTTTCTGGGCTTTGCCAACTATTATCGGAAGTTTATTCGTAGCTGCTCGTCTCTGGTCAAGCCCCTGACTGATATGACCAGAAAGGACGGTAACCCACAGAGTTGGTCTCCGGAGTCCATTAAGGCCTTTGAGAGTCTCAAGGCTGCCTTTGTTTCTGCTCCTGTGTTGGCACATCCTGATCCTATGTTACCTTTTATCCTTGAGGTTGATGCTTCTGAGACTGGAGTTGGCGCCCTTCTATCTCAACGCCCTACCTCTGAGAATGCAATGCATCCTTGTGGCTACTTTTCCAAGAAATTGTCACCTGCGGAGTGCAATTACGAGATTAGTGACAAAGAGCTGTTAGTGATCATTTAAGCCCTGAAAGAATGGAGACATCTCCTCAAAGTTACCACTGTGCTGGTTCTCATTCTTACTGACCATAAGAATCTCACATTCTTGTCTGAGGCTAAACGCCTCTCTACCAGAAGGGGCGCGATGGGCTCTTTTCTTGTCTAGTTTCAATTACATTGTCTCAGTCTTACCCGGTATTGAGAATGTAAGGGCTGACGCTTTGTCATGACAATTTTCCTCCACTTCCAAGATGGAGTCCGTTCCGGTGATTCCTCCTGATCGTATCCTGGCTACGGTTCGCACCAGTCTCACTTCTCCTTTGGGAGACAAAATTCTTGCCGCTCAGGTCCATGCTCCTCCTGAGAAACTTTGTGACTGCTGCTTTGTCCCAGAGAGTCTCTGTACTGCCGTGCTCCAGACTTATCATTCTCCCAAGGGTGCTGACCACCCTGGGAAGGATCAACTCTTTTGGGCCATTTCCCAACAATTCTGGTGGCCTAGTCTATGTGCTGATGTAGTCTTCGTAGCTGCCTGTTCCGTGTGTGCTCAGAGTAAGACTCCACGACACCTTCCAGTGGGCCTCCTACAACGCATATCCAATGGTGAGAGGCCCTGGACCCACTTGTCTATGGATTTCATTGTGGAGTTACCCAATTCCAAGGACAACACAATTATCCTTATGGTGGTTGACCGGTTCTCGAAAATGTCCCATTGTATTCCACTTAAGAAGTTGCCCACTTCTAAGGAACTGTGTCATGAAAAGGTTCACCCTCTGGTGGCACTATCTGTCTCCTGGATCGCAGTACCAGTGTCCACCAGCGGGTGTCTTCCAACACCTAAGACCTGTAATAAGAAGACTCACCTGCTGGTGGCACTATTGCATCCTTGGGCCGTAGTACCAGTGTCCACCAGCGGGTGTATTCTGGCAGTGTGGAGCAGACAGCACCCTCTGCGCTCAGGTGTAACGTGAGGTCAAATCACTGCAGTCTGATAAATACCCGGCAAGCCCTCACATCCTTGCCTTGGTGTCTCTCCCTGCATTCTGACTAGGGTTGCCACCTCATCCCTTTAAACCCGAACACATATGAATTACACAGGTTCTGAGGCTGATTAAGATGGTAATTAAACTCACTTGTTTCCTTATCTGCATTAAATTAGCCTCAGAACCTGTGTAATTCATATGTGTTCGGGTTTAAAGGGATGAGGTGGCAACTCTAATTCTGACCTTGCTGCCTGTTATTTTGACCTTGAGCCTGCATCTGCCCTGACCTGATCTGATCCAATCCAATCCCATCCCATCCCTATCCTGAGCCCTTCCTGGTCCTGTCCCTTCTGTTCCTGGTTACCTTGGATCCCTGCCCTGTATCCCTTCCATCCATCCTCTCCCTGTCCTGTTGGTTTCCCGTCCTTACCATCTGCTGATCTCCCGGTGTATGACCTTGGCCTGGCTTCTGTTTATGGTTCCGGTATCTCCCATTTTATTGTATATACTGTTTTGTTGTTTGTGGGTCTTGTGGTTGGTTGTGCACTGTTATATTCACTTATCTGTCACTTATGTAAATAAATACCATTTTTATTCACTTATATACGTTTCTGGTTTCTTCTGTGCAGTCCACACAGTCTGGTTTACTAATTCCTTGACAGTACACCAGGCCATCCCTACCAGGGGCGTTTTTGAAAATGCAGGCAGAAATAGTGATTTATCTTACCTCATTGGTAACTGAGGATAATTGTTATTGCCGTCTGGTATTGAAGGAGTTGGCCAGGGATCAACTATTAGAGTGTATCCGTCTGGCCCATTCTCTGGTGAATCAGGGCGGTATGCTTATGCTATTTGAAAATGTTCAGCCTCTGATTCAGCTGTGTGCAGAGCTAGCCTTGTCCAGTACTCCAGAGGGCAGGGATGATTTTTCTCCCCCCTTCAGTTTTGATCAGGTTGAGTCTCTGGTGTGGTTATTAGAGGATGATCCAGCCTTTTTCATGGAACGTTATGCCTCTTGTTCACAGCATGTGTTGTCTGATTGCATCCATTCAGTGCAATCACTGGTTAGTCAGGCTGTGTGCGAATCAATGTTTGTTCAACCTGTGCTACAGGCATGGTCAGATCTGCTTTATTTAGCCAAGCCACAACAACCCAGCCCTGCCATTAATCACCTGCCTTCCCAAGAATCTATTCCCCCATCGCTAATGCCAACCTCAGCTACAGCCCAGTATACACAGCTTTCCACCAAGTATTATTACCCAGTCTCTACTCACTGCACCTATCCTGCTTTCAATCCACCTGCCTCTTCTCCCCCACCTGTAACAATCTCACAAAACCCTCCTCCAGCCACTGTTCCTTGGTCTTCTTTTTGCCCAACTACTTTCTTTACCTACGTACAAAGCTACAGTGGCTAAAACAAAAAAGAAACAAAAGTTTTTTCCTACCCACACAATCCAGCCAGTAAACAAACCTGCCTCCACACCAACCAACCTATTCCAGCCTGCGTTCACGCCAGTTGAACCTGAAGACCCACCTATGTCTGCCAACCCAGTACCTGCTACCCAGTCTGACGTCCCAGTGCCTGCTGCTCAGTTTAACGTCCCAGTGCCAGCTACCCAGTCTGACGTCCCAGTGCCTGCTACCCAGTCTGACGTCCCAGTGCCTGCTACCCAGTCTGACGTCCCAGTGCCTGCTACCCAGGCTGTCGTCCCAGTGCCTGCTACCTAGTCTGATGCTCCAGTGACCACTGTCCAGTGTACCTGTTGTTCAGCCTGTTGTGCTAGTACCTGCTGTTTTGCCTGATGTGCCACCATCTGCTGCTCAGCCTCAGGTGCCACCATCTGCCTTCCAGTCTAATGTGCCTACCTTCCAGTCTGATGTGTCCGCTTTCCAGTCTGATGTGCCCGCTTCCCAGTCTGATGTCTTGATGTCTGCCTTCCAGCCCAAAGTCTCGGTGCCTGCCTTCCAGCCTGATGTGCCTGCCTTCCAGCGTGATGTGTCCGCTTCCCAGTCTGATGTGTCCGCTTCGAAGTCTGATGTCTCGGTGCCTGCCTTCCAGCCTGATGTGCCTACCTTCCAGTCAGATGTGTCCGCTTTCCAGTCTGATGTCTCGGTGCCTGCCTTCCAGCCTGATCCTGATGTCTCGGTGCCTGCCTACCAGCTTGATGTCTCCACTTTCCAGTATGATGTGCCTGCTTCCCAGTCTGTGCCTGCTTTCCAGCCTGATGTCTCGATGCTTGCCTTCCAGCCTGATGTCTCGGTGCCTGCCTTCCAGCCAGATGTCTCGGTGCCTGCCTTCCAGCCAGATGTCTCGGTGCCTGCCTTCCAGCTTGATGTCTCCACTTCCCAGTCTGATGTGCCCGCTTCCCAGTCTGATGTGCCCACTTCCCAGTCTGATGTGTCCGCCTTCCAGTCTGATGTGCCCACCTTCCAGCCTGATGTCTCGGTGCCTGCCTTCCAGCTTGATGTCTCCACTTCCCCGTCTGATGTGCCCGCTTCTCAGTCTGATGTCTTGGTACCTGCCTTCCAGCCTGGTGTCTCGATGCCCGCCTTCCAGCCTGATGTCTCGATGCCTGCCTTCCAGCCTGATGTCTCGATGCCCGCCTTCCAGCCTGATGTCTCGATGCCCGCCTTCCAGCCTGATATCTCGATGCCCGCCTTCCAGCCTGATGTCTCGATGCCCGCCTTCCAGCCTGATGTCTCGATGCCCGCCTTCCTGCCTGATGTCTCGATGCCTGCCTTCCAGCCTAATGTCTCGGTGCCTGCCTTCCAGCTTGATGTCTCCACTTCCCCGAATGATGTGCCCGCTTCTCAGTCTGATGTCTTGGTACCTGCCTTCCAGCCTGATGTCTCGATGCCCGCCTTCCAGCCTGATGTCTCGATGCTTGCCTTCCAGCCTGATGTCTCGGTGCCTGCCTTCCAGCCGGATGTCTTGATATTGGTGTGTCAGCCTGAAGTTTCAGTGCCCGTGTGTCAGCCTGAAGTTTCGGTGCCCATGTGTCAGCCTGAAGTTTCGGTGCCCATGTGTCAGCCTGAAGTTTCGGTGCCCGTGTGTCAGCCTGAAGTTTTGTTGCCCGCGTGTCAACCATGAAGGTTTGGGGCCCGTTACCCAGTCTGCTGAACCGGTGCCTGTTACCCAGTCTGCTGAACCGGAGTCCGTTAAGCCAGTGCCCGTTGTTCGGCTTGCTGGACCAGTGCCTGGTGTCCAGCTCGCTGAACCGGGGCCCGTTACCCAGCCCACTGGGCCGGGGCCCATTACACAGTTTGTTGAGCCGGTGCCTGTGATCCAGCCTGCCCTTACAGTGCTCGCTGTTTGGCCTAACGATCCGGAGCTTGCTGCCCAGCTCGACGACCCAGAGCCTGCTGTCTTCTCAGATGTGCCCGCGGTCTTCTCGGATGTGCCCGCTGTCTTCTCGGATGTGCCCGCTGTCTTCTCGGATGTGCCCGCTGTCTGCTCGGATGTTCCCGCTGGCTGCTCGGATGTTCCCGCTGTCCAGTTTGATGTATCCTCTACCCAGTCTAAGGTGCCTGATGCCCAGCCTGAAGTACCCGATGTCCAGCCTGTTGTGCCCTCATCTGTTGTTCGGTTTGAGGCTTTGGACAATTTCATCTAGTTGGAGCGTCCGGAGGCCGCTACTTTGAGGGGGGTACTGTCATGAAAAGGTTCATCCGTTGGTGGCGCTATTGGTCTCCTGGATCGCAGTACCAGTGTCCATCAGCGGGTGTCTTCCAACACCTAAGACTTGTAATAAGAGGACTCACCTGCTGGTGGCACTATTGCATCTTTGGGCCGTAGTACCGGTGTCCACCAGCGGGTGTATTCCGGCAGTGTGGAGCAGACAGCACCCTCTGCGCTCAGGTGTAATGTGAGGTCAAATCAGTGCAGTCTGATAAATACCCGGCAAGCCCTCACATGCTTGCCTTGGTGTCTCTCTCCCTGCATTCTGACCTTGCTGCCTGTTATTTTGACCTTGAGCCTGCATCTGCCCTGTCCTGACCTGACCTGAACTGATCTGATCCAATCCCATCCCTATCCTAAACCCTTCCTGGTCCTGTCCCTTCTGTTCCTGGTTACCTTGGATCCCTGCCCTGTATCCCTTCCATCCATCCTTTCCCTGTCCTGTTGGTTTCCCGTCCTTACCATCTGCTGATCTCCCGGTGCATGACCTTCGCCTGGCTTCTGTTTATGGTTCCGGTATCTCCCATTTTATTATATATACTGTTTTGTTGTTTGTGGGTCTTGTGGTTGGTTGTGCACTGTTATATTCACTTATCTGTCACTTATGTAAATAAACACCATTTTTATTCACTTATATACGTTTCTGGTTTCTTCTGTGCAGTCCACACAGTCTGGTTTACTAATTCCTTGACAAACTGGCTTCCATTTTTCCTCAGGAGATCTTTCGCTTACATGGGCTACCCAAGGTGATTGTCTCGGACAGGGGTTGACACGTACCTCGTATGTGAGCCTGACGTGCAGAGGGAGACCTCTCGTACAGCCCTGGTTCCCAGATCACTGGAGTTGAGGACAGTGACCGTAAGAGCACAGTGGCGTATGATTGCCTGGTGGATTCTCTGGAACTGGAGATGATGTCCACTGGGAGACACTGGAACTGGCTGGAGTGCCGGGTGCAGGTAAGCTGGATACAAGTCAGAAGGCTGCAGGTCAGCAGTGTGCAGGTGAGCTGGATGCAGGTCAGCAGTGTGCAGGTGAGCTGGATGCAGGTCAGCAGGCTGCAGGTAAGCTGGATGCAGGTAAGCTGGATGCAGGTCAGCAGGGTGCAGGTGAGCTGGATGCAAGTCAGCGGGCTGCAGGTAAGCTGGATGCAGGTAAGCTGGATGCAGGTCAGCAGGGTGCAGGTGAGCTGGATGCAAGTCAGCAGGGTGCAGGTGAGCTGGATGCAAGTCAGCAGGCTGCAGGTAAGCTGGATGCAGGTCAGCAGGGTGCAGGTGAGCTGGATGCAGGTCAGCAGGCTGAAGGTAAGCTGGATGCAGGTCAGCAGGATGCAGGTAAGCTGGATGCAGGTCAGCAGGGTGCACACAGCAGGCAGAAGCAAGGTCAGACAAGCCGGGTCATACACAGTGGATCAGTTCAACAGAATCGGCAGGCAAGGGATGGTCAAGTTCAGGCTGGTTTCTGGTAACAGGAGATCAGGCAGGCAGGTAAACAGGATCAGAGTCAGGGAAAGCCAAGGTTCAGGATTGGAGACAGCAGCGTGGTCAGAGAGCCAGGTCAGGTGATTGGATGCAGATTACAGGAATATGTCACAGGTGAAGCTGCAGATCAAACAGCAAGAGCTGAATGGTGGAAGCCCCTCCTAAAGGCCACTGGGCGCCAAACCCGCGTCACTGTGCATGCGATCTCCGCGATCAGCGCACGCCTGTTCGCTACTGGGAACCTGTTGGTGGGGATGCGCCTGAGCCCTGTTGCAGGTCTGGAAGTAGTATGTCCATGACAGGGGTAGTCAGTTTGTGTCCCGGTTCTGGCGAGCCTTTTGTGCACAGTTAGGAAATCAGGTTGCTTTCTCCTCTGCGTATCACCCGCAGTCTAATAGGGCCGCAGAACGAGCCAATCAGTCTTTGGAGCAATCCCTACGTTGCTATATTTTTGACCATCATAACAACTGGTCAGACCTCTTACCATGGGCGGGTTTGCTCACAATAGTGCCTTGAATTCTGCTTCCCGATTGTCCCCATTTATGGCGAATTATGGTTTCCAACCTTCCATGTTGCCTGACTTTGTTCTGCAGAGTATTCCTGCATTAGAGGAGCATCTCCATGGTCTTCGTTCCACTTGGGCACAAGTCCAGGAGGCTTTGGGGCATGCTAATGATAGGTACAGACTCCATGCTGACCGCAGACGCCTGCCTGCACCTTTCTACCAGGTTGGGGACAGGGTCTGGCTGTCATCTCGCATCCTCCGACTTTGTGTTCCCTGTCTGAAGTTCACACCTCAGTTTATTGGGCCTTTCCGTATTCTTCACAGGATTAACCCAGTGGCTTGCGCATTAGACCTTCCTTCTAATATGCGTATCTCAAATGTATTTCATGTCTCCTTATTAAAACCTTTAGTCTGCAACCACCTTACCAGCTCGGTGCCTCGTCCTCACCCTGTACAGGGTGAGAACCATGAGGAGTATGAAGTACAATCCATTGTTGACTCCTGTAGGTTCTTTGGGCGCATACAGTAACTGGTGCATTGGAAAGGGTCCGGTCCGGAGGAATGCTCTTGGGTCTCATCCTCGGACCTACATGCCCCTGTCCTCCTCCGTGATTTCCATAGACGTTTTCCCCTCGAGCCTGGTGGTCCTCCGAGAGGGAGGGGTCATTGAGGAGGGGGTACTGTCAGGGCTGGGCTCAGCCCTTCCTTCCCAAAGCTGGCCGCTCAACTAATTGCCGGCTCCTTTCTCTCCTCTCTCTCCACAGTGACTCACCTGTTGACGATATCCTGCTCGTCAGTCCTGCCTACTTAAGCCATTGAGCCTAGATGATCTCTGCCTTCGCTTTGGTCACATCTCTAGAGACGCTCTCCTGTGTTCCTGTTAAAGACTTGCTTGGCTGACATTCCTTCTGGCTCCAGATCCTGCTTGCTGTTCTACTATGCTCATCTCTGGATCCCTGACGTTTTGGCTTGTCTGACTATCCATTCCGGTTCCTGAACTCTGGCTATATTTTGACTACGTTTACTCTGTTTACCTTTTTATTATTATTATTAAACAAGTGTGATTTAACTGTACTTCTGTCTCAGTCTCATTCATGTTCATATACAAACTGTTGTAATTCCTACACCCTCCACCTGATTTGAAAGCAAATACCAATAAATTAAAGCTGAAAGTCTGCAGTTAAAGCACATTTTGTTTGTTTCATTACAAATCCATTGTGGTGGTGTATAGAGCCAAAAAGATTAGAATTGTGTCGATGTCCCAAAATTTATGGACCTGACTGTATATTCAACATGTGAATATCTTGATTGTATTGCATCATTGTTCATTGATTTAACATGTTTTATAAGATATGGAATGCCCAATGTGATTGTGGCCATAAATTATAATAATTTAATTTTTTATGTATGCATCATCATTCCCAATGACAAGCTTCATATAAAGTCCCACTACCCCTTTCCTTCTTTTTGTTTCATTACATGAGGGGAGCACACCTTCTAAGGAGGGGTAAGACTATATTCACACTGTTGCGTAGCAGTAACACACAGCAACTTAGATAATGCACATTGTGTACTGCAGTACCTTTCATTCTGAATCCCACCTCAATTGCAGTACACTTCAATGCAATGTACAGTAACACGTAACTGTGCATCGTGATAAAAATAGTGCATGCACTTTTTTTTGCGCATTTTGATGCAAATAGGGAGCCCATTAGGAGATGTATGTGGAGCCTACAGGTTTCACTCTTGCCATCATTGCTGACACATTGTCATGTAAAGAATCACATTCCATTCACCCTAAAGAAGGTTTAATATACTCCTCTCTTGTGGCTCGTGTCTTGTCGTTTGCCTTCCCTCAGTTCCAGCGCTGAAGCCTTTGCCAGATTCTTTAGCATTTGACACTTATAGTGATGGCTACCTCTATCCCTTGCTGTGCTTTGTTTCCATCCACTGACCTCATTGTTACTATTGTGTTTTGTAGTGATGTAGAGTTTAGAGGATGAAATCCCAGCAGACACATTCGGAAGTGTTGAATGCCAAAGAGGCTACAACGCTGGAATAGAAGAAAGATAAGAGACATGGACCACCTGAGAGGCAAGTAGGATACATCTTCTACATAGGGAGCTGTCAATTAGGATTTTGTTACAGACTGACAAGATCAAGAGTATAGACAAATAACTAGAATGTAGCACAACTTCTTGACAAGGGTATACAGTGGGTATAGAAAAGAATCACCCAAAATATTCACAATTTGTTGCTTCGCAGCCTGAAATGAAGACAGATACAGTTTTTGATTTATCCAGCTGTATTTACTCAGTGAAACTTATAACATCCATGTGAAATATATAACACCAATATGTCAGAAAAAAATAAGACAGAATAAAAAACACAAACACCAAGTTGGAAAAAGGATCTCCCCCTCCTAAAAATAAGTTGTAAACTCAATTAGGTGTAGCTAATAATCTTCTCAATAGCGCACAAAGCCATTTAACTTTTAACTGTGATCATCTGTGGTAATTTTGATTAGCTCATCATGAAAAGAGCTTTCCTGGAGCATTTCAGTCCCTGGTAGTGTAACTGAAGCAAAACAAGGTGGCAAGGCACTGTCAAAAGATCTTTGGGATAAAGTTGTGACCAGGCACAAGTTGATTGATACAAAAAAAATTCAAAGGCTTTGTCAATGCCTAGAAGTGAAGTCTATTATTAAGACTTGGAAGGTATTTGGTACAACACAGACCCTCCCTGGATCAGGACATCGCTCCAAACTAGATGAAAGAGCCAGGAGGAAACTGGTCAGAGAGGCTACCAAGAGGCCTACAGCAACTCTGAAGCAGTTGCAGGAATTTATGACAATTTATGACAAAGAGTGGTCATTGTGTGCATGTGACAACAATATCACAAATTCTGAGCTTTGCCAAAACACACCTTGAAGATTCTGAGGCCACATGGAAAAACGTGTTATGGTCACAGGCTGGGTTTGAATATATCTGGCGAAAATCCAATACAGCTCACCATCCAAATAACACCATTCCTACAGTAAAGCATGGAGGTGGTAATATTCTGTTATGGGGGTGTTTCTCTGTAGCAGGGACTGGAGCACTTGTCAGGATAGAAGGAAAAATTGATGGGGCAAAATACTGTCAAATTCTTGAGGAAAATCTGCTGCCCATTGCCAGAAAGTTGTCAACGGGAAGAAAGTTTACCTTTCAACATGACAATGACACAAAGCACACAGCAAAAATGACCACACAATGGTTGAAGGAGAGAAAGGTAAATCTCCTTGCATGGCCTAGTCAGAGCCCAGAATAAAAACCTATTGAAAATCTGTGGAATGACTTGAAGACTGCAGTCCACAAATGCCACCATCAAATTTAACTGAACTTGAGCAGTTCTGCAAAGAAGAGTGGGCAAATAGAGATGTGTAAAATTAGTAGAGATATCCTAACAGACTAACGGCTGTAATTAAAGCAAAAGGTAGTTCAACAAAATACTGACACATGGGTGTGATCCTTTTTCCAACTCGGTGATTCTGTTTTTAATTTTTTTCTGACATGTTGGCATTATATCTTTCACTTGAATGCTATAAGAGTAAATACAGCTGGATAAAACAAAAACTGTGTCCGTCTTCATTTCAGGCTGCAAAGCAACAAAATGTTACTATTTTAAAGGGGGGCGATTCTTTTCTATACCCACTATATGCAGCTTGGTTAGGCCTAAAAGGGAGAAAGAAAGAGAAAAGGTTTTCTCTTTCAGTTCAGTTTTATAATAAACATTAAATTGTATTGCCTAAGAGACAATAGCCACAAGTATTGTACAGTGCCTGGACAGCATGTAAGCACCTTGATTAGGGACACAATGTAAGATGAAGAGACAATACAGGTTTTATTTTCAAATAAACATTATAATGTATTATTTTAGAGACTATAGTCACACATATTGTACATCACAGAGCTGCTACAATAATGTCCTGACTGGCAGCTGGCTCAGCCTCTCAATGTGGTGATCACATCCCCTCTCCTGCCCAGTGCTTCAGTGAGTGCTAGAGGGTCAGAACACAAAGTGATGACTGACAGTCACTGCATTCTACTCAAAGTGGACCCGAAATTTGAGTGATCAGCGGTCATGTCATTGCTCAGTTCTCAGGCTCATAGCTGGTGGGGGACAGCTGCATTATAGGACTGATGCTGCATTAGATACACTGTATTACCAAATATATTGGGACGCCTGCCTTTACACACACATGAACTTTAATGGCATCCAAGTCCTAGTCTGTAGTGTTCAATACAAAATATTTTACAGCGCACACATACAAGAATGACATTTACTGCAGGGCTAGTTAAAAACACCTGAACATATTCAAAAAATACGGAGGTTTGGTCACACTATATGGTCATATAGTGCTAAGCCCACTTACTGCGACAAAGTACCCCGAATTAGTGGGTCCTACACTAGTAATAGAATGGAAGATCCTTTGTCTCAACCATGGGAGCTGAACTCCTCTATGTGGGAGAACTGAAGGGGATACATCCTAAACACTGGTGGCCACTAAATAGGAGATAATGAGGAGGGGTGCTCCAGCCCAAAAAACCTGGTCAGGGCCTATTACAATATACAAGAACATATTTGGGGGGCACACCATACAATGCATTTAAATTCAAGATGGTGCTGCTATAAGACCTACAAACAGTACAAAATATTTTACAGCGCACACATACAAGAATGACATCCCCCTCCTCATTACCTCCTATTTAGTGGCCACCAGTTTTTAGGATGTATCCCCTTCAGTTCTCCCACATAGAGGAGTTCAGCTCCCATGGTTGAGACAAAGGATCTTCCATTCTATTACTAGTGTAGGACCCACTAATTCGGGGTACTTTGTCGCAGTAAATGGGCTTAGCACTATATGACCACATAGTGTGACCAAACCCCCTTATTTTTTAAATATGTTCAGGTGTTTTTAACTAGCCCTGCAGGAAATGTCATTCTTTTATGTGTGCGCTGTAAAATATTTTGTACTGTTTGTAGGTCTTATAGCAGCAGCATCTTGAATTTAAACGCATTGTATGGTGTGCCCCCCAAATATGTTCTTGTAGTGTTCAATATTGAATTGGCCCACCCTTTGCAGCTATAACAGCTTTATCTCTTCTGGGAAGGCTGTCCCCAAGGTTTAAGAGTGGCGCATTTGTGAGGTCAGGCACTTATGTGGTCGAGAAGGCCTGGCTCGCAGTCTCCACTCTAGTTCATCCCAAAGGGTTCTATTGGGTTAAGGTTAGGACTCTGTGCAGGCCAGTAAAGTTTCTCCACCCCAAACTTGCTCATCCATTTCTTTATGGACCTTGCTTTGTGCACTGGTGCACAGTCATGTTGGAATAGGAAGGGGCCATCCCCAAACTGTTCCCACAAAGTTGGGAGCATGAAATTGTCGAAAATGTTTTGGTATACTGAGGCCATAAGAGTTTCCCTCACTGTAACTAAGGTGCCAAGCCCAACCCCTTAAAAACAACCCCACACCATAATCCCCCCTCCACCAAATGATTTAAACCAGTGCTCAAAGCAAGGTCCATAAAGACATGGATGAGCGAGTTTGGTGTGGAGGAACTTGACTGGCCTGCACAGAGACTGCGAGCCAGGCCTTCTCGTCCAACATCAGTGCCTGATCTCACAAATACACTTCTGGAAGATTGGTCAAACATTCCCAAAGACACACCCCTAAACCTTCACGTGACTGTGACGAACACGCGTCGGGACAAACAGGCACCGGAAGTGACGTTGGCGAGCTCACTGCTCATGTTTGTTTTGATTTGTACATACATTACTATGTGAGTACTCTAGCTGTTCTTTTTAAATAAATTCCTTTTAAAAACAAACATACTACACCATCAAGCATACCCTCCTGTTCTTCCTTCCATATGTCCTAATACTCACTTATGAGATTATGCTGAATCGGCCACGTCTGGCAGAGCGTTGCTGTTTTTAAAGACGGACACATACCATTACATCCAAAACGCCAGATTTAGAGGTCGGTGGATAATTGGACCCATAGGGAACATACCCATTACCCACAAAGACATATTTATTTGCTGTTACCTTACAGCAGTAAGGTAAGGGGACATCTATATACCACATAGTGCACAGAGGATAAGGAGTCACGTTTTTTCTGCACTCTATATAGTTTCCTGATACAGAAGAAGTTTTTTCACAGACCTTGCACATTTATTATTTTTTATTCTTATACCCCGTACACACGAGTGGAATTTCTTGGATGGTTTTTCCGACGGAATTCCACTCAAGCTTGGCTTGCACACACACGGTCACACAAATGTTCTCTGAACTTTCGACCGTCAAGAACGCGGTGACGTACAACACTATGACGAGCCGAGAAAATTAAGTTCAATGCTTCCGAGCATGTGTCGAATTGTTTCCGAGCATGCGTGTTTTTTTGCGCGTCGGAATTGCATACAGACGCACGAAATTTCCGTCAAGAACTTTTTTGGTCGGAAAAATAGAGAACCAGCTCTCAATCTTTTGCTGGCGGAAATTTAGACAGAAAATGTTGGATGGAGCATACACACGGTCGGAATATCCGACCAAAAGCTCCCATCACACTTTTTTTGACGGAAATTCCGACTGTGTGTATGCAGCATTATTGTTGTTTATTACTAAGAAGATAAGGACAGTGTATAGACATTTTACGTTATTTTATCTATCACTCGTCTTATTTTATCTATCACTCATCAATTTATGATGAATTTATGATGTCTTTCCTCCACTAGAGCATTTGCCCTTTAATACGTGGAACCTAGTGCATTCATCAGTTGCACATATGCACATGGTCACTTTATTTGTTATTAGTTTTATGTCACATATTGTCACTTTATTGTTATATTTTCAGTTCACCTTATTTATTGATGTTCTAGATCATACAGCTCAGTACTATTTGTCTTTTATTTTACTTTAGGGTTTGGTTCAACCTTCAGTGCTTGCAGCAGTATATATTTATTTATTTAGTGGTGCGGGGATCCTTTATTTTTATTTTTAATAAGCGTATACTGATTGGTTTGCACAAAAGTTATAGCGTCTACAAAATAGGGGATAAAGTAATGGCATTTTTATTATAATTTTTTTTTTTTTTACTAGTAATGACGGTAATCAGCGATTTTTAGCGGGACTGCGACATTTTGTTGGACAGATCGGACACGTTTGACACGTTTTTGGGACCAGTGACATTCTTACGGTAATCAGAGCTAAAAATAACCACTGATCACTGTATAAATGGCACTCAGCAGGGAAAGGGGTTAACACTAGGGGGCGATCAAGGGGTTAAGTGTTGCCTAGGGAGGCGTTTCTAACTGTGGGGGGAGTGTACTGACAGGGATTACAGAGAGATCATTGTTCCTGATCACTAGGAACAGACGATCACTCTGTACTCCCCTGTCAAAACAGGGATCTGTTTGTTTAAATTGACATATCCCTGTTCTGGCTCTCTGTGGAACGATTGCGAGTGGCCGGCGGACATCGTGGGCGCCAGCCACACGCTACAGCAACGCGCCTCGCGTGCCTGCTATACCTGTTTAAGGGATCAAGGTACAGCTAAGATGATTTACGCAGAGGAGCCAACCTGCCGCAGTATGACTGCAGCTGCTGGTCGGCAAGTGGTTAAAGGAGAACTAAAGGCAAAACTTATTTTTTGCATTTTGTGAGGGTAAGGTGATAACCCGTTAACTTTTTTCCATCTGTGTCCTATTGGAAATTTATATTTTCCTTCACTTCCCATCCCACAGCCAAAACAGAAAGTAAGAGGAAATCCCTCCAAATGAGGGAATAGTGGTGTATCACTGAGGTCACCAGAAGTAGTGTCCCCATCGGAAGATTCCTCCTCTATTCCTCTCAAAATGTGTGAATTTCTTTTACGCACCTTCCCTGGATCAGGACATCACCCCAAACTGGATGAAAGAGCCAGGAGGAAACTGGTCAGAGAGGCTACCAAGAGGCCTACAGCAACTCTGAATCAGTTGCAGGAATTTATGGCAAAGTGTGGTCATTGTGTGCATGTGACAACATTATCACAAATTCTCCACAAATGTGGCTTGCATGGGAGGGTTGCAAGAAAAAAGCCACTCCTCAAGAAAGGTCTCAAGACTGATCTTTGCCAAAAAGAACCTTGAAGATTCTGAGGCCACATGGAAAAAGGTGTTATGGTCAGATGAGACTAAAATGTTATTATTTGTCCTCAACACCAAATATGTCTGGTGGGAATCCAATACAGCTCACTATCCAAATAACACCATTTCTACAGTAAACCATAGAGGTGGTAATATCCTGTTATGGGGTTGTTTCCATGCAGCAGGAACTGGAACACTTGTCAGAATAGAATACTGTCAAATTCTAGAGGAGAATCTGCTGCCCTCTGCCAGAAAGTTGTTAATAGGAAGAAGGTTTACCTTCCAACACGACAATGACCCAAAGCACACAGCAAAAATTACCACACAGTGGTTGAAGGAGAAAAAGGTGAATGTCCTTGCATGGCCTAGTCAGAGCCCAGACTTAAACCCCATTGAAAATCTTTGGAAAGACTTGAAGACTGCAGTCCACAAACAGTCACCATCAAATTTAACTGAACTTGAGCAGTTCTGCAAAGAAGAGTGGGCAAAATATTGCAAAGCCTAGATGTGCAAAGTTAGTAAAGACATATTACAAAGGACTAAAGGCTGTAATTAAAGCAAAAGGTGATTCAACAAAATACTGACACAAGAGGGTGATCCTTTTTCCAACTCAGTGATTCTGTTTTTGAATTTTTAAAAAATGTTTCTGACATGTTAGTGTTATATCTTTCACTTGGACGTTATAAATTGCACTGAGTAAATACAGATGGATAAAACAAAAACTGTGTCTGTCTTAATTTTAGCTTAATAATACAACTCCTCATAAGCAAAGAAAGTGTATGTACATATTATCTTCAGTGATAACCTCAAATGCACCTTTCTCACTGTTAAAAATTTCCCAGAGATAGTACTGAATAGGAAATGTACAGAACAGTGTATAGAATGTGGCAGGGGGGATAAACAGGGCTTATACAGCACCGCATTTCCCTCCTACCAGCATTCAGCTGCTGCAGGAGGAAAAGATTCATTATGCTATTCAAATTAAAAAATGTGAAAAACTTCTGAACGGTTTCCTTTCATTGTGGCCCTACGACCGGTTACCAAATCACTTGTGACTCTTGCCCTCTTCAAAAGGTTGAGCACCCCTGTGTCACGAATGTCATGTCTACCCCAATGCAGGTGGTCAGACACTATAGCTAGCTACTGTGTGCTTTACCTATAGCAGCCCCCTTTTCCTTAAGGCAAGCAGGCCTACCGGTACCTGGTTGCCCCCAGAACTTATACATAATGCTATAGTGCCTGGCAAACAGAGCAAACAGACTACTTGCAGTTTAGCAGACAGATAGCGTGGTTCTATCACAGTCCAGGTAAAAGGCAGCCTGAGATCAGGGAATAGTCCAATATCTGATCCGGGTCATACACAGGGAAATCCAACAGCAAAACAGGGCAGACAAATGGGAGGCTTGATCAGGAACAATGCAGGTAACTCTGTCTCTATCACAAGCAAGGGATAGAGTGTTCAGTTTGCTTATAACAGGTGACTGACCGTCAATCACCTTGCATGTGAACACAGACAGGAAGAATGCAACAGCCAGGACCCGGATGCTGGAATGAGGAGCAGGAGCACTAAGTTATCATGATACCTTGGTATAGAATGTTACACAGGTGTTACACTTATTACTGCAGAATGGCAATAAGAATGAGACTTTAGCTGCCCTTGTTGATCAGCCCCTATAGATAAAATACACTATACTGAAGACATTTCTATGATTACACCTATCACCATGTACTTATTTCTATATTTTCAGATCTATATACTGTATTTTTGCACATGCACATTCTCTAGGTGCAGATGATACCATAGCCTGCCTCTTCGGATCGCAGCTTCACTCCCCTCACTAACTTCCTAGGTCTGGAAGTCGGGTAACTGACAGCTTGCACTTCCATCCACACTGCCTGCTGCATGTGGGATGCTCACAAAGACTCTGGAGGGTAAGTGGTGGGTGCAGAAGCTGCCAGGAATCCAACAGCAGTGGCTGCACATTACTTGTTAATAAAGCCCTGATCTGGGTGGGCTGTTGGGAGAGTGTCAGGAGCCAGACTTTGTGGTGATAGGTAGACACAGGCCACAGGCCTGGAGGGGCAAATTCCCCCCCCCCCCCAACTCAGTCCACTCATGACTCATCATAGACATTGACTCCAGTTTCAGATCATTTGTTCCTCATTTGTTTTGTTGTGCATTTTCTGTTTTCAAGGCATATTGCTTTAAGTTTTCCATCTTGACGCGTTGATTATTCCTTGGTCTACCAGTATGCTTCCCTTTAACAACCTTCCCATTTGATTTGTACTTGGTCCAGATTTTTAGACACAGCTAACACTGGAAACAACCAACATCTTTGGCAACATTTTTATGATTTACCTTCTTGAAGAAGTTTATAATCCTCTCCTTTGTTTCAGCTGACATCGCTCGTGTTGGAGCCATGATTCATGTTAGTCAGGTTGGTGCATCAGCTCGTTAAGGTGTACAAGCACTGTTTTTTTAACTGCAGACTAATTAGCAGATGTAATCTGATGCAGATGATTGTTTCAGAACTGCAAAGTACAAAGTGATTCCACTGCTCAAAAAAACAATTAAAGAACACTTTTTAATCAGCAGATTATGGTTTTACAGATGAGGCCACTGACATTTCTTTCTTTCCCTACTCATCTTTTCTGACTGTTTTTCACTAGTTTTGCATTTGGCTAGGTTCAGTGTCACTACTGGTAGCATGAGGCGATACCTAGACCCTATAGAGGTTGCACACACCCAACTCCTCGAGGATGGCACATCAATGAGTGCCATTGCCAGAAGGTTTGCTGTGTCTCCCAGCACAATCTCAAGAGCATGGAGGAGATTCGAGGAGAGAGGCAGTTACTCTAGGAGAGCTGAACGGGGCCGTAGATGGTCCTAAACCCCTCCAGCAGAACCAGTATCTGCTCCTTTTGTGCAGGATGGAACAGGATGAGCACTACCAGAACCCTACAATTCGACCTCCAGCAGGTCACTGGTGTGAATGTCTCTGACCAAACAATCAGAAACAGACTTCATGAGGGTGGCTTGAGGGCCCGACATCCTCTAGTGGGCCTTTTGCTCACTACCCAGCACCATGAAGCTCAATTGGCATTTGCCATTGAACACCAGAATTGGCAGGTCCACCACTGGTGCCCTGTGCTTTTCACAGATGAGAGAAGGTTCACCCTGAGCACATGTGACAGACCTAAATAGGAGAAGCCATGGAGAATGTTATGCTGCCTGTAACATCGGCATGACTGGTTTGGTGGTGGGTCAGTGATGGTCTGGGGATGCATATCCATGGAGGAACGCACAGACCTCTACAGGCTAGACAATGGCACCCTGACTGCCATTAGGTATCGGAGTGAAATCCTTGGACCCATTGTCATGACAATGCCCGGCCTCATGTGGCGAGAGTAATTGATACCATTGAATGGCCCCCACGTTCTCCTGACCTAAATCCAATAGAACACCTCTGGGACATTATGTGTCGGTCCATCCAACACCGCTAGGTTGCACCTCAATCTGTTCAGGAGCTCAGTGATGCCCTGCTCCAGATCTGGGAGGAAAAATGTCCAAAATGTCTTGATATGCGCCTTAAGAGTTCCCTTCATTGGAACTAAGGTGCCAAGCCCAACCCCTGAAAAACAACCCCACACCATAATCCCCACTCCACCAAATTATTTGGACCAGTGCACAAAGCAAGGCACATAAAGACATGGATGAGCGAGTTTGGGGAGGAGGAACTTGACTGGCCTGCACAGAGTCCTGACTTCAACCCGATAGGACACCTTTGGGATGAATTAAAGCATAGACTGGAAGCCAGGCCTTCTCGTCCAACATCAGTGCCTGACCTCACAAATGCACTTCTGGAAGAATGGTCAAACATTCCCATAGACACACTCTTAAACCTTGTGGACAGCCTTCCCAGAAGAGTTGAAGCCGCCATAGCTGCAAAGGGTGGGCCAACTAAATATTGAACCCTACAGACTAAGACTGAGATGCCATTAAAGTTCACATGCGTGTAAAGGCTGGTGTCCCAATACTTTTGGTAACATAGTTTATCTTTAGTACCACAGAACCCCATGCAATAACCTGTCAAACGAATATGGTACATGTAATACTGTGCATTGTTACTGTGAATGCAGATTTTTATTTAACCACAACATGTGTTTCTGCTCGTTATAGCCCTAATACAGGTGTTTAGAGACTGGTGGAAAGCAGAATTTTCTCCACAGTAAAGTTGAAATTAACTACAGAGTCCAGGAGCAATCACCAAGGTGATATAAAAACAAAAGCCTGTCAACATGGAGGCAATTTGGAAAGACTTTGAAGAGGAAGGAGTGTATGAGAGTTTGTGGTGAGTGTGCTGTTGCAGACTGGACTGGGTTGAGCTGAAGCATACAGAGCTTCTGGTGAAGCTGAAGAGATCACTGTTAAATCAAGCAAGAGGCTGCTCTGTGGAGACTTGTCAGCTGCAGGGGTGTGAGAGTTGCCGCCATCACAGCCACATCTCCAAAAAGAATAGGGGGCTTTGGTGATTGCTAAAAAAAACGGGTAAGAGGGTCCATGGCCCACCCGTTTTCATATTCAGTTGCAAACATTCAGGTTCTTTGAGTTCAAAGACATTCTTCAGCATAGCCTTTACAAGTGACACATATGGCAGTGCTTTTTATTGCTGCAGACTGCCACCCTTCATCTGCCTTCGTACTCGCTTCCTGCAGGTTACTGAACTGAGTTAACCCCTCTGCTCCCTGCTAGGCAGAATCTTGTCTCTGTAGCTGCATCCATTTATGTTTAAACCATCTAAGGAGGGAGTTTGGCCACTTAAGTTCAGCTTCATCCTTTAAGGGGAAGCGTGCCTACCCCCTTCTTTTAAACTGCTCATTAGCCACAATTCAACTCTAGCTTACAATTCAATATTTTAAGTTGACCCTTCCCTCCAACTTCACATATTAAAGAGAACTGTGTCAACCACTTTGCTTCTTAAAGGGAATTATCCTATTTCTCCACATCTTAAAGGAACTGCAACCTTCACTGCTTGCCAACATAAGGGCCCCAACTAAGCCGGCAGAAGAAACGACCTTACAGATTGTTTGTACTCAGGGACCATCTTTCTTAGAAGTACTGGTGTGCAGGAGATTTGATGGATTTTTCTGGGTTTAAACCTAGACTCAACTGACTGAGGGCCTACAACTGAGCTAGCCAGCCCAATTCCTTGTTATTCTTACACAGATCACTTGGGGAGTGATCTCCCATTCAGAGGGCTATTGTTTATATCCTCAGTCCTGCAGGATGGGTGGCCACACTTTAAAGAGCATTTTTGCTTACTGTACTGTTCTTGTGTTGATTTATTCAGCCTACTGTTTAACCTGTCTGAGGTGTTGTATTATCTACTATTTTTCTTTATTGCTATTAATACAACCTGGTCCTTTATTTTATCACAGTGTGTGTGCATTTTTCTTGTGTGACTGCTTGGAAACTCCCCAGCCAAGGTAATTCGGTGGTGTCAGCAAGAGTGGGGTACCGATTAGGGCCAAGTGAAAAACAGAGGACCCAAATATACCAGTGGCTGCTTCGGGGGTAGTGCTACATGCACAATACAAAAGATTGATAGTATAATAAAATAGAATTATTATAGACCATTCATCCACCCTAAACTAGAACGTAATCCATCAACATCAAAAGAGATTTCAATTCTCCAAAGATGGATAGAATCACACTGTAAACTACATCTATTATTTAGTAACAATATCCCCAATGGAATCGGCCGATCTTTCTCCACCTTAGCCGTCACTGACAATCTCATTCCCTGATTCTAGTAAGCCTGTGCATTTTCTAAGTACCTTTGCTGAATGTTATAAGTGAGAAGTGCTCTGGGTGACATCTAGTGATACTTGTTAGGTATTACATGTGCAATTGCCTATTTAAGCTTACTTTCCCGGCTCCTCCATGCTCTGAAGAAACCAGCGTCTATTGGATGGTGAAATGCGTCAGCAGTGTGATGTCACTGAAAGCTGCACACTTTTTGACTTGAGTGATAGCAGGGAACTAACAGCTGATGGCTTGTTTTCTTTCTTCCGGATCCAGGTTGAAACATACGGAGGCAACGAACACTCTATGAGCTGTTCCCTTTCCGGTCGAATTTCCCGGTCGAATATCCCGGTCGAACACCTCTGTTTACCAACACAGAACGGAGCTTGTAGCCATTATCCATCCACTCATTTAGGGGTAGAGTCATGCTGCAGGAGGACGTTGGATCCCACACAGCTGGTGAGAGTATCCACATTTCAATTTGAAGTTACAATCTGAATGCCTGCTTTACTCTCTAAAGCACTCCCCCTAATGACACTTTAATGATTTATTGCTATGCTTGCCTCTGCTTCCTTCCTCCGTTACTTATGAACATCCATAGTCAAGCTGCCTGTTACACCTGCTCTACTGCCTGATTACATATATATGCTGATGGTCTGTGTTCTGATTCCTAACAAACCCCACTATATGGCTATCTTCATGTAAACAGGACTAACACACTCAAGTCGCCCACCCACCCATCAGCACCAAACCTAAGTGGCACATGTAATGGACTTCAACACTTGTAGTCTTTATATGCAATCTCTATGATTATTTTTATATTCTAATTAGTCCTACTCTCGTACTTGTGTATGCAAGTGGTTATGGTGATGTCTGATGTGTATGTGTGGGATATGCAGCCGCGGCTTCCTATGTTTTTAACAATTTGACAACGTTGTCCAATTTTTTAATAGTCTTTGTCAGCCATTTACCCGTGATTCTATTTTTTGTTTAATTATTTGCAGTGGTATTTTTTGTAATAATAAAGCTAGTTTTGAAGTAACTTAAGTGTTCTGTTTTTTACCCTCTTAAGAGAACTTTATTCTCTTTGTTTTTCTTATATGCCTTTAGGGCTATCAGAACTGCATCCTATGAGGATATCATATGGGTGAATGTTACATACAAACTCGCTATGTTTTTTCTAAATTTACTCAGTTTAGGTTGATCCAGGCAGTCTTTTGTTTATTCTATTATTAGTGTTCTCCTATTGTACAAAGTGATTTGGAGAATACAGATGACAATACATTTCAAGATCACCTGTTGATTATACCATGTTCATGTTCATCAATGTTCATCAATGTTCACTGGTTCCTGGCACCAAATGGGCAATATGTAGGTAAGGAGTCATCACCTGTTTAAGATAAAAAATAAGAAAAGCCAAAATGAATAATTGCTGAATAAGTGCTCCTCTGTTGGCTTATAATTACACTAATAATGCAAGAAAATGGGGCTAACTTAGAGAGTAGTCAGCGGTCTACCAATGTAATATACAGCAAATAAACTCAAAAAGCTTTTCATCAAAATGTATAGGATCCAAGACTGGGAAGTACTGATATCGCAAATTCGATCAGAAACAGAAAACGTATGACCCACAACAAGGTTGTTGGTAACCCTTCATGACCAGAGTTTATTGTAGCAAAAAAAATTTAAATATTGAATGCTTTAACATTTACACATCCAGTTAAACTGAGATAATTAAAGTGGTTGTACACCCTGTACAACCACTTTTACCTACAGGTAAGCCTATATTAAGGCTTACCTGTAGGTGCTGGAAATATCTCCTGAACCTCCACTGTTTAGGAGATATTTACGAAAAAGCCGAGCGCCGATGTCATCAGTGCATGCACACTTTAGAAAGGGCACATCGTGCCCTTTCTAATATGGGTCATGCCGTGGCTGTCGGTTCTGCAGGAGTGACGTCGCATGACTCTGGCCAGTCACAGAGACGGAGTTCACGGCCCCAGAAGGAAGAGGGGTGAAGATGGACTCTCCCTGCAAGTGGGGACAACAGTGGCATCAGGGGCTTCAGTTTCAGGTAAGTGACACATAATGGGCTACTATGCGATGCATAGTAACCCATTATGCTTTACCTTTGCAGGGAAATGAAGAGGAAGTAAAACCCACCAGGGTTTACTTCCTCTTTAAGGCATGTGTGCACAAGTATGATGCGTGAACACTTCAGATTGATAAACTTGTGCACCCATGACACAGTGACCACATGTATACTGTTTGAATTAAGTTGGTACTTGTAAATCATAACTCATAACTGTACATGTGGCTGTCACATTGCACAAGCATGGTCCAGAGTTGTCACCATCAGAGCAATGATGTGTAACTGATGCTGGAACAAATTAATCTAGTCAGAAAGTGGCTAAAAGTCAGGAAGTTTTTCAGTTTTTTTTACTTTTTCAAGCCCACGTTGTGCAAAAACAAAACACCAACACGTACAAAAAAAGTGCACACAAAAAAAGCACTTAGGTTGTGCTATATGGTCTCCCTCCCAAAGAGGAAGGCCTCTTCTGACACCCCAGGACACAAGACTCCTGATAGGGGCAAGACATACTTAAGTCCACCTATCCTAAAGGCCTGGCGGACCCCACTCCTTGTGGTCAGTTGAAGCCAATCAACAAGTAGGTGAGGTGCTCCCCTGAAGAGAGGCCCCCATGGCAGGCAGGAAGGAACCTAAGGGCCACCCCCCCCCTAGACTTCAGGGTAGGCCCAAATACCCACACTCTCCAATCTAAGCAATAAAAAGACACGTGAAGAAAAACAAATAATAGAAAATAAATAAGTTGCAGTGCAGGTGCAACAGTTAGACCCCATTCACACAGGGGCAACACGACTTGCAGGTCGCCTCAGCGAGGCGACCTGCAAACGACTGCCCGGGCGACATGCAAAATGACTTCTGTATAGAAGTCTATGCAAGTCGCCCCAAGTCGCCCCCGAAGTCGTACAGGAACCTTTTTCTAAGTCGGAGCGACTTGCGTCGCTCCCCTTAGAACGGTTCCATAGCACAGAACGGGAGGCGACTTGTCAGGCGACTAGGTCGCCTGACAAGTCGTCCCTGTGTGAATGGGCTCTGAGCCTTGTAACCTGGTAAGAAAAATTTCTCTGGGCTCAGCCACAATGCCCATCCCATGAGGAGTAGTGCAGAAAAAAGTTTTGGTAATATGGCCTAATCAGGAAGAGTTCAGCCCATGAAAGTAGTACTACATGAAAAAGAAAATGCATTTTTTTAATTGTACATGATTTGTTACCTAGTTAGGGTTTAGATATACTTTAACAGATAGGTATGTCTTCATATATTCTTGTTCTGCATTTTACCATATTTGATTTTACTAAATATCAATTAGACATTTTATTATTGCAGAAATATTGACTGCCAAGAATTCCTTAGACATATAGCAAACCCTAGTATCATTTTAGAGCATTTTTGCTTGCAAATCTAAAACAGCATTTGAGAAGGATTTGACCTTGTTTAATTGCTTTTACTCCCTTGTGGCACGAGGGGTATTGAATAGAGGATGTGTTATATTTGCTAGCAATTCACATTTAATTACACTAGTTGTTGTTATTATTTTTCTGTTATGATCATTAGATGATCTTAAGGGAATTATTATGGGACAATGCACATAAGGTCTATAATAATTAGTTTCATAAGAGTATATAAAAGTCGTCAACTCTAACTTATGACACAATAAAAGATTCAAACAAAACAGATGTTTCATACATCATTAGCATTTGCAATATTAGTTATTTTTGGATGTAAGTGCATTTTGAATGCCTTTAGCTTAAACAGAAAACTACTAACTATAAACAGTAAGTATCCCTCTGTGTAATTATTGTTTAAATGTCAATTTTTATTATTAGGATTAAGTATACATGGATGTATTTCAGGACTGATTAATGATGTTTCATGTTTGTGTTTAAGCCATCAAGGCAAAGGAAATTAGGTTTTTTTGCAAATACATTTTTTTTAAACATGTCTTGTTTAGTAAAGAAATATATGTTCTTTACTATATATACAATTTTTACAAATACAAAATAAATACAAGACAAAGAACTCCTAGAGCCCTATGGATGTGTTTAAAGAGTACAGCAGTAGTTAGATGCAATGCAACCTTAGATGGATGCATGGTGGAGTTAAAGTGGTTGTAAAGTCTCTTAAAAAAAAAAAACATGTTATACTTACCTGCTCTGTGTAATGGTTTTGCACAGAGCAGCCCCGATCCTCCTCCTCTGGGATCCACTGTGGGCGCTCCTGGCAGCTCCCCCTTTCTGAGTGCCCCCATAGCAGGCCACTTGCTATGGGGGCACTTCTGCAGGATCAATCCTGAGCTACACTGTGTGCATCTATTGACACACACAATGCAGCTTGGCCCCACCCCCATCACTGGATTTGACTGGGAGGAGGGAAAGACAGCAGCACCAGATTGAGATTGGGGTCAGGAAAGTATTTGGGGGGATTTGGGGGGGGGGGGGCTGCACCCAAAAGGTTTTTTACCTTAATGCAGAGAATCCATTAAGGTAAAAAAAAAAAGAAAACTTTATCCTTAACAACCACTTTAAGGGGATGAGTCACTGCACTAATTTGTGTCTAATTTGTGTGTGTACATTTCAGCTTGAGCTACTGAGTTTTGTAAGCTTTTACTGAAATTCATGCATTTTTACAAAAATGCTACCTTTTTTGTGGACACATTGGCAGTTCATGTATGACTGGGAGGGGTTGGGCAAATGAGTTTGGCAGAAAACAGAACCATTGTTGTTTAAACTACAAGGTAACTGTGTTCTCAAAGCTGAAACTCAAGCAGATATATAATATAGTTTAATTCAGTCATGCATTTATTGTAAGTACTTATAGGATGGGTTCATATTGTTCTATATGCATTGTTGTGTGCAAAGTAAGATCAAAGAAATGGCTATAGCTGAAGAAAAAAGGCGTTGTCCTTCTGGCGAAAAAAGCAAATGGAGGTATTGTCAGGGGTAGTACTGTAAGAGGTAATAAATACCTGGAAGTGTTACACTTACACATTACTTCGCAATAATGTAGTTAATATGAAAATATATCTAGCTAAGTAGACTATAAGTATGTCTGCATCTAACTACAGGTATATTTCCAACCATAGTTGTAAAGGGCTATCAACAGCTATTCCTGACTGTTTTTTAGGTATAAAAATAAGCAGTGAGGAGTTTTGATAAAGAAGCAGCTTTACAAAATTAAATGCATATATACAAAAATGTGGCTGAATGGAAATGTGCTGTGACTTATGAATCTGTAGAAATTGTGAACTCCATCCTGACTGGTAATTTGTTTTTCAACATATTAGTTAATTTGTGCATTTTTTTTTAAAGAAACCAGTTATTTAGTGCACTAATTTAACTGACATTTTAAAAGTTCAGTCTTATAAGTGCATCTCTTTCAGTTTAATAGTATCTTCTCTTTCCTTCAAGAATGTGTAAACTCAATGAGACTGAAGTCACAATGTTTCTGCTACTTGGTTTTAAAAATACCTACATCATTAACATTCTACTATTCAACATTGTCCTCCTTGTTTATATTGCCATCTTATTTTTAAATATTCTGATTATTTTTCTGGTGTCTATAAATCACCTGCTTCATGTTCCCATGTACATTTTTCTTAAACACTTGGCTTTGGCGGACCTGTTATTTACCACCAACATTATACCTAAAATGTTATATATCGTATTACAAGAAGGTGGTGTGATATCTCCCCAGGGCTGCTTTATTCAATATTATTTTCATAGCCTTGCAATTTTCACCCAGTCTTTAATTCTTACAACAATGTCATTTGACCGATATTTGGCCATTTGCCAGCCACTGCGCTACTCCACATTGATGGACTATAGAATGTGTTTCAGCTTGATCTTCTGCTCTTGGGCTACTGGTTTTATTCTAATTCCAAGTGAAATTGCTTTTTTGTTCCAGCTGAAGTTCTGTGGTTCCAACATCATTAACCATTTCTTCTGTGATATTTCTCCTATCCTACAGATTTCAACTTCAGATGTCATGGTTGTAATGTGGGAGGACTTTGCATTTGCCATATTAGTCATCTTTTTGCCCTTTGTGTTAATCTTCATATCTTACATGTGTATATTTTTCGCCATTTTAAAAATTACTTCCTCAACAGGAAGACAAAAAGCTTTTTCAACATGCAGTTCCCATTTGGTTACTGTGTGCACATATTATGGGACATTAATAGCCATATATATGGTTCCAGCTGGAGAAAACAACCTTGGTGATGTCAAATTAATATCCTTATTGTATACTATACTTACCCCACTTATCAACCCATTAATATATAGTGTAAGAAACCAGGAAATAAGAAGTTATCTACAAAAACACATGTGTAAACACGTATTCCAGTAATCTATTAAAGTAAACCCACGGCCAGACTATACACCGTGGGTCGACTTGGGGGGGATGGGTGGGTTGCGAGCATGGCTCTGCCTCCCCCCAGCGGGAGGCAGGAGCTGGATGGAGGGCGAAGGGCGGGAGCTGCTCAGTGATTAGTTGCTAGACGGTCCTAGCAAGCAATCACTAGCTTGCTATTATGAATGCCGGCAGCTTCTACTCCTGCCTTCTACCCAGCACTATGCTATCCCCTGATCTCTGCCCAGATGAACACACACGATGGCAGGTAAGTTTTACCTACACAGCGTTGTGTGTATGGGGGGGGGGGCTACACTGTTGGAGGGAAAACAGAGGACACTATGGGGGGCTTGATGTGAAAGGGATCAGAGGACACTGTTTTGGGGGGTACAGGACACTACTGGGGAGAGGAAAGGGGCAAAGGAAACTATAATGGGAGGGGTGATATGGAGGGGGTAAAGGACACAGCATTGCGGGGTAGAGGACACTACAGGGGGATGATGTGAAAGGGCAGAGGACACTACAATGGGGGGGTAAGGTGAAGGGGGCAGAGGACACTGCATTGTGGGGGATATAGAACACTACTGTGGGGAGAGGGGGCAGAGGACACTACGGGGGGATAATGTGAAGGGGGCAGAGGACACTGTGTGGGGGGAGGGGGGTAGAGGACACTACAATAGGGGATATGATGTGAAGGGGTAGAGGACACAGCATTCGGGGGTACAGGACACTACTGTGGGGTGAGGGGGCAGAGAACACTACAGTGGGGGGCGATATGAAGGGGGCAGAGGACACTGCATTGTGGGGAGTACAGAACACTACTGTGGGGGAAGGGGGGCAGAGGACAATACAGGGGGGGGTAATGTAAAGGGGCAGAGGACACAGCATTGATGATTACAGGACCCCTACTGTGGGGGGAGGGGGCAGAGGACACTACAGTGGGGGGGGGGGGGGGTGAAGTGAAGGAGGCATAGGACACTACTGTGATGCTGTCTTTTTATTGGGAGCTTGGTAGTTTTTTTTTTTAAAGGCGCCGCATAGTAGAGACCCCCCCCGGGGATCTTTGCTTTCCTCAATGTTGTCCAGGTAGATGTCAACCTATGAAAGGTTGCCTACCCCTGCTATAGACATTCAACAATATGAATACTCTTTAGATTAGAGTTTTCACCCTCACTTAAGACTGTGGAGCTATTCAGCCTCAAAATTCCCAGCAGGAGCACTAAAGTCATTCTGTCAGGCAGCTCAGCTCATTTTGCTTCCAGAGCACCTGCTGTGTTTACATTAGGGATTCAAAATTCAGAATCAGTGCTGCCATGTCCCTCCCTTTTTAGAAACTATCATAAGGTGAGCTTCTACCAGGGTGGAGCTACAGCCAGCACTAACAGGAATAAACATTACATTTTATTGCACTGTGTCCCATTAAGGGATTTAACAAACTCTTTTACGTTAAAAACTTTTGGTGAGGGTTCTTTTTAATACTGAATATCTAGAACCTGTTACAAGTTCATTTATATTTGCTTATGTTCCATATTCCCTCTACTGGTCATATGTGTTTGGAGGTTTCAGTCCCTTCTATATACTTATTGCCATTTGTATAGCTTTTATTTATATCATGTTCATAGTTTTTTTTCCCTAATGTTTTTGATGCTTTTTAATGTCTTTTCTGGTGTCTTTATATCATTCTATATACAGTAATGATTTTATATAGTCCTAAGTAGGGATGAGCTTCGAGTTTGAGTCGAACTCATGTTCGACTCGAACATTGGCTGTTCGACAGTTCGCCGAACATCGAACAATTTGGGGTGTTTGCGGCAGATTCGAATGCCGAGGAACACCCTTTAAAAGTCTATGGGAGAAATCAAAAGTGCTAATTTTAAAGGCTTATATTCATGGTATTGTCATAAAAAGTGTTTGGGGACCTGGGTCCTGCCCCAGGGGACATGGATCAATGCAAAAAAAAGTTTTAAAAATGGCCATTTTTTTCGGGAGCAGTGATTTTAATAATGCTTAAAGTGAAACAATAAAAGTGTAATATCCCTTTAAATTTTGTACCTGGGGGGTGTCTATAGCATGCCTGTAAAGGGGTGCATGTTTCCCATGTTTAGAACAGTCTGACAGCAAAATGACATTTCAAAGGAAAAAAAGTCATTTAAAACTACTCGCGGCTATTAATGAATTGCCGGTCCGACAATACACATAAAAGTTAATTGATAAAAACGGCATGGGAATTCCCCACAGGGGAACCCCGAACCAAAATGTAAAAAAAAATGACGTGGGGGGTCCCCCTAAATTCCATACCAGGCCCTTCAGGTCTGGTATGGATATTAAGTGGAACCCTGGCCAAAATTTAAAAAAAAAAATGGCGCGGGGTCCCCCTCAAAATCTATACCAGACTCTGGTATGGATTTTAAGGGGAACCCCGCACCAAAATTAAAAAAAAAAATGGCATGGGGTCCCCCCAAAAATCCATACCAGACCCTTATCTGAGCACGTAACCTGGCAGGCCGCAGAAAAAGAGGGGGGACGAGAGAGCGCCCCCCCTCCTGAACCGTACCAGGCCACATGCCCTCAACATTGGGGGGGTGCTTTGGGGTAGCCCCCCAAAACACCTTGTCCCCATGTTGATGGGGACAGGGGTCTCATCCCCACAACCCTTGGCCGGTGGTTGTGGGGGTCTGCGGGCGGGGGGCTTATCGGAATCTGGAAGCACCCTTTAACAAGGGGCCCCCCAGATCCCGGCCCTCCCCCGTGTGAAATGATAAGAGACCCCTACCATTTCACAAAAAAAACTGTCAAAAATGTTAAAAATGACAAGAGACAGTTTTTGACAATTCCTTTATTTAAATCCTTCTTCTTCTTCTATCTTCTTTCTTCATTCAGTTTCTTCCTCCATCTTCTTCTTCTGGTTCTTCCTCCGGTGTTCTCGTCCGGCATCTTCCTCCGCGGCGTCGGCGTCTTCTTCCCTTCTTCTCCTCGGGCCGCTCCGCATCCATGAGGGCATGGAGGGAGGCTCCCGCTATGTGAAGCTTCTCTCTTCATCTTTTTCTCTTCATCGACTTCTCTTCATCTTGAACTGACAGGCTGACCCCCCACCCCTTCAACCTCTGCAGCAATGCTGGCAGCACTGATACGTCTATTTCCCAAAGACAACCTCTGGATATGACACTGAGCACGTGCACTCAACTTCTTTGGTCAACCATGGTGAGGCCTGTTCTGAGTGGAACCTGTCCTGTTAAACTGCTCTATGGTCTTGGCCACCGTGCTGCAGCTCAGTTTCAGGGTCTTGGCAATCTTGTTATAGCCTAGGCCATCTTTATGTAGAGCAACAATTATTTTTTTCCGATCCTCAGAGAGTTCTTTGCCATGAGGTGCCATGTTGAACTACCAGTCACCAGTATGAGAGAATTTATAAGGTCACTCTCATATATGTTCCCTTTTCTTTTATGGGTTGAAATTATCTAATACATTGGTTGCCTTGATTGCCTCCGTGATTACTCCTCCCCCACATGTGTGAAAGGTTTTTGCAGAACCACAGCTGATCGCTATCTGGATTGGATACAATTGGTCAGGTGACCACCATATATTATTTTGTTGTGTATAAAAGACAGATTGCAATCGGTAGTCCTACTGCTATGATTAAGCGCCATTAACGGTGCAAAACGCGTCAACTATCATCTGGTCTCTGTTTGATATATGGATTAAGCTTTATTTAATAAAAGGCATTATTTTGGAGTGCGGCCGTCCATTGTTAATTTTCTGCCATTTGACTTTGCTGAGCCGGCACCCTTCATCTCCTATACACTAGGACGGTGTAAACACATACAATACTGGAGCGGTAATTACCTTCACCGGTATGAGAGAGTCAGAGCGATAACACCAAATTTAACACACCTGCTCCCCATTCACACCTGAGACCATGTAACACTAACGAGTCACATGACACCTGGGAGGGAAAATGGCTAATTGGGTCCAATTTGGACATTTTCACTTAGGGGTGTACTCACTTTTGTTGCCAGCGGTTTAGACATTAATGGCTGTGTGTTGAGTTATTTGGAGGGGACAGCAAATTTACACTGTTATACAAGCTGTACACTCACTACTTTACATTGTAGCAAAGTGTAATTTCTTCAGTGTTGTCACATGAAAAGATAGAAGAAAATATTTACAAAAATGTGAGGGGTGTACTCACTTTTGTGAGATACTGTATATACTACTATGTTGACTTGCTGTAACTGCCAGTTCATTTATAAGTGGATATTGCATTTTATTGTAAATTAAATTATTTGATTTTACTCACACAATCCTGTGCTTGTGTTTCTTGTCCCTTTTAAGCACACTGAAGTGTACAGAGTGCAGTGGTCATAAAGTATGCTGCAGTGTTTCCTATATTGCTGGTCAGCAAGTGCAAAAATGAGTTCCATAATTGGTGTCAGCAGGCATAAAAATAAACCATAGTTGCCAACATTTTAAAAGTGTTATGATTGACACATGGCACCTGTCACCTGCAACCTGCCTTGAATGAATTGAGAAGGAAAATGTGACACACATAGCATATCGCCACTGCAAGGTTGCGGGTGTGAAAAAATGTGGGCATGGTCAATAAAGTGAGTGTTCTTTTACAATGTATGACTTACAGTGTGACACTTTTCTCCATTTGCTTTGGTTTATGAAATATAGGGCCTGGGGGCACACTGAAGGGTTTGCGGGCGTAACCTTTCTGCAGCAGTATTCATGCCCAACATTGGTGTCAATGCCAGCAATGATAACCCCCAGCATTGGTACCAGTACCAGCAATGATAATCCCCAGCAATGGTGCCAGCACCAGCAATGTTAAATCCCAGCAATAACCACCAGCAAGTGTCAAAGCAAGCAAAAAACCCCAGTACATTACCCCCAGAGCAGCTACCCCCAACAATAACTGTTAGCACAATAGCCCTCCAAAATAACCCCATCACAATATCCCTCCAGCCACTAGTATAAACAATAATTGGTGTCAGTGGGGTGGTATAATTATAGTAACTTACCAGTCACAGCCCGCAGAAAAGACAGAGATTTACCCAAAAGACTCAGTCACATGTTAAAATTAGTACACAGGCCTTCCAGCGGGCAGGCACTCAGTCCCACACTGACTCTGCAAGTTCTTTCAGACCACTTCCCCTTTGTGCCAAAAGCAACTACATATCAATTTGCCGGAGACAGTCCCACCAGCCCACTATATACTAAAGCCGGCTATACAATTAAAATAAATTGAAGGAGGCAGACAGAAAAGGTTTGAGCCTGTACAGCCCCCACATATACGCACATATGAATGTAAACACACCTGTCAGTGACTTATGTATGAAAAACTGAAAATTTTATCAAACACCTAATTTCCCTTTGCTGGCGCCAAACCATGGCAGCATACTAGTGATAGAGATCCCTCCCATCACACTCGACCACTTCCTCAGGAGCAGTGAATAGCATAAATTAAGGCATCGTTAGCCACCACCCCATTCTTTGTAACAAGCCACATACCAGAACATACATGGGTGGGCTCATATGCTGCCATGGTTTGGCGCCAGGAAAGGAAAATTACGGTAAGTATTTGATACAATTTTCTGCTTTCCTAATGCCAACATGGCAGCATACAAGTGATAAATAACTAGCTGACAGGGTGGGTATTGCTTGACAAATCAGATTTATTTTAAATCATAACAGACTGGATAGTCCTCCTTCCGAAATCTACAGACGACAAGGCGCCTAGGTCAATTCTATAATGTCTTAAGAAAGTGTTTTGAGAAGACCATGTGCTGCTCAACAGATGGTTTTCATGGACACATTCGAGAGAGCTGCCTATAAAGCTGCCACCGCCCTGGTGGAGCATGCAGTCACCACTGTAGGAAGGTCGGCACCCCTCGCTCGGTACGCTCTGCGTATGAGTTTGACAATCCATATGGTCAAGGTTCTTGCAGTGGCCTCCTTCCCCCGGTACATCCCTGTTGGGATTCTAAGGGGGTTTCCCGAAAATCTAAAATGATGCGGTAACAGATAAGTATTTCCTTAACATGCTGGAGACATCTAATTCATGCAGATTTCCTGAGCTCTCTTCTGGGAAGTTGGGCAAAGCCCAGGGAGTTGCTACTTTCGTAATAAAGTGGTCGACCGGCCTTAGGTCGACCCGATCTGGAAAGAATCTTATATACCGCTCTGAGTCTCCCAGGGCTTGAAGCTCCGACACTACTTCCAGAAGTAATTGCCATTAAGAAAACTGCCTTGTACGTTATGTCCCAAAGAGAACAATCCTCAGTTGAAGCAAAGGGATGGGCCAATAGAAAGCCTAGTAGAACTGACAGATCCCATTGGGGAAACGCTCACATGGGGGAAAGAATTGTCTGATTAACGGCTCCTCAACCCATCTGAGCTTTGTTATTGCCGAGATTGCAGATATTTGCACCTTTAATGAGCTGAGAATAAGGCCCATGTCTACGCCCGATTGAAGGAAGTCCAAGACTGCTGCTAGAGGTGGGGCTGCAGGATTCAGGCCTCTTTCAGTTACCAAGAGTGCAAATCTGTCCCAGATCTTGGCGTAGACTTTATTAGTAGTGGGTTTTCTGGCCTTCAGTAAGGTGGCAATAACTCCAGAGGAGCATCCTAAGCTCAACAGCCTCACCCTCTCAACAGCCAAGCCCAAAGTTCAAGCTTGTGTATGTCGGGGTGTAGAAACCTGCCCTGTACCAGAAGGTGCGGGAATGCTGGTAGGGGGATTGGATGCTGTTTGCTGAGGTGTATCGCCAAGGGGAACCAAGACTTCCGTGGCCAGAACGGGAGAATGGCTACGACTGTCATCTGTTCTATCAATAGTCTCAGGAGGAGCCTCATAATTAGAGCTGTTGGAGGAAAGGCGTAAGCCAGGCTGCAATTCCAGGGTGTAACCAGCGCATCTGTTCCCTCCTCCTGGGGGTGTGGAAATCTGGACAAGAATCTCTGAAGCTTGCTTAATTGTGGGATGCAAAGAGGTCGATTTGAGGGAGACCCTACCTGTGGACCAATTGAGAGAATACTCCGGGATGCAAGACCCATTCAGTATAATCCGGGAATTTTCATGACAGATGATCCGCCTGTGTATTCAACCTCCTAGGGAGGTAGACTGCCCTCAGACACTGTAGGTGAATTTCTGCCCAGGCCATTATGGGTTCTACTTCTATCATCAATGTGCTGCTGCGAGTTCCCCCCTGGTGTTGAATATAGGGCCCTGTTGTCCATTTGCAGAGTAACTGGGCGATTCTTGATCCTGTGGCGCAGGGCCTGGAGAGCCAAAAAGGCTGTTCGAATCTCCAGCACGTTGGAGACCATTCCCTTGGCGGGGAAGCTCCATCTGCCCTGGACTAACTGACCTTCGCAGTGTGCTCCCCAGCCTGCCTCGCTGGCGTCGGTCATAACAATTATCCAACTTAATGGACCTAAGAGCTGTGACTTCTTTAGGGACACCACCTTCAGCCACCACTGTAGGCTCCTTCTCATAACAAAAGACACTGTTATCAGCTGTGCCAAGCTCTGCTTCCTCCACTGCGTTAGGAAGCCTAGCTGAAACTGGCGGAGATGCCAGTGGGCCCATGGAACCATTGGGATGCACGATGACATGGTGCCTATTAGACTGAGGCACTGAGAGGCCGATAGGAGAGTGGTAGTTGCTGCTGCTAAAATTCTCTTCCTGATTATCTTTGCTTTCTCTGCTGGAATAGAGACAGATGCCTTCTCCGTATCGAACAGCTAGCATGGCAATGAGGACTTTTGTGAAGGTCCTCGGGGACATGCACAGACCAAAGGGTAGGCTGGTAAACTGTAAATGCGTCTGGCCAACTGCAAACCTCAGGTACCTCTGGAAGGCGGGCAAGATTGGAATGTGGAGGTTTGCATCCTATAAGTCTAGAGAGAGCAAAATGTATGAGCCCGGCTGTATGGATTGAATGATCGTGTGAAAAGACTCAATTTTGAATTTTTCTAACTGAATAAAATGATTCCAATGATGCCACCAGATGCGGATTGTCACTTGCCACGTCACCTGCCTTCATATGCAGCTTGTCACTTGCCACGTCGCTTGTCACCAGCTGCATTTTGTCCCTTGCCACGTTGCCTGCCACTAGATGCTTTTTTGTCCCTTGCCACATCACCTGCCACCAGATATGGATTGTCACTTGCCACATCACCTGCCTTCATATGCAGCTTGTCACTTGCCACATCACCTGCCACCAGATGCATTTTGTCCCTTGCCACGTTGCCTGCTACCAGATGCTTTTTTGTCCGTTGCCACGGCACCAGCCACCAGATTTGGATTGTCACTTTCCATGTCACCTGCCATCAGATGCAGCTTGTCATTTGCCATGTCGCCTGCCACCACAGGAAGATTGTCACTGCAGTGGTGGCAGCACAGGTGTGCGCATTAGTTTAGAGGCAAGCCTGGAGTAGTGGGTAGTGAGGGAGAACAGCGGTAATTGGGGGGGGCGCGGGTAGTGAGAGATGATCTCATCTCCCTGCCTCACCTCCAGCAGTGTATCGGTGTCCTGCCACGCTGTGTCGGCGGAGGAGCAGTGATGCGGGCGGGCAGTGAGAGATGATCTCAGCTCTCTGCTCCCCCGTCTCACCTCCAGCATTATAGCAACCCCGCTGTGAGCTAGGAAGAGCGGCGATGCAGGCGGGCGGTGAGAGATGATCTCATCTCTCTGCTTGCTCGCCTCAGTATAGTGGCCCTGCTGTGAGCACTGAACAGCTGTGATGCGGATGCGGGCCGGTTAGAGATGATGTAGAGGATATAACTTCTGCATATGATTGAGGGAAAGCCTTTTTTCGGTTTTCTGCCACCTCCTCTTTATGACGTCCTTGATCTCGTCCATGAAAAGGAAAATAGGCTTGCCTTTTCTGGAGAAAAGAGAAGTAGGATTTAGCCTTCTTTGGCACTTCTTCCTCTTCCCGTGCGATCACCTGTTTTACTGCCTGAATGAAGGGCTCTACTAGAGAAAAACTGAACCCAAGTTGCTCTGGATCCTCCTCAGATGAGGAGGAATTATCCTTTTTCGCAGGCTGACCAGACTGTAAGGACACCTCACTGGGCAGGGCCATACTGTTTGCTGAAGTCCTCGGCTGATCTTCAAATGGGACCTCTTGAGCAGGTGGCTGGGCTGATGGGACCAGTGAAGTAAATTCAGATAAGGATTCTCGCATTACTTTCTTTAGTAATGAGTAGACCTGCGCGGTGTCCTGTTCCCTGTCCACTACAAATTCTTCAAGACAGTCTTTGCACACCAATTTGTTGGATAGGGGGACTGCGCCACAAGCTCAGCATGATTTTTTGCTGGGACGTCTGCATTACTCCGAAGGAGAGGAGGCGTGACGTCTCCTTTTGGACTTGAAACAAATCAAAGCAAACCACATCAGAGGGCACTCTTTTAAGGAGTCATGAAAACTTACTAACTGATGATCCCCCACCTTAAGCATTGAGGGTCTTGCATAAGTGGTGACTGACTCATGGTAATAGAGATAAAGGGACGGCCAGTGGAAAAATAGCTGAAAGAGAGAAAAAAGGATGGAGATAGCCAGTAATCTTCTAGCGTGATACCCCCCCCCCCCCCCCCATTCTTTCTCTTTTTTTTGATTTATTAGAAAAAAAAAAAGAATACATTTTCCCTTTCAGTGTCTTTTTCTTTTTCAAACAAAAAATTTTCCTATCAGCAGAGGGCGCCATGGAAGCTTGCAGAGTCTGGGTTCAAGATAACTGAAAAGCCAGGAGCCACAGTCAGGAGGCTGTATACTTCCGGCCCTACTCCAGCCCACTGACAGTTTTTAATGTTCCCGGGGATGGGAGAACCTGCCCCCAGGCTCCTCCTATTGTTGTGGGCATAATTGAACATTTTGCCCCTTTCCAAAATGGCACCCGAAGCTTCTGTTGGCCAGTGCGCATGTGTGAACTGGGCGCGGCCTGATGACATCATCAGGAGCTCCCTAGGCCAGTAAATACAGTGTTCGGTGGCCTCCCCACGCCTATAGGGAGACCGGAACCCCTGCTGCACGGAGCAACCCACTCCTCTCCCGCACGCAACCTACCCTGACCCCAGAAGAGATGGGAGAAGAGAAAATCGGGCGGCGAAGAAGAAAGACAAAGAGAGGATTGACAGAACAGGTAAAGACATAGCCTGCAGGGCCAGGGAAGCGCATAGTAAAAGGAAATGGCAAGCTGGCCCCCCCAAAGCCCCAGAAAGTTAGGCTAGATGGCAGATTTCGTTCCTAAAGAGGAAACACTGCAGAGGCCCATCAAGACCAACAGACGAGGGTTCACAGGCTTTTTAGCGCATTTAGCAGCCTGTGCTGGGAGTGCTGGGACTTCGCACTGGGAGAGGCATGAACCCAGATGGCTACTGCTCAGCAGCAGAGGTGGGGGATATAAAACTGCTTACTTCATCACTGGTGCATGGAGGTATGAGGAAAAAAAGAAGAATGGGGTGGCGGCTAACTATGCCTTTTATATATGCTATTCACTGGTCCTGAGGGAGTGGTCAAGAGGCTGAGCTCTATCACTAGTATGCTGCCAACTTGGCGTCAGGAAACATTGTTTGCGCTTGTTAACAGGTGCAGTTAGCTTGTTTGCCACTAGATGGCTCCGTCCCCAATAATATATGGTAAAGGGAATTATGTAATTCTGTGTTATGCCCATTTTGTAGGAAAGTTCCTCTCTGGTCATGTCATGATTGTAGTCAGTGCCCATGTAAGTGCCAGGTTGGGAGTGCCTAGTTTTTTTGGGACATGGAAGCCAAACACCCCAGAGCTATCCCAATGTAGTCAGTTACTGTCCAAGGGACCCTAATGGAGACAGAGTCCCAGGTGAGGTAGTACAGAACACTGATATGAGTACATAAACACCTAGGAAAAGGTGGGCCATCTGCAAGTGTACCCGGCTGGGCAGAACTGTGGAAAGGGACATTGGGAGAGACTGGTATAGTAATGAGGGCACACTGATTCTACTCAGTGATGGAAGCTGAATGCTGTGAACTTAGTATACAGGATAAAATGTGTTTTTTTTTGTTTGTTTTTTTAATCTTCATTATTTAAGCTTTCAAACATTACAGCTGATTAACAAGACAAATTGCATTACCTGCAGATTATACACGTTCTTACTTTACAATACCTCTCTCTAATTACAGATAATCTCCAAGATACCAATTTAACATTCCTAACAAAACAAACAAATGAACAAATCAAACAACAAACAGACAACACACAAAAAGGGAAACAAAAAAAAAAAGGAACCCCCACTCCTCCTCACCATCACTATCGGTCCTCCCCTAAACTATAAGGCATCCTGCCCATCCCATTTCTGCCCACGAGTTATAACTTAGATCATTACTATGATATTCTGGGGGGGGGGGGGGGCAAAGAGAAAAAGGTCAATCCTGAATCTGTTACCCAGGGACCCCATAACTTGGCTAGTATATCTATTCTGCCCCTGTTTTTATACACTTGTTGTTCCATTAATATTGTCACATTTACCTTAGAACGCCATTCCTCGAATACTGGTCTATTAGAAGACATCCATTTTCTAGCAATTATGTTACGAGCTATGAATAGTAATCTGCCAATTGGTATTAACTTGTCCCATGGCTATAGCTCTTCATTAACATAGCCCAGTAGATAAGTCTTTGGTTCCATTTCTATATTGGTATTGTAAGCCTCATTAATTGTGGACACCACCTCTCGCCAATATCTGACCAGCTTGGGGCAGTTCCACAACATATGGATCAAATCAGCCGGGGGCCTGCTTACACCTTGGGCAATCTGGGGTTTCCCTCCTCCTACACTTATATAATTTTTCCATCGTCTTATATGTCCTATATATAATAAACAATTGAGATAGGCATTGTGTATGTGATATGGATACCAATGGGGCCCTCTTCAGAAGATTTTGCCATTCATCCTCTGTTATACCCCCCAGGGTCTATCTCCCACTCCTTTCCACCTCGAGTATTCTTAAAATCTTGATATTTCATCATAAGTTGGGTAAAGGCTAATGCAATTAAACCTTTCTTTTTCTCCTTAGCCCCCGCCTATAAAGAGATCAATGGCATAGATCTTGTATTCATCCCGACACCCTTAAACTGCGAGTTAGCTGAATGATGCAGTTGTAAATATTAATAGAAGTTATTATGATGTAGTTGGTACGATTCCTGTAGCACCTGAAATGAACGCATAACATTTTGAACATAAAGCTGCGAGATATATTGTATTCCTTTAGAACGCCAGTGCTCAAACCCTTCCAGTTTACATAACTCTTCAAAATACCTGTTCCCCCAAATTGGTGAAAATTCTGACACCCCTACATATTCCATTATACGTCTCATTTCTTGCCATATTTTATTCATAAGGACCAATGTTGGTCTAGACTGAATACTCACAAATGATCCTGATTCTAACTGGGCTATGAGATTATAATACGAGCAGTGACTCAGAAGCACAGCTTGTATGGGGTCTCTCCAATCTATCGTCCCCCATCCAGCAAAGTGCTACAATTGAGAGGTGGTACCGCTAGGCCCCCCCTTCCTTAGTACGCTTATTCTGACTCCGATTGTTGTGAAACTATTTATCCCTTGTGAGACCTCTATGCCTGGCCTGTATAAGCAGATATAATCACTGAGGACAATCCTCATCAGATAGCTTGAACTTACCAATACCGATTTCCATCCACAGATGTTTTATTCTGAACATCAGATTACAGCAGATGACAGGATATAAACAGATGAATAGGTTGTGGTATTGTGCGGTCAAAAGATGATATTGTCTGTAGCTTACAATGGTGGAGAATACATGTGCCCTGCTACATGTGGCTTGTTAACTGCATAGATGACACAGGAAGTACAAAAACACAGGAAGAAGGGTGGAGCATTACATTCAAAAGGAAGTGTGTCATAACATAAGGGAAAAATAAACTTAAGAGACAAGTGCATTATCACAAAAGGGTCACTGGATGGCAGCATGTAAACTAAACATAAAAGTCCATAGAAAAATGGTTAGGAAAACAATATATATATAAATTCTATGCCCTGTTGGGGCAGCACACTCCCCATCTAGCATTGGTAAATGTCACTATATATATATCAGAACGGTAGTGATACAACTGCAAATAACAAAAGTGTAATTTGCTGGATGTCTTGAAGACCTGAAAGACATAAAGAACATGCATATAATGCAAAAAACAACAACTGTTAATTCAAGGCTTCAAGATATGTCAACTTAAGTCCAAGACACTTTCTTCTTGAAGTCACAGATAGGACCTTGCAGCGTAGTCAAACAAGGTCATTCTCCAAAGGGTAAGAGCAGAATAAGTTCCATGATAGGTCTGATGAAGGTCTTTACAGTCCCTTGTCTTGAAACTTTAACCTCCACCTTGCGTACCTTACCGTCATCACTAGTAACGCTCTTTACAATAAGTCCCATGGGCCATTTGATTCTTTCAGCTTGCTGGTCCTTAAGCAGAACAAGATCTCCAGCTTGTATGTTAGGGTTCAGGCGTTGCCATTTCCTGCGTCCTTGCAGAGTAGAAAGATGCTCCATCTTCCAAGGATTCCAGAAGCAGTTGGCGAGGTGTTGTCCTCGCTTCCATTGGTCATAGCAAAGGTTTCCTGCTTTGAAGTTTCCAGGTGGAACAGGAACAGACCCAAGCTTCTGGGTAAGAAGAGTAGCTGGAGTAAGGATAGTTGGGGTCTCTGGATCTTTGGACACTGGAACAAGTGGTCTTGAATTGATTATGGCAGATGCCTCTGCCAGGAAGGTGGTTAGAATCTCATGGGTAAGTCTTGTGGAACTAAAGTCCATAAGCATAGAATCCAATATTTTATGTGTGATACCCATCATTCTCTCCCATGAGCCACCCATGTAGGAAGAATGAGGAGGATTGAAAATCTATGTACAGCCTTTTTCAGCTAACAGGTCTTGGATTGGCCTAGAGTTGAGCTGTAGCTCTCGACAGGCTCCAACGAAATTAGTTCCACAGTCAGATCTTAGTGTCTTGACTGGTCCTCTGATGGCTAGGAATCGTCTTAGAGCAGGGATCCTCAAACTACGGCCCTCCAGCTGTTGCAGAACTGCACATCCCATGAGGCATTGTAAAACTCTGACATTCACAGACATGACTAGGCATGATGGGAATTGTAGTTCCTGAACACCTGGAGGGCCACAGTTTGAAGACCCCTGTCTTAGAGCATTGATAAAACTTGAAGCATCCATAGATTCTATTACGTCAATGTGTACTGCACGCACACTCATGCAAGTAAACAGAACTGCCTATCGTTTGCTATTTGCTTGACCACCTTGAGTTCTGCAGACTGTTACCATCCATGGCCCAAAGACATCCAAAATGAGTGAAAGGCGAGTCAGTACTTAACCTGTCAGCTGGCAAATCTGACATTTGCTGTTGCTGGTGTTTCCCTCTCAGTTTGCGGCACTGAACACAGTTGTGTAGTGAAGCTGTGATCTGTCTTTTTGCTCCTATAATCCAAAGGCCTTCAGCTCTTATGACACCCTCTGTGAAGTGTCTACCTTGGTGCTTAACCCCTTCATGGTAGTGCCGTATGAGCAAAGTGGTGATGTGATGATGAGCAGGTATAATTAGAGGATTCTGTTCTTGCTCACTCAACTCAGCCTTGTTTAAACGTCCACCAACCCTTAACATACCATGACTGTCAATGAATGGATTCAGGTTGGCAATTGGACTGTTTTTTGCAATGTCCCTCTTGTCACGGATACATTTAATTTCTGAGCCAAAGACACTCTGTTGTACACTTCGTATTATGATCAGTTCACCTTCAGCAATGTCTTTTGCAGAAAGAAGCTTTTGGCACACGTGCCAACCTTGACAGTGAGCATCTGTGGGCCTTGTGTGGAAGCAATCTGCAATATGAACTAACCTTGCAATGGTGCGTACAAGCCTTCTCTATTTGGAGAAACGTTCAAAGCGTTGACAGCCCAAGGCGAGTCTTAGTTTAGTTCTGGTGACGAGGGTTTTAACTTCAGGACGAATCTCTGGATCCTTGTCAGGTTCTAGAAGACATCAGCTGTGGTTTCTTCTGGATGATCCAGCAGGAATTCAGGCCCTGTTAACCAAGAAGAATTTTCAAAGACACTTGCAGACACTGGCCTGGTGGCATGATCATTGTCAAAGATCCTTTTCATAAAGATGATGAAATGGTCCTTCATTTCAGGCCTGTTCTTTAGTGTTCGTTAAAGTGAGTTGAATCTGGATAGAGCCTGTTCACGATTGGTTGGGAGTTTAACCCTTGCAGCACGAAGAGGTAATGGTGCAACCCAGCTGTTAGACTCATCCTGGAAGAACTCTTTGTCCATTATTTTGATTAACTCTCTGTCTTCAATTGACAAGGCTATTTTGTTGTCATCGCTTCTAGTACAAAACACTGTGGTACCTAGGTTGTCATCACAAAGGTTAGGAGTGACATCAGGTACTTGGATGATGTCAAGAGGCTTCTCTTTTACTTAATAATGGCGAGGGCATTGTTTGAAGTGGGATACATGTCCATTTCCTAACATGTAAGTTTTGAAGGAGTGGATCTCGGATGACGTACGCATACTATCCAAGCATACGTTGCCCACGATTACCCAGCCTAGGTCAAGCTTTTGTGCGTAAGGGACATCATGGGGTCCATTGCACTGCTTGCGTACTTTATGTACTCTGAGAATGTCTCTTCCTAGCAAGATCAAGATTTCAGCATTCATGTCCATTGCAGGAATTTCATTAACAAGGTGCCTCAAGTGAGGATGGTGATATGCTGCCTCTGGAGTAGGAATTTCTTCCCTTTCATCTGGTATCTGGTTACACTCGACTAATGTTGGTAGAGGTATGACCTCTCCCTTATTGATATGAGAGACCATGAACCCATCGGCCCTTCTGCCGAAGGTCTCTTCACGACCAGAACAGGTTCTGAGAGTATACGGTGATGCGTGTCCCTCTATACCAAAGATCTCAAAGAATTTAGGCTTAACCAAGGATCTGTTGCTCTGTTCATCTATTATGGCATACATCCTAATAGTTGGTACTATTACGATGAGTAGTTTAGGCAAAATTCATGCGTCCCTCAAATGGGGTATGAAAGATGTAGGGCTGTGGCTCAATTTGATTTTGCCACAAAAGCAAGTCATGCCTAAGCAAACCTCGGTCAATCCTTTGAGCCCGACATATAGGAAAGGCTGTTTTGCTTTTAACGAAAGCATATCTCATTAGAATACAGCGTGCAGATACAGGCACGAATGTTCCTCTTGTGCCGGGATGCACCTGGTAATAAAGTGTTTCAGTAAAAATGCAAATGCGGGAACTAGTCAAGGGATGAAAGATATTTTTCAAAAAAGCCTGCACTCCAGTGTGGCTGGAAAAAATGCACCTATGGCTGCTCAGGTACCCAAACAGGGAGAAGGCATGTTTTCTCATTAACGGTTTTACAAATGGTTTTCCGCTGCCCTCTTTTTCAGGGAAAGGCTGTTCAGTAGTGGGAAACTTAAAAATCGGTGGAGGTGTATCCCCATGTGGTTAGGGAGAAAATCTTCAAAGAAATTGAATGGGGCAGAGTAGAGGGTCCGTTTGAATATCCGCCATTCAAAAATTCTCGCATTTCACCGCTAGGTGTTGTACCCAAGCGTGAGCCGGGATCCTTTCGCATAATTCATCATTTATCTTTCCCTAAAGGCGGATCTTTGAATGATGATATCAATGGGGAGTTATGTTCGGTATCATACGTTACTTTTGAGGAGGCAATTATCAAAATTAGGTATTTCGGTACTGGAGCTTTATTGGCTAATCAAATCAAATCAAAATCAAATTGGCTTTTTGCCTCCTGCCTATTTCCCCCGTGGCGTTCAACTCACTGGGTTTTGGTTTTAAAAATTGCCTTCCCATGGGATGCTCAATGTCCTCTTCATATTTTGAAGCATTTTCCACCTTTCTGTGCTGGGTACTTGGTTGTCAATTAGGTCAGGATCACTATCTCGACGACTTTCGGGATATGGCCCAAGAGTTTGGTGTTCCGCTGGCAGAAGAGAAAACATATTTGCCTAGTACGTCATTGGAATTTCTGGGCATCCAGATTGATACCTGCAGTATAGCGTTTAGCCTGCTGGTGGCTAAGTTGCAGAAATTAAAAGCCTTATTGGCCCTAGTTTTGCTAAAAAAGAAAATACGTTTGGAGGATATGCAATCGCTTCTGGGTATCCTGGTATTTGCTTGCAGGATTATGCCTGTGGGGAGAGTTTTTTCACAAAGACTTTATCTTTCTATAACGGGCCTGAAGTCGCCTTTCGCTCATATTATGCCGTGTACACACGGGCGGACTTTTCGGCATCAAAGGTCCGACGGACTTCCGTACGAACGGACTTGGCTACACAACGATCACACCAAAGTCTGACGGATTCGTACGTGATGATGTAAGACTGGACTAAAAAAGCCAGTAGCCAATAGCTGCCCTAGCGTCGGTTTTCGTCCGTCGGACTAGCATACAGACGAGTGGATTTCTCGATAGGAACTGGGTCCGGCGGAGTTCCGGTGGAAAGATTTGAAACATGTTCCAAATCTAAAGCCCGTCTGATTTTCGAAGAAAAAAGTCCGCTGCAGGTACGATAAAGCCCACACATGGTCGGATTGTCTGATAGATTCGTTTCGTCGGACCAGTCTGGTCGGAACGTCCGCCCGTGTGTACACAATATTAGACTGACCAGTTCTTTCAAGGATGATTTATGGGTTTGGGCTAATTTCCTGGAGTATTACAATGGGAGATCCTTTTTTCAGATGGATTTCATTTTTGCCCCGGATTTTAGTTTTTTTCACTGACACGGCTGGTTCCAAAGGTTTTGGTGGAGTATGGAAAACCCATTGGTGTTGTGCAGCTTGGCCAGAATTGTGGATTAACAGTCAGGCCATGAAGAACGTGATACTTTTAGAATTGTTCCCTATTTTAGTTGCTTTAGAATTGTGGGGCAGAGAGTTTGCGAACAGGCATATTATGGTGGTGACTGACGATAAAGGGGTCATGTTTGCAGTGAATTGCGTCTCATCAGGTTCGTTGTCTGTAATTAAGGTTTTAAGGCAGGGTGTTTTTTTGTGTTTAAAATTCAACATTTGGCTTAAAGCCAAGTATACCCCAGAGATTCTGAATAACATTGCCCATGCATTATCTCGGTTACAGATGGATCGGTTTTGTCAGCTGTTTCCGGAGGTGGATGAGGAGGGCCTCACATGTCCAGAGCATCTGTGGATGGTGATATGACCTTGATTATGGAAGCTATTAGGGGCTCGGTAGCCCCCAAAACCTGGTCTTGTTATGTAGCAGCTTGGAGGATGTGGCTATCCTTTGAGAGTAAGGATGGCTTCAATTTTGCTTCTCCATTGGAGGGTTCTATTTTGGCTTTCCTGTCATTGCTTATGCAATGGCAATTGTCAAGCAGTTACGTGATGAGAAGTTAGCTGGCATCTCTTTTTTCTTTAGGTTGATGGGACTGCCTCCGTGTTCATCATACTTTTCTGTAAAGTGCAATGAAGAAATCCTGGACTGCTGCACTCTGAAGAAAGGCATCTTTATCGTAAATCGTTAATATCTAACATAGAACCCTTCACAGGAACAATACAAAACACAATATCTAACGCATTTCACATCAACGGATGCTTACTCATAGCTGAGCTATGCCGTTGCGGAGTTCCCCCTCAAGATTCATACCAGTGCCAGTGTCTGGTATTGGCGGGGATCCAACTCGGATCCCGCACCAGTGTAAACCCGGCTCGCAAGGTGTCAATCTCGCTAATAAAAGTGGCGAGATTGACACAATATTAGACAACAATACAGAAGTTGACCAAAGGGTGGTGGTAAAGAGCTGAAAAACCACGTGATTTGGTGAAAGTTGTCTGGAAAAGTCCTGTCGTCTGTATGCAAGACAAACTTTTGGGCAACGCCCTTTGTACAAAAATCCAAGGGAAAGTTTGTACAAAGTCCTATCGTGTGTATGGGGCTTTAGTCACGTGTCGGGCAAAGCACATAAAATTAAATGGGTGAGAATGGGGAATAATTTTCCAACATGTTATGTTTGCAGGATTTATTTTATATGGCATTATAGATGTGATGTGTCGTTGAATCAGTCATTACCTATCAATGAGGGAAATACCTAAAAACACAATATGTAGGTTTCTTTTTAGGACCGGAATTACAAAATACGTAAAAAAAAAATATCTATTTGTACAGTGGTGAGATTCTGCTCTAAGACCCCTTTCACACTGGGGCATTTTTCAGGCGCCTGTAAAGCGCCTGAAAGAAGCCTCATCTGCAATCCCAATGTGAAAGCCCAAGCCCTTTCACACTGCCAGCGCCCGAAAAACGCTGGTAAAGCGTCGTTTAGGACCCCTTTCACACTGGGGCATTTTTCAGGCGTTTTTTGGGCACTGGCAGTGTGAAAGGGCTCGGGCCATCGGCGCACCCAGCCCGGTGGCAAAAACACAAAAGCGCTGCAAATTATGGTTAACTGACTGTCTAGACAGAACCTTTAGGGCTCTTTGCCTTTGTGTCAAATTAAAATGTATCTAGCGCTCTATGGTTTCCAGCAATTTATTGCCATTGTTAAAATTAATTGTCTTTGCATTGCCCTGACAAAATAGCTAACACAATGAATTGTACCTGTGGAAACAGGATAGGGAAATTGTGTACTGTCTCCTAAAATTAATTTGTTTTTATAATTAACTTTGATGATTGGAAAGTCATGTATTCGTCTTTATTCCACATTAGCACATAAGTGGTAGTAAACCGTTAGAAAAAAAAAAATTCCTGGCCCCCACAGATTAATGTTGTAATGTACTAGTATGCACCACATACAAGCACATTATGGCAGACTTACCTTTTAAATGGAGCACTCCTGTGGTGCACTGTCACTGCTGCATGTGCTTCCATCTTCACCTGGTCTAGGCACTCTCCAATCATTTGAATGCATAGGCCATGATGGCGTCACTCTGGCACATGCACACAGGAGTCACGATCGTGATGCAGCACTCTCTACATTGAGGGCACACTCAGTGTATGCTGAATGTAGAGCGCACTGCAAATGCTCAGCGACTTATTTGGCTGGAGCTGATGTGAAAATTTTCTAAACCACGCACGTTTCAGAAATACTCACTGTACCTAGAAGAAAGCCTTATAATAAGATTACCTGCAGGTATAAGTATAAGTATAGGTATATGCAGGTATAACCGCTACTGGAAATTAAAAATAGTAATAAGTACTTCATGTTCATAGCAAGACATCACTTGGAGATTATAGTATAGTGTAAAAATATCTGGACACTGACATAATTGTCGTTAGTTTTCTCTGTATGCCACATAATGGATTTAAAATGAAGCAATGAAAATATGATTAAAGTGTAGGACTTTCATCTTTAATTTGAGGGGGTTTAAAAAAAAAAATTTACTATATAAATATAGTATGAGCTGATGAAAAATTATAGCAATTTTAAACATAGCACCCCCTATTTTCTGGGGCTCAAAAGTAATTGGTACAAATTAACATAATCATAAATATAATGATAATTTTCAACTATTTGTTAAAAAAATCTTTGTAGTCAATGACTGCCTAAAGTCTGAATCCCATGGACTATGTTTCCCTTCTAATGACAGGATGTTGTACCAAGCCTTTACTGCAGTGATCTTTAAATTCTGCTTGTTTGTTTGTCTTTTTGCCTTCAGTTTTGTCAGGCGACTGACTTATCCATTAAAAGGAAAGAAAGGCCTAACTAACTATTCTTAAATATGTATAAAAAAAATCTGTGTACTAACCATTTTAAATCCACTCCAGTCTGGTCATATGGTGCTGCAGCTCCAGCTTTTCTGTGTCAGTGAGCAGTTGCTGCAGGGGAGAGGAGGGAGTGTTGACAATGGCTGGGCCATGGAAGTGTAACGCACCCCCTAAGGAGCCACAGGTGAAATGGGATCCCCCACCCTGCACAGCCAGGCATACCAAATTTTCACAGTCACTTCAGAATCAAGAAAGCCCAGTACTTTTTTTTGTTTTATTGAGGGGATATAACTTGGACAGGGATTGGGAAATTATGGGATCCCCACTTGACTTCAAACAACTTCAGGGACAACTTCTCTTATATATAGTCTATGTAGACTCCTTACTTTCTCCAGCACACCTGCTTGCAGAAAAATTCAGCTGGGACACTTTTAGTGAATCTGACCAGACATTCAGCCAGTTTAAAGCAAAAGCCCTTTACAGGCAGGGCCCCTGGGCCCCTTGGTTGTGTAGCAAAGTCCAGTGTCCAGTTTACATTCCTCCTGTGGCTACTGATCCCAGCACCACCTATTCAGACACTGCCAGCCCACTTGGCTGCAGCTGCCCCTTTCACTAGCTATCCTGGCTACTTCTCCACAGTTCTCCCAGAATGATCACTCAACAGTCCACCCGGCAGACTTCTCAGGAGACCACCTGGATGAGTTGCCCTGCTCCCGCTGTCCTTTCCTGGCTCCCATGCGCCTTCAGGAAGGATTCCTCCATGTGTTTTAGAGTGGCCCTCCAACACCCGAGCCCCAGGCCTGAGATCACCCCCCCAAGACTAGGGGGCACCCTCAAGGGCCACCGACAGCCTTCACAGCACCCAGTCTCCATCTTCCACCCAACTGCCCCTACTGACATGACTCAAGAGTATTTATCTGGTGGCCTTCCCCCTGCCTGCCCCATTTTGCTGGGGATTGGCTGGGGTCCTCATCAATACTCCAAGCAGCTCCTCCTAGACTCCATCCGCTGCTTCTGGAAGATTCTCCAAGGTTCCAGAAAGCAGGGGGAGTCACTCAGCCCTGACCCCGATTCCACCCAGGCCTGGCTCTCAGCCAGGCCAAATTTTCCTACACTACAACTATATATACCAGCACACTAGAGTGTGCTACAGAAGCCTATGGGTTACATCATGGTTCCTGGATTTCACAGCCGTTGTCAAGTGCTCTCTTACACAGAGCTGCAGGATCACGTGACCAAGCTGGAGCAGATTTAAAATAGGTAATTACACATATTCTTTTTATAAAGGTTAGGCTTGACAGGTAGGAGGGTGGAGGGAACATTTTCAAGAATGGTTACAGTTCGGATTTTCTTCCACTTTAAATATGAATCCATAATATTCCTTCAAAACCTCATAGGTTATTTTTTAATTATGCTTTTGGTTATTTTCCATCTGTAAAATACCAACCTGTCAATTTTGCACCATTCGGCTGCATCCGAGCACATAGCTTAGCCCTATACATTGGAATGGATGGATAATGTTAAACTTACAGTGTAGCATATCAGATACGCTTGTGAAAAACAATTGGCATCACAGTACATGAGCTGCCTGAATAGGCCATAATGTGTGAACAATAGTCAAGTTTTTTTTTTTTTTATTGATTGCAAAAAATTATTTTAAGTTCATTATTCTGTGCGTTATGCGCATTTATCGCAGTGTTTGTCTTTTGCAAACTTTACTGAGTATTAAAGGAGAAGTACAGCCAAAGCTTGTTTGGCTGTACTTCTCCTGTGGATCACAGGAGCGCAGTTTGTTCTGTACTCCTGTGACCTGTTTTCAGAAGACATTGGGCTGAAGCCCGCTGTTGGCTGATGTCACAGAGCCAGTCCAGGCTCAGGAAAGATCGCTACCATGCATTGTAACATGTGGTTGTGTGTTGTGTAAAAATGCAAACTTGTAACACTCCTGTGTGGTGTTAGCAGGGCACATAGAAAATGATTGTTCTTTGTGTCCATGAAGATCAATGCAGCTCAACAGACATGGTGTGAAAGAGCCCATACTGTACATGATCACTACAACCTGGTTGCCATTCTACTTTGAAGTGAAAAAACTCAGTGGGGGGTGGGCTGGTGAATACCAGGTGGTACTTAGATTTTGCGTCTCAGGTCTTGGGGAAATTGGCAACTCTGGCACCACATTTTCAAATCAAAGACAATGGGGTTTATTTACTAAAGCTAGAGAGTGCAAAATTAGTCACACTTCTGCATAGAAACCAATCATCTTCCAGGTTTTATTGCCAAAGCTTAATTGAACAAATTTAAGTTAGAAGCTGATTGGCTTTAGTAAATAACCCCCAATGTGTCTTCAATTTCTCTTTATTAAATTTTCATATCATATAAACAATCATAAATATACAACAAAACCAAGTGGTAACTACCAGTTAAACAAGTCATTTCACAATAGAAGATACTTCCATTACATAAAAGATTATTCATTCTGGTTGTATTCATCTTTATCATTCATCTCCAAGTTATCAAGTTACCTTATCCTGACCTTAAAAAGTAATTCCTGCCCCCCCCCCCCCTCCCCATACCCATCTCTTCCATACTAATCACACTCATACTCCCCCAAAACCGTAAAAAAACAAAAAAACAAAAAAAAAAACAAAACTCTCTCCCCCTTTCCCCATCTCTCATATATACTCCATTAGTTCATGCGATGTCTTAAACTCGTCCCAACTTTGCCAAATCTCAGAAAGTTGATTTGTGGTATACCCTTCCTCTCTTATCTGTTCCTCCATATACTGGATTTCATTCATTTCACATACCCAATCTATAATTGCTGGGCTCTTTGTTTTTTTCCAGTTTCTTGCTATTATTGTTCTGGCCGCTGTTATCATATGATGAATGATATCTTTTTTAATCTTCTTTATTGGTTTTGGTATCAGGGACAATAGTGATATTTCTATACTCGGAGTTAGTTCTTCTCCTGTTATTTTATGATAAATATCAAATATTATGTTCCAAAATCCCTTCACCAAGTAGCAACCATACCATATATGTTCCATTGTACCCTTCTCTATTTTACATCTCCAACATAAATCTGTATTACTTTTATTGAATAAATTTAGAGTAACTGGGCTTCTATACCATCTCATTACTATTTTGTAATTCCTCTCCTGGTATTTATTTGCAATGGTTGTTTTATGTGTAGTTTCAAAAATCTTTTTCCATTCTTCTTCCAACAATGTTCTCTCCAATACCTCTTCCCATTTCTTTACATTTATTATCTCCTTAAGTGGACCATTTGGGATTAGTTCGTCATATATTTTTGATATTTTCTTAGTTGGAATTTGTTCTCCCAATAGTAATTCTTCAAATTTAGTTGGTAGTCTATTTATCCTGACTATTTTATGTCCTAAAAACGTCTGAAGTTGTTGATATTGCATCCACTTTTTTTGATTTTCCGTTCCCATGTCTTTTAATGCAGGTATTTTTCCATTCTCTAGGATTTGTACTAATCTTATTTCCTCTACCCTGTTCCATTTTAAGAATTTTTTACAATTCATTGCTGGGGGGAATTCAGGGTTGAGAAACAATGGAGTCATAGGTCCCAGTGTCGTGGAGAGCTTCCCATTTTTCACTATGCTATCCCATATCTTTAGCGTTGCACTTACAAAGAGTGTCATTTCCTTTTTCTTAGGTCTCAAATAGGGTTCTATCCATGGGAGGAATTTCAGTTGGGGCCCTATTATGTCCTCCTCTATCCTGACCCATTGCTTGTTTTCTTTATTATGGTACCAGTCAATTATACTGGTTAGTGATGCTGCTTGCAAATATTTTGTGCAGTCAGGTAGTGCCAATCCCCCCTTGCTTTTCTTTCTTATTAGATTTTCTCTTTTTATCCGGGGGGTTTTATGTGCCCATATAAATAACCTCCAATGTGACCAAAGCCAAAAGCTGACATAGAACCCTGAAACCCATGAAGGATTTATGTCTGAACGATCTGGATTGCCCGACTGCTATAGCTCAGCTTTACACAGTTCTCCTCTTGGGTGCCTTCCCCAGTGCCCATTAGACACTGGGAGAGAGAACTGGACCGCACTGTCTTTGATTGATTAAGATAGAGCCTTCCTCCTTACTTTAAAATCCAGTTTAGCCTTCCATACCCAGAGTGGACTTATACATTTTTAACATGATGGTGCAAGAAGCCCAACATTACTGCAAAAATTTGTTCCATTGATCGCTGTTAGCACTGTGAGGCCCAGAATGGCACTCTTCTTCATATCTAGTGGTCATGTCTCTGCATTTGACCCTACTGGTGTACTGTGTTCCAGCTCTGCCGCCTTATTACAGGTCACTCCTGGCCAGAAACTCCAGAGGTTGCCCCCTTGTCTATCATTCCGGGATCAATTTTTAAGATCTAAAAGGCTAAAAATAAAACCTATGTGGCTCACGGCCAAAGTTAAGAAAGCTATAAATCATGGATTGGGTCTCATCATTAGCCACAAGACATTACAGAGCACCCCTTAATAGGCCCCCACGCTCAATATTTTTCAGGCTGCTTGTAAGAAATTGAACCTATCCTCTTCTCCTGGCCCACACACCCTGATTAAGCAAAATCCTGATTTCCCCCTGTCCTCGCAGAATAATTTCTTGCCGAACTCGGACCTGACACTCCCACTTTTTTGATAAAGGGTCCTTTCTACCTCACAATACCCTCTCATTCCAACTACCAAGATGAACATTCTCCTGGTTCACGTACAGTGGGGACGTAAAGTATTCAGACCCCCTTAAATTTTTCACTCTTTGTTATATTGCAGCCATTTGCTAAAATCATTTAAGTTCATTTTTTTCCTCATTAATGTACACACAGCACCCCATATTGACAGGAAAACACAGAATTGTTGACATTTTTGCAGATTTATTAAAAAAGAAAAACTAAAATATCACATTGTCCTAAGTATTCAGACCCTTTGCTGTGACACTCATATTTAACTCAGGTGCTGTCCATTTCTTCTGATCATCCTTGAGATAGTCCTACACCTTCATTTGAGTCCAGCTGTGTTTGATTATACTGATTGGACTTGATTAGGAAAACCACACACCTGTCTATATAAGACCTTACAGCTCACAGTGCATGTCAGAGCAAATGAGATTCATGAGGTCAAAGGAACTGCCTGAAGAGCTCAGAGACAGAATTATGGCAAGGCACAGATCTGGCCAAGGTTACAAAAAATTTTCTGCTGCACTTAAGGTTCCTAAGAGCACAGTGGCCTCCATAATCCTTAAATGGATGATGTTTGGGACGACCAGAACCCTTCCTAGAGCTGGCCGTTCGGCCAAACTGAGCCATAGGGGCAGAAGAGCCTTGGTGAGAGAGGTAAAGAAGAACCCAAAGATAACTGTGGCTAAGGCTCCAGAGATGCAGTCGGGAGATGGGAGAAAGTTGTAGAAAGTCAACCATCACTGCAGCCCTCTACCAGTCGGGGCTTTATGTGAGAGTGACCCGACGGAAGCCTCTCCTCAGTGCAAGACACATGAAAGCCTGCATGGAGTTTGCTAAAAAACAAACCTGAAGTACTCCATGGTGAGAAATAAAATTCTCTGGTCTGATGAGACCAAGATAGAACTTTTTGGCCTTAATTCTAAGCAGTATATGTGAAGCATGGTGGTGGCAGCATCATGCTGTGGGGGTGTTTTTCAGCTGCAGGGACAGGACGACTGGTTGCAATCGAAGGGAAATATGAATGCGGCCAAGTGCAGGGATATCCTGGATGAAAACTTTCTTCAGAGTGCTCAGGACCTCAGACTGGGCCGAAGGTTTACCTTTCAACAAGACAATGACCCTAAGCACACAGCTAAAATAATGAAGGAGTGGCTTCACAACAACTCTCTGACTGTTCTTGAATGGCCCAGCCAGAGCCCTGACTTAGACCCAATTGAGCATCTCTGGGGAGACCTAAAAATGGCTGTCCACCAACGTTTACCATCCAACCTGACAGAACTGGAGAGGATCTGCAAGGAGGAATGGCAGAGGATCCCCAAATCCAGGTGTGAAAAAATGGTTGCATCTTTCCCAAAAAGACTCATGGATGTATTAGATCAAAAGGGTGCTCCTACTAAATACTGAGCAAAGGGTCTGAATACTTAGGACCATGTGATATTTCAGTTTTTCTTTTTTAATAAATCTGCAAAAATGTCAACAATTCTGTGTTTTTCTTCAATATGGGGTGCTGTGTGTACATTAATGAGGAAAAAAAAAAAAGAACTTAAATGATTTTAACAAATGGCTGCAATATAACAAAGAGTGAAAAATTTAAGGGGGTCTGAATACTTTCCGTCCCCACTGTATATGCAAATTAGGCACTTTCTAACTAGCACCAAACCTCTCTGGCCTTGTTTTCTTTAGTTGATGTATGGGGAAAACCCCAATTCTGGTATTCTGGATTTCCTGTACCTGGTGTTTCCTGGCCTGTGTGGGATTCGAAAGATGCACCAGCAGAACCATAGTCCATCCCATGGTTAGGAACAAAATTCCTTTGATCATACTCCACCCCCGGACCTTCTCTATCCCTCAAGGGAAAGAACCTATTTTGTGTATCAACTTTATAATCATTGGCCCTTCCATATTGATATTAAGGGTCACGACGTAAAGGTCCATGGCTATAGAAAGTATTGGGCCCATAACCTTGATTACGAAATTGGTCAGAACTGAGATAGGGAGGTGGGCCCTAGCCCCGACCACCCCCACGGTAGTCCTGACCCTGTCCAGAGGGGGCTTGTCCCTTATTATGAGTTGAGTGTAGAGGAATGAAAGGACGGGGTTGGGTAGCCCGTCCCTGATTATAAAAGGGGCCTTCCCCTACCAGTACCAGCTGCATCATTGGGATAAAGCTGTGACCCCTGTGGACCACCCACCCTAGCTTCATTAATTTGGGGTTCACCTTCATTTCTGAACTTGCAACATTGAACTGCTCAGACAGAATTTTCTTCTGCCATTCAAAAACAACACCCGCCTGATAATCAGCCAGATCTCTGTTATATTTTTTCTTTTTCTTAATCTTTTGATCCCTTTCCTCTTTTTCCAAAATCTTTAAAAGGTTAGAAGATCTCTCTTTATACTCTTCATTATCTTTTAGGGGACTCAGTTTCTCTTTAATAGTCTTAATTTCCTCATCTAAACGTAGTAATTTCTGACTTTTCCTATCTATCAAAAATTTAGGAAAACTAACCTCGGCTTCGTAAAAATACTTATATCACTCAAGTTCCACTTCCCCTTTCTGAGGGCTAACCTCCCACCTTAGGCTCCTTTTAACCATGGTGTTTTTTATATAGGTCTCCAAGTAGGCTATATCCCATTGCGTATGAGTCTCTGAGATAGTGAGGTTCTTGAGTCTAGTTAACCACACTCTTGGCCCTATAATCACAAATATCCATCCTGTTAAGGAGGGATATCTATAAACCGTGCTGTGATGCACAAATGTAAGCTTGTAAGGGCTTACCTAGGTTGGAGTCCATGGCGCAGAGATGTATGCTCACCCTTGCAAATACACACAGCCCACGGTAACAAAGAGATAAGCTACCTGGGCAGTGAATCTTTGCAAGGGGGCTTGACAGGAATAGCCAAGGTATAATAGAGGTAAAGCCGCAGTCAGGGATTCCAGAAGTTGGGATAACGATAAACAAAGCCAGGGTCTGAAGCCGGGGTCAGTCTTGGAACACTGGAACACAAGACAGGAGCACAGGAACACTTGGCAACCATGAGAAAATGAACAGACCAAGCCCTCAGGGTAAGACAGGGTTTTATACCCAGCTAATTAGGTAACCTGCCTCAGCTGATCCAGGAGTGACAGGTACAAACAGATTATTTCCCACAGTACTTCATGCTAAACTAGGCATAGCTGGAAAGAAGGCTGAATAGAACGGAGGTGTGGCTCAGAGGTAAAGAAACACGAGCAAGAACAGATAGTCATGAGTTCAATACCACCCAGAGCCACTTGGTGCACAACCACGACTGGCCGTCTGCAAGGCACGGTAGGGACTGTGACAAAGCTGCAGTAAAGGTATCACAGTGTATACAAAAAAAGAGGAAAATTTACAGAGCTTGGATTGGCCTAAGGCCAATGTAGTGCCTATTTTTGAAAAGGGATCAAAGTCTTTACTAAGTGATTATAGACCTGTTAGTTTAACCTCCATAGTTGGGAAGATAAAAAAAAAGTATCAAAAATAAATAAAAAGAGTAGACAGATTTTTGACAATTCCTTTATAAAAAAAATCAAACAACAATGTCCCCCATGTAGATCCGCCACCCCCGCCGGACCCGAAAAAAGAAAAAAAATACCCTTCACCGTCAATAAAAGATGCAGGCTCCACCGTTTGGCAGTTATTATATAGCTCAGGGGTGGAGTCACCTAGTGATGTCATCTGGTGGCACCGCCCCCTTGTGACATCACTGACCCAGCATGCAAGGTTCAGGCTGAACTTTTGCTCAGCCCGAACCATTCGCCCAACACTACTCAGAGCCAATCGGGCTGTATTGCATTGTACAGTGTTGTCAGCCCAACACAGAAAACATGCTTACAGGAGCAATAAGCATAGAGATAACCTCATCAGTGTTTCATTTGTGTCTGGTCAGCAGGTTGCAGGGAGGTAACACTAAAGTATCATATAATGTTAATAGAGAAAACGGTGTTTCCTCTTTGGCTATGCATAGTGGCAGGGGTGTAGGAATCAGGAAAAATGTTAAACAGAAACACAAATATTTTGACAAATAAACTTTTTAAATATATGTATTTCAGTTGTTTATCTCTTTGGTTAGATTTTAAAGTGGAATTCAAGCCTAACACTAACTATTCCGCCTACATGTCCTGACTGCCCAGTATAAAAAAAGATCTGTATACTTACTTACTTTTAGTCTGCTTTTTTCTGGTCACGTGATCCTGCAGTTCTGGCTTCCTTGTATGATAAAGCGCTCAACAATGGCTGGAAATTCTGTGATGACACCTATAGGCCCCAATGGCCCACCCATTTTCAGCGCTTCCTCTTCTCTCTTTCAGCAGACGCTCACTGACACAGGAGAGCAGGAGCTGCAGAATCACAGGATAAGACCAGTGCAGACTCAGATAAGGCATGTTTACAGATCTTTTCTACACAGGATAGGCAGGATAGGTAGGAAGAGGGGCGTAGGAAACATTTTTTTAAGAATAGTTAGTGTTAGGATGAAATCCAACTTTAAGTTTAAGAACATTCTGGATTTTCTATCAGGAAAAAGGTGTATGGTATTTTTCAATATACTGTATGTACATCTACTTACCAGTATAGTTTAACCACTTTGCGCCCGCACTATAGATATAAGGGCTTTCATGTATGTCCACCCAAAAACATGCTCCCCGCAGGCACGAATAAGGGAAAATCTGCCATGGCTGTGCCCCTTGGACACAGCCAATCACAGATCGTGATAAAGGGCCAATCACAGCGGCCATTTACCGCGTAATCACTGTGTCCAATGAGAGATGATCTCAAATGTAAACATATATGATCATCTCTCATTGACGGCTCTCCTTCCTCACACAGAGACCACATGTGAGGAGGGAGAGCGATCTTTGAACAGAGTGATCTTCAATCTGTTACTGTGTAAATATAGTGCCCAAACAGTGCCACAGTGCTCATTAGTGCCACGGTGCCCACTGGAACAAATGATCCAAGGTCTGGTGTTACCCCAACAACACCTCTATCCCTAATTCAATACATATATACAAGGGGTTCGCCCTGGGACTTTGAGTGAGGTGAATATGGTTAGTCAAAAAACATGTCATGGAAGTAAAATAATGTAGATTTATTACAATTGTTGCGCATCTAAAACACAACAGCAATAACTACAGGCCGATAAAATTTGCATAGAATGTGAACATGGTACAATCCACATACATGATAAAACAATATATACCAATATACAAACATCAGAGAAATTTGCAAGCATGAGTAGTACCCGACGACGTTTCGCGAGACCATACACGCTCTTCAGGGGTAAATGCTTTGCTAAATCTGTAATACAAGTAGTAAATCAAATGAATGAATGTATGTTGCATCAAATAGGCAGGAAGGTGAGTAATCATCGGGGTCAGGCTGGAGACCCCATACGCACCAATGGGCTGGACCAGGTCATCAGTCGCTGATTTCACCGGCGGAGGTAGCAACAAATACCCAGCACGGGAGCTGAGGGAGCAGAGCAAAAGGTAACCCCAACGGAGGAACAACCGCACCACCGACATGGCCTTGGTAGATACAAATATAAGTGTCCCTGGAAGTCTCCCCTTGTCCATAATCATGAACTGTAAATATGGTAAAAAAGGTATATGTATATATCAGAAAGACCCTGCGAATAAGGTAAACTTCCTGCTTCCTGGGTATGCATTTAGCAAAAATAATGAGAGTATGTAGATGCAGGCGATTTCCCTGCGTTGTTTCATATACATATAAGTGTATGGGGACCAGCATAAAGTAAATGCTGGCATATGTTGGGAGACTAAAAGGGCATAAATAAGAGTGCCACAGTGTCATAAATGCCATCAGTGTCACAAGTGCCATCAGTGTCACCGTGTCAGTGCCCACAGTGCCATCAATGTCATCAGTGCCACTGTGTCATCAGTGCCATTAGTGTCACCGTGTTATCAGTGCCATCAGTATCACTGTATCATCAGTGCCACAGTGTCATAAGTGCCATCAGTGTCACCGTGTCATCAGTGCCATCAGTGTCACAGTGCCCACAGTGCCATTAGTATCACCGTGTCATCAGTTTCACCATGCCATCAGTGCCATCAGTGTCACTGTGCCTCAGTGTCATCAGTGTCACAGTGCCATAGAAGAAAGCTTTAATTGCCGGGAGGGCGTGCCAATCACAGCGGCCATTTACCACGTTATCGCTGTGTCCAATGAGAGATGATCTCAAATGTAAACATATGAGATCATCTCTCATTGACACAGAGACCGTGTTGAGGAGGGAGAGCGATCTGTGAGCAGAGTGAGTGATCTTTAATCTGTTACTGTGTGAATATAGCGCCCAAACAGTGCCACAGTGCTCATCAGTGCCATTGTGCCCACTGGTGCCACATTGCCATCAGTGCCACAGTGTCATAAATGCCATCAGTGTCACCGTTTCATCAGTGCCATCAGTGCCACAGTGTCATCAGTGCCCAGTGCCTTCAGTGTCACCAAGTCATCAGTGTCACTGTGTCATCAGTGCCACTGTGTCATCTGTGCCACAGGGTCATAAGTGCCATCAGTATCACTGTGCCATCAGTGTCACTGTTTAATCAGTGCCCACAGTGCCATCATGTCATCATGTCATCAGTGCCTGCAGTGCCATCAGTGCCCACAGTGCCATCAGTGTCACAGTGTCATCAGTGTCATAAGTGCCATTAGTGTCACTGTGTCATCAGTGTCACTGTGCCTCAGTGTCATCAGTGCCACAGTGCCCATAGTGTCATCAGTGTCACTGTGCCACCAGTGTCACAGTGCCATAAGTGCCATCAGTGTCACATTGCCTTCAGTGTCACACAGTGCTGCATATCAGTGCTGCCAGTGCCATCAGTGTCACATAGTTCTGCATATCAGTGCTGCCAGTGCCATCAGTGTCAGATTGCTATAAGTGCCGTCAGTGTCACACAGTGCCACATATTAGTGCTGCTAGTGCTATCAGTATCATAGTTCCATAAGTGCCATCAGTGCTATCTGTGTCACATTGCCATCAGTGTCACACAGTGCTGCCTCATAAGTGGAACCTCATCAGCGCCCATCAGTGTAGCTAATTAGTGCTGCTTATCAGTGTACATCTGTGCCACTTCATCAGTGCCCATCAGTACAGGCTTATCAGCACCCATTTGTGCAGGCTAACCAGTGCCCATCAGTGCAGGCATATCAGCACACATCTGTGCAGGCTCATCGCCACCAACCATGTCTAAAAAAATATTTTTAACTGAGGAGGCATACCAAATTCTTAGCGCGGCCAACGAGAGCAACAGGGAGCTCTCTGTATCGGATTCTGCTTCGGATTCTGACTCTGATGTCAATTACGAGCCAGTGCTAAGTAGTGGAACACTGACAGACTCAGAGATTGTCTGCCCGCCAAACAAAGGTGTTCTGGTGAGGAGGAGGCAGTGGCATTCACCAGCACCGCAGTACCATCCACCAGCAACCGCAGTACCTCGGCAAGAAAGGCGAAGTACTAGTGGGGTGTCACCTCACCCCCAAAGGGTTAGGACGCATGCCAGCCTTCCCTATGCCCTTCAGAACCCCTTGTGGCTTCCTCCTAACTCAGAGGCAGCTAACATCCCCCCTTTTACTGCACAGCCAGGAGTCCAGGTGAACACAGAGAATTTTCATTTAATTTTTACAGAGGACCTGTTATCATCAGTTGTGGCCCAGTGCAACCTATATGCACAACAATTTATATTGAGAAACCCAACATCCTATTATTCCCATCTCTATGAGTGGAGAGACCTAACAGTGGAGGAGTTTAAGATTTTTTGGGCCACACATTCAGTATGGGACTCACCAAAAAAAATGTGTTACGTTCATATTGGTCCACCCACCCCATCCACCACATGCCGATCTACTCATGCCTAAGCTCCTGAAGAAGCGTTCTTACGTGCAACATGTAGAGCTGAGCTGAGTTACAGTACACCACAGATTTTTTTGATGATTGGATAGTCCAATGCTATTGTTATAATAGGTGGTGTGATATATGTATTAAGGCAATATTGCTGTATTAATAAATAGAAAACAGTTTTTAGCATTGTTAATTTGTATATTTTGTAATAAAGCTTATTGAATTGTAATATGTTGTTATTGTGGTGCCTATAAAGTCCATCATCCATTTCACATTTTGTCTTACTCAGCAGTAATGGCCAGAACCAGATATTTAATGATAATGAGGTTCCTACATTATAACAATAATACCCAGTGCCCTCCCAGAAAAAAAAACAACATATGACAAGCTTTATAATAATTCGGCCACTTCTAAATTATTTTTCAGAAAAATTCCCCCAGTTACTTACCCCAGACCAACATATATGTGTGGATGAGTCGCTTGTCAAATGTATTAATTTATTTATTTTTCTCCTGGGTTTTAACCTTGTTGAGGTAGGACAATGCTCATTTATCTGGCTTCATTATTAGGCTTGAAGATTGCACTGCGGAATTTCATACTTGCTTGACTATATGATGTTTTATATATATGTTTTCAGACACTATCCTGGTCTACATCGGGGATATTGTCCTCCTTGGTGGCCTTTGCCTCCTTGGTGGTTCTTGGGTGGACTAGTGTGGACAAGGTGGGGCCAACCACACACCTCAGCTTCCTTATTGTATCCTGGGGGGTTTGTTTGACGCGGCCGCTGCTGCGGATCCGGCAGTAAGACTCCAATTGTGATATGTCTGGGTATGTCTTCTCATTATGTGTTTGCATTTCCAAATGATGTTTTTAATGCTGAGCAATTATGTTATATACCTATGTAACAAACTTTGGATATACTCTTTTTTAACCCTAATAGTGTGATTCTTCTCCACAAATTACCCCTGATGAAGGGACAGCTTGTATAGTCCCGAAACGCGTAGGGCCGTGTGGAAGACTTCATAAACCTCATGACCACTTCAAACCATTGTTTTTAGTGGTTCTAATGTTATATATTTTTCTATATTACATATCAGTATTTAGATTATGTTTTTTGTATACCTTTTTTTGTATTTAATAAAATTGCCCTTTTAACTACTCGGTTGCCTTTAAAGTCCTATTTACACTGCTGGGGGTATTTTTTATTCCTTGTCAAATTTACTGACAGGCTGGGCTTCAAGCAATTTATCCCCAGCAAAAGGGCCCACTATGGGGTGAAAGTTCATAAATTAAGCGACCGAGCCACAGGGTAAACCTATGCCTTCATGGTGTACGAAGGGAAGGACACCCAGCTACATCCCCCTGAATGCCCAGACTACATAGGATCAAGCGGGAAAGTCATTTGGGACCTGGAAAAGGGTTATCACCTGTATGTAGATAAACAAGAGGCACCACTAACCAAACACTGCCCATGAAGACCAAGGGACTCTCTAAACAAGTAAGGGACAATGTTGTTGAGAAGTCAGGGTTAGGTTATAAAGAAATATCGAAATCTTTGATGATCCCTTGGAGCACCATCAAATCTATCATAACCAAATGTAAAGAACATGGCACAACAGCAAACCTGCCAAGAGACGGCCGCACACCAAAACTCATGGACCAGGCAAGGAGGGCATTAATATGTGAGGCAGCACAGAGACCTAAGGTAACCCTGGAGGAGCTGCAGAGTTCCACAACAGAGACTGGAGTATCTGTACATAGGACAACAATAAGCCATACACTCCATAGAGTTGGGCTTTATGGCAGAGTGGCCAGAAGAAAGCCATTACTTTCAGCAGAAAACAAAATGGCACGTTTTGAGTTTGCAAAAAGGCATGTGGGAGACTCCCAAGATGTATGGAGGAAGGTGCTTTGGTCTGATGAGACTAAAATTGAACTTTTTGGCCATCAAAGAAAACGCTATGTCTGGCACAAACCCAACACATCACATCACCCAAAGAACACCATCCCCACAGTAAAACATGGTGGTGGCAGCATCATGCTGTGGGGATGTTTTTTAGCAGTTGGGACTGGGAAACTGGTCAGAGTTGAGGGAAAGATGGATGGTGCTAAATACAAGGATATTCTTGAGCAAAACCAGTACCACTCTGTGTGTGATTTAAGGCTAGGATGGAGGTTCACCTTCCAGCAGGACAATGACCCCAAACACACTGCTAAAGCAACACTTGTGTGGTTTAAGGGAAAACATGTAAATGTGTTAGAATGGCCTAGTCAAAGCCCAGACCTCAATCCAATAGTAAATCTGTGATCAGACTTAAAGATTGCTGTTCACAAGTGCAAACCATCCAACTTGAAGGAGCTGGGGCAGTTTTGCAAGGAGGAATGGGCAAAAATCCCAGCGATAAGATGTGGCAAGCTCATAGAGACTTATCCAAAGCGACTTAGAGCTGTGATAGCCGCAAAAGGTGGCTCTACAAAATATTGACTTTAGGGGGGTGAATAGTTATGCACATTGAATTTTTCTGTTATTTTGTCCTATTTGTTGTTTGCTTCACGATAAAAAAAAAACATCTTCAAAGTTGCGGGCATGTTCTGTAAATTAAATGATGCAAATCCTCAAACAATCCATGTTAATTCCAGGTTGTGGAGGCAACAAAACACTAAAAATGCCAAGGGGGTGAATACTTTTGCAAGGCACTGTAATTTTTGTTCTTTGAAAAAATGGCAGGCTCCCTGCATTTTTGTAGCTAGGCTGTGAAAAAGTTTCACACATGTGGTATCAACATACTCAGGAGGTGTAGCAGAATGTGTTTTGGGGTGTAGTTGCAAGTATGCATATGCCATGTGAGAGAAATAACCTGTTAATATGACACTTTAAAAAAAATCTTCATTTTGCAAAGAATTTTGAGAACAAAATGACAACTTCAAAAAACTCACCATGCCTCTTACTAAATACCTTGGAATGTCTACTTTCCAAAAAGGGGTCATTTGGGGAGTATTTGTACTTTTCTGGCTTGGTAGTGTCTCAAGAAATGAGACCATTTTCAATCTTCAATGGTTAGCACCATAGCTTGTAGACTCTCAAACTTTCACACAGACCAAATAATATATACTTATTTGGGTTATTTGTAGCAAAGCAATGTAGCAGTATAAATTTTGGCCAAAATTTATGAAGAAAAATTACTAATTCACAAAATTTTATAACAGAAACAAAGAAAAATATTTTTTTCCCCCAAATTTTCAGTCTTTTTTCATTTATAGCGCAAAAAATAAAAAACCCAGTGGTAATTAAATACCACCAAAAGAAAGCTCTATTTGTATGAAAAAAAGACAATAACTTCATATGGGTACAGTGTTGCATGACTGAGTAATTGTTATTCAAAGTGTGACAGCACTGAAAGCTGCAAATTGGTCTGGGCAGGAGGGGGGTTTAAGTGCCCAGTAGGCAAGTGGTTAAATAACACACATACAGTATATATTAGATGTACATAATCTAATATGAATAAATATTGAGAAAAGATAATAATGCATTTAGTGTGAATTCTCCATGTATTCTTTACAACCCAGTGACATCTCACAAACATTTAATTTCGCCATACTCCATTGCTAATTAGAAAAGGATGTTATTGTTTTGTATTCTAAGATCTAATTATACCTTAGAGACAACTGTGGACTGGTAATACAATCGGGATTGTCTGGGCTTTTCTGGGACATATAAAAGAACAGGACATCCTCAATGATCAAATCCCAGCACTGAGCACCTCTAGAAGACACTGGGATTCAAGACCACCATACAAATACATCATTTAGTAATTATTATTATAACAAACTTCTAAAAGAGCAGGTCATACATTCAAAGCATCATTTTCAGTTATATTTAGGATTCATAACATTGTAAGTACATTGTCTTGACTTTATTTTTACAATTTTTCTGGATGTGTAAAACTACTCATTACAATTTAGCTTTTATGTTTGGATTAAAGTTAGATTGTCACTAGATATTTCTTGTAATGAGGGTCATATATAAGGATAAATTATTGATGATATATTGCAAATGGGTATAAAAAATGAATGGTTATGTGCGCCTTTAACCATAGTTATAAGGGGTGCACCTATTACTAGCCCATGAGAACAGGAGACATATCCTTTCCTACAGCATTTGTGTTTTTTTCACATCCATTTTCCTTCTCTTGTCAGCTTCTTGAACCTCTGGGACCATCCTAAAATGTATTCAACAAAATTCTGATTTTCAAAGTCAGAATTCTGAGATTAAAACATGGGGCCATCCTCAGAATTTCTACTTAAAATTTCAGAATGCTAACTTTTAAACTCAGAATGTTGTTTTTTTTAAAATAAATTTTAGGATAGACCCGGGGCTCTTTTGTCGTTTTAGGCTTATGAGGAAGGATAAAGTTGGCAATTTAACACATTTTTTTTCAATGAAAGAAGTATAAGTCCCAGATGAAATTTTGTAACACAGTCCTTTGGCATCAGGCTATTTACCTATCTATCAGTAAGAGAGCTAACAGTTGAAAAGTGATAAAAACAAGCAAATACAAACAAAAAACAAAACAAAAACAGCAACACAAACTGCAGCACCAACATTCTGGAATAGATGTCTGTGTTAAGAGCTCAAGGCAAATGGCCTTGCTCTCTGTAATAGCTGGGTGGCCTATTTCTACACGGTTTAAAGTTAAAAAGAAGTTAAAATAAACTCATTGCTGTCTTTATTACTTTTATGCTGGGCAAAGGGTTTGTATGCTTTGTCATCAGGAACTATTAAATCTTTGAAAGATCACTTTTCACCTGCAGACCCATCCTCTTGACTACGCATGTAAGTTGAAATCTTTAAAATGGTTTACTTGACATTGGTTAACATCTGCCTTTATAGCAAAGAGCAAAAGGAATTATCTACAATTTCCCTACCTCTCTGATCAATAACCCACTAATGGGGAATATTGATTATATTTAAATGGAAAACATGACATGGTCATATATTTTTTCTACAATCGTTCGAATTGTGTAAAAATGTAACTCATCCACAGTTGTCTCTTTTATGTAATTGAAAGCCTTTAGAAGAGTACATAAAATAGAAAAAGTAAGAAGGGAGAGCTACCGATAATCACGTAGTCATGGGTAATATACTGTTTGCGTTTCCAAGTGAATAAACCAGTAAAGGCAAAACATGGTCAGCAGCATTGATTCAATGGGATCAATAAAACAGCAACATTGCTGAAGCTGACTGAACTGTGATCTCAATGGACTAAGATGAAACCTAATATTGCACAATACTGTACATTGTATTCTAGCAATTTGTCATTAGCACCCAATGGAGCATTACTGATTTAAAATTGGCTATAATTGTGTAGTATTATTGCCTTGTAATTAAATGTAATCCTTCAATAGCTTGTCATGGCATTTAATTAAGTACAAAATGAAAGCCCGGATGACTCTAATCTGTAATAGCTTTCTGGATGGAAAGAACATTATTACAAGTCCTAGCTATAGATACATGAAGTAAAAGAGTAAAACACCATCGTTATATGCAGAGTTAATCCTCTGTTAGTCTATTAGAAATAATACCACTCTCACTAATAATCTGTATATAGGCTGATATGAAGAAATTAGCAGTTATCTGACTCTCAACAGCCCTTAGGCCTTGTAATCTTAAAGTCTATGTAAATTCAATCAATCAAGTCTCATATGAAATGTAAAATGTTAATATTATTTCAAAAGTTGTTTTTAATCTTCTTAAATCTGCAGCTTTCATTTAAATACCAGGTGATCTTATCATGAAGGTAACTGTGCAAGTGATTTCTGATATAGGGTGACAGTTGTCTCTCACCAAGTCAAATGGTCCCCTATGGACACTACAATTAGTTGAACTGATACACAGTTCTGGTACAGAGAAATGATGTGCAGCTAATGCTGGAGTAAGCATTAATAGTTATATAATTGCACAGTTAGGTTGAAAAAAGTCCATCCAGTTCAATCAATAGAAAAAATAAATAAATAGAAAACCTCCATATACAGAATCATATACCCACAATTGCTCTGTTGCAAAAATGTGTTTCTGGTGCAACAAAAACACATCTGCAGGTACATTTTTGCCTTGTTTTTGATGGGATTTCTATTCATTTCACTGGGGAGGTGCATTTTAGCCGCCTTTATTTTACCGCAGCAAACATGCACCAAAAATGCAGCAAGCAGGACTTTTAAACAGGCAACTGACTCACAACTGACTGGTGTGAAGAGCCCCATAGGATTTAATGGTCATACATTTTTCTTCTGCTGGTAAGGCTAAAATGGAAGAAAAACTGATCAGTGTGAAAGCAGCCTAATGCATGATTCAATTTGGTCCAGCAGGGGTAAGATATATTTCTTTCTGATCCCCCAGAAGTCAATCAGATGTCTCTGGATCAACAATCTCTGGTGTTATTACCTATACTTATTAACATCTTTTTATTTCTTGTGAACATTTTAAAACAATCTACTGACCTTAGTCGATTCCATATTTTCACAGCTCTTACTGTGAGGAAGCCTTTCTGTATGTAGAGGTTAAACTTTATTTCCTCCAGTGTGAAGATAGCCCCCTTGCCCTTTGTAATGACTTTAAACCAAATAGACAGGAAATGGCTTATAGAAGTTGCAGATCAGGAGCACTGGAGTACTAAACGAATGAAAAATGTAAAAACAGCATTTTATGAAAAAAAGGTAATTGTTTATGCATCACAGTGCTTCAGCAAACTAAATGTCATCTAGTTAAAGTTCAGACCCTTGCTTCAATTGGAATGCTGACTTTCCCTTTAACCAAGCTGTAGACAAGCCAAGTTTCTGCATTACTTAAAACTTGTTGAAAGCTTGTTGAGGCCTGGTTTAAAGTAACAGCCAGCGTTATCATTATAATAGTAATTACCATATTAGGGTCACAAAAAACAAGACAAATGTTTTATAACAACTTGCTGTGCATCAGTGGCGGAATTATAGGAGTCGCTGAGATCGCCATGGCGACCGGGCCCCTTGCTGCAGGGGGCCCCCCGAACCCTTCGATAGGAGGAGCGGCAGGGGCGGCTGAGATGAGCTGCCTGATCATCAGGCAAACTGTAATCGGCGGCAGTGTGCAGGGAGCTCGTCACATTAAAGCGGGGGTCCACCTATCTATCGTTTTTTTTTTTTGAGTTCATTCACAAACTTTTCTTCTCAGCATTACATACTCACATATTGTGTGTAATATGTCCGCCTGTGTCAGATTTCGTCGGAAAGAATAACTTATATTATTCACTGCAGGCGGTTTCCATCTTCATTGTGGGCATTTGAAGCCCACAAGCATTTATTTCCTGGATGTGGAGAATGCTGTGCTCCCAGCATTCACCTCTCGTTCCCGCACATGCTCAGTGGCATCCTGGGAAGCCTGAGACTAGCTCCCAGGAGTCTGGGAGAGGCTAGAAACACGCCTACTCCCACGGGAGGAGAACCAGGAAGTGCAAAGAAGAATAGAAAAATAAAAGGTAATTACGGCGATTTAAATTTTTTTAAATGGCATGTCAGCATCTAGGCAAGGAAGAGAATACATACAGATATTGTTCAAAATTTGGGTGGAACCCTGCTTTAACCTAAAGTGAAAGCACAGTGCTGTGCTCTTTGTCTCCCCATACAGTGCAGTACCCGGCAGGAAGAGCTAAAGTAAAGGTCTGCCATTTTTTATAAGACTATCTACTGTATGTGTGTTTATATGTGTATGCATGTGTGTGTGCATATGTATGTGAGTGTGTGCATGTATGTATGCATGCGTGTGTGCATATGTATATATGTGAGTGTATGTGTATGTGCATGTGTTTATCAGTGGCAGTGCGTCCATAAGGGCGCACGGGCGCTGCCCCCTCTCTCCAGCCACCCCCTCTATGACCAATGGATAGATTCGTGCATAGCATGAATCTTTCCATGGCCGCCACTGCCACCCCTGTATTTAGGTGTCCAGCCCCTTTTCGGGTGCCTGAATTACAGTGACGAGGTGTTTTTGAAGCAAAATAGGTGAACTGCGAGTGCCATGCTTGACGCTCACAGTCCACCCAGGTGTATTAGAAAAGAGAATTAATATTCACTTTCCTAACACTGAACCGCCTTTCCGCCAATCAGGTGTGCGGGTCTTATACCCGTCACCTGATTGGCTGAAACGATAGGCGCGGCTATTGGACACCTATCAGGGGGAGAGGATGAGAGATGAGGACGGCAGGGGGCGCATGGTGGACCCCGCTCTTGGCCTTCACCCGCTGCCCCACCGAGACAGGGTAAGTGCCGGGCAGTGCGAGGGGGGTCAGACGACAAACGAGCGGGGGGGGGGATTTACAGTGGGGGCATTCGATGGCACAGTTGCAGCATTTGATGGCACACTGGCAGCATTTAATGGGCACACCGGCAGCATTTGATGGGCACACTGGCGGCATTTGATGGGCACAGTGGCGGCATTTCATGGCACAGTGGCGGCATTTGATGGCACAGTGGCAGAGTTTGATGGGCACAGTGGCGGCATTTCATGGCACAGTGGCAGCATTTGATGGCACAGTGGCAGACTTCGATGGGCACAGTGGCAGTGTTTGATGGGCACAGTGGCAGCGTTTGATGGGCACAGTGGCGGCATTTGATGGGCACAGTGGGCAGCATTTGATGGCACAGTGGTGGCATTTGATGACACAGCGGCAGCATTTGATGAGCACAGTGATGGCGTTTGATGGCACAGTGGCAGATTTAGATGGGCACAGTGGGACCGTTTGATGGGCACAGTGGCATTTGATGGCACAGTGGCAGCATTTAATGGGCACACTGGTGGCATTTGATGGCACAGTGGCAGCATTTGATGGGCACAGTGGCAGCGTTTGGCACACTGGCAGCATTTAATGGGCACACTGGTGGCATTTGATGGCACAGTGGCAGAGTTTGAGGGGGGTCAGACGACAAACGAGCGGGGGGGGGATTTACAGTGGGGGCATTCGATGGCACAGTTGCAGCATTTGATGGCACACTGGCAGCATTTAATGGGCACACCGGCAGCATTTGATGGGCACACTGGCGGCATTTGATGGGCACAGTGGCGGCATTTCATGGCACAGTGGCGGCATTTCATGGCACAGTGGCAGAGTTTGATGGGCACAGTGGCGGCATTTCATGGCACAGTGGCAGCATTTGATGGCACAGTGGCAGACTTCGATGGGCACAGTGGCAGTGTTTGATGGGCACAGTGGCAGCGTTTGATGGGCACAGTGGCAGCGTTTGATGGCACACTGGCAGCATTTGATGGCACACTGGCAGCATTTAATGGGCACACCGGCAGCATTTGATGGGCACACTGGCGGCATTTGATGGGCACAGTGGCGGCATTTCATGGCACAGTGGCGGCATTTCATGGCACAGTGGCAGAGTTTGATGGGCACAGTGGCGGCATTTCATGGCACAGTGGCAGCATTTGATGGCACAGTGGCAGACTTCGATGGGCACAGTGGCAGTGTTTGATGGGCACAGTGGCAGCGTTTGATGGGCACAGTGGCAGCGTTTGATGGCACACTGGCAGCATTTAATGGGCACACTGGCGGCATTTGATGGGCACAGTGGCGGCATTTGATGGGCACAGTGGCGGCATTTGATGGGCACAGTGGGCAGCATTTGATGGCACAGTGGTGGCATTTGATGACACAGCGGCAGCATTTGATGAGCACAGTGATGGCGTTTGATGGCACAGTGGCAGATTTAGATGGGCACAGTGGGACCGTTTGATGGGCACAGTGGCATTTGATGGCACAGTGGCAGCATTTAATGGGCACACTGGTGGCATTTGATGGCACAGTGGCAGCATTTGATGGGCACAGTGGCAGCGTTTGGCACACTGGCAGCATTTAATGGGCACACTGGTGGCATTTGATGGCACAGTGGCAGAGTTTGATGGGTACAGTGGCGGCATTTGATGGGCACAGTGGCAGCATTTGATGGCACAGTGGTGGCATTTGATGACACAGTGGCAGCATTTGAGCACAGTGATGGCATTTGATGGCACAGTGGCAGCTTTAAATGGGCACAGTGGGGCCGTTTGATGGGCACAGTGGCATTTGATGGCACAGTGGCAGCATTTAATGGGCACACTGGTGGCATTTGATGGCACAGTGGCAGAGTTTGATGGGCACAGTGGCGGCATTTGATGGCATAGTGGTGGCATTTGATGGCACAGTGGAGGCATTTGATGGGCACAGTGGTGGCGCTTGATGGAACAGTGGCGGCTTTTTATGGGCACAGTGGCAGCTTATGAAGGGCACAGTGGCAGCGTTTGATGGGCCGGTGGCTGCAGTTGATGAGCACAGTGACTGCAATTGATGTTTTTTTCAGAATTTTTCAGTTTGCTTGTGACCCCCTAAAAATTTTGAGCACCACCCGCCACTGGCTTATATGTGCGTGTATATATATATATATATATATATATATATGTGTGTGTGTGTGTGTGTGTGTGTGTGTGTATGTATATATACAGTATATGTGTGTGTATTATGTGTGTGTTTACATGTATGTATGTATGCACATTTTATGTATGCACTTTAATCCTGACCCCCTATACCTGTACAATCACAACCTATTTTTTTTTTTTTTTTTGCTTGTTCATAGTACCAGCAAAAAAAAATGCTGTTCCTCTGAAAAGCGATTAATGCTCAGATTCCATTTCAGAAGCATTTGACAGCCGATAAAGAGGCAATAAGTTGCCTACTGACCGCCTGTTTTAACCCCTTAAATGCATCATCACTATGCTGCAACTGCATGCAATGCACACAGTTGCAGGGTGGTTGCAGTGTCCCCATTCACCTAGGGGTATACTTCAAGGGTGCCCAGACTTGAAAAAGATTGAGAAACACTGGCATAGAGGAACCCATCTCTCCATTTTCCTCCTGCAGCTGCTGAATGCCTGTGGGAGGGAGAGGAGGAGAAGCGGGGGGAAATGGAGAAATCGATTCCTTTTTTGCAGCCACCCACTTGCGACCGGGACCTGTTGTTCTGCCACCGGGCTCAGAGAAAAGAGCCCTGTCCGGGGGTCAGGGGAGCCCATCATGGTTTCTTGCATCAGGGCCCTGAAGGTTCTAATTATGCCTCTGCTGTGCATAATTCTCATATACAATCTGAAGCTCATGTTTAACAAGGTTTTATTGATTTAATTTCCTTGCCAGCCAGAGCTGGAAACCTGCCGGCTTTGTTTCTGTGATTTTAGAAATTCAGTAAGATTTATGGATCTCAGACTCACCAGCTCTAATCTTCTGCTCATCATTAGATAACTGAGAGCATTAACTTCAATCCCACTGTTATCAGTCAGCCAATATACATGTATCTAAACCATAACTAGATATAATTGTCCCACCAGATGCTGATTTCTTAGGCCCCTTTCACACTGGGGTGGGTGGTGCGTCGGCAGTAAAGCGCCTCTAGCGCTAGTTTTACCCCCCGCTAGCGACTGAGAAAAGGTTAAAAACCACCGCAAAGCACCTCATTGATTTCAATGGGCAGGAGCAGTGAATACACCGCTCCTGCACCACTCCAAAGATGCTGCTAACAGGACTTTTTTTCCCGTCCTGCTAGCGCACCACTCCAGTGTGAAAGCCCTGTGGCTTTCACACTGGAGACACAGCAGCGGCTGTTTCGGGTCGGTTTGCAGGCGCTATGTTTAGCGCAATAGCGCCTGCAAACCGCCCCAGTGTGAAAGGGGTCTTAATGAAATACTGTGCTTAGAATTCTTCATCCTTTTTTCTCTTCCACTTCCACCTTTATTCAAATGGTGGTTGCATATTATTGCTCAGGGCCAGCTGTTGGCATGGCTACTTGTAGTCTCCACTGAAACCCAGTGTGGCAATGCAAGAGAGCCAATAAGAGATAGGGTGAGAATGTGATGTCAACCAGGACTTTCAAAAGGGTATTATTATAATGAATGCTCCAGATTTAAAATCATTGAAAAGAAAAAAAATCAAATTACATTACCATGCCCATGTTCATATGATATTTAAGTGATTGGGTTTTAATCCACTTTAACCCTAACCAGTTTAGCTATTTAAATGATGCATTGATCAGGGGCCAATTTCCATAACTTTGAAACAAGGCACATCTTTATATAGTATGAGATGGCTACCACTTAATTTATAAAAACAATGTGTCTTAAAAGTATCTGTGGGAGGTCATTTCTGATATTCTTCTAAAATTCCCAAGTGCCTAGCTGTGTCTGACTTTGGGATTACAGAATCACCAGAACAAATATGTAGCAAAAGAAGGTCAGGAATGAGTCAGAATTCCTTATCTTTATGTTTGTTCAAGATTATAGTCACTGAGAAAGTATTAAAGCTTTACCATGACAGTCAGGCACAAAGTATGTCTAAGCTGGCCATAAATTGATTGAAAATTCAGCAAGTTCAACAGGGACCACCTGAATTTCCATCCATGTGTGGCCGCTTCTGCTCGACAGAATTCGATCTAATGATTAACTTTTGTTAAATGGGCTTGTTGGAAATTTTTTCTTGATCAGCAGCTGCAGCCAAAGGAGTCAGAAAACACTGGCACAGTGGGGAGAATTCCTCTATCCACCACGATTGTGTGGATAGGGGAACCCATTTGTTTTTTTGTGATCAGCCTGCTGAGACCCATCTATAGCCAACCTTAAAATCACAGGTCAGTAATGGCCTACTGCTTTCTTTCATGTGTAATGTTTGGTCTGATTTGGGAAGGTGATCTAGGAGATAAACTGCTTTCTCAACTTGATGGCCCAGGGAACACCATGTATACCACTACATCATAACTTACATTATCTGTAGTAATCCAAGCCTAAGGAAGCTAAAGACTTTTATTACATTATACTGTATATTTGATCAGATTGGTGCAAGTCACAATATCAGTTTATGTATAGTAAATGCTTAGAAACTTAGCTGGGAGCAAAAATAGATTATATGTTCTTTGAGGTAGTCATGATGACAAACAGTCAAGAACCAAATTTAAATCCCATGAGACACAGGTGGTTGCTCAGGGGGGTCAAACACCCTATAGAAAAGTCATAACCAAGAAAGTGGAGACTAGTGGTATTTGGAATAAGATCACAAGGCCTAATTACAAAGAGGCCAGGATATTTCCCACAGAGTTTTGCCTACCATGTACAATAGTAGACCTTGTAGAAGGTTGACTTCCTAGCTTTGAGCAGCATGGGAATTATTCAATCAGAGAGGCCCTTGTCTATCAAAACCTGGGCTTTAACAGGGATGCCATTAAAAAGCCAGCAACTGTGAAGCAGAGTGGTAAACCTGTCCTTGAGATAGAAGGTTTGGTTGACCTGGAAAAGCCCATGGGAGATCTGATAGCAGTTTGATCAGGTAGGAATGCCAAATTCCCCTGGGCCAGTTTGGAGCTATAAGTATGTCCTCCTTCTTGGTCCTACAAAGTAGAAAAGTAAAGATTTTTTTGGGGAATTATAGGTGTAGATCACTGATCCCATAGAGTCACCAGAGCATCTCACTGTTGGTTGAGGTAGTCTGCCTGCCAATTGTCCACCCCTGGTATGTGAATGGCTGACAAGGCTGAAACATGAAGTTCTGCTCAGAACAGATTTTTTTCTACCTCTCTTGCTGCAGTGAGACTTTTGGGTCCTCCTTGATGGTTGATATACAACACTGCTGTGGCACTGTCCAACTAAATCCAGATCAAATGATCCTTTAGCTGGGAGGTGTTAGAGTTGTTGAGACAACAAATCATATGGAGTTTAAGCATCTTGATCAGGAGATTCTTTCAACATTTAAGTCGCCAGCACTGGAATGGCGTCTAGGACTCCTCTCTATTCCTGTATAAGAGGTGGCAAAACCTATTTAATGGCCAGATTTGGCCAGTTCACCCGTCCTCCCGGACCTCTGTTGCAACTAAAAGCAATTTATTTAGTGGCGGTATTATTTCAAATTGCAAACATTCTGGGTAATGTCATTGACCAAATATGTTGTCACTGACCTTAGCCAGCATCACTAGCCAGTTTGTTTACATTCAGCATCAGTGATCAGTGTGTGGTAGGAGAAGGTCTGGGGGTTGTGGGGGTATGATATAAAATCCCTGGACCACTGGACTGGCTGCGGGAGCCCTGACAGCTCAGGATCACTGGAGGTAAGTACAACTGGGACCAGGGGCAGGGGGGTGGGGAGGGTGAACAGTGTTAGTTCACCTTTTCATTTTTTTTGTAAAGTTGAACTAATCCTTTAAAAGTGTTTTGTTATATCTGTTTAATAAGTGTAAAAAATATCTGATCTTGCCACAAATCTTGTCAGCTGATAATTTACAGTGTTCTATGCCTATGCCTCTGCTGACTGTTATCTGTTATTAGTTTCCTGCTCTCTCTGAGGACTTTGCATGTCCATGTTATGGATAGGAAAAGAGAGGGGGGTTTGTGTGGTTCTATCCTGTTTCAGTATGGTGAAAGAGCATTGTCAATGCAGGTCAGGAAGTGTGTTACTGGCTGAATCACCAGTTGAAAATAAAGGAAAGAAAACTTGAGAAAAGAACACAAATTCACCCACCACGTCTAAGGACTGGTAATCTGATATGGGTTTAGATACACTTTAACACATGGCAGAGGTTCCAACTATTCCCTAGTTTATATAGGAAGGTTGTTTTTTATAAGTGGTTGTAAACCCTTATATAAACCCTCTGAAGTGACTAGACTCAGGTGGTACACAGAAATTAAACAAATCTTCCTACATAACGTGTACCTGTTTATCTGCAGCCCTCTCTCTTCTACATCAACTCAATGTCCAGAATTTACACTGCTTGTCTGAGTTTCAGGGCGTGGGGATCTGACGTCACACACTACACAGCATAGAGCAGATAGCTGAGTGTAATCTGAGACCTAAGTGGAGGGAATACACAATCTCATAGGGGAACATGCAAAGCTGAGGCTGTCAATCACCTTCTGTGTGCTGGAGGCAGGGCCATCTTTTGGGATTGTCTGGTGTCGGCATAATCTGTCTGAAGTGAGTCATGCAGATAACAGAGGAATGCTAGAGGAGACAGAAATCACACTAGGTGCTTTAGATAGAGGCAAGTACACACTATAGAAGAACATGCTTTATTCATTTTTCAATCCAGAGGTTACAACCACTTTAAAATAAATTTGTTTTTTATGCCTCCTTCACATGTGTGATTAACTGCATACACTAGATTCCAGAAGATTCTCGTGGTTGGGATGACAAGCGTATGTGAGCGGCTGCGGATGCTCAGCCTGTACATAGCAATGACCCATTAAGAGGAGTTATTACTATTCACACTCAGTGGTTACATGCGGTTAGGGATGGATGAGTGACACTGGACCCAGAAATATGCATCTAGTTCTTGACATTTGTCCCTAACTGCAAGTAACTATTTGCAAATACATGTGAACAGTTATGGCTCCTGTCAGCCTGTCATTACTTTCTACAGGTGACTGCTGCTGTTCATATAAATCTGTCATTCCAGCCATAAGAATCTGCTGATGCAGGTAATTGCTCGTGTGAAGGAAGCCTAAAAAGCTTCAGCTTAGTGGTCTATACTGTTTCGGGGCTCAGTCTGCTGCTGGGGGGAGGGTCCGACTGCCCTGGCCCCCTAGAGCCGTGGAGACACTGTGGGTGCTAGGCAGAGGCCAGCAGCACTCTGCCCTGTTGCCAATGCTTCAGTTGGAAGTAGGAGCTTCACTACATCCAGCCTGTCACTGGGGAGAGGGGCACCTGCCCCGGCTCCCTGGAGCCCCAGCGTTGTTGCCGCTGCTGGGCAGAGATTGGTGGCACTCTGCCCTGATGCCAGCGCTTCTGCTGGGGACCCCACATCATCCTCTCTGGCTAATAGTTAGGGAGAGAGGCCGGCTTCCTCCACTCCCAGACTGTGGATGTACTACTGGGGAGTGAGGATGGCTTCCTTGTCTCCTGAGTCCTTGAACTACCACTGGGGAGATGAGCTGGCTACTCTATCTCCTGTACTCTTATCCAGCTTATGGGAAGACATTTCTTTGGTACTGTTTCCCAGGTGCACAGATCCTTGCTGGGGAGGGAAGACAGTTTTCTCTGCTCTGGCTGACTGTTAGGGAGGGAGGATGGCTTCCACCACTCCCAGACAGTGAATTAAATGCTAGGGAGGGCTGATGACCACCCCCTCTCCCTGGTCCTTGGCCTGCCGCTGGACAGGGGGAATGGCTTTCTCCCCTCCCTGATACCAGCTCTTCTGCTGGAGGCTCACAGGGCTGTTCCTCCTCAACAGAAAAGTCTTTTGAATCCCCAGTCTCTGGAATTGCTGAAAATCCAGGGCATGGGCTGATGGCACTTGGGCACAGTGCCAGCTTTTCATTGGGTGACTCATAAATCATAACATCCATGGGTGCTGGGGCATACTGTTGAGCTTCATCTTTTATATGCTTGTTCCAGCTCCCATTCCTGTATGACTATAAAGTCCAAGTCACTGCTCAATCCGAGCTCATTGAGCAGTTCCAACTCCCTAAAATCTCGGATATCCTCCCATTTCCACTCTGCTGCATTGCCAAACTGTGGATCCTCCTGAAGCGCCTCAAATATCAATCCCGGGCTGCCAAAGTCATATCCTTCTTTGGGATTGCTATTCTTCAGCTATGGGCACACTTGGGTAGCATAATATTGCAGTGCACTATACCCATCGTCCAGCAACATTTCCAATTGTACCAGCCTATCCAGCTCCGTCAGCCATTCCTTCTGAGGATTCTGTCCTAGGAATGGTATACGCAAGTCCAACTGCAGCCAGTACTGATCCATGGACATAGGGAGGACCTTTCCATAATAGTTTTGCTCCACTTAGAGAGCCTCCCTCCAGAGCTCCTGGCAGATCGCCCCTTAAACTCCAGCATGTCCCGGGCATAACCAGCCTCTCTGTACTGGGTAAACGTCTCTTGCATTTGCCACTGGACCTCCAATTCCATGGCGACGGCTCCTGGAACACTTCTTCCATATCAACCAACACTGGGGCCTGGTGGTGGTTTGGACTGCCCTTAGGGAAGAAGAAGATCCCACTGCTTCCACCAAATGTGACGGACTGCCTGGCACCCGTCTAGGTGCCTCGGTCATGATACAGCTTCCTCCACTCTGGAACTAGGAACCAGGTATTATAGCTTAGAATTTCACCCAAGAACTAGACGACACTAGCTTAGGTGCAAACTGGAACTCACAGAATTTGAAGCACACAAAATCAGATAAGAGGTTGATCACATTATCCTAAACAATGCAAACGTTAAACAGTATTATCATCAGTAAATCTAACAGTACATCTAATGAAAATCTACAATCAACACCTATTTCCTAGCCAGGACATATTGAACTCTGATCCAAGACTTCAAACCAGTATCCTACTCAACGGCCGATTATCTCCCTCCAGGTTTCCCATCCCCTTCCTCCCCCCTCCCCTCTCCCTTCCCCCTGCCCACCCCTCCACTTCCACTTGCCTTCCCTTCACAATCCCCCCCCCCCATTCTTGAGCCACCCTCCCCCCGGGGGTATTGATGCCTGCATCACAAACCGTACTCAGCAATTGCTGCATTATTTCCCCAGGTGGTTTGTGTAGACATCAATAGCCAAGACGTCCGGACGCAATTGTTTTGTTTTTGTCTACCCATACATGTTTTATGTTTCCCTAGTCTGTGTTTGGTTTGTACTTGATCAAAACAGCCTTTTGATCAATTTTACAAGGGCAGTATTTTCATACCTGTTGTGATTATGCTTGTGCACATATCTCCATGTATATCCATTCTGTACCAATAAATATATATTTTATATTGACCACATACAGAGTGTGCCTTCCCCTGAGCCCCGCTTTTCTTTTTTAGTCCCCCCCTGTTTGGGACAACCTGTTGCATTGTTTATGGGGGTTGGAAGGCAACCATAGAGTAATGGTACTGAAGTGGTCTACATGATTAAACAAGCCTCACCACACCACATTTTGTTTCATGTCTAATATTGGGATCACTGGTGATCCATTCTAGAGGCATTTTTTTGATATTTGCAGCATCTTCGATAACTGCCCATTATGTTCTATGTGATTCCTTGTTGATCTGCTTGCTGTCTTGCCTAATAGAGTATGGCCTTTATGATCGGGGAAGACATCGATCTGGAGATTAGTCAGGCTTTCAGGACGGACACGGTAATTACTCCCACTCAAGAGGAAGAGGTAAAAACTCGGTTCAAGGAACATAAAAAATTGATTATTAAACATCTAAACAGAAAGTGGGATGTGTCCTTCCTGGAAACCTATATCATTAACAGAATAGTACCGAGAGGACTCAGAGACAAAGTTATACCTGCAGAGCATCTCCACAGCCCCAGATTTTTGGAAAAGTGGAAGGAGCTCTGTGTGGACCATGGGATATCTGTTATGAGATTAATAGTGGAGGAAGAAAAAATACAATTAGAGGAACTGGTGAAAGCAATAACAGAAAGCTCCCAAGGATTAGAACCTTATAAAGAACTAGAGGAATTTCAGAAACTCAACGAGACCCTGAAAAAAGAGGTAGAAAAGACGCAGTCTGCTTTAAAAGCAACAAAACAATCTAAGTTTAGGCGGGACCTGACAGACTGGGAGAAGGGAGACATTTTTGATCTAACCCCACGACGAAGTAGAAGCAACTCTAGAAGAAGGAATAAGAGATCACTATCAAGGGGTACAAAACCTCAGAGTGACATAGAAGAAGAAAGTGTGACTAAAACGGTAACTTTTTTAGAGAGGGAGGGGGCAGAGGGCATAGACAAGGGAAAAAACCCAGACGCGAACCCGAACCCACACAAACAACTAGCCCCCGAACCGCAGAGACAGATATCCAGGGGGGGAGCCCGCACCAGAAGTCAGCGGAAATAACTAGTATCTCTATGGATGAAGAGAATAGGAATGACATGAAAATCATTAATCTTTCTAAATTTAAACTAAATAAAAGACACATTGATCTTCTACAAAAAGGGATGTCTTTTTCGCCCACTAATCAAATGGACGAATTTACAGTATTTAAAGACATCACCCTCTTCATACGTAAGGTCTTCCTGCGCTTCATCCATACCAGTAACCAGGAGTCGGTAACAGGCAATAACACAGCTGAGAATCAAGATGAGGATGTACTAGCTATTTTTAGTTCCCTTTTGGAGGAAAATGAAAGAGAGGAGGCTGAAGACACCCCCTACAAGAGACAGGCCAGACTTAATATCAAGTCTATCAAGATGCCCCCACTCAACAAAAATAGATGGCTTAGTCTATTCTTGGATATGATACAAGCGGATCTCTCCAAGATGGACTGGAGCATAAAATATGAAGACAACCTTTCCTCGGAGGAACGTAGGGCCATTCGCGAACTGACGGCAGCCCCACAGCTAGTTATAAAAAGGAGTGACAAGGGGGGGAATGTGGTACTCCTGGATGAGAAAGATTATGAAAAAGAAGTTTTTCGCCTATTGGGCGATGATAAAACCTATAAAAAACTCTCCAGGGACCCCTTTCCCAACCTAGTCACTAGCCTGAATAAGAAATTGAAACTAGCAGCAGAGGCGGGTCTATTGACGAAACGGGAACTAAATTATCTTACCATCCAAGAATATAATATACCAATATTCTATATTATCCCGAAGGTACATAAATCACTAGAAAACCCCCCGGGGAGACCCATTGTCTCAGCAATAAGGGGTCCCCTCGAGAGGATTGGAAAATATCTGGACAGCCTGCTGAAGGAAATGGTCATAGACCTGAAATCATATGTGAAGGACACAGGAGATGTCCTGAGACATATTTCCCAGATTACCACTCAGGGGGAACTCCTTCTGGTGGGGATCGACGTGGAATCCTTGTACACGTCGATCCCCCACAGATGGGGTATTAGAGCAGTCGAAACCTTCCTTGACAAACATTACCCCAAATGTGGCCCTCAAAATGAATTCTTAGTGGACCTGTTAACCTTTGCCCTTCAAAATAACTCGTTCCAATTCCTCTCCAATTTTTATCAGCAAATCAATGGCACCTCTATGGGGGCACCCTGGGCCCCAGCATATGCTTGTCTCCATCTGGGGCTATGGGAGGAGGATGAGGTATACACCTCGCCGATGTACCTGAGCCACGTACATACGTGGCTTAGGTACATCGACGACGTGTTTGTCATCTGGAAGGGTGACCAAGACACTCTGGCACAATTCATCACCCATCTCAATTCCAACGATCGGAATATCAGACTGACTTATACGTGGGACCGAGAAAGGATTTCCTTTCTGGACCTATTCATCAGTAGAAAGGACTCCTCCCTGGTGACCCAGACATTTCGAAAAGAGACCTCTGCGAACACACTCTTGAGAGCAGATAGCCACCATCCGCAGTGGCTTAAGGACAGTATTCCCGTGGGTCAATTCCTCCGCATAAAGCGAAACTGTTCCAATAAGGAAGATTATAGACACGAAAGTAATGAGCTATATAAACGCTTCCGGGAACGCGGATACTCTCATAAACAACTTAGGAGGGCCAAACGTAAAGCAGCAGGACGGGACCGCCCTGCTCTTTTGGATGGAAAGCCATCAGAAAACCTACGTGGTGCTCCTCCTCCTCCCAGCGCCCCAGATCCAGTGAGAATTATCACTGAGTTTGGATCTCAATGGGACACAGTTAAAACCATCCTGGAAAAACACTGGGACATACTGACCAACACCCCTGGTATAGCCCAAATAGTGGGTCCTACTCCCAAAATGGTTGCGAGAAGGGCCAAAAATCTTGGTGATTCCCTAATTCATTCTGAACACCTTAGAAATACCAATAACTCGTGGCTATCTTGCTTCCCCAGAAGCAAGGGTATGTTCCCATGCGGTCACTGTCAGGTCTGCCCTTACGTTCATAGGACAACAACTTTCAGTGACTCCCGAAATAAAAATAATTTCGAGATTAAAAGCCTTATCAATTGTGCCACCACCAGGGTCATATATATGCTAACATGCCCGTGTAAGAAGATTTATATTGGCAAGACAAAGCGCCAATTTAGAATCCGGCTAGGAGAGCATATGAGGGAAATCCTCGAAAAGAACCCAGAGAAACCAGTAGCCAGACACTTTGCCCAATATCATCAGGGCAAACTGTCTGGCATGCAGGTGAAGGGAATTTTTGCCCTTAACCTGTCCCCCAGAAGAGGGGACTTTGACCAGATCCTACAACAGAAAGAAAAGCGATGGATCTTCCGCCTAAGCTCTCTGGTTCCCTTAGGGTTAAACACAGAACTTAACTTCCAGCCATTTTTGGCAACCTAAATAAATTAGAAGACGCTATATCATGTGTGTTTTTTTTTGAAACGCGTCGACGTCACTGCGCCCGGACGTCACGCCCGCTGTCATCCCCCGTGGGGGCTAGCCGGCTCACGCATCGAGAGAGTATCCCGCTCCAGAGTCTGGAGCAGCCGCATATAGGACGATAGGTGGACTTACGTGTATGATCACCGCTATTAATAGCGGCATACCAGCAATATACCGCGAATTACGGATCACTACCCTGGCCAGGACACGGAAGTGTACACGGTGACAGGATGGTTTGTTTACAACATTGAAGCCACCGCCATCCGGAAGTACCTCAGCATTTCAGAACGGGACCCGGAAGTGGTAATGTACCTGGCAATATTCCATGTTTCTTTACCCATACCTGTCACCAACTGACTTTACCATAGCATTGTCTGCATAGAGTCTACCCGCACTGGGGACTGTACACACTGCAACTAATTACTCCGGAACCTAGGAACAGTGATCCCACAACTGTACCATACAATCAACACCTATTTCCTAGCCAGGACATATTGAAGTCTGATCCAAGACTTCAAACCAGTATCCTACTCAACGGCCGATTATCTCCCTCCAGGTTTCCCATCCCCTTCCTCCCCCCTCCCCTCTCCCTTCCCCCTGCCCACCCCTCCACTTCCACTTGCCTTCCCTTCACAATCCCCCCCCCCCCATTCTTGAGCCGCCCTCCCCCCGGGGGTATTGATGCCTGCATCACAAACCGTACTCAGCAATTGCTGCATTATTTCCCCAGGTGGTTTGTGTAGACATCAATAGCCAAGACGTCCGGACGCAATTGTTTTGTTTTTGGTTTTGTTTTTGTCTACCCATACATGTTTTATGTTTCCCTAGTCTGTGTTTGGTTTGTACTTGATCAAAACAGCCTTTTGATCAATTTTACAAGGGCAGTATTTTCATACCTGTTGTGATTATGCTTGTGCACATATCTCCATGTATATCCATTCTGTACCAATAAATATATATTTTATATTGACCACATACAGAGTGTGCCTTCCCCTGAGCCCCGCTTTTCTTTTTTAGTCCCCCCCTGTTTGGGACAACCTGTTGCATTGTTTATGGGGGTTGGAAGGCAACCATAGAGTAATGGTACTGAAGTGGTCTACATGATTAAACAAGCCTCACCACACCACATTTTGTTTAATGAAAATCTAGCAGCTAACAGTGATCTAATCAAACTGCAATCCAATCAACAGCTAACTAATTACCCAATAAGCTAATCAACAGCTAGGCCCCAAGGCATGCATCTTCTCACTGAGTTTCAAGTTAGCAGAGACCATCATGGTTTCCGTGACGTGGTAATACCATGTCATTCTGTATTATATAACAGGACATCTTCCTGAGTGCTTGTAGCTCCCTCAAATGCCAGGGTCCATAGTCAGTAGGCAAGAGGCTACCCTACAGTCCCCTCCAAAAGCCCCTGTCCTAGTTGGGTCTGTCACAAGGACAGTAAAGTTGGAGGAGCCCATGTACTGTGATGTGGGAGTAATTGGCTGAGGACAGAAAAATGGGGGGGGGGCCCGAGGACTGTAACGTGGTGGGCTGAGGACTTTTAAGTGGGGGGGCTGAGGACTGATGTGGGGGGGCTGAGGACATTAAACTGGAGGGCTGAGGACTGTGATGTAGAGGGGGGCTGAGGATATTAACGACTTCAGCCCCGGAAGAATTTGCCCCCTTCCCGACCAGGCTATTTTTTGCGATACAGTACTGCGTCGCTTTAACTGACAATTGCGTGGTTGTGCAACGCTGTACCCAAAATCTTTTGGTGGTATTGGATCACCTCTGTGGTTTTTATTTTTTGCCCTATAAACAAAAAAAGAGCGACAATTTTGAAAAAACACAATATTTTTTACTTTTTGCTGTAATAAATATCCCAAAAAAATGAAAAAAAATTTCTTCATCAGTTTAGGCTGATATATCGCCCGACCGACCCGACCATCACCTGTTTGCCCATTCAGTGCATTTTAGGGTCCTAATTGGATGAAGCAATGCACCTGACCACTAGTCATCATGATGACTTTGCCCAATAATGGCTCAGTGCTCATAGTCCAAACCCATACTATAAAAGGTTCCTTCCCACAGGAAACTTTTGCAGTGTGTTGTTGGAGTGGAGATAGGGCAGGGCTCTGTTTGCTACTAGCAATTTAGTGTGTTATTTTGACTGAGTATAGAGTGTCAGTGTAGTATTAGTATAGTGTGAGTATAGTATAGTGTGTCAGTATAGTGTGAGTATAGTGTAGTGTAGGGATGTGCTTTCTGTTTGGGTCGAACATGAGTTCAACTCGAACATTGGCTGTTCGCCCGTTCGTAGAAAACCGAACATTATGGGCCGTTCACGCAAAATTCGAGCGGCGTGAAACGACCCATAATGCACTGCGGGAGCACAGTGCATTGCTGTATGATGATTGGCCAGAGCATGCACCATGACCTGCATGCTTTGGCCAATCACAGCGCCCTCAGGTAAGAGAGCCATAATTGGCCAAAGGCAGGGTGCCTTTTGCCAATCATGGCTCAGGGGGACTAAGTCCACGCCCCACACTATATAAGGCCACCTGCACGTCGGCCTCGTGTAGTGTGTCATTGGCGTGGATGGAGAGAGAGTGTCATTTAGATTGAGCAGGCAGGCAGATTATTCAGTTAGCTGCTGTTAGCTATATCTGACTGCAGGCCGTTCCTGGTGTACTGTTTCTGATATACTTCAGGTGGTGTACATATTATACGTTGCTGTGCACCCATAGTGAAGTTGCTTTTCTGGTGGTCAATACTGTACACCCATAGTTGTTATTAAACTTCTATTGGTGTACACAGTACCATGCACCCCTAGTGTAGTTGCTACTACTTTCCTGGTGGTGTACACAATACATACAGTGCACCCATAGTTGTTATTAAACTTCTGTTGGTGTACACAGTACCGTGCACCCCCTAGTGCAGTTGCTACTACTTTCCTGGTGGTGTACACAGTACACAATACAGTGTAGTGCTTTTTTACTAAACAAAATTTACATCACGACCGGAAGGCCATCAAGGAGAGGCAGACGCTCACAGGCCACTAAAAGAGGGCAAGCAGGCTCTGTTTCTACAGTCGACAGTGCTGGTCGTGGACACGTTGCATCCTCAGCATGTGGACGTGGGGCATGCTTGTCCTTTTTTCGGCAGCTGGCTGTGTTGATCCTCAACATGCAGAAGAGCTGGTGGAATGGATAACAAAGCCGTCCTCATCCTCCTCATCCTCTGTCACCCAGGCTCAGAGTAGTTTTCCTGCCAATGCAGCTGCCAAAGCGGCCTATTCCATCGGCTCCATATCAACAGTCACTCCTTCCCTAGCCCCACCATCGTGCACGGAGGAGTCCCCCGAACTATTTGACCACAGTGTCAGGTACATGCTGCAGGATGATGTGCAGCGATTTGAAGGTTTCGATGATGGTACCCAGGTTGAGGAAGGGAATAACATCAGCCTAGAGAGAGGGGGTGCCCAAGAAGGTAAAGAAACTGGCAGTCATGTTTGCCCAGCTGCAGCATACTGCCAAGTTTGCTCCAGTGACGAGGGTGGAGGGGATGATGAGGACTCAACTTGGGTGTCTGATAGAAGAGAGGAGGAGAAGGAGGAGGAGGCACATCTCCAACGAGGTAGGATGCCCTCCAGGGGGCAGCTTAAGGGCAGCGATCCTATTGCATCACACTGCAGAGCTAAGCAGGTGCAGAGCGCTGCTGACTCCCTGCATATTTTGAAAAGTTCTTTGGTGTGGGCCTTTTTTGAAACGAGTGCAGCAGATCGCACCGTTGCTGTTTGCAACATATGTCTGAAGCGTATCAAGTGTGGCCAAAACAGCAGCCGCTTGGGCACCACATGCATGACCAGACATATGACGACCTCCCATGCAGTCCGTTGGCAACAGCACTTAAAAGACCCACATCAAAGAACAAGGCAGACCTCTCCTTGCTCCTCATTAGCTGGGATCTCCAACCCCACTATACCTCCAGTCCTCTCAGAAACCTGCACTGAGAGGAATGAAGGCATAGAAATAGGTGTCCCAAGTACTTGCGGCCAATCTGCTAGTGGTACACCAACATCGGCAAATTTCCCTACCCCAGTTGCTAAACCGTCAAAAGAAATTCGGTCCCAGCCATCCACATGCTCAGCGTCTGAATGCTAGCTTGGCCAAATTGCTGGCGCTGCAACTGCTGCTTTTTCAGCTGGTAGACTCTGCACCCTTTTGTGAATTTGTGAAATGTGCGATACCTCAGTGGTAGGTTCCCAAACGCCATTTCTTTTCACGGAAGACCATTCTACCAGCATGTGGAAGGCAATGTATTGGCCTCGTTGGACAAGGCAGTCAGTCAGTAAGGTGCATATTACTGCTGACTCATGGTCCAGCAGGCATGGACAGGGACGTTACCTTTCTTTCATGGTGCACTGGGTAACTCTGCTGGCAGCTGGGAAGGATGCAGGACAGGGTTCAATATTGGTGGAGCTTGCTCCACCACCACTCCTCCAAAATGCTAGTGGTGATTCTGCCACAGCTCTCTCCTCCACCCCCTCCTCTTCTTCTTCCTCTATGGCCTCATGTGATCCTTAGTGACCCAGAGGACTCAGGACCGAATGCCTCTGCAAACCTACGCTGCATGGCCTCCTTGATCCTGCAAAGACTGCGAGAGGACCCTAGGATTCGTGGTATCAAGGAGAGGGATCATTACTGGCTGGCAACCCTTCTTGATCCACATTACAAGGGTAAGGGTGCAGAACTTATCCAGCCTTCGCAGAGGTAGCAGAGGATGAAACATCTTCAGGAGGCCTTGCAGAAAGGTTTGTGCAATGCGTTTCCAGAGCCTGGAAGGTTACAATTTCCTGTTGCTGGACAACGTGTTGCTGAGGCTTCGTTCAGTCACAGAAAGAGCGGTGGAGAAGGAAGGTGGCCGGCTGACTTCAGGCAATTCTTCAGTCCTCAGCGTCCAGGTCTGATCGGTTCGAGCAACCATCGCCAGCGTCTGAATTACATGGTGCAGGAATATATAGGGGCAAGATCAGACTTGGAGACCTTTACACCAGAACATCCACTGGGATACTGGGTCTTGAGGATGGACCACTGGCAGAGCTTGCTCAATATGCAATTGAGCTACTGACCTGTCCTGCATCCAGCGTTCTTTCTGAATGTACATTCAGTGCTTCTGGAGGCTTTGTAACCGATCACAGAGTGCGCCTGTCCAAAGACTCTGTTTATCGGCTCACATTCATAAAAATGAAAAAGTCTTGGATCACCAGCTACCAAGTACCTGATGCTGATTTAACCAAATGATTTTTCTATGGATGTGGGATTCCTTGAAAACTGCTTTTGCTGAGTGACTTTCCTATTATGCTAAATGACTATCCTATTCCTCCTCAATTTTCATGATAGCTTCTAAGAATATTTTCGGTTCAGGGCACCACCACCACTGCCTAAGGCCCAATTTTTTTCCCCTGTTTAACAAGGGTGCGTAATTACAATTTCTGATCTAATATTTCACAGCAGGGCCTGGTCCTGCGCTCAACAAAAGTATCTGTGTGGCTTTACAGTGTTGTGCCACCACCGCCTAAGGCCCAATTTTTCTGCCCCTGTTTAATAGGGGCGCGTAATTAGAAATTTTGATCTAATATTTCACAGCAGGGCCTGTTCCTGTGCTCAACAAAAGTATCTGTGAGGCTTTACAGTGTTGTGCTGCCACCACCACCACCGCCTAAGGTCCAACTTTTCTGCCCCTGTTTAACAGGGGCTTGTAATTACAATATAATATTTCACAGCAGGGCCCATTCTAGCACCCACCAAGAGTAACTGTGAGGGCTCACAGTGTTCTGGTACCACCAACACCTAAGGCCCAATTTTCCGCAGAGTGTATAGGCAGGCCGTATAGTATATACAGGCGGTCCCCTATTTTCAAACATCCGACTTACAAACGACTCCTACTTACAAACAGAGGGAGACAACAGGAAGTGAGAGGAAATCTACCCCTAGGAAGGGAAATTCTCTCCTGTAAGAGTTAACATGGGAAAAAGGTGTTTCTTCACTGATGCTTCATCACCAATCCTTGTTTCCCTAATAACCCAAAATTTTCAGAATCCAATTGTCATTGGGACAGAAAGTGAGGTGAAATCTTCTGAACAGGGGCACAGACAACAAAACAAATCTTACAGGGGTGATGATAACCTTTCCCTATGTTATCAAAAAAGCTTACAGATTTTTTGGGTGGAGCTACACTTACAAAATGTATTTGTTCCAAATTACAAACAGATTCAACTTAAGAACAAACCTACAGTATCTATATTGTTTGTAACCTGGGGACCACCTGTATACTGCTGCTGTTCAGAGTATATAGGGCCTGGGGGCCCCATGCCTTTTTTTTATTCGGGTGCGGGGTTCACCTTAATATCCATACCACACCCAAAGGGCCTGGTAATGGGCTGGGGGGGCAACATTACATTACAGCCTCAAGCAGTTTTAAATGTCTTTTTTCTTTAGAAATGTCATTTTGCTGTCAGACTGTTCTAAACACGGGAAAAATGCGCCACTTTACAGGCATACTATAGACACCCCCCAGGCACGATATTTAAAGGAATATTACACTTTTATTGTTTCACTTTAAGCATTATTAAAATCACTGCTCCCGAAAAAACGTCCATTTTTAAAACTTTTTTTTGCATTGATACATGTCCCCTGGGGCAGGACCTGGGTCCCCAAACACTTTTATGACAATAACTTGCATATTAGCACTTTTGATTTTTCACGGTCGAGTCCCATAGACTTTAACGGAGTTCGTGTGTTCGCCCAAATTTTTGGTCTGTTTGCATGTTCTGCCACGAACCTAACCGGGGGGGGTGTTCGGCTCATCCCTAGTGTAGCGTAGTGTGAGTGTAGTGCAGTGTTTAACACAGCATTACATAACATTTAGTGCTGTATACAGTGCTCTATACCCCTTTTTTTTTTGGGTGCTGAGCTTTTTTCTTGTCTTGTGCCTGCCCCCTTTTTTAAAATTGCCAGCCGCACTTTTTCTGACTGCGTGGCTGTTGTTCCCCCCTTTAAATTTTTTAAATAATTTTTACAATTCTGTTAGCGGCAGTCCTCAATTTAAAGTGCATCAAACACCACTTTTCATTGAATAAAGTGCATCCAATTACACATTTCCTAGTATCTATTAAAGTTGGGTAATAAGCCCCACATCATGTCTGGGAGGCCAACAAGGAGAGGCAGACGTTCCCATGCCACTATAAAGGGGCAAGCAGGGCTGTGTCTTTAGTCTAGTGATGTTGCCCATCAGGGGCATTGCTAGGTCTGCAAAAGATCTGGGGCTAGAGCCCGTAGCAGCGTTCACGAACCTTTTTTGCAGACCCGCGGGGGGGCGGCAGTAAACCATATTTTGCGGGCAGTGGCTGGTGTTGGCGCTTCAATCACCATGGCACCATGGTTGAGGTGGTGTCAGGGTGATTGAAGCACATTGTTTCTATTGTTACATTTTAATATATAATGAAGTGGTTCAACTCACCATAATGCAGAATCAGTGGGAGCCCTGGGAGTGTCACTTGCCCTATCTCCTGTCACCAGATGCAGCGTGTTACTTGCCACCGTCACCTGCCCCCAGATGTTGATTGTCGCTTGCCACTTTCACCTGGCAGCAGATGTGGATTGTCACTTGCCATGTCACCTGCCACCATTTTCAGATTGTCACTTGCCACGTCACCTGCCACCATTTGCAGATTGCCACATCACCTTCCACTATTTGCAGATTGCCATGCCACCTGCCACCATTTGCAGATTGTCACTTGCCACGTCACCTGCCACCATTTGCAGATTGTCACTTGCCACGTCACCTGCCACCATTTGCAGATTGTCACTTGCCACGTCACCTGCCATGATTTGCAGATTGTGACTTGCCACATCACCTGCCACCATTTGCAGATTGCCAACTGATGTGGATTGTCACTTGTCATGCCAGCCACTGCCACCAAATGTGCATTGACGCTGCATTGGTGACAGGCTGGCAGCACTGGTCCATTTAGTGAGGGCAGGAGAGTGGTGATGCGGGGCAGGCAGTGAGAGATGATGTCATCTCGCTGCTCCCCATCGCACCTCTGACATTGAAGCAAGGGGGTCTGGTTGCAAAGTGGAGCTCCACCGATGACAGGAATCACGTGACCTCCACTCCACTGCGCTGTGAGAGCAGAAGAGCTCTGATGTGTGGCGGGCAGTGAGAGATGATGTCATCTCTCTGCTCCCACCGCACCTTGCTCCCACATTGAATAGGCCTGGCTGTGAAGAGCACTAATGTGGAGCGGGCGGAGAGAGATGACATTTATGCTTGTCCACCCGCTCACTTCTCTCATCTTCTCTGCCTGTCTCATGCAGCCAGCCCGCCACAGCAGCCGTGGCCGCTGGTTAGGCAGGAATCCTGCGGCAAGAGACTCTGGGCTATGGGCCCCAAATTCGGGGCTATAGCCCCAATAGCTACCCCCTAGTGACACTCCTGTTGCCCATGCTATCCAACCACAGCATGCAGAGGAGGTGGTGGACTGGCTTACTAAACCATCCTCACGTTCCTCATCCTCTATCACCCAAACTGAGACTAGTGCGCAGTCAACCACAGCTGCCAGAGTGGCTTATTCTGCCTCATTGTCCACAGCTACTCCTGCCATAGACCCAGCATCATACATGCAGGAGTCAGTTGAATTCTTTGAATATAGCATCAGCCACGTGCTTCTTGACGATGCACAGGCATTACTTGATTCTGATGTTAGTTCTGACATTGAGGAAAGGAGTAACATGAGCCTACTGAGAGGGGAAAACGCTGATAAACAACAAATTGACAGTCATGTTCCCCCAGACGCAGCATATTGCCAAGTTGGCTCCAATGATGATAAGGCTGGCTGGGATGATGAGATCACTGATGTGACTTGGGTGCCAGATAGAGCAGAGGGGGAAAATAAGGGGGAGGCACAACCCCAACGGGACAGGATGTCCTCCAAAAGCATCCATCATGGAACAGTAGAGAGGAGCCACCTTATTCCATCAGATTGTGGAGCTGTTATCTCCTGGCCCACTTCCCACAGCTCAGCTGTATGGGCCTTTTTTAGCACATGTGCAGCTGGTTGCACTGTTGCAATTTGCAATCTCTGCCGCACGCAGATCAAACATGGCAAAAACACCAGCCATTTGGGTACCACATGCTTGCAAAGGCAATTAACCTCTCACCACTCAGCCCATTGGCAAGAGCACCTAGAAGTCACACCTCTCAGCAGCCTCCATTGACAGGGATGATGGTATAGTAGAGGGCGTCACAGGTCCTTTCAACACATCTGCCAGCAACACACCGCCAACTGTAGAGCATAGCAGGCAAATTTCTCTGTCCCAGCTGCTGCATCGCTATTTTTTTGCATGTAAGGCCATTCCAGCTTTGTACCATCACGTGTACGGCAAATTTTTGGCAACGTTGGGCAAGGCAGTCAGCAGCAAGGTCCACCTGCTGACATGTGGTCCAGCAAGCATTGTCAGGGATGATATATATCATTCACAGCACACTGGGCAACTCTGCTTGCAACTAGGAAAGATGCAGGACAGGGCTCAGTGCTGGAGCTTGTTTTGCCACCACCTTTCCATACAGCTGGTGGTGATGATGTGAGATCTGTCAGCTCCACCTTCCCCTTCTCCTCCTTCATGCCCTCCTCTGCTGAATTGTCCTATGAATGACCAGTACCCCCTAAGCGTTCAAGGGGCTATTCAACAAGTCAGGCTAAAAATGCCATGCAGTGCTTCAGCTGGTCTGTCTAGGGGACAGGAGCCACACTGAAGCAGAGATTCTTTCAGCTCTGCAGGGGCAGGCCCAGAGGTGGTTTACGCCATGGAAGCTTGAGACAGGAATGGTAGTGTGCGATAATGGCACTAACCTTCTGTCCGCCCTTCAGCAGGGAAAGTTGACACATGTGCCATGCCTGGCACATGTCCTCAATTTGGTGGTGCAGCGTTTCCTAAACAGGTACCCAGCTTTGCAAGATCTTCTAAAGCAGGCCAGAAGAGTCTGTAGCTATTTCAGGCGGTCATACACAGCCAGTGTTTGGTTGGCTGAAATTCAACGGGAATTCCACCTGCCTGTAAACCGTCTGATTTGTGACATGCCCACCAGTTGGAACTCAGCTTTGGCAATGCTGCAGCAGCTGCACATGCAGCAGAGCGTCATCAATGAGTACCTGTTTGAGGAAGGCATAAGGACATGCTCAGGGGAGTTTGGCTTTTTTTCCCCAGGCCAATGGCTGCCGGAAAAGGATGCATGCACCATACTGTCACCATTTGAGGAGGCGACAAAGATGGTGAGCTGTGAAAATGCATGCATTAGTGACACTATCCCTCCTGTGTTCCTGCTGGAGCATACTCTCTGTGGCATTATGGACAGGGCACTTGAGGCAAAATGGGAAGAGGAGGAGGATTCTGGCAGTTTTGGAGGCATTAAAGCAGAGGAAGACATACTATATGTCAAACCTTAACAGATGGTTTTCCGTCCCCTTGGGAGTAGTACATGGTTGGGAGATGGCAGTTCCAGATAGTGTAATCCTCAGTGACCCGAGGACTTTGCTTCTCATGTCTCTGCAAACTTACGGTGCATGGACTCCCTTATTCTTCAAAGCCTGCGAAAGGACCCAAGAATTTGTGGCATCAAGGAGAAGGATCATAATTTGTTGGCAACCCTCCTTGACCATCGTTACAAGGGTAAAGTCTCGGAACTCATCCTACCCTCGCAACACAGGATGAAATATCTTAAGGACACCTTAAAGAGGAGTTTTTGTAACACCTTTCCAGACTCTGGTAGGTTACAGTCTCATAGAAAAGGTAGTTTTGAGGCTTCTGTTGATCAAAGGAGGAGTGGTGGAGAAGGGGGTCACCTAAATGATGCATTTAAAAACATTTTTAGTCCTTGGCGCCCAGGGCTGTCAGCTTCCACATCCCATTGGCAGCGTCTGCATCATATGGTGGAACAAAATAAAAAAAGCAAATCAATTTAATTGTCTTTTTTTGTTTTATATATGTTAGTTTTGCTGCAGCAGGTTCTATACATGGTACAGATGTGCCACTTTACAGACAGACTAAGGAGACCCCCCGGGCACTATATTTAAAGGAATGTTTTATGTTTATTGTTTCACTTTAAGCATTATTAAAATCACTGCTCCTTTAAATATCTATCTTTTTAAAAAACTATTTTGCATTGATACATGTCTCCCAGGGTAGTTCCCATTCCCCCGTGCCCCCATACCCTTTTTATGACCAATAACATGCATACAAGCCTTCAAAATGGGCACTTTTGATTTTTCAAGGTCGGGTCTTATAGACTTTAATAGAGTTCGCAGTTCGGGTCCGAACTTTTGCGATATTCGAGAGGTCTGGCGTGAGTCGAACCGGGGGTGTTTGGCCCAACTCTACTGAGGACATTAAAGTGGAGAGGCTGAGGACATTAAAGTAGCGAGGCTGAGGACATTAATGTGGGGGGACTGAGGACTGTGATGTGGGGGGCTAAGAACAGTAATGTGGGGGGCTGAGGACTGTGATGTGTGGGCTGAAGAAAGCCACTGTATAGAGACTTTGTCTCCAAAATGTTACATAGTAGGTGAGGTTGATGTGTTGCCAACATCCCTAAATTTAATGTATTGAACAAAAAGTACCCCCCAGTACTGTGGGATTTTAAAGGCAGACTGTAATTGATACTTGTATTGATAAAAATATTCAAGTAAAGTTTATTAAAGTATTAACCATTTCCAGACCACCCACCGTCGTTATATGTCGGTACTTTGAAGGAGGATATCGTTGTTATGGCAGCAGCTAGCTGCCATAACCCCGGTATCCTCTTCTTCAGTGAGTGGTCCGTTTTAAGACAAAAGTGGTCTCTGGGGTAGATTTGGCGCAAGATCACTTTTATCGGCAGCGGGAGAGGGGCCCCGCTGCCATCAGGTGCCCTCCACCGCATACCAGAGCCATCGGCAGTGGCATTTTAGTGTATATATGAGATCTGAGGTCTTTTTGATGCCAGATCTCATATTTAAGAGGTCCTGACATGCTTTTTTTCTATTACAAGGGATGTTTACATTCTTTGTAAAAGGAATAAAAGTGACACATTTTTTTTTAAAACAGTATAAAAATAAAAAGTAAAAAGGTAAAATAAATAAGAATAATAAAAAAAAAAATTTAAACGTGCCCTGTCCCGACGAGCTCGAATGCAGAAGCGAACGCATACGTGAGTAGCACCAGCATATGAAAACGGTGTTCAAACCACACATGTGAGGTATTGCCGCGATCGGTAGAGCGAGAGCAATAATTCTAGCCCTAGAACTCCTGTGTAACTTGAAACATGCAACCTGTAGAGTTTTTAAACGTCGCCTATGGAGATTTTTAAGGGTAAAACTTTGTCGCCATTCCACGAGCGGGCGCAATTTTTAAGCGTGACATGTTGGGTATCAATTTACTCGGCGTAACATTATCTTTCACAATATAAACATAAATTGGACTAACTTTACTGTTGTCTTATTTTTTTGATTCAAAAAAGTGTATTGTTTCCAAAAAAAGTGCGCTTGTAAGACCGCTGCGCAAATACGGTGTAACAGAAAGTATTCCAATGACCGCCCTTTCATTCTCTAGGGTGTTAGAAAAAAAATGTATAATGTTTGGGGGTTCTAAGTAATTTTCTAGCAAAAAAAACAGTTTTTAACTTGTAAACAACAAATCTCAGAAAGAGGCTCGGTCCTTAAGTGGTTAAAGACAGGTATCGGTGAAAAACCATAGAAGTACAAAATACATATTAACATTTAGAGTATACCATAGAAGTACAAAATACTTATTAACATTTAGAGTATCCCAGGCTCATAAAGAGCTAATGAAAGGCATAAAATAGTTTCTCATGAAGCCAGACACGTTTCGGAAATGTGGAAATATATCCCTTTTTCGGGGGCATAGAGAAGATCATGAGATTGAAGATACTCTATAATAGAACAGAGCATAAATTAGAAGCATTTAATAGAGTATACAGTGCACATATCTATACATTGCAACAGCTACGAGAGTACATACATACCAATGCCGTATCATATGGAGATAAAATTAAAGGAAATGTAGCTGCGTTAATTGAAAATTTTCTTATAGATGTATCACCCAAATGGGTGGTAACCCCTGAGGCCCGAGATTTCCCTCACAAGGATCCACAAGAAGTAGCAGCCATCCCAGAGAGCAGCAGATGGGGGAACTGGAACCAGAAATTTGCCAAAAATCGGGGTTAGTAGTAGACATACAGGTGGAAAGGATGGTTCAACCTGGAAGAAGGATAAGTACATAGAGGTAGACTGTGTGATGGTTAACAAAACCATTAAGTTAGCTAATGCATGACCGTAGCATAATGAGATATAGAATATATATGTTTCTAGAAAAGCTTTGTATAGAGGCTTGTTTGAGAATATAGATATATTTAGAATAAGCTTGAAAAGCAAAGTCAACCTGTATATAAGTGTATACAAGATGCATTTGGAAAACAAGATACTAGTCACGTTATCATATTATATAGAGCATTCTATTAATCAAACATTCTAAACAGGTTAATTGCTGATAGGGTAAACCAGCTGATAAAACTACAAAACAGTCTATCTTCAGAAAGATTCCATGTGTGTGCGGGCCTCCAGATTAACGGCAGCTGCATGTGGAAGGCACACTGCTGGTGATTCTATATATAGACGGCCGCGCATGTGACGCGTGGCTGTATCCTGTCATGGACGTGTAGCACTGATGGGTCATTGCATACACAATGACGTAAGGGGGAGGGCGTGCCTAGATGTGGAAATGGAAGAGAGAGGTAGACGGAGTCACACAGCCATCACCTGACATGTCGCACTACGTCACCAGTGATTCAGTGACGCATACAGGGGGGAGTACTAATTGTAGAGAATTAGAAAGAAGTGTGCCCATACAATACCCCTATCGTGAACACCACCACATATGACAGGAAAACCATGCACTGGATTACCCCATAGCTGTCGTGGGAGGTCACAAATTGATCCCCAGGGTCGGAAGTGCACTGTGCCCCCACACAAGGAGTGGGAGGACATCATGCACCAACAACCCAACGGCCCACAAAATTGCAGAAGATGCATGGAGGCAGGGCAACACCATGGGGTGTAGATGCCCGGCATCCCACAGTGCCGAGTAGGTACGCCAGCCATCATTGGATGGCCGGCCTTTGTGCACTGGATGGGGACATGACGTGTCCAAGGGGAAGGGGTCAAGCTGAAGCCTGATCAAAAATGGTGACAAGCCATGTTAAGAAAATAAACAATAAATAGAGACAGCAGTCTCTTAGTTACATATATGCAGGTGAATTGTATGTAAATTTGAAAAGACTGAATGAAGTCATATATTGGTATGCATATACTAAGGGACGGCTGATACGATGCATGGAAAGCGCAAGGAGAGTGGTAATACAGGTAATGAGGACAGAAAGATGTCGCCTGTAAATTAATAACAGGATGGTCATCAATAACTTTGACATGATAATGACAAAAAGGTGGAGAAAGATACAAAATACAGGTGGCATTAACAAACAACATAAGCAGCACATTCCTATTTAGAGCAAGGCAAAACTGCAAGGCAATTCACATGGCCTGGATTATCATATTGTCTATGATGGTGATCATTTGTCTCGAAGGAATGGTTGGTGGAGAGGTCTATTTAATTACTAAAGCCTATAGAAAGTATAATATGGCTAGTAAGTGCTTAGCCAAGCACATTAGCCAGGCTTTGGCATTAGTCAGAATATCATTCTTTTTCGCACCCTCCTGAGATAAATCCCTCCAAGAAGGGATGGTAACTCAGTTGGGTGTTGAAGCCTGGTGGCATGGAGGCATCTAACTCCGCAATCCATCATACCTCACGTTGGAGTAAAGTTTTATTTCAATCACACCCCCTGTTGTTGGGATGTACCTGATCGAGTATGGTGAAGTGGACATAGGGAGATATGCCATGATGGAAATCTCTCACATGTCTCCCGAGGTCAGGATTGGCATTGGCCATGCTTGTGATGTGCCTGGATGCCCTTTTCCAGAACTCAAGTTTAGTCTTACCTATGTAGAAACTTTGGCATTGGCATGTAAGTAAATAAATCAACCCAAGGGTTTTGCAGTTAGTGAAGTGTTTTGGTCTATATGGCTTTCCCTTAGGTAAGATTGTATTTGGTTGGATGTTCATATATCTACAATATGGACAACCTCCGCATGTAAAGGTACCCAGTCTTTTACAAGGGTCAGATCTGAATGTTTCTACGTATTCACTTCTAACTAATTGATCTTCTAGGGATATGGCTCTGCGGTAGGTAATGGCTGGAGTTGTGGGTAAGTGTGGACCGAGGGTAGGATCGATCTGTAGCATGTGCCAGTGTTTTTCTATGATTTTTATCACTGCCTTGTGTTGTTTGTTATAGATCGTGATAATTCTAGTGGTTTGTTTTTTTGTATATTTTTTATTGGAAAAAGCAAATCTTATCGTGCATGGCCACGGGCACGGCGGAAAGTCTTCTTAAGGCATGTTTAGGAGTATCCTTGTGAGAGGAGTCTTTCTCTCAAAAGATTGGCTTTGAGATTGAATTGGTGTTTCCAGCAGTGGGCTTCCGATGTAGCCCACTGAAGAGACACCCATCTGATTGTTTAGTGATTGTCACATCCAAAAAAGTGATAGACGTATCACTGAAGTTCATGGAAAAATGTAGATTTGAGGCATTTTTGTTCATGACTGTAATGAAAGAATGTAGTGCTTCGGAGGAACCCTCCCACATCATCAAGATGTCATCGATATATCGGAACCATGACATGATATGACTGGTAAGTAGGGATGAGCTTCGTGTTCGAGTCGAATCCATGTTCGACTCGAACATCGGCTGTTCGGTCGTTCGCCGAATTGCGAACGATATGGGCCGTTCGCGCCAAATTCGTGTGGCGCGTCACGGCCCATAATTCACTGCGGCATCGCAGTGCATTGCTGGCTGATTATTGGCCAAGCATGCACTATGACCCGCATGCTTGGCCAATCACAGCGCCGTCAGTAGAGAGAGCTGTAATTGGCCAAAGCCAGGGTGGCTTTGGCCAATTATGGCTCAGGGGATTTAGTACACACCCCACACTATATAAGGCCGCCTGCACGGCGGCCCTGTGTAGTGTGTGTTCCGGTGTGCTGAGAGATAGAGAGAGAGAGAGACAGTGTCATTTGATTTGAGTTAGATAGATTAGGCAGAACAGTCAGTCAGTTAGCTGCACTTACAGTGTATTGTGTATATATATGCATCCCAGGTGTTGCATATATATATATACACTGTATTCAGTTTAGCTAGATCCGTTCCTGTTATCTTCTATCTAGACTATTTACATTTAGTGCAGTGTGTCCTGCTCACAGTGTTCAGCTAGATCCGTTCCTGCTATTTACATTTAGTGCAGTGCGTCCTGCTCACAGTGTTCAGCTAGATCCGTTCCTGCTATTTACATTCAGTGCAGTGCGTCCTGCTCACAGTGTTCAGCTAGATCCGTTCCTGGTATTTACATTTAGTGCAGTGCGTCCTGCTCACAGTGTTCAGCTAGATCCGTTCCTGCTATTTACATTCAGTGCAGTGCGTCCTGCTCACAGTGTTCAGCTAGATCCGTTCCTGCTATTTACATTCAGTGCAGTGCGTCCTGCTCACAGTGTTCAGCTAGATCCGTTCCTGCTATTTACATTTAGTGCAGTGCGTCCTGCTCACAGTGTTCAGCTAGATCCGTTCCTGCTATTTACATTCAGTGCAGTGCGTCCTGCTCACAGTGTTCAGCTAGATCCGTTCCTGGTATTTACATTTAGTGCAGTGCGTCCTGCTCACAGTGTTCAGCTAGATCCGTTCCTGGTATTTACATTTAGTGCAGTGCGTCCTGCTCACAGTGTTCAGCTAGATCCGTTCCTGGTATTTACATTTAGTGCAGTGCGTCCTGCTCACAGTGTTCAGCTAGATCCGTTCCTGCTATTTACATTCAGTGCAGTGCGTCCTGCTCACAGTGTTCAGCTAGATCCGTTCCTGGTATTTACATTTAGTGCAGTGCGTCCTGCTCACAGTGTTCAGCTAGATCCGTTCCTGCTATTTACATTCAGTGCAGTGCGTCCTGCTCACAGTGTTCAGCTAGATCCGTTCCTGCTATTTACATTCAGTGCAGTGCGTCCTGCTCACAGTGTTCAGCTAGATCCGTTCCTGGTATTTACATTTAGTGCAGTGCGTCCTGCTCACAGTGTTCAGCTAGATCCGTTCCTGCTATTTACATTCAGTGCAGTGCGTCCTGCTCACAGTGTTCAGCTAGATCCGTTCCTGGTATTTACATTTAGTGCAGTGCGTCCTGCTCACAGTGTTCAGCTACATCCGTTCCTGCTATTTACATTCAGTGCAGTGCGTCCTGCTCACAGTGTTCAGCTAGATCCGTTCCTGCTATTTACATTCAGTGCAGTGCGTCCTGCTCACAGTGTTCAGCTAGATCCGTTCCTGGTATTTACATTTAGTGCAGTGCGTCCTGCTCACAGTGTTCAGCTAGATCCGTTCCTGCTATTTACATTCAGTGCAGTGCGTCCTGCTCACAGTGTTCAGCTAGATCCGTTCCTGCTATATACATTTAGTGCAGTACGTCCTGCTCACAGTGTTCAGCTAGATCCGTTCCTGGTATTTACATTTAGTGCAGTGCGTCCTGCTCACAGTGTTCAGCTAGATCCGTTCCTGCTATTTACATTCAGTGCAGTGCGTCCTGCTCACAGTGTTCAGCTAGATCCGTTCCTGCTATTTACATTCAGTGCAGTGCGTCCTGCTCACAGTGTTCAGCTAGATCCGTTCCTGGTATTTACATTTAGTGCAGTGCGTCCTGCTCACAGTGTTCAGCTAGATCCGTTCCTGCTATTTACATTCAGTGCAGTGCGTCCTGCTCACAGTGTTCAGCTAGATCCGTTCCTGGTATTTACATTTAGTGCAGTGCGTCCTGCTCACAGTGTTCAGCTAGATCCGTTCCTGGTATTTACATTTAGTGCAGTGCGTCCTGCTCACAGTGTTCAGCTAGATCCGTTCCTGGTATTTACATTTAGTGCAGTGCGTCCTGCTCACAGTGTTCAGCTAGATCCGTTCCTGCTATTTACATTCAGTGCAGTGCGTCCTGCTCACAGTGTTCAGCTAGATCCGTTCCTGGTATTTACATTTAGTGCAGTGCGTCCTGCTCACAGTGTTCAGCTAGATCCGTTCCTGCTATTTACATTCAGTGCAGTGCGTCCTGCTCACAGTGTTCAGCTAGATCCGTTCCTGCTATTTACATTCAGTGCAGTGCGTCCTGCTCACAGTGTTCAGCTAGATCCGTTCCTGGTATTTACATTTAGTGCAGTGCGTCCTGCTCACAGTGTTCAGCTAGATCCGTTCCTGCTATTTACATTCAGTGCAGTGCGTCCTGCTCACAGTGTTCAGCTAGATCCGTTCCTGGTATTTACATTTAGTGCAGTGCGTCCTGCTCACAGTGTTCAGCTACATCCGTTCCTGCTATTTACATTCAGTGCAGTGCGTCCTGCTCACAGTGTTCAGCTAGATCCGTTCCTGCTATTTACATTCAGTGCAGTGCGTCCTGCTCACAGTGTTCAGCTAGATCCGTTCCTGGTATTTACATTTAGTGCAGTGCGTCCTGCTCACAGTGTTCAGCTAGATCCGTTCCTGCTATTTACATTCAGTGCAGTGCGTCCTGCTCACAGTGTTCAGCTAGATCCGTTCCTGCTATATACATTTAGTGCAGTACGTCCTGCTCACAGTGTTCAGCTAGATCCGTTCCTGTTATCTTCCTACTGACAGGCAGGCTTGTCTGGTTACAGTATATAAAGCTACCTGAAGAAAATTACAGGTGTTCTTTTTGATCCTATTAGTACCACGGTCAGGCAGCTAGACTATTTACATTTAGTACAGTGTGTCCTGCTCACAGTGTTCAGCTAGATCCGTTCCTGTTATCTTCCTACTGACAGGCAGGCTTGTCTGGTTACAGTATATAAAGCTACCTTAAGAAAATTACAGGTGTTCTTTTTGATCCTATTAGTACCACGGTCAGGCAGCTAGACTATTTACATTTAGTACAGTGCGTCCTGCTCACAGTGTTCAGCTAGATCCGTTCCTGTTATCTTCCTACTGACAGGCAGGCTTGTCTGGTTACAGTATATAAAGCTACCTTAAGAAAATTACAGGTGTTCTTTTTGATCCTATTAGTACCACGGTCAGGCAGCTAGACTATTTACATTTAGTACAGTGCGTCCTGCTCACAGTGTTCAGCTAGATCCGTTCCTGCTATTTACATTCAGTGCAGTGCGTCCTGCTCACAGTGTTCAGCTAGATCCGTTCCTGCTATTTACATTCAGTGCAGTGCGTCCTGCTCACAGTGTTCAGCTAGATCCGTTCCTGGTATTTACATTTAGTGCAGTGCGTCCTGCTCACAGTGTTCAGCTAGATCCGTTCCTGCTATTTACATTCAGTGCAGTGCGTCCTGCTCACAGTGTTCAGCTAGATCCGTTCCTGGTATTTACATTTAGTGCAGTGCGTCCTGCTCACAGTGTTCAGCTACATCCGTTCCTGCTATTTACATTCAGTGCAGTGCGTCCTGCTCACAGTGTTCAGCTAGATCCGTTCCTGCTATTTACATTCAGTGCAGTGCGTCCTGCTCACAGTGTTCAGCTAGATCCGTTCCTGGTATTTACATTTAGTGCAGTGCGTCCTGCTCACAGTGTTCAGCTAGATCCGTTCCTGCTATTTACATTCAGTGCAGTGCGTCCTGCTCACAGTGTTCAGCTAGATCCGTTCCTGCTATATACATTTAGTGCAGTACGTCCTGCTCACAGTGTTCAGCTAGATCCGTTCCTGTTATCTTCCTACTGACAGGCAGGCTTGTCTGGTTACAGTATATAAAGCTACCTGAAGAAAATTACAGGTGTTCTTTTTGATCCTATTAGTACCACGGTCAGGCAGCTAGACTATTTACATTTAGTACAGTGTGTCCTGCTCACAGTGTTCAGCTAGATCCGTTCCTGTTATCTTCCTACTGACAGGCAGGCTTGTCTGGTTACAGTATATAAAGCTACCTTAAGAAAATTACAGGTGTTCTTTTTGATCCTATTAGTACCACGGTCAGGCAGCTAGACTATTTACATTTAGTACAGTGCGTCCTGCTCACAGTGTTCAGCTAGATCCGTTCCTGTTATCTTCCTACTGACAGGCAGGCTTGTCTGGTTACAGTATATAAAGCTACCTTAAGAAAATTACAGGTGTTCTTTTTGATCCTATTAGTACCACGGTCAGGCAGCTAGACTATTTACATTTAGTACAGTGCGTCCTGCTCACAGTGTTCAGCTAGATCCGTTCCTGCTATTTACATTCAGTGCAGTGCGTCCTGCTCACAGTGTTCAGCTAGATCCGTTCCTGCTATTTACATTCAGTGCAGTGCGTCCTGCTCACAGTGTTCAGCTAGATCCGTTCCTGGTATTTACATTTAGTGCAGTGCGTCCTGCTCACAGTGTTCAGCTAGATCCGTTCCTGCTATTTACATTCAGTGCAGTGCGTCCTGCTCACAGTGTTCAGCTAGATCCGTTCCTGGTATTTACATTTAGTGCAGTGCGTCCTGCTCACAGTGTTCAGCTACATCCGTTCCTGCTATTTACATTCAGTGCAGTGCGTCCTGCTCACAGTGTTCAGCTAGATCCGTTCCTGCTATTTACATTCAGTGCAGTGCGTCCTGCTCACAGTGTTCAGCTAGATCCGTTCCTGGTATTTACATTTAGTGCAGTGCGTCCTGCTCACAGTGTTCAGCTAGATCCGTTCCTGCTATTTACATTCAGTGCAGTGCGTCCTGCTCACAGTGTTCAGCTAGATCCGTTCCTGCTATTTACATTCAGTGCAGTACGTCCTGCTCACAGTGTTCAGCTAGATCCGTTCCTGTTATCTTCCTACTGACAGGCAGGCTTGTCTGGTTACAGTATATAAAGCTACCTTAAGAAAATTACAGGTGTTCTTTTTGATCCTATTAGTACCACTGTCAGGCAGCTAGACTATTTACATTTAGTACAGTGCGTCCTGCTCACAGTGTTCAGCTAGATCCGTTCCTGTTATCTTCCTACTGACAGGCAGGCTTGTCTGGTTACAGTATATAAAGCTACCTTAAGAAAATTACAGGTGTTCTGTTTGATCCTATTAGTACCACGGTCAGGCAGCTAGACTATTTACATTTAGTACAGTGTGTCCTGCTCACAGTGTTCAGCTAGATCCGTTCCTGTTATCTTCCTACTGACAGGCAGGCTTGTCTGGTTACAGTATATAAAGCTACCTTAAGAAAATTACAGGTGTTCTATCCCAGCTTAGTGCAGCTACAGGCCATTAGTATGTCTGGAAGGCCAAGAAGGAGAGGCAGACAGTCACAAGCCAATAAGAGAGGGCAAGCAGGCTCTGTGTCTAGTGCTGGTCGTGGAGACGGTGCATCCTCATCAGCACGTGGCCATGGGACACGCTTGGCCTTTTTTTCGGCAGCTGGCCGTGTTGAGCCGCAACATGCGGAAGACTTGGTCGAGTGGATGACCAAGCCGTCCTCATCCTCCTCATCCTCTCTCACCCATGCCCAGGGTGCTTTGTCTGGCAAAGCAGCGGCCTCTTCCCTCAGCTCAATGTCATCAGTGACTCCTTCCCTAGCTCCACCATGTCCTCATGAGGATTCCCTCGAACTGTTTGACCACAGTGTTGGGTACATGCTCCAGGAGGATGCCCAGCGTTTGGAAGGCTCTGATGATGATACTGAGCTCAATGAAGGCAGTAACATGAGCACGGACAGAGGGGGTGCCCAAGAAGGACAGCAATCTGGCAGTCATGCTCCCCCTGCTGCAGCATACTGCCAGGTTTGCTCCAGTGATGAGGAGGGAGGGGATGATGAGGTCACTGACTCAACGTGGGTGCCTGATAGGAGAGAGGAGGAGGAGGAGGAGGAGGAGGAGGTGGCACATCACCAACTAGGCAGGATGCCCTCCAGGGGCCAGCCTAAGGGCAGCACATTGACTGCATCACACCCCAAAGCTCCACATGTGCAGGGCGCTGCAGTCTCTGCGCGTTATTCAAAAAGTTCTTTGGTGTGGGCCTTTTTTGAGACGAGTGCATCAGATCGCACCGCTGCTATTTGCAACATATGTCTCAAGCGTATCTCGCGTGGCCAAAACATCTCCCGCTTGGGTACCACATGCTTGACCAGACATATGTTGACCTGCCATGCAGTTCGTTGGCAAGCGTATCTAAAAGACCCACACCAAAGAACAAAGACGATCTCTCCTTGCTCCTCATCAGCTGAGATTTCCAACCCCACTAGACCTTCAGTCCTCTCTGAGACCTGCAGTGAGAGGAATGAAGGTGTAGAATTAGGTGTGTCACAGCCAAGTACTTGTGGGCAATCTGCTTTTGGTACACCGACGTCAGATTGTACCAGGCAAATTTCCCTGCCCCAGCTGCTGCACCGCCGAAAGAAGTTTGCTCCCAGCCATCCACATGCCCAGCGGTTGAATGCTAGCTTGGCAAAATTGCTAGCACTTCAACTGCTGCCTTTTCAGTTGGTAGACTCTGCCCCCTTCCGTGAGTTTGTGGAATGTGCGGTTCCTCAGTGGCAGGTACCCAAACGCCACTTTTTCTCACGGAAGGCGATTCCGGCTCTCTACCGGCATGTGGAAGGCAATGTCCATGCCTCGCTGGACAGGGCGGTCAGCGGTAAGGTGCATATTACCGCTGACTCATGGTCCAGCAGGCATGGACAGGGACGTTACTTAAGTTTCACGGCGCATTGGGTGACTCTGCTGGCAGCTGGGAAGGATGCAGGACAAGGTGCAGTAGTGTTGGAGGTTGTTCCGCCACCACGCCTCCAAAATGCTGATTGTGACACACCTCTCTCCTCCACCCCCTCCTCTTCTTCTTCCTCCATGGCCTCTTCCTCGGAACCAGCGGTGCTCCGTAGGCGTTCAAGGGGCTACGCAAGTACGCAGGCCAAAAGATGCCATGCGGTGCTTGAGCTGGTGTGCTTGGGGGACAGGAGCCACACTGGGGCAGAGGTTCTGTCAGCTCTGCAGGGGCAGGTTCAGAGGTGGTTGACGCCACGCCAACTTAAGGCAGGAATGGTGGTTTGCGACAATGGCACCAACCTCCTCTCTGCCCTCCGACAGGGACAACTGACCCATGTGCCCTGTTTGGCTCACGTCCTTAACTTGGTGGTGCAGCGGTTCTTGGGCAGGTACCCGGGCTTACAGGATGTCCTGAGGCAGGCCAGGAAAGTCTCTGTGCATTTCCGCCGGTCATATAATGCCAGTGCTCGGCTGACGGACCTCCAAAAGGAGTTTAACCTGCCCAAGAACCGCCTAATCTGTGACATGCCCACCAGGTGGAACTCGACGTTGGCCATGCTGCAGCGGCTGCACACGCAGCAGAGGGCCATCAATGAGTACCTGTGCGACTATGGCACCAGGACAGGGTCAGGGGACCTTGGTTTTTTTTCCCCACGCCAGTGGGCCATGATCAGGGATGCATGCACTGTCCTGTCACCATTCGAGGAGGCCACGAGGATGGTGAGCACTGACAGTGCATGCATCAGTGACACTGTCCCCCTTGTCCACCTGTTGGAGCACACGCTGCGTGGAATAATGGACAGGGCACTTGAGGCAGAACAGAGGCAGGAAGAGGAGGACTTCCTTAGCTCTCAAGGCCCCCTTTATCCAGACAGTGTTCCTGCGTGCCCGCCGATCACACAGGAAGAGGACGAGGAGGAGGAGGAGGAGGAGGAAGATTGTGTCAGTATGGAGGTGGAGCCTGGCACTCAGCATCAGCAGTCTTTAAGGGATCAGTCCCAAGGAACACATGGACTTGTACGTGGCTGGGAGGAGGTGGCTGCGGACGTTGTTGTCCTTAGTGACCCAGAGGACTCCGGACCGAATGCCTCAGCAAACCTACGCTGCATGGCCTCCCTGATCCTGCAAAGCCTGCGTAAGGATCCTCGTATTCGTGGTATCAAGGAGAAGGACCAATACTGGCTGGCAACTCTCCTTGATCCACGTTACAAGGGTAAGGTTGCGGACCTTATCTTGCCATCGCAGAGGGAGCAGAGGATGAAACAACTTCGGGAGGCCTTGCAGAAAGGTCTGTGCAACGCGTTCCCAGAGACTGGGAGGTTACAAACTCCTGTTTCTGGACAACGTGTTGCTGAGGCTTCGGTCAGTCAAAGAAGGAGCGGTGGAGAAGGTGGCCGTCTGACCGATGCGTTCAGACAATTTTTTGGTCCGCAGCCCCAAGGTATGATCGGTTCCAGCAACCATCGCCAGCGTCTGTTTTACATGGTGCAGGAATACCTAGGGGCAAGATCAGACTTGGACACCTTTCCCACCGAAAATCCTCTGGGTTACTGGGTCTTGAGGATGGATCACTGGCCAGAGCTTGCACAGTATGCAATTGAGCTACTGGCCTGTCCTGCATCCAGCGTTCTTTCGGAACGCACATTCAGTGCTGCTGGAGGCGTGGTAACCGATCACAGGGTGCGTCTGTCCACCGACTCGGTCGATCGGCTGACCTTCATAAAAATGAATCAGTCTTGGATCACCACCAGCTACCAAGCACCTGATGCAGATGTAACCGAATAATTTTTTTTGAAATCTCAGATCCCTTCAAAGACTGCCTATGCTGATGCTGAGTGACTATCCCTGAGTAATTATCCTCTTCCTCCTCAATCATCACGCTGATAGCTTGTAAGAACATTTTTGGTTCTGGGCGCCACCACCAGTGCCTAAGGCACAATTTTTCAGCCCCTGTTTAACAGGGGCGTGTAATTACAATTTTTGATGTAATACTTTGCAGCAGGGCTCGTTCCTGCATTCCAACTAGAGTGTCTGTGAGGGGTTGCAGTGTTGTGGCACCAGCACCAGTGCCTAAGACCCAATTTTTCAGCCCCTGTCTAACAGGGGCGTGTAATTACAATTTTTGATGCAATACTTTGCAGCAGGGCTTGTTCCTGCGTTTCAACTAGAGTGTCTGTGAGGGGTTGCAGTGTTATGGCACCAGCACCAGTGCCTAAGACCCAATTTTTCTGCCCCTGTCTAACAGGGGCGTGTAATTACAATTTTTGATGCAATACTTTGCAGCAGGGCTCGTTCCTGCGTTCCAACTAGAGTGTCTGTGAGGGGTTGCAGTGTTGTGGCACCAGCACCAGTGCCTAAGGCCCAATTTTTCTGCCCCTGTCTAACAGGGGCGTGTAATTACAATTTTTGATGCAATACTTTGCAGCAGGGCTCGTTCCTGCGTTCCAACTAGAGTGTCTGTGAGGGGTTGCAGTGTTGTGGCACCAGCACCAGTGCCTAAGGCCTAATTTTTCAGCTCCTGTTCAACAGGGGCATGTAATTACAATTCTTGATCTAATATTTCACAGCAGGGCCCTGTGAGGGCTTACAGTGTTTTGGCCACAGCAACACCTAAGGCCCAAATTTCTGCTGAGTATATAGGGCAGGACCCTACTTTCAAACATCTAACTTACAAACGACTCCTACTTGCAAACGGAAGGAGACAACAGGAAGTGAGATGAAATCTACCCCTAAGGAAGGGAAATTCTCTCCTGTAAGAGTTAATATGGGAAAACAATTTCTCCTTTCCACTGATGCTTTCCAATCCTTGTTCCACAAAAAAACCCAAATTTTCAAAAAACATTTTTCATTGGGACAAAAAAGTGAGGTGAAATCTTCTGAAGAGGAGGAAAGACGCAAAACAAATGTCACAGGGGTGATAACCCTTCCCTATGTTTTCCAAAAAGCTTAGAAAAGATTTTTTGGCTGGAGCTAAACACATTAAAAATGTTCAAAATTACAAACAGATTCTACTTAACAACAAACCTACAGTCCCTGTCTTCTTTGCACCGCCTGTATACTGCTGTTCAGAGTATATAGGGACCTTTCCTTATTTTAATTTGGGTGCGGGGTTCCCCTTAATATCCATACAAGACCCAAAGGGCCTGGTAATGGACTGGGGGGTACCCATGCCGTTTGTCTCACTGATTTTCATCCATATTGCCATGACCCGACATGACATTAAACCCGCAAGCAGTTTTAAATGAGATTTTTTCCTTTAAAAATGACATTTGGTGCAGGGACTGTTCTAAACATGGGAAACACGCGTCACTTTACAGGCATACTATAGACACCCCCCAGGTACGATATTTAAAGGAATATGTCACTTTTTTTTTTTTACTTTAAGCATCATTAAAATCACTGCTCCCGAAAAAACGGCCGTTTTTAAAAGTTTTTTTTGCATTGATACATGTCCCCTGGGGTAGGACCCGGGTCCCCAAACCCTTTTTAGGACAATACCATGCAAATTAGCCTTTAAAATGAGCACTTTTGATTTCGAACGTTCGAGTCCCATAGACGTCAATGGGGTTCTAACGTTCGTGCGAACTTGCGGTCCGTTCGCGGGTTCTGGTGCGAACCGAACCGGGGGGTGTTCGGCTCATCCCTACTGGTAAGGGAAGACGTTACCATTCCCCCAGGTACAGGTTGGCATATGACGGGGCACAGCAAGTCCCCATCACCACCCCCTGCACCTGTAGGTAGTGGGAACCATCAAAAGGAAAAGTGTTGTGTGTCAAAACAAATTCCAATGCTTCTATTAAGAATTCATTAAATTTGTGATTGTCTCTGTGAGATTGTGAAATAACATGCTTGACCACTAGTAGACCTAGATCATGGGGGGGTGGAGCTGTACAAGGCCTCAACGTCAATGGCCAAAAATAATGAATCAGATGGGAGGTGCATCCCCTCCAAGTTCTGTAGAAGATGAATTGTATCTTTACATTATGAGGGGAGGTTGGTGACATAGGGTCTTAGACGATTGTCAATTAATCTGCTTAAATTTTCAGTAATGCGGCCATTGCTGGAGACAATGGGCCGCCCGGGTGGGACTTTCTGGTCCTTGTGTATTTTCGGAAGACAGTAAAAAGTTGGAATTCTAGGATGTTGGATCCAAATATATTTCCATGTGTCTGAGAAATGTAATGTGGGGGGCAATGGGGACAGTAATGTGGAGGGGCTGGGGACTGTAATGTGAAGGGGGCTGAGAACTGTAATGTGGGGGCTGAAGACAATAATGTGGGGTGGCAGAGGAGAGTAATGTAGGGGGCGATGTAAATAAGAAAGTACTGTGGGGGGGGGGTTGATGTCAGCGAAGTGTGAGGACTCTACTGTGAAAGGGTTGAAGGGGGGTAATGTAAGGGTGGAGCTAAGGACACTTATCAAGAGGTGATCTTGATGTGCAGTGGGGACTGAGGACATTGATGCAAGAATGGGTTCAGACCTGTGCATGTACATTTGGTGCATACGTCATGGGTGGGTTAGCCCATTCATACCCACGAGTAACACGAAGAAAGAAGTCCCTGACCCTTTTTTCAAAATTGGCCCGCACCAAGCCGCATGGTGCTGCAGCACTATGCGTTTTTTTGCACACAAAAATGTGCCACATGAGATTCGAACCTCTGCTGGACGAAAATTTTACTTAGTGGACCTCAGTAAATTTGAATTCATTACCCCTGATATTTGGGAATAATAACAAAAAGCTGTACAAACGATCTGTTTCCATAAAAAGGGGAAAGGACTCAATACATTTTAATTTGTTGATGATTTTTGTCCTGACACAGGAATAGTCCATGATTATTTAAATGTGATCTCTCAATTAACCCAATTCCATTATGTTTCAGGCTTGAACAAAAGTTCTAAACATCTTTAAAAAAATGTGTGAGAAGAATCAAACGGACGTGGCTGAATTTCTACTGCTGGGATTTCAAAGCTTTTCCCACCTGAAAGTTCTGGTTTTCATACTGGTCCTCCTTGTGTACATAATGATATTGATAGGAAATCTTCTAGTTGTCATACTGGTGACAACACGTCATCAACTCCAAGTTCCTATGTTTTACTTCCTCAAGCATTTGGCACTAGTGGACCTCATGTTCACCACCAACATTGTACCCAACATGCTATATATTATATTGATGGAGGGGGGAAAGATTACTATAACGGGGTGCTTTATACAATACTATATTCACTGTATTGCAATTTACACACAATCTGTAATACTTTCTGTAATGTCTTTTGACCGCTATATGGCTATTTGCCAACCCTTGCGTTATTCTTCCGTCATGAACCCTAAGCTGTGTCACTATTTGGCTTTCTGGTCCTGGGCAGCTGGTTTTTTTCTTATTCCAAGTGAATTTCTCTTAATCTTCCAATTACAGTTTTGCGACTCAAATGTCATTGATCATTTCTTTTGTGATTTTGCCCCTTTTCTCAAGCTTTCTTCATCAGACACCAATATAATACGATGGCAAGATTTCACGATCTCTGTCTTTCTTATATTTCTTCCATTTCTATTTGTTATTTTATCTTATATCTGTATTTTTATTACAATAATGAATATCTCTACCTGTGCTGGACGGAAAAAGGCATTCTCCATTTGTAGTTCCCACCTGGCCACTGTCAGCACACATTATGGAGCTTTAGTTACAATATATATTTTTACAGCAAGAGGTAATTCACTACATGAAAACAAATGGCGGTCGCTATTGTATACAGTGATAACCCCATTTATTAATCCCATTTTATATAGCCTCAGGAGCCAAGAGTTTAGAAAAGTTCTAAAACAACTGACACATAGGCATAGAGGGAAATAATAGAGGCATATGGTATACAGTATGTACATTGTAAACATGTTAATAAAGTAAAGTAAAATTAACTTCTATTTGTTGATTGCATTTATTTGTTTTGTTTTTTGTTTTTTTTGTAGATTTTTGGGTGTTTAGGGTCCTGTAAAATGTGCAAGACTAAAGCTCACCACAAACTTAATGTACAATCTCCTTTAGATCTACCAACAACTATGTAGTGCAAGGGCCTGCTTGATTGGATACAAATTGATTGGATAGTTTAGTAGGTCCTCATACCCAGTCTAATGGCCCGTACACACGATCCGAAGATCGTACAACCTTTTTTGCTTAATAGTCGCAAGTAGAAATTGAATAGGTAAATAAAGTCACGAATATTCTCGTACGACAGAAAAAAAAATCAGAAGTGATGTCATGTGTTGTAACGTATTTGTATTGTATTGTCAGACGACAACTATACTGACTAAACGAAAATTGTACGATCTGGAATTGTATGAGGAAAATGTTTGTGCATGTCCGATCGAATAATATGGGATGAACTGTCTTGATTGGTTGTCGAAAGTAGTGTACACACGATCCGAAAATCGTACGATTCTTCCTTGGACGACAGTTTTCGTACGATATTCGGATCGTGTGTACAGGCCATAAATCTAATCTTTAATCTGCTCCCACCCCCATTCTTAGCCCTGTACTAAGAAACCTGTAGAAGAAAGATGTATACCTACCTATTCCCAGAGCTATCCTGTCTGGTCATGTAAGCAGCTCCCAGCGCTAGCTTAAGGGGAGAGGGATGATCACCAACAACAACTGCAATGCCTGGGCAGTGGGGTCACTCATAGGCCTAATATGGGACATCTGTTGTCAGTTGCCCCTCCTCTTCCCTGAAGTCGGTGCTGAGAGCAAATCATATGACCAGGCCCGGATGCTAAGGTAATAGTTAAATATACATATCTTCCCTCTACAGGCTAGTTAGTAAAGGACTTAGAATGGGGGTGAGGGCAGGTTTAAGATTAGAGGGTTTAGACCAGACTTACACTTTAAATAGTTTAAAGGCGATTGTATAAAGATTATACAGTCAGATTGCAACATGTACCATACGGTGGGTGGACTTACCTGGACCACACCTAAAATAGAAGCCCCTACTTAGATCGGACTTTGTAGCATGATCACATCTTCACTATCAATTTGTTAGCATGGAGAAGCTGCATAATGTTGTAGTGCATTGTCACTCATGTGGGTTTAGCACCCCTTTACGGCCAGAGGCCAAATCACTTCACTGGGGGCCCACATACGGCACTGACTACAGAGACATCATGAGAGATACTACATTGAGCACTGATTCTCTCTACCAACTTGTCACATACTTGACACTTTACTATCTGCAAAATTAAGGTTAGGAGGGCAGCTACTGAATATACTTTGCAAAGTCGGCCTGTTCCAGGCCTGGTCCCTAGGAACCTCCATCACCAACCACTACTGTTCCCTCTCCTGAGCTGGTTCCTGATCTTTACTCACTCTTCACCACCCAGAAGGCTAGCTTAAAGGTTTACACTGTAGGGCTGATTTACTAAAACTGGTGGAGAGTGCACAATCTGGTGCTGCTCTATATAGAAGCTTCCAGGTTTTATTATCAAAGCCTAACTGTACAATCTAACATTAAAGACTGATTGCTTACAATGCACAGTTGCAACAGATTTTGCGCACCCCAGTTTAAGTAAATGAACCCCTCTGTTCCCTACATTATATTCATTGTAGGAACACACTCTCTTTTCACAAGGATCAGACCAGATGTTGTTTAACCAGAACAAATTTTAAATAAAGGCACTGATACATACAGTTGTTTCCATCCAAAACACAAAATGGTGCAACGTTCATCCTTCTTCTCAAGTGCTGTGGCTGTGCTGCTTATTCATTTTTGTTGTACTTGTTTCCCATAAGGTAAATAATAAAGATTCAGTCCTCCATCCCATATCAGGGTCTCACTACAAGGTAATCTCACTCTTGGTGCGGCATCCATTCGTGGCCCCCCCCTCGCGATCGCTCCCAGCCAATGGGATAATTTCCCTGCCTCTGTATTGTACACAGAGGCAGAGGAAATGATGTCATCTCTCCTTGGCTCGGTATTTTCCGTTCCGGGCCGAGGAGAGAAGACTGTAATGTGAGTGCACAACACACACACACACACAGTAGAACATGCCAGGCACACATTACACCCCGATCCCCCCCCCGATCGCCCCCCGATCCCCCCCCAATCACCCCCCCTGTCACAAACTGACACCAAGCAGGTTTTTTTTTTTTTCCTGATTACTGTATTGGTGTCAGTTTGTGACAGTTACAGTGTTAGGGTAGTGAGTGTTAGGCCCCCTTTAGGCCCCCCCTAGGATACCCCCCTAACCCCCCCTAATAAAGTTTTAACCCCTTGATCACCCCCTGTCACCAGTCATTTTTCTGATCGCTGTATTAGTGTCGCTGGTGACGCTAGTTAGGGACGTAAATATTTAGGTTCGCCGTCAGCGTTTTATAGCGACAGGGACCCCCATATACTATCTAATAAATGTTTTAACCCCTTGATTGCCCCCTAGTTAACCCTTTCACCACTGATCACCGTATAACCGTTAGGGGTGACGCTGGTTAGTTTGTTTATTTTTTATAGTGTCAGGGCACCCGCCGTTTATTACCGAATAAAGGTTTAGCCCCCTGATCGCCCGGCGGTGATATGCGTCGCCCCAGGCAGCGTCAGATTAGCGCCAGTACCGCTAACACCCACGCACGCAGCATACGCCTCCCTTAGTGGTATAGTATCTGTACGGATCAATATCTGATCCGATCAGAACTATACTAGCGTCCCCAGCAATTTAGGGTTCCCAAAAACGCAGTGTTAGCGGGATCAGCCCAGATACCTGCTAGCACCTGCGTTTTGCTCCTCCGCCCGGCCCAGCCCACCCAAGTGAAGTATCGATCGATCACTGTCACTTACAAAACACTAAACGCATAACTGCAGCGTTCGCAGAGTCAGGCCTGATCCCTGCGATCGCTAACAGTTTTTTTGGTAGCGTTTTGGTGAACTGGCAAGCACCAGCCCCAGGCAGCGTCAGGTTAGTGCCAGTAGCGCTAACACCCACGCACGCACCGTACACCTCCCTTAGTGGTATAGTATCTGAACAGATCAATATCTGATCCGATCAGATCTATACTGGCGTCCCCAGCAGTTTAGGGTTCCCAAAAACGCAGTGTTAGCGGGATCAGCCCAGATACCTGCTAGCACCTGCGTTTTGCCCCTCCGCCCAGGCGAGCCCAGCCCACCCAAGTGCAGTATCGATCGATCACTGTCACTTACAAAACATTAAACGCATAACTGCAGCGTTCGCAGAGTCAGGCCTGATCCCTGCGATCGCTAACAGTTTTTTTGGTAGCGTTTTGGTGAACTGGCAAGCACCAGCCCCAGGCAGCGTCAGGTTAGTGCCAGTACCGCTAACACCCACGCACGCACCGTACACCTCCCTTAGTGGTATAGTATCTGAACTGATCAATATCTGATCCGATCAGATCTATACTGGCGTCCCCAGCAGTTTAGGGTTCCCAAAAAGGCAGTGTTAGCGGGATCAGCCCAGATACCTGCTAGCACCTGCGTTTTGCCCCTCCGCCCCGCCCAGCCCACCCAAGCGCAGTATCAATCGATCACTGTCACTTACAAAACACTAAACGCATAACTGCAGCGTTCGCAGAGTCAGGCCTGATCCCTGCGATCGCTAACAGTTTTTTTGGTAGCGTTTTGGTGAACTGGCAAGCGCCAGCGGCCTAGTACACCCCGGTCGTAGTCAAACCAGCACTGCAGTAACACTTGGTGACGTGGCGAGTCCCATAAGTGCAGTTCAAGCTGGTGAGGTGGCAAGCACAAGTAGTGTCCCGCTGCCACCAAAAAGACAAACACAGGCCCGTCATGCCCATAATGCCCTTCCTGCTGCATTCGCCAATCCTAATTGGGAACCCACCACTTCTGCAGCGCCCGTACTTCCCCCATTCACATCCCCAACCAAATGCAGTCGGCTGCATGAGAGACATTTTTATGTCCTCCCGGTCAGTTCTAGTAGTTATTGACTGCATGTGTACATACACACAACAATGTCCCACATAAATCGGTGAACATATTACAACATATACAACACTCCCGAGTACCCCTACCCAACAAACCCCCCTAAAAAAGATGTTGTGTCTGCAGCAAGCGCGGATATAGGCGGGACACCCGCTAATATTGTCCCTCCTGTCCTGACAATCCTGGTCTTTGCATTGGTGAATGTTTTGAACGCTACCATTCACTAGTTGAGTATTAGCGTAGGGTACAGCATTGCACAGACTAGGACACACTTTCACAGGGTCTCCCAAGATGCCATCGCATTTTGAGAGACCCGAACCTGGAACCGGTTACAGTTATAAAAGTTAGTTACAAAAAAAAGTGTAAAAAGAAAAAAAAAAACATATACAAAAATATAAAATAAAAAAAAATTGTTGTCGTTTTATTGTTCTCTCTCTCTCTATTCTCTCTCTCTATTGTTCTGCTCTTTTTTACTGTATTCTGTTCTGCAATGTTTTATTGTTATTATGTTTTATCTAGTTTGTTTTTCAGGTATGCAATTTTTTATACTTTACCGTTTACTGTGCTTTATCGTTAACCATTTTTTTGTCTTTAGGTACACCATTCACGACTTTGAGTGGTTATACCAGAATGATGCCTGCAGGTTTAGGTATCATCTTGGTATCATTCTTTTCAGCCAGCGGTCGGCTTTCATGTAAAAGCAATCCTAGCGGCTAATTGGCCTCTAGACTGCTTTTACAAGCAGTGGGAGAGAATGCCCCCCCCCACCGTCTTCCGTGTTTTTCTCTGGCTCTCCTGTCTCAACAAGGAACCTGAGAATGCAGCCGGTGATTCAGCCAGCTGACCATAGAGCTGATTAGAGACCAGAGTGGCTCCAAACATCTCTATGGCCTAAGAAACCGGAAGCTACGAGCATTTTATGACTTAGATTTCGCCGGATGTAAATAGCGCCATTGGGAAATTGGGGAAGCATTTTATCACACCAATCTTGGTGTGGTCAGATGCTTTGAGGGCAGAGGAGAAATCTAGGGTCTAATAGACCCCAAATTTTTCAAAAAAGAGTACCTGTCACTACCTTTTGCTATCATAGGGGATATTTACATTCCCTGAGATAACAATAAAAATGATTTAAAAAAAAAAAAAATGAAAGGAACAGTTTAAAAATAAGATAAAAAAGCAAAAAAATAATAAAGAAAAAAAAAAAAAAGCACCCCTGTCCCCCCTGCTCTCGCGCTAAGGCGAACGCAAGCGTCGGTCTGGCGTCAAATGTAAACAGCAATTTCACCATGCATGTGAGGTATCACCGCGACGGTCAGATCGAGGGCAGTAATTTTAGCAGTAGACCTCCTCTGTAAATCTAAAGTGGTAACCTGTAAAGGCTTTTAAAGGCTTTTAAAAATGTATTTATTTTGTTGCCACTGCACGTTTGTGCGCAATTGTAAAGCATGTCATGTTGGGTATCCATGTACTCGTCCTAAGATCATCTTTTTTATTTCATCAAACATTTGGGCAATATAGTGTGTTTTAGTGCATTAAAATGTAAAAAAGTGTATTTTTTCCCCAAAAAATGCGTTTGAAAAATCGCTGCGCAAATACTGTGTGAAAAAAAAATGAAACACCCACCATTTTAATCTGTAGGGCATTTGCTTTAAAAAAATATATAATGTTTGGGGGTTCAAAGTAATTTTCTTGCAAAAAAAAATTATTTTTTCATGTAATCAAAAAGTGTCAGAAAGGGCTTTGTCTTCAAGTGGTTAGAAGAGTGGGTGATGTGTGACATAAGCTTCTAAATGTTGTGCATAAAATGCCAGGACAGTTCAAACCCCCCCCAAATGACCCCATTTTGGAAAGTAGACACCCCAAGCTATTTGCTGAGAGGTATGTCGAGTCCATGGAATATTTTATATTGTGACACAAGTTGTGGGAAAGAGACACTTTTTTTTTTTTTTTTTTTTTTGCACAAAGTTGTCACTAAATGATATATTGCTCAAACATGCCATGGGAATATGTGAAATTACACCCCAAAATACATTCTGTTGCTTCTCCTGAGTACGGGGATACCACATGTGTGAGACTTTTTGGGAGCCTAGCCGCGTACGGGACCCCGAAAACCAAGCACCGCCTTCAGGCTTTCTAAGGGCGTAAATTTTTGATTTCACTCTTCACTGCCTATCACAGTCTCGGAGGCCATGGAGTGCCCAGGTGGCACAAAACCCCCCCAAAATGACCCCATTTTGGAAAGTAGACACCCAAAGCTATTTGCTGAGCGGTATAGTGAGTATTTTGCAGACCTCACTTTTTGTCACAAAGTTTTGAAATTTAAAAAAAGAAAAAAAAATTTTTTTTTTGTCTTTCTTCATTTTTAAAAACAAATGAGAGCTGCCAAATACTCACCATGCCTCTCAGCAAATAGCTTGGGGTGTCTACTTTCCAAAATGGGGTCATTTGGGGGGGGTTTGTGCCACCTGGGCATTCCATGACCTCCGAAACTGTGATAGGCAGTGAAGAGTGAAATCAAAAATGTACACCCTTAGAAATCCTGAAGGCGGTGATTGGTTTTCGGGGCCCCGTACGCGGCTAGGCTCCTAAAAAGTCCCACACATGTGGTATCCCCATACTCAGGAGAAGCAGCTAAATGTATTTTGGGGTGCAATTCCACATATGCCCATGGCCTGTGTGAGCAATATATCATTTAGTGACAACTTTTTGTAATTTTTTTTTTTTGTCATTATTCAATCACTTGGGACAAAAAAAATGAATATTCAATGGGCTCAACATGCCTCTCAGCAATATCCTTGGGGTGTCTACTTTCCAAAATGGGGTCATTTGTGGGGGTTTTGTACTGCCCTGCCATTTTAGCACCTCAAGAAACGACATAGGCAGTCATAAATTAAAGGCTGTGTAAATTCCAGAAAATGTACCCTAGTTTGTAGGCGCTATAACTTTTGCGCAAACCAATAAATATATACTTATTGACATTTTTTTTACCAAAGACATGTGGCCGAATACATTTTGGCCTAAATGTATGACTAAAATTGAGTTTATTGGATTTTTTTTAGAACAAAAAGTAGAAAATATTATTTTTTTTCAAAATTTTCGGTCTTTTTCCGTGTATAACACAAAAAATAAAAACGGCAGAGGTGATCAAATACCATCAAAAGAAAGCTCTATTTGTGGGAAGAAAAGGACGCAAATTTCGTTTGAGTACAGCATTGCATGACCGCGCAATTAGCAGTTAAAGCGACGCAGTGCCAAATTGTAAAAAGTGCTCTGGTCAGGAAGGGGGTAAATCCTTCCGGGGCTGAAGTGGTTAAGTGCAGCAGAAATTTTTTTGTAACCTTGGCCAGATCTGTGCCTTGCCACAATTCTGTCTCTGAGCTCTTCAGGTAGTTCCTTTGACCTCATGATTCTCATTTGCTCTGACATGCACTGTGAGCTGTAAGGTCTTATATAGACAGGTGTGTGGCTTTCCTAATCAAGTCCAATCAGTATAATCAAACACAGCTGGACTCAAATGAAGGTGTAGAACCATCTCAAGGATGATCAGAAGAAATGGACAGCACCTGAGTTGAATGTCACAGCAAAAGGTCTGAATACTTAGAACCATGTGATATTTCAGTTTTTCTTTTTTAATAAATCTGCAAAAATGTCAACAATTCCGTGTATTTCTGTCAATATGGGGTGCTGTGTGCACATTAATGAGGAAAAAAATGAACATAAATGATTTTAGCAAATGGCTGCAATATAACAAAGAGTGAAAAATTTAAGCGGGTCTGAATACTTTCTGTCCCCACTGTATGATAAAGAAAACTGGATTTTTATACTTACCTGTAAAATACATTTATTGGAATACATTACAGGACAGATAGGTCCCTATCCTTTTGATTGAGGTCTATGGCTTGCTTCAAAACTGAGGTACCTCCTGTGTGGAAGGGATTACATAGGAGAGGATTTCCTGTCTTTTTTGCCAGTGATCAGTCACCTGTAGGTGGCACAAAAACCTAAGAGTAATGACTAACATATCTGCTCTTTGTACTCCAAGAAAATGATTTTACAGGTAAGCACAAAAAAAACTTTTTTTATGTGATGTTGTAGTAATAATCCTTTGGTACCTAAATGACACCTTTGTATTTATCAGTATTTTAAATTATTTAAAGCATTTACATTTTTAAAGTATTTTAAATAAGTTAAAATTAACTCATGTACTGTATTTAGCATATTGTTGCCTTTAATAATATATTTGTAATAGAATTATGATTAATTTTGATTACTATAATCATTAAAGGTTACAAAAAGCTACACCTACAAATGAATAAGGATTCTTCACCCCAAGTACTGTAGAAAGAATAAAAAAAAAAAAATAAGAAAAAGAACTCCCTCCTCAAAATGTCATAGCTGAGCAGCTTGAAAAACTCACTCTCTTACATAGTACAATAGAAACGTTACCGATTCAATTCTACGTAGTCTGTACTGTCAGCCAGCATCTCATCAGCATGACGTGGATTAAGTACACACAGAAACTTTTTAAGGTAGAGCTAAAGGAATTTTTTTTATTTTGTATAGAGTAGGGGAGGGTTATAACACCTGTCAGTTTTTTGTCATTTGTCTCCCATAGGGGGAGATTTCCCTTAATTTCCTGTCTCATAGTCAAAACAGGAAGTGAAAGGAAATAACTCCAAACTGAGGGACTCTCAGGTTGTCACCAGAACTAGTGCCACTTTTGGAAAATTCCCCTATTTTCCTGTTCTGATGACAACCCAAAATTTGGATTTTTCTTTCCCTCTGTGAAACAGGACAAATAGAGAGCGTGAATCTCCCTAATGGGAGCACAGACAGCAATACATATCTGACAGGTGTTCTAATTGCTTTCCACTCTATCCAAAGCTAAAAAAAAAAGTCTTTAATTTATGAGTATACCTTATGAGTGATAGCTTTTGGACTTCATACTGTATGAGCCTATTTGCAAGTCAAGTAGGAAAAAAATGTATGATTTTACTTTCAAAATGTTCCTCGTGCTTGAGGTTATGTAAATGAGCTGATTGCTGTTGTCTGGGTCCCATTGCTGGAGAAACCCTTTCTGGAAGGGACACAGCCTCCAAAGAGCCCATTTGACCATAGGGATCGTGGAAACCATTGTGCCGATAATTCTGGGGCATTGTGAAGCTTTCAGGCATATTATCGGCATCTTCTCCATGGACAGGGAAATTGTGTTTTCAACAGTGTCAAACTGGGCTCCTAGGTACACTAGGCGCTGTGCTGGTTCCAGGTGACTCTTTCCGAGTTCAGTAACCAGCCAAACTGTAGAAGTGTAGAGATGACTTGAGCCCTGTGGAGCAGCAGTCGAGATAATGATGTAGGAGTATTCCTCTCGTCCTGATGAGAGCCACCACCGCCGAACAACTTTTAAAAATACCCAAGGTGAGGTTGAGAGGCCGAAAGGGAGGCAAGTGAACTGCAGATGCTCTTGCCCAACCGTGAACTGGAGGTATTTGTGGAACTCCTCTGAAACGGGCACGTCAAAGTAGGCATCTTTTAAGTTGAATCTGTTGTTCTTTATGAACTTGTTCAGATACATGAGATCTATCCCTGGATGCCATGAGCCGTTGTTCTTTAGAACCAAAATGAGAGGGGAGTACATGCCCTGGAATTTTTCGCACTTCGGGATGGGCACCGCGGCCCCCTGAGCCATCAGCGAATCAGAAGCACCTGCTTTTTTCACTGAAGCACCGAAGAAAGCATAGCCTGGGCCCCCAGGCGGATAAGGTCGAAAGAGGCTTCACCCCCAAAGACTGACGCCTGTTTCAATTTTTAGCCACCTCTTCTGAGACATTCCTAAGAGCTGTATCGACGTTCTCCATCCAGACCTCCATTGCCTTGGACATGGCTGCCAGGGCCAGAGCAGGTTTGCAGGCCATTCCTGCTATCATGTAAATTATTTTAAGGTCTAGATCGATCCTTCTCTCAAGACCGTCTTTGAAGAACACGGCGTCCTCTAGGGGAAGAGTGACGCATTTTGCTAGTCGCATTACCGCTGCATCGACTAAGGGAGCTTAGGTGCTTCACGTCCTCGGCTTTAAAGGGATAGAGCCTTGACATTTTTCTCGACAGGGAGGTCCTCCTCTTTATCTTGCCCCATTCCCCTCCACAATGATGTCTTTCAGTTCTGCCAGAAGCAGAAAATTTGAGCGTTCCTTCCCCAAGTGTTTGAAGAATTTTCTTTGTTTTACCAGTGGTATCACTGGTTATTCCCACTTCAGGGCTTCCTTGATTGTGTTAATTAGAGGAGATACCAGGGTAAAGTCAAGGCCTCTGAGGAATTTATCTCCCTCTACCTCACTTTCTGAGGATCTGGCGGATGCATAACTTGGTTGAGATGGATTCAGGAGGGAAGGAATGGCCGAGCAATCCCACCGAACTGTGGCATATAAGGCATATGGTTAGGGGGAAAAGGGCTTCTTTCCCTTTAAGAGCCACCCCCCCTTCCGATCACCCATGACAATGGGTCAGAAGTTTACCTGAGGTAAGAAGTCCAAGGCCTGGGGAAGCTGTCGCACACGGCCCGCAGATTTTCTCGAAGATGCAGGGCTGACAGCTGACTTTAAATCCCCCTCTACTGAAGGACCCGAACGCAGGGCGCCTGGATGACCGCCGGGTCCCCGATGGAATGCGCACGTGTGGACCGAACCTTGGACTCGCCCAAGGCCTCGCGCATGCCTAGAGGCACCCACGGCCACACTTAGAAGTGCTGCGGTGTCCTGGAAACTAAAGCCATGGAAGAAAGCAAACTAACACATAAACACAGACTGCTGCCATGGGGACTAGGCATTCCAGTGGGCACCATCTTCCAGACCTTGCCAGTAAGCTGGGAGGTGATAAGGGCGCTCTGGTGGAGGTGGGTAGCTGGTCAGAGGGATGATAGTGATGAACTGGCACTTCTGGCAGCACTTTGGTTAGAGGAGAAGCAACTCTGAAGATATAAAAAAGGAAAAGAAAGGCGCCTCTAAGTGCAGTATGTCAAATTTAATAAAGTGCACAAAGGGTTAAAAGCACTTACAAGATTGTTGAGTGTTAAAAGACATGATAAAATCAGGAGTCCTCATCTGTGGCATGTGTCCATCCTCAGCACGGTGGTAGAGAGCAGTGTAGAGCCGTCCAGCAGCTGTAAAGCGTTCTCATGCGTGTTGGAAAGAGGAGGCAGCAGGGAAGCCTGTATTCACTGCGGGACACACAAGGCTGATGGTGTCAGTGTAGAGAAGGGAGTGGTAACGCGTTTCGGAGCATGTGCGGCTCCTTCGTCAGACCTACGCCCACACTCCTCAAGCTGGCTTATAAATGGTGAGGGGGAGGAGCAAGGGGAGGAGTGTGGGCAGATACTAAGTACACAATAATAAGGGAAGTGACAGATGTATTATGAGGACGGCCAAGATGACCGTGCACTCGCAAAATGGATTATTAACGTCAGTGCTATATACAATGAAGTCCTGAAGGAATGTGACACAGGGGTACAGGGCACAGATGGCAGTGGTTAAATTAACAATAATAAATAAATAAATATACAAACATAAGGTTGACATTGAATTAATATACAGGTGTGTTACAGACTATCAGACACAAAGCATAAATCTCAAACAAAAATTCATTGAAAAAGGCTACCCTCCTTCACTCATCGAACAAGCCTACACCACATACATCAATCCTGATACTCATACCCATAGAATGAATTCATCAAAGGACATTCGGTTCACGACTCAATTTCATAACAAATACAAAAGTATGGAACACATAGTTCATAAACATTGGCCAATACTACTGCAGGATCCCCATCTCAAAGACAGTATATCAAATAAACCTAAATTTTCATATAGGAAAGCACCTAACATTAAGGGAAAGATTGCCCCAAGCAAACTCAAAAAGAAAACAAATACGTCATCTTCACTCCAACTCTTTTTTATGATTGGGATGTATCAATGCCGCAAACCCCTTTGCCTTACATGCAGTTTTGTACAACATGGTCAAAAAACATTCACGATTAAAAATAAAACATACAAAATTTCAGAATTCTACACCTGTTCTACAGACCATGTAGTATACTGCCTGACCTGCCCCTGCGGCCTCCACTATGTAGGCCGAACTATACGCCCCCTACGCCAGCGTTTTGGAGAGCACCGACGATTCATTGAGGCCGGTAAAGACCATCATAGTGTCCCACGACATTTTACCCAACATCACCCTAAATCTACCGTAGGCCTAAAAGTATGGATCATCGAATCCATACCAGCCACTCTCCCTGCGGCAGAGAGATTTAAACGTCTCTGCCAACGGGAGACTTATTGGATATACGCTCTTGACGTACTTTCGCCTGGAGGTATCAATGAAGAATTGGAAATTAGCACCTTACTCTAGATGATACCACATTTAACATACAGACTGTAATATTATGGTTCATTTATCATTTATCCCTCCTTATTATCATATCCATACGTCATGGTGTTTGCCTGTTATACATGTACATATCTGCCATCTATCACAATCAAATACTATTTGTAGAGCATCCATTACATCTTATTACCTATTTCTATAAGTTAATTCCTTATAGTAGATTTGTGACCTTATTTGCGGGTGTGTAAATGCCCGGCCGCCCCTGTAACACACTCGCATACTTATTTACAATCTATTATTACCTATTATCCTTCTGTAGTTTATAGACGCCCAGCCGCCCCTGTAACACTTCTATATTCTAGTACACAGTTGAGTAATACCTCTTACCGTGAGATTATTGCTACAGGCATAATCTGCACAATTCGTACAACTTGTATAAGCATCCACTATTTTCCTCTATCTGTCCTTAGTGTATAGACGCCCTGCCGCCCTTGTAACACACCTATACACTTACAGACATAGTTAGTAATCGCTTATTCCTTTTTTTTTTTTTTTTTATCCCCTTACAACAGATTTATTACTTTATTTGCATGTGTACAGATGCCTGGCCGCCCCTGTAACACAGGTGTATAGCTCCCCGGCTGCCCTTGTAACACGGCTACATATTTATTTATTATTTATTCATTGTTAATTCAACATTAGACTTACCACCTTATTTGCATGTGTACAAACGCCCGGCTGCCTTTGTAACACGTAAACATAGATTCCTGGCTGCCCCGGTAACACATGTGTATATACGCCTGGCCGCCCTTGTAACACGGCTGTAGATTTTTTCATTGTCAACTCAACATTAGACTTACGACCCTATTTGCATGTGTACAAACGCCCGGCCGCCTTTATAACACATTCATATAGACACCCGGCCAACCATGTAACACACCTGTATATTAATTCAATGTCAACCTTATGTTTGTATATTTATTTATTTATTATTGTTAATTTAACCACTGCCATCTGTGCCCTGTACCCCTGTGTCAAATTCCTTCAGGACTTCATTGTATATAGCACTGACGTTAATAATCCATTTTGCGAGTGCACGGTCATCTTGGCCGTCCTCATAATACATCTGTCACTTCCCTTATTATTGTGTATTTAGTATCTGCCCACACTCCTCCCCTTGCTCCTCCCCCTCACAATTTATAAGCCAGCTTGAGGAGTGTGGGCGTAGGTCTGACGAAGGAGCCGCACATGCTCCGAAACGCGTTACCACCCCCTTCTCTACACTGACACCATCAGCCTTGTGTGTCCCGCAGTGAATACAGGCTTCCCTGCTGCCTCCTCTTTCCAACACGCATGAGAACGCTTTACAGCTGCTGGACGGCTCTACACTGCTCTCTACCACCGTGCTGAGGATGGACACATGCCACAGATGAGGACTCCTGATTTTATCATGTCTTTTAACACTCAACAATCTTGTAAGTGCTTTTAACCCTTTGTGCACTTTATTAAATTTGACATACTGCACCTAGAGGCGCCTTTCTTATCCTTTTTTATATCTTGCCAGTAAGCTGCACAGTGAAGGACGTCAATCCTTGAGCATACACAGGCCGCCTGAAAGCCAATCGCCTGCCGTGACTGGGCCCTGGGCTTTGACACTGCTTATCCATCATGCCCGACTCCAGCCCATTCGGAGCTCATTCACCAGGACTGGGATGCCAAATTCCTTTCCACTGTGCAGAAACGTAAGTGCATATGAGGTACAAAGAGGAGGACAAAAAAGGAACGCAGTCTCTGGCCATGAGCTGAAATTTATGGGAATGGGGTCCTATAGCAGTCTGTACCAGACTTAGAGTCCACATTGAGCGTATTATCTGACAATGTAGGCACCAGTCACTTTAGTACTTTTCCAATGCTTTAATGGGAGATAACTGGAAGAAGTAGCAGGAAAGAGGTAGAAGAAGAGTTGCAGGGAAGTTCAAATACCTTTTTTCGGTGTAGCACTAAGGAATTGGAATCTCAGGGATGAATGTATCCTCAGTTCAGGATTAAATTTTTGCCCGCCCGGATAGGTCTCTCTCACTAACCTAGCAGCCGGAGCGCAGCACGAACAAAAAGTCTCTGCCACAGACTTGAGTAGAACAAACTGTACGATCCTCTGCCACAGGATGTAGTAGTTTTAGATGAACAGAAAACACAGCACCAGAACATTTAAGCCAACCCGGCAGTACTTGTGCAGTAGCTTGACTTAAGATGCGTCCTCCAATTGAGTCACCAGGCCCTTCTCCAGACCAGCGCTCCGCATGGTCCCTTCCAAGACGGGTCCTCCCCTGGATTCTTCTCAATTGTCCGGCTTCTTCCTGCAGGACAGACAGCACAGGACCATCCCAGCAGTAGCAGGCCCCAGACAGGCTTCTGGACCTACCTGCACGGCTGCAGCTACGCAACCCTCCAGCCTGGAGGGCTACGAGGTAGATCTGACTAGCACATACCTTTAGGCCAGGAGGGTCACGAGGTAAAAGACTCTAGAAACATGGCATCTGTCCCATAAATACTCTCTTCCAGAATGCAACACAGAGGACTACCTCCGCCGATTCGTCTCCGGGAAAGAAGAGCACTCATATACTTCAGCTTGTTGCTTTCCAACACTGACCTATGGTGACAACGACACCCACAGACACAATGTGGAACTGCACGCAACACAGCCAAACTGGAACAGAGGCTAAATTAACAATTAATTTAATCTGAACTATATACAGAACAGATGACCCACTAAATTTACATATAAGCGGTAGATTGAAAAATCTACCAGCGCTACATAATCTACGTGACTTTTTTCTTTGCCCATGCTAGAGACATGGTAGGTTTCTTCCAAGATTTAGCGATAGCAACATATAAAATGTCCAGCGCTCAGGCTATTGTTGGAAAACAAAATACAACAAGTATAAAAGTTTATGATTTTTAATGAACCAATAATGAGCCAGTGGTTAGCAATAGTCCAAAGTAACAATATTTACTGCAAAAAAAAACAGGTTCAGAGGCTCTGTTTAAAAACAAAAAAGCACACGATAAAAACTATTAAAAAATTACAGACTCTTGGTGATGTTGTAAGTGATCAAATAGACATAAAAAAGGTGACAGAGGCATCAAACAGCAGGAGGTTACCACCGGAGATCCATCTAATGAAAGTATACGGAGACTGCTGTGTAAAGTGTTAAAGCAAACATATGGGCTCAAAGCAGGTGAATGAAGGCAGGGTGGTGGAGATATGTCAAAGTACTCACAGGCAGGTAAGAGGGCTCAGAGCTGCCTCATATGGTGAAGACCTTGGCGCCATAAGGAATAACCGGGCTGAAGTAGAAGTGAAGTGGCCGCCGTGTGGAGATGTGTTGCTCCGCCGTGCGGAGAACAGTCTGGCCGGAGCTGTGTGTCGATGGAGGATGACGTAAGCACGGGGGAGCCGCTGTAGCGTCTGAGAAGTAAAACGGAACCGCTGCTAGGCTGGGACGTGTCTCCACAGAGGTGAAGTCTCATCAGTGAGACCTGGTGACACTGCGCTGAGGTCGGAACTGACACTGAGAGGCCATCTGACGGGGCAATTGGTGGCGGCAGGCTGATGGAGCTCACATCAGCCTGACCTGCCTGGGGAGATAGCCAACAGTCATATGAAAAAATGGATATTGCAATGGGTAAAAAAATATATATAATAAAAATAAAATAATTGAATCGATGGATGTAAAAACGAAGCTGCCCCACCCAGATGGGGTAGTGGAGATGGTGAATTTGCAGGAAACGCTTGCTGGTGAAAAAAGCGGCTTCACAAAAAACAAAAACAAAAAACAAAAAAAAAATGGATAAAAGAATGTGAATGCATGAAAAATCGCAGTGAAGAACTCAAGCTGGGGCCTCTGCCATGTAGCAGGGGGAGAGAGGTTGCCTTGACGACGCGTTTCGCACATGAGCGCTTTGTCACAGTCAAGGATAATAGGCAACTCGCAGGATTTAAATAGGTAAGTGGGGATTAAGGGGAGGGGAAAGGGGAGAGGCTTAGTGGGCAAAAAAAAAAAAAAATGAAATAGGCACAGGGAAGAAACAAAGATCTCCAATGTTAACCCCCTCAACTCCAAGCAATTTACCAATGGGTATACGTGCCTTACTTCACATAAAAGTATGAAAATAAGCACAATATATAACCAAGGAACACATAGTTTATACTTCAACATAAAAAAATAACATTTTCCTATAAGAAACATAATCAAACATATTAAAAACATTTTAAATCCTATTAAAATCAATATTAACCCAGAGATGATCTAAAAGGTATATATATAGACTCTCATTAAAATTACCTAAAACTACATGTTTCTAGTTCTTCGTTCAACCCCTTGGGGGCAAGCGAGTCAAACATGTAGACAAAAAACCTCACGCTTGCACAACAGGAAGAATCTTTCATTATTGGTTAGCGTGCCCTTGGGGATAGTTTCGATAACAAAGACCTCCAAGAGTCTAATGTCCTTGTCATGGAAACGCAAGAAATGACGGGGTACACTATGTTCATCGCACCCCTTCGAAATTAGTCTCCGGTGGTCACCTACTCTAGCCCGTAAGGCACGAATAGTCCGGCCAACGTAGACCAACCCACAAGGGCAACGCAAAACATATACAACAAAATCTGTAGAACAGGTAATGAATTGTCTAATCTCATATTTTTTGCCTGTATTGGTTGTGATGATATTAGTGCCATGAGTGATAAATTGGCAAGTAAGGCACCCCTTCTTTTTGCACTGGAATATGCCCTTTCTGTCATGAAAATAGGACCTGATATCAAGGAAAGATTTGGACGGTTTATTTGTTATTTTGCTGGGTGCTAGCAAGTTTTATATGGTGCGTGCTTTACGGAACGTCACTTGTGGGATCTCGGGTAGCACCGGGGCAAGGCGTTGGTCCAGATGAAGAATACCAAAGTGTTTTCTAACTATATTAGAGATGGATTTGTAATTCTCATTAAAAGTCGAAATAAATCTGACTGTCTGATTAGTTCTTAAATTGTCACTCGAATGCTTATCTCTAATAGGGGGATTCAGATGAGACAGGAAAGCGTCATTAATAAGATCAGGTGGATAACCTTTCTCTTGGAATTTCTTAGTCATCACTGTTCCCTGTTCAACATAGTCTTCCAATTTCGAGCAATTGCGTCTAAGTCTATAAAATTGGCCACTAGGGATATTGCGTTTCCATACTGGGTGGTGGCAACTTCTAAAATGAAGATAGGAGTTGCCACTTGTTGGCTTAACATGATTTCTAGTGAGAATCCTCTGTTGGTCATGGAATAGGACCAAATCTAGGAATACAAGCTCCCGAGAATCTATAACATGGGTGAAAGCCAGACCAAGTGTATTGGAGTTACAATGGGCCACGAAGGAGGAAAACAACTCTGGGCTCCCACTCCAAATGACCACAATGTCATCAATGTAGCGCCCAAAAAAGACAATGTGTTCAGCAAAAGGATTGTTAGCCCAGATGTTATGTTCCTCCCAGTAGCCCATAGTAAGATTCGCGTAAACCGGAGCAAAATTCGCTCCCATGGCGGTACCTCTACGCTGCAGATAGAATTGTTCTCCAAACGTAAAGTAATTCCGTCTTAGGCAAAACTCGGTGGCTTGTACCAGGAATTGTGACTGTAACGAATTGAAATCGCCACTCTTGGTCAAGAAATGTTGAACGGCTCTCAAACCTATATCATGGGGTATTGAGGTATATAGAGAGGACACATCGAGAGATGCCCAGCAGTAGCCATCTTCCCATGAATAGTTCTGAAGAGAAGTGATTACATCATTAGAGTCTTTAATATAGGACGGTAACTGGCTAACAAGGGGATGGAGACAATAGTCGATGTACATTGACAAACCATTACTGAAGCTATTTGTACTAGCTACAATTGGTCTCCCAGGGGGGTCCACCAAGGATTTGTGGACCTTTGGGAGATGGTAGAAGTAGGGGGTACTGCATTCAGATGGTAATAAGAATTGTCTTTCTTTATTGGTAAGTACTCCATTATGCCACGCTTCTTGGACAAGCGACTTTAATTCTAGTTGGAATTCTGGAAGAGGATCAGACTGTAGTTTCAGATATGTATCAGTGTCAGCTAACAGTCTGCTGGCCTCTTTGATGTAGTCGGTGCGATTTTGTATCACCAAACTTCCACCCTTGTCTGCCTGCCTAATAATGATTTTGGTATTGGACATTAGCTCTTTCAAGGCTAAATTCTCACATCTATTCAAATTCCGATGTTTCCGCCTACTAGGATTCTCACATAGTGATAGAAAATCTTTATATACCGCTTGGTAGTAGGTTTCAATATAAGGGCCCTTTGAATTGGTTGGAAAAAAAGTTGATTTGGGCCGAAAAGGAGTATGTATTACTGATGGTTCTAGACAAGCAGAGGGTACAAAGCCCTCTGTATGTCCTTCGGCCCATAATTCCTCTAGGGCCTGTAATGCCACTTCGTCAAGTTCTGCGGAAGATGTGCACTCTGGTGTCGGATCCTGTGTGGACGTAGCCTCTTTCCTATCTTTTTTATATAAGGCTAATGGGTTAGGGGCATAGTGACGTTTTAGAGTTAGTAACCGTATAAAACGGTGTAGATCTTTGAAAAGACCAAACTTATTTGGGCCTATAGTTGGAGAGAAACCTAGGCCTTTCCGAAGTAGCATTTCTTCAGACGGAGTGAGAGTATGTGAGGATAGGTTATATATTTTTATAGTACTATTATTTCTATTGGTTCCGACCTCTCTTTTTTGTTTAGTCTTCCTAATGATTCCTCCTCTCCGTCCTCTTCTAGTTTTCTTTTCTCTTTGGACACTCCCTTTGGAGGAGAGAACTGAAAATTTGGAGGGTTGGAGTCCTTCGGGGATAAAGTACAACAGTTGGTATCCTGAGGATGAAGTTCATCTCTAGTGTCTTGGGATTTAGGTCTAGCTCCCAATAGAATGTAGTTTTTCAGGTCTCGGGATAAGGGGCTAAAACTGTTATGAATGGGTAAATTGTATGCCAGTTTAAGTTGGGTAGTAGGTGGTGAAACAGTGGTCATCTCGTGTCTGTCAACAGACGGAATAAGCGGTACCATCAAAGAGGAGGATGACACTGAGGGGGAAGGATTCAGGTCTAAAATAGTGGTGGTCGGTACAATCCCACCTCTAGTAGCAGATGTTGGTATGCTTGAACTAGTTGATTTGGAAACTTCCCTAATTTGTGGATGAGGGATAGACTTGGGAGTGGTTTTCTTAGAATTATTAGAGTTGTGTTTTTTCGACTTTATTTTTTTAGACTTAGATGTATTTATAGGTTTTGAACAGGTTGAATGTGCTACAATTTCATTGGCCCTCTGTTTATGGCGTTGCCAGTCGAATACCTGGCCATTGCCATAATCAAACAGGTCTCGTTCCAGCTTTTTGGTTTTCTTAAAAACCAAAGCGTCTTCATCCTTCTTGACATTTCTCTCAAGAACCTGAAGCCACTTCGGATATAAACATGAAGCACTAAATTCATGAACAGTGTCTTCTTTGTCCTTTACCTGTTGTGTTGCTAGTTCTAATTTTCTTTCTCTTTGTGAAATAAGAATTTTAATCCATTTGATTGTACAAAATTCTGCTAGCGATCGCCATTCCTTGTGGAGATCTTCCTCCAAGAAGCTGCATTGCTTCTTGATCCGAAGTCCTCTTGGGGTGATACCCAATTCTATATATTTCTTAAGAAATGCTAAATCCCACCATTGGGTCTGTTCATACTGTTTTGCATCTTGTAATCGTAAGAAGGCTTTCCTCATACGAATTTCATAAGCTTCCGTATGTGGTCGTTGGGAGGGAACACCCGTGGAAATTTGGTCTATTTTAGATCGAACAGTATTATTTTTATGTATATTTTCAAAAATGGCCTGTAGCCGATGTGTTCTCTCGGTCCCCATGATGGGGAAGAGGAAAAAAAAAAAAAAAGGGGGGGGGGGGGGGGGTTGGGATGGGTGTATAGTTGGATAAAATGGGACTTGACCCTCAAGATTTAGCGATAGTCGTTTTAGCCCCCAGTAAAATAAAAAGGATCAAGCGTTGGAGGTGGCTAGGGACACCATCCACCGGACCATTAAGAAGAGCGATGTGGGGTGTCTAATGAACCAATGCTCCAGTGACTCTGCGCACTAAGGCAAAGACTCTGTTCCAGAAGAACTATGAATCCGTGGACATTCCCACCAAACATGTTAGTCACTACATCTTAGTCAGATTAGTCAGACACGTCGGGACAAAGTACCAATGGGGGAGTACCTTCAAATTAGCTTCCATTACAGCAACATTCAGGATACCAGTGAATGATCTTAAAAAAAAACACTTGTGCCATAGATCCAGATCTCTGTCTTCCACAAGGTCTCTTTCCCAGTCAAGCATATAGGAATATAAGAACATTTGGGACGTGAGCCCAGTAGCAGCCTATATATGAGAGATATACCCCCTCACTGACCTGTGCCCTGCGTACACCACTTTTCATATGGGGTTACCTTATATTGATCCTGCTTTTCAGGCCAAAGTGACCATAAAAAGTGTGAGATCTGAAAAAAAGTGATAGCACTCCAAGAGGGGCATTTCAAGAGTGTCTATGCAGTAACATATTGTAAAGGGCCCACTAAAAAAGTGCTAAATTCAGTATAACCTCTTGTCCAGCCACCATTTAAAAGCCTTAATATCCACGGATATTTTAAAATCCATGGATTATTAAAAATATGGGCAAAAAAGTTAAATGGGGAGACCAGGTCACTATTATTTTATGGAGCTCATCCAACAATGCGAATGAGTATGAAAGATTAGGTGTCAGAATGGGCGGTCGTCGCCTAGGGGTACACCACAGCAGATAATCTAAAGTGTAGCCTGGGTTCAATAACCTCTCCATATATAGTACACCCAGTCTGGTTTAGTAAAGCAGGAATAGACCATATGATTTAAAACCTATAATTATACCGTCTTCCACTCAGAACAAAGTTTCTTTAAAGCGTAACTACACTTTTGTTGAGAAAAAATGTACTTTGCAAAAATCCTAACAACCTTTGTTGCAGATTCCTACCTTTTGTTATTCTGAAGAAATCCATGTGTGTTTGTCTGTGCCTCTGGGCGCAGTGGGTCTAATGGGAGTGGTTTCATAATTATCAGTCCGCTGTGGCAGCTGCAGAGCACTAATGAGGAAAGCTGCTGGGCCTGCATCCCTTTAGACGTGTTCCTATTGGAAATATCTCACCAAAAATGACAGACATTTTTGTTGCAGGGGATGCCTGAAATCTGACTTGCATCTTAGGCAGACTTCTGGGAAAATTGGAGAGCCAATCACACAAGCAGGAAATGATGTTTCTGGGGAGTGGTCAGTACACATTCTGTGTACAGAACAACCCCATGTAGCCATAGTGCATTGCATTTATAGAAAATTACAGCGGCTGCAGATTGAAAAGGAAAGGTAATTTTTAATAACATTCAATTACAATATGACTTGTATCGCAATTGTACATGATATATTATTTTTTCTTTATTTGCTATTTTTTTTCCCACGAAAGTGGAGTTATCCTTTAACCACTTAACAACCGGCCCATAGCCAAATGAAGGCTACAGAGCAGTTGCTTAACTCTGGGAGGGCGTCCAGGGACGTCCTCCCAGAATTCCGCTCTCGCGCGCCCCCTAGGGTGCGCACTCGAGAGCATCTGTGACCGCCGGGTCCTCTGGATCACAGATCTCGGTAAATGGCCGCTAATCGCGGCCGTTTACCATGTGATCACTTCGTCAAATGACGGAGCGATCACATGTAAAGAAACCGGCGTCATGTTATGACGCCGGTTCCTCTCCTCTCCTCCTGTGTACCGATCGGTACACTGTGAGCGGAGAGGGGGATGGATGGATGGCTGCAGCGCTGTGGGCTGCATCTGTAGTACCCACAGCGCTGCAAAGTGACATCCATCCATGCTCAGCCATCCCTCACTACTCTGCAATGCCCTGCAATGCTGTGCAATACTCTGCAATGCCCCACAATACTCTGCAATACCCCACAATACTCTGCAATGCCCCACAATACTCTGCAATGCCCCACAATACTCTGCAATGCCCCACAATACTCTGCAATGCCCCACAATACTCTGCAATACCCCAGAATACTCTGCAATGCCCCACAATACTCTGCAATGCCCCACAATACTCTGCAATGTCCCACAATACTCTGCAATGTCCCACAATACTCTGCCATACCCTGCAATACCTCGCAATACTCTGCAATACTCCACAATACTCTGCAATGCCCCACAATACTCTGCAATACCCCGCAATACCCAGCCATACTCTGCAATACTCGGTGATACCCAGCCATACTCTGCCATACTCTGCAATACCCCGAAATACCCCGCAATACTCTGCAATACCCCACAATACTCTGCAATGCCCCACAATACTCTGCAATACCCCGCAATACCCAGCCATACTCTGCAATACTCGGTGATACCCAGCCATACTCTGCCATACTCTGCAATACCCCGAAATACCCCGCAATACTCTGCAATACCCCACAATACTCTGCAATGCCCCACAATACTCTGCAATGCCCCACAATACTCTGCAATACCCCGCAATACCCAGCCATACTCTGCAATACTTGGTGATACCCAGCCATACTCTGCAATACCCCGAAATACCCCTCAATACTCTGCAATACCCCGCAATACACTGCCATACTCTGCAATACCCCGCAATACCCCGCAATACCCAGCCATACTCTGCAATACTCAGTGATACCCAGCCATACTCTGCCATACTCTGCCATACTCTGCCATACCCAGCCATGCTCAGCCATACTCTGCAATACCCCGCAAAACTCTGCAATACTCTGCCATACCCAGCCATACTCTGCAATACCCAGCCATACTCTGCAATACTCAGTGATACACAGCCATACTCTGCCATACCCAGTCATACTCGGCGATACCCTGCAATACCCAGTCATGCTCAGCCATACTCAGCCATACCCTTCCATGCTCGGCTGTACTCAGCCTCCGTATGTGGCCAGGCTGTGGAAGTCTCACACATGTGGTATAGCCGTACTCAGGAGGAGTAGGAGAATCTATTTTGGGGGGTCATTTTTGGTATGTACATGCTATGTGTTAGAAATATTGTATAAATGGACAACTTTGTGTTAAAAAAATGTGTTTTAACCACTTCCCGCCCGCCGGCCATCATATGACGTCCTTGAATTTGTGCAGGGATATCTGAATGATGGGTGCAGCTACAGGCATCATTCAGATATCAGCTTTTTCATCCGGCGATTTCCTACACCATAGGAACGATCATAGTGGCTGTTACACTGCTTGATTGTTCTTACGGGAGGCGAGAGGGGACGTCCCCCCCCTCCCGCTGCCCTCCGGTGCTTCTACCAACTCCCCTCTACGATCGAAGCCAGGATCGTTTTTTTTTTTTTTTTTAATTTCAGGCACAGCCTAGAGGTGAGATGTGGGGTCTTACTGACCCCATATCTCACTGTAAAGAGGACCTGTCATGCCATATTCCTATTACAAGGGATGTTTACATTCCTTGTAATAGGAATAAAGTGATCAAAAAAAAATTTTTTGGGAAAAAAGTGTCAAACTAAAATAAATAAAGTAAAATGAGCAATAAAATTTTTTTTTTTTTAAAGTGCCCTTGTCCGTGTGCTCGCATGCAGAAGCGAATGCATTAGTAAGTCCCGCCCACATATAAAAACGGTGTTCAAACCACACATGTGAGGTATCGCTGCGATCGGTAGAGCGAGAGCAATAATTTTGGCCCTAGACCTCCTCTGTAACTCAAAATTTGTAACCAGTAAAAAATTTTAAAGCATCGCCTATGGGGATTTTTAAGTAGCGAAGTTTGGCGCCATTCCACAAGCATGTGCAATTTTGAAAGGTGACATGTTAGGTATCTATTTACTCAGCGTAACTTCATCTTTCATATTATGCAAAAACATTGGGCTAACCTCACTGTTTCGTTTTTTTTAAAGCACAAAACAGTTTTTTTTCCAAAAAAAAGCGTTCGAAAAATTGCTGCGCAAATATCGTGCGAGATAAAAAGTTGCAATGACTGCTATTGTATTCTCTAGGGTCTTTGCTAAAAAACCTATATAATGTTTTGGGACTCTATGTAATTTTCTAGCAAATAAATGATGATTTTTACATGTAGGAGAGAAATGTCAGAATTGGCCTGAGTGCTCTCTGCATGTTGGGCCTCTGTATGTGGCCACGCTGTGTAAAAGTCTCACACATGTGGTATCGCAAAATACTCTGGAGTAATAGCAGAATGTGTTTTGGGTTGTAATTTGTGGTATGCATATGCTGTGTGTGAGAAATAACCTGCTAATATGACAATTTTGTGAAAAAAAAAACAGAAAAAAAAAAAACAGAAAAAAAAAAAAACTTGATTTTGCAAAGAATTGTGGGAAAAAATGACAACTTCAAAAAACTCACCATGCATCTTTCTAAATACCTTGGAATGTCTTCTTTCCAAAAAGGGGTCATTTGGGGGGAATTTGTACTTTTCTGGCATGTTAGGGTCTCAAGAAATGAGATAGGCTGTCAGTAATTCAGGTGTGATCAATTTTCAGATATTCGCACCATAGCTTTTGGACTCTATAACTTTCACAAAGACTAATCAATATCCACCGATTTGGGTTATTTTTACCAAAGATATGTAGCGGTATACATTTTGGCCAAAATATATGAAAAAAAAATTACTAATTTGCTAAATTTTATAACAGAAACGAAGAAAAGTGCATTTTTTTACAGATTTTTCTGTCTTTTTTCTTTTATAGCGCAAAAAATAAAGAACCCAGCGATGATTAAATACCACCAAAAGAAATCTCTATTTGTGTGAAAAAAAGGACAAAAATTTCATATAGATACAGTGTTGCATGACTGAGTAATTTTCATTCAAAATGTGAGAGCACCAAAAGCTGAAAATTGGTATGGATATTAAGGGGGTTTAAGTGCCCAGTGGTCAAGTGGTTAATAATACATTTAATAGTACATTATAACATTACATCAGAGGAAACAAGCAAATTAACTTACAGAAACTGTCATTATTGTTTTATTGTTTTGTTTTCTATGAACTAATTATACACAAGGGACTTATGCAGATTATTGAAAACAATTAACAATCTGATTGGGTCTGAGTTGAATTGAATGGAAAATAAAAGGGCATGATAATTGTACTTGATAATTTTTACCCATCATAAGGCACAACATCAACATTATAGATATATAGTATTATTATATCACTATGATTATAGAGTTAAAGAGCTAACAAGTATCTTTTTCCAAAACAAAGTTTTAATCAAGTCTGGGATCTGAAGTATAGTAAGTACAAATGTGTATCTCTAAATAGATGTCTGAATGTTTTACATGTATAACTTTACAATTGTTGTACCATATTGTTTAGTTATAGAAGGACATTGTGATACATCTTTAGCACAAACTGCTTTTGTTGCATCTGGTACGTACACAGAGCAATTTACTGACTTTAAAGGTAACTGTAAAGGTAACCCTAACCTTCTCCTTAACCCTACAGATAACCTAGACTTAACACCTAAATTTAAAGTGAACCAGTGCTTGGACAATTCAACTGGCTCATTTAATTGCAAACTTCTCCAGCTTTAAGTACTCACCTTCCTTTTGGTTCACCACCACTTAAGTTTGATACACACTAGACAATTTTCTGTAGATTTTTTCCTTCAGATTTACCAAAACCATATAACATGAGGTTAAACTTTAAGAGTTTTACTTTGTATGCAATCAGGCAGGCCCTTGCACTACCTGGTTTTGTTAAATCTAAAGGAAATCAGACAACAAAAGTTGTATAGTGTGTATGGGGTATAAGTTTTGCTATCAGGAGTATTGGGAGGATATAGGATGCAATAAAATTCCTGACTATCTAAGATAACATTTTCTATATCAAGGATATTCATCCCATGACTTAAGGCATATCACAAATCCTCAGAAACTCCCAAACTGTCCAGTGTAACAGAAGTGACAAGATAAAAAGGTTATTTCTCAGAAATGATTAGAACAACAACTGGTTTGGATAACGAAATTAACACATTTATTCCTTGACCCAGTCTCCATCTTAGCATTAATTGCATTTTTTTTGTCTTTTGTTTTACTTTTCAGAGTATTGAAGGATAGGTGAATAGGCCCTAGAAGATAAAGTTAAGCTTGAACATAACATCAAACATTAACCTGTTTTTTATTGTCCTAAAGCCTCTCCACTCACCAGCAGTCAGGGTTTTACTCCTTCCTTACTCCATCAAAAAATCAACAAAACATTTTGGTTATATATACACTTTAATGAAATCATATATTTTAGTATTCAGATGATCATGTCATTAATGGTACATGTCAGTAATGGTACAAAGATATCATCCCTTGTTGATAACTTGCATTCGTTTTTTTTACAGATTGAAATAAATGTGTAATGAGAATCAAACTATGGTCACTGAATTCCTACTCTTGGGATTCCAGAGTCTTCAGAACTTTAGAATTCTCCTTTTTATTTTCATTCTTGTAATGTATATAGTCATACTTGTTGGAAACCTTCTCATCGTTATACTGGTGTCATTTGATCATCAGCTCCAAGTTCCTATGTTTTACTTCCTCAAACATCTGGCACTTGTAGACCTCATGTTCACCACAAACATTGTACCCAATATGTTATATGTCATCCTGATGGTGGGGGGAAAAATAACCATAGCTGGGTGTTTTTTCCAGTACTGTACACATTCTCTGTATGTTTATACCCAGTCTATAGTTCTTGCTGCTATGTCTCTTGACAGATTCATGGCCATCTGCTACCCTTTACACTACTCTTCTTTCATGACTCCTAAATTATGTTTTCATTTGGCTTTCTGGTCCTGGGCAGCTGGTGTCTTCTTAAGCCCAAGTGAATTCTATTTGATCTTTACTCTACAGTTTTGTCATTCTAATGTCATTGATCATTTCTTCTGTGACTTAGCTCCTTTCCTCAGTCTAGCTTCAGCAAACCAAGACCTAATTGAATGGCATGATTTCTCAATTTCCTTCCTTCTTATATTTATACCATTTTTATTTATCATTTTATCCTACATCTGTATTTTTATCACAATTCTGAAAATCTCAACCTCTGCTGGAAGGAAGAAGGCCTTCTCCACTTGCAGCTCCCATCTGATTACTGTCTGCACTCACTGTGGTATTTTGGTTACTGTGTATATTTTTACAGCAAGAGGTCCCTTTCATCCAGAAAATAAATGGAGATCGCTCTTGTATACCATCCTTACCCCTTTCATTAACCCTCTTTTATATAGCATAAGGAACCAAGAGTTTAGGAAAGCAACAAGAAGTTTTATATGTTCAGATAAAGGGAGATGTTCATTTCGGTGATAAATGATGATGTATACAATTATTATGAACTAATAAAGTAAAGTATTTGACCATGGCTTGCAATTTTAGTTTTCTTAATAGGAATTAATACAATAACTATGAAAAACAGCAGTGTGCTCCTGGTTATGTTTGGACATTTTCACGTACTAAAGCAATTGATGTCAATGTCAGGAGCACAAGAGAGATAGAAACGGGGAACTATTTATAGGCTTTGTATAGGTCCTACATGTGCCCAAAAGTAGACATGGAATCATACCAAAATGTACAGTCTAAGTAGTACTTTGTCTTCAACAGGGACAGCATCCGAGGGAAATGGTAAGTACATATCAAGCTACTGGCAGATTTGTAAGGCAGCAAGTTTAGGACAGATAGAGTTTTAAGTCACTATACAGGGAAATGTAGGTAGATGTCCTGGACAAATAGGATAAACACATGTACCTGCTATATATATATATATATATATATATATATATATATGTCTCCCAAAAGTGAGCACACCCCTCAAATTTTTGTAAATATTTTATTATATCTTTTCATGTGACAACACTGAAGAAATGACACTTTGCTACAATGTAAAGTAGTGAGTGTACAGCTTGTATAACAGTGTAAATTTGCTGTCCCCTCAAAATAACTCAACACACAGCCATTAATGTCTAAACCGCTGGCAACAAAAGTGAGTACACCCCTAAGTGAAAATGTCCAAATTGTGCCCAAAGTGTCAATATTTTGTGTGGCCGCCATTATTTTCCAGCACTGCCTTAACCCTCTTGGGCATGGAGTTCACCAGAGCTTCACAGGTTGCCACTGGAGTCCTCGTCTACTCCTCCATGACGACATCACAGAGTTAGTGGATGTTAGAGACCTTGCACTCCTCCACCTTCCGTTTGAGGATGCCCTACAGATTCTCAATAGGGTTTAGGTCTGGAGACATGCTTGGCCAGTCCATCACCTTTACCCTCAGATTCTTTAGCAAGGTAGTGGTCATCTTGGACGTGTGTTTGGGGTCGTTATCATATTGGAATACTGCCCTGCAGCCCAGTCTCTGAAAGGAGGGGATCATGCTCTGCTTCAGTATGTCACAGTACATGTTGGCATCCATGGTTCCCTCAATGAACTGTAGATCCCCAGTGCCGGCAGCACTAATGCAGCTCAAGATCATGACACTCCCACCACCATGCTTGACTGTAGGCAAGACACATTTGTCTTTGTACTCCTCACCTGGTTGCCGCTACACACGCTTGACACCATCTGAACCAAATAAGTTTATCTTGGTCTCATCAGACCACAGGACATGGTTCCAGTAATCCATGTCCTTAGTCTGCTTGTCTTCAGCAAACTGTTTGCGGGCTTTCATGTGCATCATCTTTAGAAGAGGCCTCCTTCTGGGATGACAGCCATGCAGACCAATTTGATGCAGTGTGCGGCATATGGTCTGAGCACTGAAAGGCTGACCCCCCCACCCCTTCTACCTCTGCAGCAATGCTGGCAGCACTCACAGGTCTATTTCCCAAAGACAACCCCTGGATATGACACTGAGCACATGCACTCAACTGTTTTGGTTGAACCATGGCGAGGCCTGTTCTGAGTGGAACCTGTCCCGTTAAACCGCTGTGTGGTCTTGGCCACCATGCTGCAGCTCGAGGTTTCAGGGTCTTGGCAATCTTCTTATAGCCTAGGCCATCTTTATGTAGAGCAGCAATTTTTTTTCATATCCTCAGAGAGTTTTTTGCCAAGAGGTGCCGTGTTGAACTTTCAGTGGCCAGTATGAGAGAGTAATGCCCCGTACACACGGTCAGATTTTCCGACGGAAAATGTGTGATAGGACCTTGTTGTCGGAAATTCCGACCGTGTGTAGGCTCCATCACACATTTTCCATCGGATTTTCCGACACACAAAGTTTGAGAGCAGGATATAAAATTTTCCGACAACAAAATCCGTAGTCGGAAATTCCGATCATGTGTACACAAATCCGACGGACAAAGTGCCACGCATGCTCAGAATAAATAAAGAGATGAAAGCTATTGGCCACTGCCCCGTTTATAGTCCCGATGTACGTGTTTTACGTCACCGCGTTCAGAACAATCAGATTTTCCGACAACTTTGTGTGACCATGTGTATGCAAGACAAGTTTGAGCCAACATCCGTCGGAAAAAATCCTAGGATTTTGTTGTCGGAATGTCCGAACAAAGTCCGACCGTGTGTACGGGGCATGAGAGTGATAACAAATTTAGCACACCTGCTCCCCATTCACACCTGAGACCTTGTAACACTAATGAGTCACATGACACCGGGCAGGGAAAATTGCTAATTGGGCCCAATTTGGACATTTTCGCTTAGTACTCACTTTTGTTGCCAGCAGTTTAAACATTAATGGCTATGTGTTGAGTTATTTTGAGAGGACAGCAAATTTACACTGTTATACAAGCTGTACACTCACTACTTTACATTGTAGCACATTTCTTCTGTCATTTCTTCAGTGTTGTCACATGAAAAGATATAAAAAAGTATTTACAAAAATGTGAGGAGTGTACTCCCTTTTGTGAGATAGTGTATATATACACTGCTATTAAGAGCACAGTTCTAGAAAACACAGGCAAAGTAAGGGGAAAGAGAAACAGAAGCTGAAGCATAGAAGCAGGATAGGAAGACCTTAAACCCAACATGGGAATTACTTATAGAATCCTAGACAACACAGTAACACAAGTTGTGTGGAAGACTATGGTATGTACACTAGTCAGAATGTCTAACAACTATAAGAAAGAGAAGAAACCTTTATTACTGTTATCTAGTGTGGAGACAAGACACAGGTGAGAAAAAGTGGGAGCATGGACTATAGACAGTTACAGAGTAAGCACTTAAGCTGCCCATACATGGCTCAGTTTTTTTTGTTTAGCCAGTGGTCCAAATGAAAAAACTGAACCAATTCCCCTATCCAAACATTAAAGGTGGATTCAAGAATCCTCACTGTTGTGTCATTGTATTCTGACGGTAGAGGAACTAGCTGGACTCCTCTGCTGTCAGAATACACTGATCGGTGCTGCAGCACTGATCAAACGAAGGTCTTCAAACAAGCCCATTCATAAGCAGTCAATAAGTAGATTGACTGCTCTTGAACAGGACCAACCATAAATGGATCGAAATTTGGCTGGTTCAAATTTCGATCCATCAATGCCAAACTTTAGAGCCCATAAACAAACACCATTTGCAACCAGCCTTGCCAAAGACATAAATGCTCATCTCCGCCAAGTGTGCGTCTCAAATCGGTATAAAGGAGAAGAAAAACAGCATTGACAGATGCTGCTGGTTTCACTTCTCACTAACTTCACCTCTAAAAGAAGGCTTCCACTAGCCCTATTACACAGTGTCATCACTAGGCATCTGTGTGAACATCATGTTTGAAGGCCTAATATTCTCTACCTCTAGCTGAAGCACCAACTTAGAGAAAATTAAACTTGGTGGGGTCTTAGAAGCAGCTGTACATATGCAGATGGGTTTCTAAGATTTTGTACACCAATGCTTCCGATTCCTTTCTGTCTTGGTTTGACCTGTATTACAGCATATTTGTGTGTATAAATAATAAATACCAGTGTTTAATATAGACACTGAAACCTCATATGTAAGGGTTTTGCTTGTAAGGGTAGGGTTGTGGGGTGGTTGTCAAATCCTCCATGTTCCCCTCCTCTTTGGGCACCAAGCAAGGGTCACATGAGAGGCCTACCCCAGGGTGGGTTCTTCTGGGCTATGTTAGGCACTTTGTACAGGCTCACTGCCATAAACATGGGGTACCTTCATTTGAGCCATGCTCACGATCGGGGCAGATGACTAAACGGGAGCAAACTCTAGTAAACTCCTCTCGATGCATTAAATATCACCCCAGTTACTTGTGCATTTAGGAGGGACATGCAGAGCCAATGCCCTCTCCACCTGTCCAGTGTATCACCGCTACCTCACTGCCAGTGCACCTAGCACAGACTCCATGTGTACACTTCACTTAAATCTTTCTCTTCCGTACCAGTGTACAGGATGAGGCCTTGGCAGTACAGATCTGTTCCTGAGAGACAGATCACGGCCAAAGGAGTGCTGACAACATCTCCCTCACTGCAAGAGGCAATCTCACCTGCTACATGTACAAGCTTATGACCGGCTGCTAGAGAAACCTCTGTTACCCTTGGTAACCACTTGTATCTTCACACTGTATGAACTCTTGTACTGATGTCTACCCCAATGTGCTTTAGTAACCCGATCTGTAGACTGTATGTACCAGTTGCTTACATTGCACCCCTTTAGTAACTTCAGACCAGGCAAAGGCAACATTTCAAAAGATTTACTTAAAGTGTCACTAAATGCACATCATAAAAAACTATGAATAAATGGTGTATTACATGCTGTTTATACTCACTCTGTCACTATGGGATTATTTTTCTGTATTTTGCAAAAAACCTGGTTGATCCTGCTGCTCTCTATCTCCCCCTTCTGTAAATGTCCCCAATTCAGCTAGGGGTTTAGCAGCTGTTGAGGCAACTCTACACATGCTTAGTTTTCAGTAAGTTTCCATGCTGAGAATTTTCTACCTATCACATCAGAGCAGTCCATGTGACTATAGAGTCACACATGTAGGAATATACGCAGTGGTAAATGACAGCTCACTCCCTCCCTCCTCCTTCATGCCCACCAACCATCTAAACTTAATGGGGGGTGGGATATTACATCTTAATTCACCTCCCTGTTATTCTTAGACAGAGGCTGGAGGGGCGTGAGACAGCCTGTGAGTGGCAGAAATTCACCCACACCATGTAATTTCCACAAAATAATAAAATGTTAATTTCAAATATATATTTGTATGCCAATTTAAAACAGTTTATTAATATTATTGATTTATTTTTACTCTGTATTCCAAAGGCTGTTTTTTTTTTATTTTGAACATGTGACCAGCAGCAGAGGACTGGAAGCTCCTCCTGCTTATGTTTCCCTGAAGACATACGGGGAAAGAGCTGGGTCATGTGACAGCTGTATATCGTTTAGGAAAAAGGTAGTTAGATGCTTTTCTTAAAATCATTATCCACATACAGAAAGAGAAGGGACAATTTTAATTAAACAGTGTATGTTTAGTATCATTTTAAAGAATAAATTAAATGAAGACAGTCATGGGTAACAGTTCAGAATAAAGTGCAGCCATTCCCCTAGCATTCCTAGTCCTTAATGCAGGCTTGTGGCTGCCCCGGCATACCTGCATAAAAAAGAGTCCATACTTGGCAGAGTCCATAATCAGGAAAGTCCATTATGGTGATACTCCAATACTTTGGTGGCTTTATAGAGGACTGCAGGTCCCAACAAGCCTCCTACATCTTGCTGGCTGTCTGTGTCTTTCCTTCCATACAGAATGTGGTTTGCAAAACTCCCTTCTCTCTCTCTGTGCGTGGAGACCTTCTTCTGGATCTGGGCCTTCGTCCCTTTTATAGCACACAAAACTGAAGGGTCAGACCCAAGGAAAACCCGGCAAGAAAAACCTGGAAGTGCAGTTAAACCCTAAACTCCCACTGGAGCAGTAAAGAGCCCTACCTGACTACCTCCCCTAAAATGCAAGCCGTTCCACCTGTGCACCCCAACATTTAAAACATACAGGGCATTACCACATACAAATACTGTAACATCAATAAAATAAACAGAATGAGCAGTAATCAACAGCATAATACAACTTTTCCTAACAATCTTAAACATAATAAGCTGGGTCCGGTCATGATACAACTTCTCCCGATATGGGGTGAGTACCCCTGGTTCTGTGGACCACCGGGAAGCAACTGTCAGGTCCATAAAAATATGTTGACCTGTGTTGTAAAACTCGTATAGGCGATGAAACTTTGCCTCCATGTACTCTTTCTGCTGTTTAAATTTCTCTGGTGCACAGATATGCCAAGTTTCTCCCATACAGCTTGGCTGTATAGTTTGGGACTTTCTTTCTTCAGTTGCTGGAACAATTTTTCAGGGACATACAGGAACACATGACCAAACAGCTGCAGGATGTACTTCTCTTCGTAAAGCTGGAGCTGGGCTAACCAGGTGATCCTGGCTTGGAAGTGCACCCAGCCCTGTGGCAGGTAAGCATCTGGTAGGCGCAGGTAATTACACACCGTTCTTTCCGCTAACTCTGGGTCAGGCAAAGGGGAACGAAGATAAGGTACACAGGGCTCCAGGGACGGTGGTATCTCCCTATCTAAGTCAAAAATTAGATTATCACACAAGATCCCCTTGGGCCGGTCTCAAGACTGCATGGCTTGTAGGACCATCGGGGTCTCGTCAAGGAGGGAACAGTCCAACAAGGGAGGGATCCGTAAATCTGGCAATGGAGAATCCAGAAGAGCAACACTGTGTCAGGAACCCTGAATCAGACTGAGAAATGCAGTAAAAATATCTTTTTAAAAACATATTTTAATGTAATGGTAAAAATGGTACGGATCATAAAACGTAGTCAAAACTTAAACCAGGGATCGGTAACCAAAGCGGGTAGTCAGACAAGCCAGTAATCAGGAAACCAGAGATCAGCGTAGTTGGAGGCAGAAGAACAGGATCAGGAACCAGAAGGGATGTCAGCTGAGCAAAGTCTTTCACAGGAACACAGCAGAGAAACTCCAGATATCTTGACAAGGTGAAGACAGCCCCTTCTGGCTATTTAAACTGCCTGGTTCGTTCCTTTGCTGACTATAGGCGGGACTGACGAGCAGATAATGATAACCAGATGAGCCACTGAGGCATCAATGTGTGCTGACAATTATCCGACAGCTGAATAGCTTGAGCACAGCAAAGGAAGCTGCTAAGAGCCCAGCCATGACAGCACCCCCTCTTCAACAACCCTGAAAAAGTCCATGGAAAGCACGGAGGGGGACAGGAGCATATACATCTGAGGATAAGACCCAAGAGCGTTCTTCCGGATCGTACCCTCTCTTATGAAACAAGGTACTTGTCACATACCTGGTGGTAGAGCCTGATATGCAGAGTATGGCCTCTCTTACACCTCTGACTCAAGGCCCCTGGTAGAACAGACAGGAGGCACAGGAGTGCAGAGTCGCACGAGTGCCTGGCAGGATCGCTGACAGCAGAGCTGGGCTGGAACCTCTAGCGGGGTTGTGGAAGAACTCCGACCCAGCAGAAGACCAGGAACAGTGGGTGGCTGGAAGCTGGAACAGACTGATACGGGAACACCACAGTCTGAGAAGCAGATGCAGCTGCAGGTGGGATAGGTGCTCCCAGAGGGCTGGAGAGGAGGCAGGTACAGGCAGGCTGGGTCATACACAGGCGGGCAAGTCAGGAACTGATGCAGAGGCTGGAGCAGAGTCTGGTTACAGGCCTGGTTGGTAACAGGCTGGCAGTGGGGTAGCAGAAGGTGGCCACCATCTTGGTTGCTGGCACGCCCTTCCTGACAGTACTGTATGTGCCCACGGAACCTACGGGAGTCAGTGATAGATTGTATCTAATACTCTTCTTGGTTCTCAACCGGAACCGGGCGAGGACATAGTACTGAGGTGGTGAAGTGGTTGTACACCAAAGGTTTTAATAATGAAACGTGGAATACATTAGATAGGAAGGAATATTGGAAGGAAGATCTAAAGCGACTGGGTTGATCCTACGGAGAACACGGAATGGCTTAATATACTGCGGTGCCAGTTTCAGTGAGGGAACACGGAGTCAGAGGTTATGAAATGACAGCCAGACCCTTTCCCCAACTTGGTAGGAAGGCACAGGTAGGCATCGGCGATCAGCATGGAGTTTGTACCTCTAAAGCAGGAATACTTTGAGGAACAAATGTGTCAGGCAACATGGATGGCTGAAACCCATAATTTGCCATAAACTGAGACAATCAGAAAGCGTCACTGACAGCACAATTGTGAGCAAATTCCGCCCAAGGTAAGAGGTCTGACCAGATTGTTATGGTGCTCAGAAATATAGCAACATAGAAACTGCTCCAAGGCTTGGTTGGCTTGTTCTGCGACCCCATTGGACTGCGGGTGATACACCGAGGAGAAGGAAAGCTGAATTCCCAACTGTACACAAAAGGCTCGCTAAAACCTAGACACAAACTGCTACCCTTTCCGAGATGATAACCTTGAGTAGCCCATGTAACCAAAAGATCTCCTGAGCAAAAATGGTTGCTAGTTTTTTGGATGTTGGCAACTTCTTTAGTGGAATACAATCTGACATCTTCGAGAAGTGGTCAACCACCATAAGAATAACTGTGTTGCCCCGGGAGTTGGGTAACTCCACAATTAAATCCATAGACAAGTGGGACCAAGGCCTCCCTCCATTGGGTATGGGTTGTAGGAGGCCCACTGGAAGGTGTTGTGGTGTTTTACTTTGAGCACACGCGGAACAAGTGGCTATGAAGGCGGTTACATCAGCATGGAGACTAGGCCACCAGAATTGTTGAGAAATAGACCAGATGAGTTGATTCTTCCCCGGGTGACCAGCTGCCTTGGGAGAATGGTAAGTCTAGAGCAAAGCAGTGCGGAGATATTTAGGGACAAAGCAGTGATCGCAAGATTTCTCAGGAGGAGAATGGATCTGAGCAGCAAGAATTCTGTCACCCAAAGGTGAAGTGAGACTACTGCGACTAGTGGATAGAATGTGATCGGGAGGTTTCACAGGAGTAGGAACTGACTCCATCTTGGAAGAGGAGGAAAACTGTTTTGACAACGCATCAGCCCTTACATTCTTAGTACTGGGAAAGAATGAGACTATATAATTGAAGCTTGACAGAAAAAGAGCCCATCGCGCCCTTCTGGGAGATAAGCATTTTACCTCAGACAAGAATGTGAGATTCTTATGGTCAGTTAAAATGAGGACCAGCACAGTCGTACCCTTGAGGAGATGCCTCCATTCCTTAAGAGCTAAAATGATAGCTAACAATTCTCTGTCCCCAATAAATTTCTTAGAAAAGTAGCCACAAGGATGCATATCGCTCCCAGAGGTAGGACGTTGAGACAGAAGGGCGCCTACTCCAGTTTCAGACGCTTTAACCTCAAGAATGAAGGGTAACATCAGGATCAGGATGTGCCAACACAGGATCTGAAATGAAGGCAGCCTTGAGAGACTCAAAGGCTTTAAGATAATCAGGAGACAAATTCTGTGGGTTACCATCCTTCCTGGTCATATCAGTCAGTGGTTTGACCAGAGAAGAGAAATTTCGAATACATTTCTGATAATAATTCGCAAAGCCAAGAAAACTTTTCTAACTTACAATACAGGTTATTATCTCTCAACCTCTGTAGCACACGGGAGACGTCTGCTCTCTAGGGATTTTGAATATGTGAGATATGAGATATGAGATATCATCGAGATTAACCACCACACATTGCTGCAACGTATCTCGGAGGACATCGTTGATAAATTCCTGAAAGAAACTGCAGGAGCGTTGCAGAGACCAAACGGCATTACGAGGTATTCATAATGTCCGACTACTATTATTAAACTCAGTTTTCCATCTCCTCACAAGATTGTATGCCCCTCTCAAATCGAGCTTCGTGAAAACCGTTGCTCCCTTGAGTCGGTCAAATAATTCCACAGTCAATGGAATCGGATAAGCGTTCTTAATCATGATGCGATTGAGACCCCCTATAATCGATACAAATTATCAGTTCACCACTCTTTTTTTTCACAAAGAAGAAGCCAGCACCGGCAGGAGATGAGGATTTGCGGATGAACCCTCGAGAAAGTGAATCGGCAATATAGTCCTCAATGGTTTAATCCTCTGAGACAGCAAAGGGTAGACACGGCCACGAGGGGGCACCGGGTTGAAGGTCAATTGCGCAATCATACGACCAGTGTGGAGGCAAAATACCAGCTTGACCTCTGTCAAAGAAATCGCTAAATTTGCAGTACTCTTTTGGCAAAGAGGAGAGTGAAGACGTGCACAGGACCTTAACCACTTTCTCAAAACATGTTTTGCTGCATTGTGGCGACCAGGAAAGAACCTCAGCTTGATGCCAATCAAAAGAAGGATTGTGCCTCTGTAACCAAGGATAACCAATGACCACCGGGTAATGAGGTGAGGAAATAACTTGAAATTGGATTTTCTCATGGTGAAGAGCCCCTATGGCCATAGTCAATGGAGCAGTCTCATGAGTCACATGGGAAGGCTGTAAAAGGTCTCCCATCAAGTGGAGTAGCAGGAAGCTGAAGTGGAATCGAGGGCTTAGACACAAAGGCACTATCTATAAACAGGCCTGCAGCCCCAGAGTCAATTAGAGCCCGTGTATTAATGAACTACTCAGACTAAGAAAGGGTAACCAGAACTAGAGGCTTAGCCTTTAGGATAACTGGGGACGCAACAACGCCACCAAAGGTCTGTCCCCTACAGGACTTCAGGTGTGGGCGGTTCCTGGGACGGGTAGGACAACACTTCAAAAAGTGACCTGCCTGGCCACAATAAAGGCACAATCTCTCCCTCCTCCTATAGGTCCTCTCCTCTGCAGAGAGATGTGTGAAGCTCAACTGCATGGGTTCTACTTCGCTGGTGGACTCCAGTGAGGCATGGGCGGTAAGGGAGGCAATCGTGGGAATACAAAGCTCAGAGCCAAACATACAGGAGGCTTCGCAAGCGCTCCTTAAAGAAAGGTCTCTCTCTGAGTCTGGAGTCAATGAGAATGGCAAACGTAATTAACCTCTCCAGATCCGTAGGTATGTCTCGGGCTGCTATCTCATCTTTAATGTTATCCGAGAGACCATGAGAAAAAGCAGCCACAAGGGCCTCATTGTTCCAAACAACCTCTGCTACCAGAGTATGGAATTCAATGGCACAATTGGCAACAGTTCTCGTACTCTGTTTGATGGGCATGAGGCTCCTGGCAGCAGAAGTGGAGCGAGCGGGAATGTCAAATACTCTTTTAAAGGAAGCCACAAACTCAGGGTAACACAGGACAATGGGTGGGTGTCTGCACAGAGACTGGAGCAGCAGTAGGGACGGCCTGCAACACTGGTTGTACCGAAACAGCCACAGTGGGAGGATCCAGGTGAGCAGTGCGAATCAGGAGCATCTGTAACGCTATGGCAAACTGATCTATGTGGTGGTCCTTCTCATTCAATCTGAAAAATATATTACCCCTTGGTGGATTGCCTGTATCTTCTAAATTCATGGCCTTCGCCTACCGTCAGGAACTATGAATCATACTGAGACAGAAAATGCAGCAAAAATCACACCTTTTAATGTAATGGTAAAAATGATACAGATCAGTAAACATAGTCAAAACTTAAGCCAGGGATCGGAAGCCAATGTGGGTAGTCAGACAAGCCAGTAATCAGGAAAGAGATCATAGTTACATAGTTAGTCAGGTTGAAAAAAAACATAAGTCCATTTAGTTAAAAAAAAAAACACAATCCCATATACACAATCCTTCACCCACAGTTGATCTAGAGGAAAGTGAAAAACCCCAGCTTAGCATGCTCCAATTTGCTACAGCAGGGGAAAAAATTCCTTCCTGATCCCCCGGGAGGCAATCAGATTTTCCCTAGATCAACTTTACCTATAAAGGTTAGTACCCAGTTATATTATGTACATTTAGGAAAGAATCCAGGCTTTTTTAAAGCAATCTACTGAGCTGGCCAGAACCCCCTCTGGAGGGAGTCTATTCCACATTTTCACAGCTCTTACTGTTATAACCATATTATAACCATAAGAGCATATTAAAAAAGGACATTAGCCAATGCATCCCATTGTGTAATAAATTTAAAAGAGCATGGATGAAGCAGCGTGCTAGCGTGCTGTGCTTTGTGGAGACCCGGCAGAGAGATCAGCCAGCCATGAACCATGAGCTGTAATGGAGTTGTAATGGACTGTGCTAGCGTGCCGCTGGGAGGAGGACCTTGATCGGCATGTAACCCCTGCAACTGAACCCTGCATCTGCATCTGAGCCCGCTATCCCGCTTACCATTTCACGTCGCCCTGTACCTGTGTCTTGGTTTGTGTCCTCTGCCTCCTGCCTTCTGCATTTCCTCTGTATCTCTGGTATCCTGGACTTTTCACCTATACTCCTGCTCTGCCTGCCTGTATCGGACATCGGCATTGGCATCGGCGTTCTGTCTCCCCCCCAGGGTTTTCTGGCTCATCCAGGTTCATATGGGCAGGAGGAGACGGGGTGCCTCTGGTGGCCTGTTACTGCACCAGTGTCACAGCAAACTGGTATCCAGGACTTCTTCTTTGCTGGCAGACGGACCCGCTCCTGTAGAACTACAGAGAAGATGGCAGTGAAGATGGCAGTGGGGCAACAGGGCGGATCGCATATGGATGAACAAGAAGGTCAGTCTATTGTACAAGACATAGATCAGCATACAGGAGTTGCCTACACACAAGCGTGTTCTCTTTCCCCAGTACATAGCTCTGCTCCCCATCAACCTGAGTTTGTTGGCTCAGCTGGTTCGCAGGAAATGCAGGAATCGCATGAACCGCATAGTGCGTTGCAGAGTGTGTTGCCCCTCTCCTCTCCACCTCCTCCATCACCTCTACCTCCCCCTCTGTCCTTGCCTACCTCCCTGTCTATACAATCACCAGTTATTAGCCAGGGAATAGATGGGGGAGATGGGGATTTACGAGAATTCCTAAAAGCCCTGCCAAGACGGAGTGAGATGGAGGCGTTTTTACAGCTTTTAGAGCAAGGATACCATACTGATATTCAGGCGGTTAAAACTAAGCTACAAACAACCCAGGTTAAAACATCAGAGTTAGAGAGCACTGTTACAGTCCTTGCTGACACTGTCCATGTACATGACCAACAATTAGATATGCATAACTCTCAATTGCAATCATTGTATTCACTTATAGAGGATCAAGATAATCGCAACCGGCGAAATAATCTCCGGATTCGAGGGTTGCCGGAGGCAACGGGAGATGAGGATCTCTTAGTAACGGTTAAAAGGATTTTTATATCTATATTGGGGACAACAGAGTCGGTCACTCTGGAATTTGATAGGGTTCACCGGGCTTTGGGGCCACGAAACCCCGACCCAGCTAAACCAAGAGATGTTATATGCCGAGTACATCATTTCCGTGTAAAAGAGGACATTATGAGGAAAGCTTGAGTGAAAGGCCCAATCAGTTATAAAGACCATAATATTTCCTACAGTTGGAACTTTCCATTCCAGCTACAGATCCAGAAGGAGGGAAAGTGGTTAAGTATTCGGGGTCCATCGGATATCCCGGCTGTGGTAACAGCCCTGGAGCTACCAGAGCTTCCACCTTTTGAGTGGCCACTGTCATATTCATTGTTTTGGGGCGAAGGGCGTCGGGCTCCTGTATTGGGGGAGTACCCCGGTAGATCAGGATCCCCCCCCCCAGTCTAATAAGGGGTGTACAATAATAATAACATGGTTCTTTTCCACGGAGGGGGACTTTTTTTTTTTTTGGAGATTAACTACTTGACCACTGGGCACTTTTTTAATTCCATACTTTTATTAATTTTACATTGTACGTCGTCCAACGACGTCTGTGTAAGTAATTCAATGTATGAACTTATATCCACAAACAGGAATCCAATGTAACAAGTTGAAAACATATATCTATAAAGGTTCCTAGAAATACAATCAGTCCATTTCAGTTTATGTGCATTTTCGTTGCTTGGCCAGTGTATGCGGCTGATGTACTCTCATAACTGAAGTGGAGGGCTACCAAGTCGATGACTTGGGCTAGAGTCAGAGGTGTGTCGGACTTCCAGTTTCTGTTTATATTAAGTCTGGCTGCTAGGAGAATATGGGTGATTACGAGTCTGAATGGATGAGGAATGTCCTCAATAGTTAGGTTTAGGAGCGCAAGTGCCGGTGAGGGGGGATCTTGATTTGGGTTATGTTCGAGATTAAGTGAAAGATATTTACCCAGTAGTTCTGTAGGTTTGAACATGTCCAGAAAACATGGAGTAAGTCGCTTGAGGAAGATTTACATCTCCAGCAAGTGTTGGGAAATAGTGGATTAAAGGATGCTATTCTGGCTGGAGTCCTATACCAGCGTAGTGAGGTTTTCTGTGTGAGTTCCCATAGGACCGCGCATTTGGTGGCTTTATAAACGGACTTGAGGTTGCCATTGAGTGTCGGTGTAGGTATGGGCAAGATCTATTTCCCAGCTGTAGTGTGGGTTTAGTTTGGAAAAGGTGTGTTTTTGGTGGAGGCTGTTGTAAAATTAGGAGATACCTTTGATTTTCGAGGCAGGGTTGGTGAGGAAATCCCAGGTCTTGGGATGTATACTGTAGATAGGAAGGGGTATAGTACTCAGGCAGTGATGTATACGGAGGTAGGTAAAGTATTCGGAGGCAGGTAAAGTATATTCGGACTGTAGTTGGGAGAATGTTTTAATGAGGTTGTCTTGTACTAAGTCTTGTAGGGAGCGTATTCCTTTGAGGGTCTATAATGATAAGGAGAGTTCAGGCATTAAGTGTAGTAGAGTGTGTAAAGGAATATGGGATTGTGGAGTGTTGGTAGTGGATGTCAGTATGGCTGACGCTTTCTTCCAAGCGTGTACTGAGGCTTTCATAGTTGGCGATAGAGACGTTGGCACTGTGGTGCCTAGCGGTGTGCTTAGTAGCCAGGTTTTCAGATTGGGCCGGGTGAGTGAGGAGTTCTCAATTTGTCCCCACAGTGTGGTGGGGTAGGGTTGGAACCAGCAGGGTAGTTGGGCTAGGATGGCTGCCAGGTAATAATCCTCAAAATCTATAGATCCCGTGCCTCCCGCCAGTTTGTGTTTAATCAGTTTTAGATGGGCACATCTAGGTCGTTTACTATTCCAAAGGAATTTGTTAAATATCGTTTGGAGGGATCTGAAGAATGTGGCGGGCAGAGGGACGGGTAAAGTTCTAAAATAGTACAATATTTGGGGGAGGCAGATCATTTTGAAGGCCGCAAGCCTACCCGTCCAGGAGAGTTCGTGTTTTGCTATTTGTTGTGAGGTCGATTGGATGACCTGGAGGAGTGGAGGGAAGTTGCACGAATAGAGATTCTTAGTTTTCCTCGGAAGTTGGATGCCTAAGTAGGATGTCAGTGTCTGCCCACGCGAATGGGTATTGTAGTTGTAGGAAGTTCTTCATGGTAGCGTCTATATTTATGTCCAGTAAGAAGGATTTGGTCGTGTTAACCTTATAGTATGGGACCGAGCTAAACCAATTGAGCAGTTTTTGTACTTCTGCCAGGGAGAGAGTCGGATTAGTAAGGATGAGAATTACATCATCAGCAAATAGGCTGATTTTGTGGTGCAAGGGGCCAATTTTTTTTTTTTTTTTTCAATTCTTTATTTTTATTATTTTGTTATTATTTTATTTTTTATTTTTTTAAGAAGCCAGCAAAGTTTGGAAATGTTATTTGCAGGCAGTTTAAACTGTATCACTGGCATATCCTACAGCAAGAATGGAAAAAAAAAACATAGAGTCCTGCCCCAAAATGCATACCATACCATTTGAGTCTGGTATGAATGTTAAGGGGGTACCCCGCATAAAAAAAAGAATGCATGAGGTCCCCCCAGAAGTCCATATTAACCACTTCAAGTCTGGACACTTTCACTCCCTTCCAGTCCATGCAATTTTTCAACTCTCAGAGCTATTAAACTTTATTTTTTTTTTTTTTTTTAAATCTTTATTTAAATTTTCCACAAACCATACAAAACCTGAGAGAGTCGCCGAGGCAACAACATGTACAATAATAAAATTTAGCAGAAACATTCCATGATCTCAACGTACTCTCTCAGTAACCCCTCCCGACCCACCCCCCCTAGCCCCTAACCCATCCACCCTTCCCCCCCCAGCAGACCTCTATTTCCTTTTCCCTTACTCCGAAGTGGTTACTGGAGACCCCCTTGGGACAGCTCACTTCGAGATTAATTCAGCATATGAAAGAGAATTCCTAAAGATCAACCACATTGCCCATTTACTTCTCCTCGATGCATCATCTCTAAGAAGCCCCTCTACATCCCCTTTCTCTAAAGTGTACAGTCCCTGTATTTTAAGCAGCCAGTCCCTGACATTAGGACCTTCTATGTTTTGCCAGTTCTTGGGGATTTCGCTTTTTGCGGAGTTTAATAGTACTGGAATTAAAGACATATTGTACTCCCTTTTACCTCCTTCTGCACTGTGGAACAAACAAATCCATGGGTCACATGGTATTGATCTGCCCGTGATCATTTTAATTATTTGGATTACCTTTACCCAGAATTTTTTGACCACTGGGCAGCTCCACCAAATATGAGCCATGGATCCCGGCATCCCACATCCCCTCCAGCAATTAGGGGACCTATCTGGTTGATATTTATTAATCTGTACGGGTGTAGAATACCATCTGGATAGGCATTTATAGTTTGACTCTATTGTTTTTATATCCGAGGCCGTACTGTGTGTGGCTTTTAATATGTTGCCCTTTGCGTTTTCATCTAATGACACCCCAAGGTCTATCTCCCATTTCTTAACTCCTCCGCACTCAGTAGTATTTTATATATGGCCGAAATGTAACCTTTCAGCTTATTGTTATTAAATAACTTCTCTATTGGCAAGAGATTGTTCTCCTCCCGTATCGGAGCCGGGAGGCTTTTAATAAAGTGCGATAGTTGTGTATACCGCCATCGGTCAAGCCTCATTAACTCTCTATATGTGTTTGTGTGCTCATACGTGCCTATTTTCCCTTTCTTCATAATGTGTTTAACTTGTGTCTTGTTGTTTATAATCCAGTTACCCCCCACTTCCTCCATCCCTGGAGGAAACAGCTCATTATTTTTTATATAAATCAATGGTGAATTGTATTCCCACCCGTTTGAAGTGTGCATCCAATCCCAAATTTTGAAAGTGTGCTGTGTAATAGAGTGTGTATTTGGACCTAGTGTTCTACAACCTGGGGGATTCCAAAGTATTGTGTTCAAACGTGCTCCACTTAAACCTATTTCAAGGTTGACCCATCTTTTAGTGGTCTCTCCCTTAACCCAATCGACTGCTCGAGCTAGTGCTATTGCATAGTGATATTTTTTAAAGTCCGGGAGGGCCAGTCCCCCGTAGGCTTTCCCTCTACATAGTACTTTGTGTGCTACCCTTGATCTCTTATTTTTCCAAATGAAACCCTTTAGTATTTGTGTTAACTTTTTAAAATAAATTTGAGGTAATGGGATAGGCAACATTTGCATCTTATAAAATACCTTTGGGGCCAGCACCATTTTTATTGCATTGATTCGCCCTATCCAAGAGATGGGGCAGTGACTCATCCTCTTCGTCTCTAATTGGACTTCGTCCAGCAAGGGCAAAAAATTCAGGGTATACGTCCTCTGCATAGAGTTTGTCAACTTAACCCCCAGGTATTGAATATTATCCCTTACAGGGAAGTTAAAAGTGTCCCTGATCCAGACCTCATCCCTCCTGTTCATGCCGACACTCAGAGCCTCCGATTTTCCCAAATTGATCTTGTAGTTTGATAACTCACTGTATTTCTTGATGATCGCTAATATGTTAGGGATTGAGATCCTCGGGTTTGTGATGTATAGGAGGACGTCGTCGGCATATGCAGCCAATTTATGTTCCTCTTTCCCTACCATACACCCCTTAATGTCAGGATTTTTACGGAGAGCAGCTAGCAACGGCTCCAGTGTCAACACGAACAGGAGGGGGGACAACGGACAGCCCTGTCTAGTGCCGTTTTTCATCTCAAACTGAGCTGAGGGGGAATTATTGACCCTGACAAAGGCGGAGGGGTGATGATACAGAACTTTCATCCATTTTAGCATTTTTTCTCCCACCCCCATGGCTTCTAACGTTTTGAACATGAAACCCCAGTCTACCCTGTCAAAGGCCTTTTCGGCGTCAATTGACAGGAATAGACCTGGGGTTCCGTTGCTCTTGAAGGCCTCTATCAGGAGCAAGGACCGCACCCCATTGTCTTTGCTTTCTCTCCCGGGGACAAAACCCGCCTGATCCGGGTGGACCAGATACGCCATCTTTTCCCTAAGTCTGGATGCAAGCACCTTTGCGTACAGTTTAGTATCAGCGTTTATAAGCGCTATAGGTCTATAACTGGAGCAAAGGGTGCGGTCCTTGCCCTCCTTGGGGATCAGGGTCACCGCTGCCAGCAGAGCTCCCTTGCTCATCTCGCCCTGGGATCCTAATTCATTCCACAGCCTACACATCCTCGGGATCAGTGTTTTTCCAAATGTTTTAAAGAAGGCCGCTGTAAAGCCGTCTGTTCCTGGGCTTCTCCCGGAGGGAGAGGAACCCAGGGCAAGACTAATTTCTTCCTCTGTTATGGGTCTATCAAGTTCTTGTGAGTCTGATTCGGATAGTCTATGCAACCCTGCTTCTGTAAGAAAGGTCTCTGCGCTGTTGTTGGTCCCTTTGTTACCCCCTGATTTACTCACTGAATATAGGACTTTGAAGTAACGCCTAAATTCTTCTCCAATTTCCCCCGAAGCGTATTTAACTACTCCATTTTTGTTTTGTATCTTGTCTATAAAATTTATATCCCGTTTTCTCCTCAAAGTTTTGGCCAGGTGTTTTCCTGCTTTGTTACCCCACTTGAACCTCTCTCTTGTGAATCTGTTCAATATGTGTTGCGTCTCCTGATCCATTAAGTCCCTCAGTTCATCTCTTTTGGTGGTTAGGTGCATCAGTAGAGTCTTGTCTGGGCCTCTGTAAGCTTTATGTAGCTGCTCTAACCTAAAAATGTCTGCAATGAGGGCATTTTTTCTTTTTGTTCTTTCTTTCTTCAACCCTGCGCCTATCGAGATCAGTATCCCTCTTATATATGCTTTGAAGGTTTCCCAGACCGTCATCCCCCCTATTTCGCCCGTATCGTTGGTTAGGAAAAAATCGTCTATCTCCCGCTGAATCCTTTCTACGGTTTTGGGGTCTTTGATTAAGTTCTCGTTTAAGCGCCACGTAAACGAGGGTTTGTGCGTCTCTTTTAGTTTTAATTTCATCATAACGGGAGCATGGTCTGATAGTGTTCGAATCCCAATTTTGGTCTCAGCTACTGAGTCCACCAGTCTGTGATCTACCAGGAGATAGTCTAGTCTAGAATGTGTATTATACACGGGGGAAAAAAAGGAATAATCCTTCACCCCCGCATGCTGAATCCTCCACATGTCTAACAACTGGCTGTCATGTAGTTTAGCGCTTACTCTTCGCAGAGTGCTTTTACTCGTCCCCCGAGTGTTTGATGAACTATCTAGAGATGGGTCAAAACAAAAATTAAAGTCCCCTGCTACAATCACCTCTCCCTCTCTAAAATCCAATAGCCCATTTAGGACCCTCATCAGAAATTTTGGAGGGTCTCTATTTGGGCAGTAGATGTTAGCGAGGGTGAGAATTCTCACTCCTAGCCTAATCTTTAAAAACAGAAAACGCCCCTCCGAGTCGCTCTTCCTATCTATCAGGCAGAAGTTGACATTTTTCCCGAAACCAATTGCCACCCCTTTTGCTCGCTTTGTTGGAGAATCACTGTAAAACCAGGATGGGAGGTGTTTTGAGTAAAGTTTTATATTGGCGTTATATGAAAGATGGGTTTCTTGTAAAAATACTACCTCAGCTCTGAGGTGGTGTAGTTCTTTTAGTAATTTATGTCTCTTGTTAGGGGAGTTTAGGCCCTTAACGTTATATGTTAAGCATAGAAAATCCATTTGACCTAGGCCTTGTGCCATATTAAGAATATTGTGAAAAAGGAGTGGTCATCTATGAAAAGAAAGTCTGCCCTGGGTGGCCCCCCCTCTTGCCCTCCCCCCCCCCACGTGTCCCAATATCCCCTACCCCCCCCCAGCACCCACCCCCCTTCCCTCTCCCCCCCGCCCCCCCCCGCCATTTCTAGGCAAGTGGATCGCAGGGTAGACATCTGTACACGCCCGCTCTGCGACCCATGTGCCCTGGGGTGGATCTCGGTACAGAGGTGGCGTCGGTGGTTACTGTCGCCAGTTATAACACATGTTTGATCCCATCCTCGTTATCCAACCTCCTCCCTCCCACCTCCCCAGCCACATCCCCGCGCCCGCCCCCTCCCCCCTCGAAGAACTTTACGGGAAGACATTTTCAGGAATGACAGGAACCCCAATTTCAAGTTGCCCACAAAAGTCCTGTAAGTCCTCCATTTGTCTCAGGGTGCAGGACCTGCCTTCCTTAGTTACTGTCAAGGACAGCGGAAACCCCCATCTGTACTTTAGGTTTGCATCTCTTAACAAATCCAATAGGGGCCTCAGCTGTCTCCTTCTTGCCAATGTACCGGCCGATAAGTCAGCATAGATCTGTATCTCTTGATTATTAAATTTGATCGGCCGTGCCCCTCTTAGTCTAGTCCAAATGTTGGCTTTGTCCTCGAACTGATGAAATTTCACGATAATGTCTCTAGGTGTGTCGCCTCTTAAATTGTGGGGTTTCCTAATTCTGTGGACACGGTCAATTTTCAGATCATTATCTGGGTTTTTCCCCATTAGGGGGTTGAAAAGCTCTTTGCAGATTAGGAACAAGTCCTCATCTCTATGTTCTGGTAGTAGTCTGATCCTTAAATTTTGCCGTCTGTTTTGGTTTTCTTGTTCTTCCATTTTAAATAACAGCTCTCTGTGTCCCCTCTGTAGTGTTTTTACTTGTTTTTTTAAAGTGGCTATTTCTCCTCCTTGTTGTTCCACCTCCTTCTCCATCCCCTCCACTCTTGCTAGAAGATGTCCCATGTCAGTTCTCACATTCAGGATTTCAGCTTTAATTACTTTTTCTAAGTTCACGAACATATCTTGTATTTCCGTTTTTGTAGGGAACACCTCTCTAGACGGATCTGTTTCCGGATTAAACATTAAGGGTCCTTCCGTGTATGTCTCGGAGGTAGCGGCCCCCCCCTGGGCTCCTTTACTTTTGGGGACTGCCTTTTTCCTGTCCTTAGTATCCATTGGCTCTTGTTGTTTATTGTCCGAACTGGGGCTTTTAAGGAATTTTTGAATAGTGCTTGAGTTCAGGCTGTCTCTAGATTTATTGGAATCCGCCGTTCTTTGGGGGCGCCCTTTCATGTTCAACCCCGCACCCCTTCTGCAGACTTAGTCTTAAAGGCCCGGGTTAGTCCCTGGTTAGTCCCACCACCAGTTCACTGGCTAAAACTAGGCTCCTCTTCTGCCCGTGGGGAGACTCTGACACCAGGAGGGTACCCTACCTGCGCCCCTCACATAAGGGGGGGCCCGCTGTAGCACCCTGTATGTTTGTCTAAGTTGACTTTAACTGGTACAGCCCGACTATTGTCACAGTTCTATCCTAGAGGGGAGAGCCAAAATATCAGCCAGCCACGGTCTCCGCTTGGGCCCAGCTTGAGACTACCTTATGGGGGCGTATGCTCAGGTTAGGTCCTTTAAGGGGGTGCTTATGTATTCACGTCGCTCGGTAGACCGAGCGCCTTTTGCTGATTCAGATAGATGGCAATACCCCCTATTTAAATGCCTGCTCTAGACACAGCGGTGATGTAGGCTGGCTCTTCTATCTGTGCCCAGCTCAGAGTTATTTAGCAGAGTAAACATGCCTTTCTTTCCGCCAGTATGAATACCATGGCAGTTGCCCTAGCAAGTTTCCAATCCAAGAGGCACTAGTTATCAGCCAGGCTGATCCTACCTGACTCCAGGCGTACTCCAGGGGGACTCCTTCAGGGGCTGTGTCCACGCGTCGATGGAGGGGAGGGGAGGCGGGAGGGTCAGTCCACACTCGGCTCAACTCTCCTCTCCAGCCGATTTGGTCGGGCAGCCCAGGTCGCGCTGCTGTAGTCCCACCACCTGTCTCAGCGCAGGGGGTGTAGCGGAGGGAGAGGAGTCCGAAGAGTTCTATGGCGACTGCCTCGCAGGGGGGGGCGGCCAAAAGTGCTAAGGGCCAGTGCGGGAGCTCCTCCTTCCAACCGCTGAATCCAAGATCCAGGTGCGGTTCCGGACCCCGGTGTTCACGGGTGGCTCTCTCGCCCGCTCGAGTCAGCCGGGCGGCAAGCACTTTCTGCGCCGGGGAGGGGGGGGAGGGAGAAGGGAGAAATGCTTAGGCAGCCACGGTCTCCCACTCCCGGCTGTAGGGATACGGACGTGCAGCACACGCCGTCGCACACACCGCTCTCATCCCTCTGACACCAAGACCCTCCCCCAGCTCCCGGCACGTTACGTCATGCCTCCTCCCCCTCAAGCAAGGGGCCAATTTGAAGGCCAGAGATGTTGGGATGGGAGCGGATATGTTCTGCTAGGGGTTCCATGAGCATATTAAATATGAGGGGGAATAGGGGGCAACCCTGATGGGTGCCGTTGTTAGAGGGGAATGGACGGGAGAGCATGCCCTCTGTGTAGACCTGGTCCTCAGGATTGGAATACAATGCCATAATGGCTCTTAGAATGTGGCCTTGGAACCCAAATTTCTGGAGGACTGCTTCGAGGTAGGACCAATGGACCTTGTCGAACGCCTTCTCTGCATCCAAAGAAAGGAGCAGAGAAGGCGTTCCGGCGGCTTCTGCATTTAGAATTAGGTTAATCATCCTTCTGGTGGCATCTGAGGATTTTCTGCCTTTAGTGAACCCTGTCTGGTCTTGGTGTATAATAGTGGGCATAATTTTTAGCAGTCTTGTTGCTATTGTTTTAGCGTAAATTTTGAGGTCAAGGTTGAGCAAAGAGATTGGGCGAAAATTTTGGAGGATGTTCGATATTGTAATAACCAACGCTTTCAAGTATTCTTTCGAGAAGACAGAAGAGGAGGCAGCGAGATTGAAGAGCTCAGTGAGATGTGGGATTAGGCGTGAGGAAAATTGTTTATAGTATTCCCCTGTCATTCCGTCCGGGCCTGGTGCTTTACCACTTGGTAGCGAGTCAATAGTTATTTTGATCTCTTGGTCAGTGAAAGGGGCGTTCAGGTCGGTCAGTTGATCTTCAGTCAATTTGGGTACGTTTAGATTGCGGAGAAATTGGTAAATGTCACCTTGTGTGGGTTGTGGGGTATGGGGGTCTTGTTTTAGGTTGTAGAGGTCTTCATAATAGGCACTGAAGGCATCGACTATGTCTTGGGGGTTGCTCAGTGGGGTTTTCGTAGGGGGGTGGATGAGTTGGGTAATTTTAGTTTTGGCACGTCTACCTTTGAGGCGTTGTGCAAGTTTCTTCCCCGCTTTGTTAGAGGTGGAGTATGTAGACGCTTTAAGTTTCCTTTGAAGGAATTCAAAGGAGTGGAGGAGTAGGGTTCTAAGTTCCTGTCTGAGGGATAGTAGCTGGTTTATCTGAGGGTCTTGAGGGTTAGTGTTGTGTTTCATTTCTAGGGCCGCTATTAGAGCTGTTAGTTCATCTACACGCTGTGTCCTCTTTCATTTATGATAAGAACTCAGTTTAATTAACATTCCTCTTATATACGCCTTGTGCGTGCTCCACACCACGGCAGAGTCAGACACCGAGCCTTTGTTTATTGAGAAAAAAATCAGTAATGTGCTCTGATATTTCTGGTGCGTATTTGTTGTGTTGGATAATTAAGTTGTTTGCTCGCCAGAGAAATGTGTTTTGCTGTAAGTTGGAATCTTGTATTGTAATTGAGGTAGGTGCATGGTCCGACCATGTCGTGGTGTGAATCATAGATTTAGATATCTTTTGTAAAATACGCTTGTCAGTAAGGAACAGGTCTATTCTCGAGTACGAGCGGTGCCTGGAGGAAAAAAAAGTGAAGTCGCGTTGGGCACCATGGTGGCAGCGCCAAACATCATATAAATCCTGAGAGGAAATACATTTTTTCAAAGGTGAATCTCACCGTTTTGCTGGTGCAGTGGAGTCTATGGATACGTCTGGGACCAAGTTGAAGTCTCCACAGATTATTATGTGGCCCTTTTGAATGGGTTTGGCGATGCATAGGACTCTGTGCAGGAATTTCATTTGATAGGAATTCGGGGCATAAAGATTGATTATAAAGTAGGACACTCTATTGATGGTGCAGAAAAGAATAATAAAGCGACCTTCGGGGTCTGGAACTACATCTAGTAATTGGAAGTCTATGGTATCTTTGATCGCGATCATGACTCCTCTAGTTTAGTGGAGTGTGTTGCGTGGAAAATATGAGGAAATTGGCGGTTGTTACACAGGGATGTACTGGAGGTCAGTAGGTGGGTTTCCTGGACACAAAAAATGTCACTGTGGAGAGCCGTGATTTAGCCCGTTGGCATTCAGAGAAAGTATGGTAAACGGCATCTTGTGGTTGTGAGGTTGGTGGGTGTTGTGCGCCACACTTACGGTTTGTCGCTGTAGTTTGGATCCAAAGGTACCTGGTAGTGAGACTCAGAAGTAGGGTTGGGGAAGTCCGAGGTTTGAAAGTAGGTTGTACTAGTAGAAGTTGGGTGTTGTAGATTGGTTCTGGAGAATCCTGGGCGCGGGACTCAGTAGTAGGTTTGTGGCTGTCCGAAGGACTGAAAGTAGAATGGACTAGGAGACTGCAAATAGAGCAATACCTTAGGTATCACAACAGAGAAAGTCGAAGAGAGTACATTGATATAAAAAAAAAATAAAACAATAAAAGAAACAGGTAAAGTGATCCGTTAGTGGAGGGTTCGGTGCAGATGTTGATAGTGGTTTCAACAAGAAGAAACTTAGAGGGGGTGCTAAACACTGTGATGTCCTCTAGTTGGGGGTACAAAGAGTTAGTAACGCGGGAAGGAGAAGGCAGGAATAGCAGGTTGCCAGAGCTCAGGGGAGCTGTAATGACTGTGATCGGCCAAATGTAGTATTGAAATTTGCATCATTCAGTTGAAGTTGCGGTCCAGGTTTCTGCGGGATGTAGTTGATCCTCTGTCCTAAGGAGCAAATTTGGGTAGCTCAGGAATTATACCCCAGGAGTGGAGGAGTTTCAGGCCCTTGTCTAGATCTCCAATTGCATGAGATTGCCCGTTATGCAAAATAAGGATGGTAGCTGGGTATCGCCATTTATATTGTATCTTCTGATTTTGCAGGCCCTTAGTAATCGGGTTCAGTTGGCGTCTCAGTTGGAGAGTGTACTTTGACAGGTCAGGGAAGAGGAGGTATCAAAATGGGTAGGTGACAATAATAAAAGAAGGAAAAGGTTCTCTATTGGGTGAGCGATTGTCGATTGGTATAGTAGTTGACAGCCTATTCTCTTGCATTATTTGTATTCCAACTTCAACTTTATACTGTATTCCTAGTCTATGTAATGGTTTTAATATAGTTTTGATTTGGTTGTATACAGTGCTGCATCTAAATTATTTATCAAACATCCCCTGATGAGCCAAGAACGGCGAAACATGTCGGGACAATTACTCTAATGTCATCTGCTTTGAACATTTAGATGTATTCTTGTATATATGCACATAAATTTTACCAAACATTTTATCCTGTCTCTCATGTAACAATAAAATCTTGCATTTTCCGTACCTATCATGGTTTGCAATTATTATTTATTCCTTGTTGGTACCTTAAAAGTCCCGCTAAATAATCTCCCTTCCTTACAACAAGGTCAGGGAGGAGTTGGATCCCAGTGTAGGGAGCAGGTAAGGGTGATTTAGCTTTGAGTCCCATGACGAGTTTTTCTTTGGTGTGGTAGAAATGGACCCTCATCAATACGTCTCTGGGAACCGAGGCTGCCAGGTGGGATGGTTTAGCGATTCTATGAATCCTGTCTATTATAACGTCTCTCGGGTACGCTTCAGGGATCACTATATGCATCAGTTCTTTTGCATATCGTGGTAGATCCGCAGGTAGTATGGTCTCGGATGCCCCTCAGCTTGACATTGTTCCTGCGGGACCTGTCCTCTAAATCGGCCAGCTTGGCGCGCATCCATGACTGTTCTTCTTTAACAGCATCATAAGCATCAATGACTTCATTCACTGTTGAGGTACATGCATTCAGCCCCCTCTCAGTGTTAGTCACCCTGTTATCTAGTGAGTGGATGTCAGAGGTGATCTTGTGAAACAGGGATGAGAGATCAGTCATGAAGGAGGTCTGTAGGGAGATGAGCATGTCCTTCAGGGTCGTGTCCATGACTGGTTGGCCTGAGGTAGGGAAGGAGGCCATGGAGGAATGCAGGGCCTGGTGAAGGGAGAAGGGAATAGGAGCCTGGGCCTCAATTTGCGGGCGCTGTGTCCGCTGTGGCGGCGTATCCAGCCACATTTTGGCTTTTGCTGGGCTGCCAGGGAGAGGGTCACATTCCGGGCGCTGGGAGAGGTTATCAGCGGTACCTGTATACAGTCGTTTGTCTGGGATAGCATCCGGAGGTCCGTGTATGCATCTCACGGCGCGGCCTGGCCGGCGCCATCTTGGGAATTACAGCCCGCCGGCTTGTAGGCGAATTCTGTAAGTTTTTGGGGCTTATGTTCTGTAAATCTTTTCCTGGATGCCTGCATCATGATCTCCTAGATGTGTGGAGCAATGATGGATGCGGATGGGGTAGTAATGACGGCCAATTGCGCTGGATTGTTTCCCCTGGCTGACGAGCTATGGGCTTAAGCGTCCATCTTCTTCTCCGTTCGGCCACTCCCCCACCACTGGGCACTTAATCCCCCTTCCTAACCAGACCAATTTTCAGCTTTCTGTGCTTTCACACTTTGAATGACAATTAGTCATGCAACACTGTACCCATATGAAATTTTTGTCCTTTTTTTCACACAAATAGAGCTTTCTTTTGGTGGTATTTAGTCACCACTGGGTTTTTTATTTTTTACGCTATAAATCAAAAAGGACTGAAAATTCGATTAAAAAAAAAAAAATTCTTTGTTTCTGTTAAAATTTATTGCAGAGTATTGGCAAGTATTGGCAGAGTATTGGCGAGCATTGGCAAGTATTGGCAGAGTATTGCAGTGTTGCAGAGTATTGGCAGAGTAAAGCAGTGTTGGTGAGTATTGCAGTGTTGCAGAGTATTGCACAGTGTTGCAGAGTATTGCACAATGTTGCAGAGTATCGCACAGTGTTGCAGAGTATTGACAGAATATTGCACAGTGTTGCAGAGTATTGCTGATTATTGACACAGAGCAGTGCTGTGGGCACTAAACATCCAGCCCACAGCGCTGCTGCAATCTCTCCCTCTCTCCCCTCGCACTGTACCCATCGGTACAGAGAGGGGAGGGAGAAACCGCTGTCATGACGTGACGCTGGTTTGTTTACAAGTGATTGCTCCGTCATTTGTCGGAACGTTTATGTGGTAAACGGCCGCGATCAGCGGCTATATACCGTGATCCGTGATGCGCCGGGTCCTGGTCACGGATGTTCCTGGGTGCGCACCCCAGTGGGCATGCGGGAGCAACATTCTGGAATGACGTCCACCCAGAATAAGCCGACCGCGCTGTAGACGTCTTTCGTCTATGGCCCGGTCGGCAAGTGGTTAAAATAGATCCCTTTTTTTTTTTGTTTTTTTTTAAATTAATTTTACCATTGTATTATGTCAATGAAGAAATAATGAAGTATGTATATTTATTATGAATATGATATGATGATGATGAAGATATTTGTTAGGGATATTTATCAGGGATGTAGGTAATAGGTTTTTGATATTATTAAGGGGAAGAAAATATTTGCCTCCCTCCCCCTGTGTGTTTTTGTACTTAAAGCGGGGGTTCACCCACACCGCCAAAAAAAAAAAATATTAAAAGCCAGCAGCTACAAATACTGCAGCTGCTGACTTTTAATACATGGCCACTTACCTGTCCCAGGGTCCAGCGATGTCGGCAGGGGACGCCGAGAACCCGCTCATCCTAGGTGAGGGAATCAGGAAGTGAAGCGTTGCGGCTTCCCTTCCCGGTTCCCTACTGCGCATGCGCGAGTCGCGCTGCGCGTCCCAAGTGGTCGCTGCTCTCTCCTGGGAGCTGTGTGTTCCCAGGAGACAGCGCGGTGAGGACGGGAAGAGCCGTAGACTCCCATGGGAGTCTATGCCGGAAGTGGGTGCAAATACCTGTCTTAGACAGGTATCTGCACCCCCCTCCCCCCTGAAAGGTGCCAAATGTGATACCGGAGGGGGGGAGGGTTCCGAAAAGCGGAAGTTCCATTTTTGTGTGGAACTCCACTTTAAATTTTTTTTTTTTTCCATCTCCTCTCTTTTTCCCCCATGGTGGGGAACAATCCTTCTGAGGGGGTGATTGTACTTAGGGAGGAGAGTGGAGAAGGGGGAAAGGAATTCTATAAAAAATCCTAGATATATAAAATATGCTGCAGCATGTCCATTTGTCGTGCGGGTGGAATATGTAGATAGGTAGCATATGTGGTGCATATATTAACATGTCTCCCGGACCGTGCTACCTGCGCACGGTGAATAAATATTTGTGGAATTTATTAGTGATGATAGCTTGGGATTCCAGTAGAGTGTGCATGACTATGTGGGTATGCGTGTTGCTCACCTACGGGTGTAGGGTACGCACTACGTGGGCGCACATATGCACATAGATAGGGGGATCAAAGGGGGGAGAGAGGCATATTATATAAAATATAATAGTACTATCCTTCTTACTTACTTTCTCCTTATTTTCTCTCTTTTTTGTTGATATTTTTTGATTATTATATATATATTTTTTTTATTTTTTCATTTATTTATTTTTTTCCCCTCTCCCCTTTTTTTTTCTCCCTCTCCTCTCTCTCCTTTTTCTTGTTTCGCTACCCCCCCCCCCCCCCCCCCCGGGGGTGTGGACACTCCTTATGAGGGGTGGCTGTACTTGGTGGAGGGGGAGAACGAGGGGAGAAGAATTTGAAATGTACAGTATACTGCTGCAGTATGAATACTTACTAGGTTGGGGGAGGGGGGATAGGTACTGGGTAGAAATTGATATTTGGTGTGTATATATCAACCTTTTGCCCTGACTGTTCTGTCCACCAGATGTCTTGCTGATTATTTGTACCCGTGTTGTTAAATTTACATGCAAAATGTGTAATTTACTTCATATGTGGTGTGCAGGCTCCATCTAGCGTTCCTTTTTGGTATTGCTGCAGTTCAGTTTATCTGTTTATTGGTATGTGTAATTGAGGAAGTTGTCAGCAAGCAGGGAATTCTGGGTAGAATCTTGGCAGGAAGTGAACCAGCCACCATTCTTTTCAACACATTGCAGGAAGCAAGTCATGTCTTTCTCAATCTATCGTCATCACCCCTTAGAGAACTTAAAAAGTACGTTTTTATTATCTCATCTTGTACTGTATATTGTTGTTTCTGCAATGTATGCTGTATTGTATGCAGTATTCTACTTATTGAAGTCTGTTCCTGTTATTTTGTAGTTTCACTTGGCGTGTTCTAATAAAACTGAGATCGAAGAAATATGGTATCTACAGTTATTGGGATAAGAAGGTTTAGCTAGCTGTCCCAGAGACAAAACACTGACCGTGTCACTAGCATACGACAAATTAATATTGGTGGAACCTACTGGCGGTGATAATTAACGGGGTTCCTGTAGAAGGTGCAGGATGTGTATGCATGGGGTGGGCACATGTAGGTTGTAGGTGTAGGACACGTGCCGCGTGTGCACACCTATGTATATGAGAATTCAAGGGGGGAGAGGTACATCATATAAAATATATAAGTACCAAATTTGTTACTTCCCTGATTTATGTATTGCATTACCATCAGGGGAAATAACCTCAGACCCACTCTCTCTTCAAAAGACCTTCTGTGATTATTGCACAGCTTTGTACAATCTTACTCCCCCATCATCCTCCGACTTAGATTCTCTTAGCCGTCGTATACAAAAATATGTATCTGAAACTGCTATCCCAATATTAGACGAAGATAGTGTGAATTTTCTGGACTCCCCTTTTTCACTTGAAGAATTATTGGAAGTGATTACTAATACACCACCAGGTAAAAGTCCTGGTCTCGATGGTTTTACATCGAAATTCTATAAGATCTATAAGGACTCTATTACACCATTCATGCTTTGAGTATTTAATAGCATATCTGCTATTAATGGGTTCGCACCCCAGATACTAGAGGCGCACATCACATTACTTCCTAAACCTGATAAGGATTTAAATTTGTGCACTAGATATCATCCTATATCTTTAATCGGGGTAGATATCAAGATCTATGCTAAATTGATTGCCTCACGTCTTCAATCCCATATTCTAAATCTGGTACATATAGATCAAGTTGGGTTTGTGCAGGGGAGAGAAGCACGTGATAACACACTTAAATCCCTTTTACTCATGGATCATACTCAGTCAGCGAAAATACCAGCTTGCCTTCTCTCTGTTGATGCAGAAAAGGCATTTGACCGTGTTGGGTGGTCGTTTCTGGAACAAACTCTTATTCAAAAAGGACTAGGACCAGTCTTGTTAAGGAAAATTATGGCACTTTATACTAAGCCAAGAGCAAGAATACGGATCAATCGCTATCTCCTAACTTCCCTATTCAAAATGGTACACGTCAGGGATACCCGTTGTCCCCCCTCCTGTTCGTTCTAATAATGGAACATCTGGTAATTGCTCTTAGACAAAATTCTTCTATAATAGGCATACCATTAGACGGGAAGGAGGTGAAGTTGGCAGTATTTGCTGACAATCTGTTACTCTACGTCACCAACCCACATGTCTCTATGCCATCTATTCTGTATGAATTTCAGCGTTTTGGAGCCCTGAGCAATTTTAACCACTTGCCGCCCGCCCTATTACCAAAGAACGGCGGCAAAGTGGTTTGATATTCCTGACCGGACATCATATGACGTGATCAGGATATCGAGGGGGCGCGCATCACGGCGATCGTTGTTGCGGGGTGTCAATCTGACACCCTGCAACACCGATCTAGGTAAAGAGTCTCTGACGGAGACTCTTTACCACGTGACCAGCCGTGTCCAATCACGGCTGATCACGATGTAAATAGGAAGAGCCGGTGATCGGCCTTTCCTCACTCGCATCTGACAGACGCGAGTAGAGGAGAGCCGATCGGCTGCTCTCCTGACAGGGAGGGTCTGTGCTGATTGTTTATCAGCACAGCCCCCCCTCAGATCCTGCCCAGGACCACCAGGGAAGCCATCCACATTGGACCACCAGGTATGCCCCTAGATCCCCAGGGAAATACCACTATGTGCCCAGGCAGCTGCCAATCAGTGCCCACTCCAATGCCTACCACTTCCAGTGCCACCAGGGATGTCTGTCAGTGCCGCATATCAGTGCCCATCGGTGCCATGTATCAGTGCCGCCTATAAGTGCCACCCTATCAGTGCCCAGCAGTGCCACCTTTCAGTGCCCATCAGTGCCGCCTACCAATACCCATCAGTGCCGCCTATCAATGCCCATCAGTGCTGCATAACAGTGCCACCCATCAGTGCCGCCTACCAGTGCCCATCAGTGCCCATCGTCAGTGCCCGCTCATTGGTGCCACTTCATCGGTGCCGCCGTATCAGTGCCTGTCAGTGCCGCCTTATCAGTGCCCATCAGTAAAAGAGAAAACTTACTTATTTACAAATTTTTTTAACAGAAACAAAAGCAAAACTTTTATTTTTTTCAAAATTTTCAGTCTTTTTTTATTTGTTTAGCAAAAAATAAAAACCACAGAGGTGATCAAATACCACAAAAAGAAAGCTCTATTTGTCGGAACAAAATGATAAAAATTTAGTTTGGGTACAGTGTAGCATGACCGCTGAATTGTCATTCAAACTGCGACAGCGCTGAAAGCTGAAAATTGGTCTGGGCAGGAAGGTGTCTAAGTGCCCTGTATTGAAGTGGTTACCCGCTTGCCGCCTGCCGACTGTCATATGACGGCCAGGCGGCGCGGCTCTCGTTCTCGGAGGGCGTCATATGATGCCCTCGCCTTCACTACCCACCAGAGGGCGAGCGCGCCCCCGCCGGCGGCAATCGCGCACGCCCGACGTGTCACTGGACACCCGATGCGCGTGCCCGTCGGCCGCAATGTCCGCCGGGCACACGCGACTGCCCGGTAACACGGCAGGACATGGATCTGTGTGTGTAAACACACAGATCCACGTCCTGTCAGAGAGGAGAGGAGACCGATCTGTGTTCTCAGTACAGAGCAACACAGATCGGTCTCCTCCCCTTGTGAGTCCCCTCCCCCTTCATTTAGAAACATTCCCTAGGAACACAGTTAACTCCTCGATCACCTCTTGTGTTAACCCCTTCCCTGCCAGTCACATTTATACAGTAATCAGTGCATTTTTATAGCACGGATCGCTGTATAAATGTGAATGGTCCCAAAAATGTGTTAGTGTCTGATATGTCCGCTGCAATATCGCAGTCACAATTAAAATCGCAGATTGCCGCCATGACTAGTAAAAAAAAAAATAATTTCCCATTTAAGATCTGTACCTCGACACTTAAATATTTGGGCATAAAAATTCCAAAAGATCTTACTAAGCTATATATAGAAAATTATTACCCTCTTATGCAGCGTACAATACAAGATCTTAAAAAGTACGATTGATCCCATCATTCATGGTTTGGGAGGATTAATATTCTAAATGGACATAGTACCGCGCTTTCTTTATCTTTTTCAACTATTCCTTTAGTGGCCCCCCGTTCCTTTTTCACTACTCTACAATCTGCTTTCACAAGTTTATCTGGGGTTGCAATAGACCTAGACTGCAAAGGAGAATTTTATCTCTCCCTAAAGCAAAGGTGGGTGTATTACCACGTTGCAGCAGTGTTAACCAGACTGCTAAACTGGTTCCATCGTTCTCATCTTAAACAATGGGTACACAGTCAATGGCCCCTTTTGATCTACAGGCGCTTCCCTGACAAGATATCTCTACCCGGGGGCCACTTTACTCCTTGTCTTTTCTTATAGCACATTTATTATGTATCTGGGATAAAGTGCAAGCTCAATTAGGACTGTCTCCTAAAGCTGGATTCACACCTATGCATTTTTAGTGCTTTTTGCATTTTGCAGATTTGCACTACAGTCCATTTAACATTGTTTCCTGTGGAACACGATCTGTAGTGCAAATCTGCAAAATGCAAAAAGCACAAAAAATGCATAGGTGTGAATCCAGCCAAAGTGGAATAAATGTCACCACTTTTTGGTAACCCAGGATTCCCTCCGGCAACGGCAAGGAGACATTTTTTGGTATGGAGTAAGGAGTCTAATCATCGAATATCTCAAATTCTTTGTCAAGGGGTTCTGCCATTGTTATCAAATCTGATCCCTATACAGCAGCAATCAAATAAACACTGGGGAGGTGTATGCTAAACACACAGGAGTAAGTGTGGGCAAGAACCCTTAGTTAAAATGGCGGCTAGCCTATTTCTGGATAAGTAAAGTATAAATAGGGTGACACACCAATCAGAAACAGCTTCCTGATGACGCATACTATGATGCGAAACGAGTAGAGGCTGCTGGGAGATTCTTTTGTCACATCAATACGTCACTTCCGGACTGGGCGAAAGCGAGGGGTGGAGCGCAAGCTGGTTGCGAACGAGGCTTGTATCGCACGCCAGCACGGGAATTGAACGACACCATACCCACACCCATCATTAGCTGCTGGAACAGCTTGGTGCCGGCTCATGGGCACTTCCAAATGTGAGTGAATAACTTATTTTTAAACTTGGCTACAATAAACAGCTTTTATATATTGCGCAATGATCGCTCTTTGTTTTTTATGAGGATAACAAGGCCCATATAATACTCATTGGAGTCAACAAAAGCACGATACAGGTGGAGTGGTTATCCCTACTAATGAACCAAAGGCGCATTGTCCACTGACAGCTGGTAAGTGGCCAATCTAGATGGTGATGGTTTTTGTCACGACAGTGGTGGAATTGTCACGTATAACACTGATCTAAAGGAAGGCTGCATTGCACATTGCACACAAATTTGGACTTTTTGGGGAAAAGTTTATATATGTTTTTTTTTATGCTGTTTACATGCTGATATTTGCAAATGGAAGGTTGTATTGCACATTAATTTGGACTAATTATTTTTAGTTTATTTTTGGGGAAAATGTTATATATGCTTTTTTGTATGCTGTTCACATGCTGTTATTTTGGAATATTTGGTTATTGAAGGTATTGGTACAAATGGTAGTAGTTAGGATATTTATACAGGATAAACACTGAACAGGGAGGTGTATTGCAAGGGGAGTAGCGCACTCAACATATACAATTTCAATTAAACAATGGCTGGAATATCTGCAATTAAAGTCTTTTCTTTTTTCCTTCCCTTCCATAGATGTGTTTAATAGAGAGCCAGATGCCTTTGAGTCTCTTTTGTTACAAAAAATGGTACTAGAACACATTTTATCTGCTGTGTGACTCCATTCATGTCTCCCGGAGTTTACAAATAGGTGGAATATGGACTTGAGTGTCCAAATCAAACCAGAGGAATGGGAAAAAGTGTTTATCCTTATACATAGTATGTCATTAGCAACCAAGGTGCACGAGATGAACTTTAAGCTTATCTCTCAGTGGTATAGATGTCCGCTGCTGCTTCACCGGATATATCCAAGTGTCCCAGACCTGTGTTGGCGCTGTCACTCTGCCAAAGGTTCGTTATTGCATATTTGGTGGGAATGTCCTTCCGTGCATAATTTTTGGGATATGATACTCCAGTTTTATACTCGCGCAATGGGGGTAACTATTCCCAACACGCCACAGATTACTTTGCTATCCATCCTACCTAGCTCGTATAAAAGCATTAAATAGGCCTTTTCAGACACTGGTTGACAGCTGCAAGAGCGGTTATACCGCGCCACTGGCGGTCAGCATATGCTCCATCGTTGATTGAGTGGGTTTCAGAGATGGACCATGTTGAAAAAATGGAGATTCTTCTGTCACAGGAGTTGGACACTTATGAACAATGTCGCCAAATTTGCCTCCCGTGGAAGGGGCTAAGGGAATCCCTTGAACTACGAAATCTGTATATAGGTGGGAGGTAGGATGTGAAAATGGTGCAGAGTCGGGCTGAGTGAGGTGATCTTGGTTCGGTAGCTATTTCTGGTAGTTTTATTGAGTATTATTGTTTATTTTTTTCTCTTCTTATATTTAATATTTTCCGTGTTGTATGTGCGTTTTGTGTGATATACCTAACACCACTGTGGGAGTTGAAGATAGGGAGTAGGAAATTATATATTTAATTTAATCTAATTAGATGAAAGAAGATAAGGAAAGGATATTCTTATTAGGGCTTAAGGAAGTGGGTGGTCTGGGGCATTGGTGGCGGACCTTGGCGCCCCGGATGTTTTGGGGCTGCAGTTCCCTTGATGCTCATCTACACTGCAGAGTGTGAGGGTGTCCTGGGATGGTGGTGTCGTGATGGGTGTGGGGCCGGGGTGTCTGGGGTTTGCCTTCACTGGTCTGGAGTATCTCCATGAGGTTTTTTTTCTCTCTCATCTTCTTTCCTTTGCTCCCATCTCTTCACCTTTTTAGTAGGGACTCCTGCAGTGTGTTGGTATATGTTTATATGCCTTATGTTCTACATATTATAATATAGTATGCTTTTTATTATTATATAGGATGTGGATAATGTCTTTTTTTTTTCTTTGTTGTTATGTAAATTTTAAAATTTTCAATAAAAACAGAATTGAAATACAAAAGAGCGAACAAAAGTCCTGGATGGCTTAACTCCAATGTAAAAATGCATATAAAGGCAAAGGAGAAGGCCTTCAAAAAAATACAGGGTTGAGAGATCATCAACTCAACAGCTTTCAGACTTTATAAAGAACGCAACAAGAAATGTAAGGGTGCACTTAGGGTGGATAAGATAGAACATGAAAGACACATAGCGGAGGAGACCAAAAAAAATCCCAAGAAATTCTTTAAGTTTGTAAACAGTAAAAAAAAGGAAGACAGACCATATTGGCCCCATAAAGAATGAAGAAGGACATCTGGTTACAAAGGATGGGGAGATGGCGAAGGTATTGAATGTATTCAGTCTTCACAAGGGAATCGGGGGGCTTCAGTAACCAAAACTGCAGTGTTTATCCTTATGACACATCACTGGAAGCACCTCTATGGTTAACAGAGGACAGAATTAAAATTAGACTTGGGAAACTTAACATTAATAAATCACCGGCACCAGATGGCTTGCATCCGAGGGTACTTAGGGAACTCAGTCAAGTAATTGCCAGACCATTGTTCCTAATGGTTACTGACTAGAATGTCAGTAGACTCTGACTGGAATAGTACCAGCTGATTGGAGAAAAGTCAATGTAGCACCAATATTAAAAAGGGCCCAAAATACATCCCTGGGAATTACAGACCAGTTAGCCTAACATCAATAATATTCAATCTCTTGGAGGGGATGGTAAGGGACTATATACAAGATTTTAGTAATGAGAACGGTATCATTAGCAGTAATCAGCATGGATTCAGGAAGAAACATTCTTGCCAAACCAATCTATTAACCTTCTATGAGGAGGTGAGCTCCCATCTAAATAAAGGAAGGCCCGTAGACGTGGTGTATCTGGATTTTGCAAAAGCATTTCACACAGTTCCCCATAAACGTTTACTGTACAAAATAAGGTCCATTGGCATGAACCATAGGGTGAGTGCATGGATTAAAAACTAGCTACAAGGGCGAGTTTAGAGGGTGATGATAAATGGGGAGTACTCGGAATGGTCTGGGGTGAGTAGTGGGGTCCCTCAGGGTTCTGTGCTGTGACCAATCCTATTTATTTTGTTCATTAACAACCTGGAGGATGGGGTAAACAGTTCAATGTCTGTATTTGCGGACAATACTAAGCCAAACAGGACAATGACTTCTCCGCAGGATGTGGAAACCTTGCAAAAAGATCTAAACAAATTAATGGGGTGGGCAACTACATGGCAAATGAGGTTTAATGTAGAAAAATGTAAAATAATGCATTTGGGTGGCAAAAATATGAATGCAATCTATACACTGGGGGGAGATCCTCTGGGGGAATCTAGGAAAGGACCTGGGGGTCCTAGTAGACGATAGGCTCAGCAATGGCATGCAATGCCAAGCTGCTGCTAACAAAGCAAACAGAATATTGGCATACATTAAAAATGGGATCAACTCCAGAGATAAAACTATAATTCTCCCGCTCTACAAAACTCTGGTCTGGCCGAACCTAGAGTATGCTGTCCAGTTCTGGGCACCAGTCCTCAGGAAGGATGTACTGGAAATGGAGCGAGTACAAAGAAGGGCAACAAAGCTAATAAAGGGTCTGAAGGACGCTTGAGAGGGGATGTGATTTCACTTTATAAATACCGTACTGGTGACCCCACAATAGGGATAAAACTTTTTTGCGGAAGGGAGTTTAATGAGACACGTGGCCACTCACCAAAATTAGAAGAAAATAGGTTTAACCTTAAACTACGTAGAGGGTTCTTTACTGTAATGCCGCATACACACGAGCGGACTTGCCAACGGGCTAAACTGTCGGCATTTCCGAAGGAAAGATTTAGAACATGTTTTATATCTGAGTCCATCGAAAATGCCGACAGAAAAAGTCTGATGGGGCATACACACTGTCGGAATATCCGACCAAAAGCTCCCATCAGATTTTTTCTGTCGGGAAGTCCAGCCGTGTGTATGCGGCATTAGAGCGGCAAGCATGTGAAATTCCCTTCCCTAAGCGGTGGTCTCAGCGGGAAGTATCTATAGTTTCAAAAACTATTAGATAAGCACCTGAACGACCACAACAGGCAGGGATATACAATGTAATACTGATATATAATCACACACATAGTTTGGACGCGTGTCTTTTTTCAACCTCACCTACTATGTAACTATGTATTTTTGCTCAACTGTTTGACAGGGGAGTCAAATTTCTATTTTTTACAGCAAGGTCAATTATTGCTTTCATCAAGAGTACCTATAGAACAGGGGTGTCAAACTCAAATTCACCGGGGGGCCGCATCAGCAATATGATTGTCTTCAAGGGGCCGGTTTTATCTAAAACTATGTTTCTACTCTTTATCATATTAAATAATTGGCTATGCATTTAATTATTACTGGTTTTTAAGTTAAGTAATAACTAGCTTGGGAGCTGCGCTACATACAGAATGCAGAGTTCAAGAGCGTGCTATGTAGCAAGTGCAGGGTTCAGGGTTGCGCTACATACAGAGTGCAGAGCTCAGGAGTTGCGCTATGTACTGAGTGCACGGTTCAGGATTGCGCTATGTACAGAGTGCAGGGTTCAGGGTTGCGCTATGTACAGAGTTCAGGGGTTGTGCTACGTATTAAGTGCAGGGTTCAGGGGTGTGCTGTGTACAGAGTATAGGGTCCAGGGTTGCACTACGTACAGAATGCAGAGTTTGGGAGTTGCGCTAAGAACAGTATCCAGGGGTTGCGCTACGTACAGGGTGCAGAGTTCAGGAGTTGCACTACGTACAGAGTGCAGAGTTCATGGCTGAGCCATATGCGTGTTTGACACCTGTGCTCTAGAAGGTTACAGGGTGAAGGCACCACCAACACCCAAAGACCAATTTTTCCACACCTGTTACTTCTATCCAAAGTCTGACAAAGAGATTCCAGACTTTATCTAAAAAAATTGTTAATCTTGGCCTGAGTGTACTATAATTTGCCTTCTTCACATAAGGCTTGCTCAAGTCTGCCAAAGAGACACCAGAATGTATCCAAAAAATCTCTTATCTTGTTCCGAGCGCACTCAATTGTGGCCTCATCATACAGACTGGCTCCCCAAGCCGTTGTTAACAAAATAAAGAAAGCCTGCAGGGAAAATCAATTTAAATGTCTTTAAAAGTCAGTTTTGCAGCAGCAGGTTCTACACTCGGTACAGATGCGCCACTTTACAAGCCCCCCCCCCCCCCCCAGGCACTATATTTAAAGGCATTTTTCATTTTTATTGTTTCACTTTAAAGCATCATTAAAATCACTGCTCCTTTAAAAACAATCTTTTAAAAGGTTTTTTTTTTGCATTGGTACATGTCCCTCAGGGCAGTAGCTGGATCCC